>OY720181.1:13119501-14319501 GCA_963082885.1 Parascotia fuliginaria | reverse complement strand
TAGCTAAGCAATATTCGATATTAGACATGTTGTTACATTTCACAGGCCTTAACTACCTATAATGCAGGTTCTGTAATCTATGCTATAATGACTTTGAACCGTTTCGTTGAACAGTGAAAAAATTGACCACAAATTGGCCGAAGTTTATTCTAGTATTCAAAAACGGGTATACTAATTTTAAGCAGTAAGAGTCGCCTTACAGTTTTAAATACAGTGTTTCTCGCGACACAATTATTATACACATTTAATACTAAGCTTTTTTAAATTTTTGCTATAACTCTGTTACAACCGCGTAGATTAAGAGATCTGCGGGGCTAATAGCACTTGTCACGGCCTAACCTTAGATAGGTGACCTTTTTCTAAAACATTAGTGCACGGTACGCCCTCGGTCTTACGTGTGATCATTTACCGTTCTGACAGCACATCCCTCGTGTTTGCCTCGGTTGCTGTGGTCGATTTCCGTTTGTCATAATCATAATTAACAACTATTTAATACAGTACCAGACTTAGGTCTTTCCTAATTGCCATCACCAAAGTTGGTCGTGAATCGCCCTCATCAGGTGCCCGTCACCCTTGTCAGGTCATCGGTCAACCTTGTGAGGAGTCTGCCCACGCTGCATTTTACTAAAGTTAAATATTTATAGCAAGTATCAACGCACCCTTGAATCGAGAGAAGCAACACACTCTGGTATCGCAAAAACATCGCGCCGGGGTGTCAGCTGCCACCAATCTTTATCCATTTTCTCTCACACACTCTCATTTAATCACTTTAAAACCAACACTTATCACTTTTATTTAATTAACTGTTAGCACTATAATAAATCCGGTTAAGTTCCATTTAATCACTAAAATTTCTATTTTTAGAAATATACATTTAATTTAGTCAAATTTTAAATTAAACTTAAATTATAAATTCATTCTATTGCATGATCACATGCATCTGTCACTCTCTATATACACAATACACAATATATCAGCTAGCAACATTTTCTACTTATCTAAAATGAGAGACGCTTTTCAATTTTCAGCTACAGTAACGACTGCACTCGAGTGGAAGGCGGGTGCCACGGTGCGAAGTAACATGGACATTTATTATTTTATTAGATACTGCGGTGCCTGACAACGATCAATAACTTCAGCTATAACTTATCTATGTTTGTTGCTAAGAATTGGTTTATTTAGGTTGGGGTATGAATTGTAGGATCTTTACGGTTTTAAAGTAGGTAACCTTGAGTCGAATAAGACAAAGTCTGCATATCTACTTAATGCTTACCGGGATTTGCGTTATCAAATTCTCTATTTAATAAAAACGCCTATTTGCCATTTAATGGTAAGTTCGCAAAAGGTAGAAATTAGTTAAACAGCAAGTTTGCTACATTATGTTTAAGTTAACTAAAAGGCTATAGGCAAATAGCGTAGTTTGTACAGTCGTAGATTCGTAGAGTCATTGAAAATAACGTGTCAAAATTATAACTTTCATTTTAGGCTTAAATATACGACTGTGTTAGTTTTATTAGATATACATAATAAGAAGCGAAAAATAAATAAATCTAAAGCTACCATTACGCGCATTCTAGTTCTATATGAAGTTGTTCTACATACGCAGAGAAAAGCCTTTCGAGTCCTCATCGTTGTTTAAATCCAATTATGCAAATCTAACTAAAGCTGACAATCTTGATTTGAGTTTGCTTTTGAGGAGGTACTTTATAGGATTAGTTGTTGTAAAATAAATAGCTAACCAGAGTTACAAGTTTACTGTCGTGTAGCATAAGATTACTGTTACGTTCTAATTGATTCTTAAATATAAACGAGTACAGGCATGTAACTAAATACATGCCTGTGCGTATTTCAGGCCTAATTCTGTATGCATAATGAGGTATGGCTGGCAGAGCAATATCCCTGTATTTTTTTCATACATTATGTATAATACCACGTTGCTAAGTGTTAGATCGAGTGGCCGCTTCACAAATTATAATAAGATACATATTTCATTGTAGTTTTGATGTAAGTTGCCTGTAGGTACATCAAATAAAATCTCGATCAAAAATGTTATCGGGACTTGTCGTCAGCACATCGATAAAATCACAAATTGTTCCAATTACATGAGTAATCGTTGAATCGACTTGATACTGCCGACGGCGACAAAAGTTCAAACGTAGATAACGATCAACTCGTACTCGGTTAGATTAATCGAGGCTTTTATTACTATTGAATGACAGCATTCGTTTTATGTAAGGTCTTCGTGTTTTGCAATATTGATTCTAATTACAATCATGTCATAAAATAATTAAAAATTTTAATTTTTTCCGTTGGACTTCTCACATTTTCGTTCCTTTTGCTCGCCACTAGACTTCAGAAATATCATTAGTAGAATTGGAAAACTTGAATAAGAAAACATCTGCTGCCAACACATTGTTTTTCTAGGAGCGTCGAAATCACTTCCCATTCACCAGATAGAAAACATCACTAAATATGCTATGTCTGCGATATTTTGTAGAGTTATTTTCTGCTGAACGGCTCTCCCGATATTTTCTAGAATTATTTTCTGTTGGACGGCTCTCCGTTAAGAGAAAGCCGGCGGGAAGTCTTAGTTGTTAATACATACACCTAATTTTAGTGAAATCCTGAATATAAAACTAACCTAACAGCATTTCGAGGTCAAGCAAATACAGACAGAAACAGGTCAGACAAAAAAAACAGATAGGATCCTATCTGTATTTTTTTGTCTTTGTTTAAACACGAAAATACGAATTTGCACGAACTGTACCTACCGAAGCAATCAGAACAACAAATAGACGGGTCGTGTAAACATAATAATTTCAGAGAGAAATAAATTACGTCATGTCCCGGGCACCGATAGAGTTTGTTGAGACAAAACGGGCGGTAAAGTGGTCACATAAATTTAATTAATTATACTATCGTGGGAAAATTTATAGTTTATTAGTTTTAACCGTTCCCTTCCTTGGGGTAAAATACTAGTTAGGCATGTAGTAGTGGCATTCAGATAGTACTTTTTACAAAACCAAATAATGCTACGAAGCTTTTTAGTGGCAAATTAGACAGTTTCAAGTTTCACATTCGATTCTAATTACAAACTAATGTGAAACGTAACTATTTCGTTTAGTAAAATTAAAGAAAGAAATAAAAAGCAACGCTGCATGTGTTTCAACCAAACTACGGCAAAACCGCTTCTAACGTGTATGAAGATGCACTTTCCCAAAACTTATTATACAATTACAACGTTTTTTAATTAACAGGATAAATACTACTGTTCTATGTATATATTGACATGACATTATTATACTCTGCTTTTCTTTTGTTAAAACCTACAACTTTTGAAAATAAGCTTACTACGTAATATCAATCGATTGCGACCTCACCATGGCGTTCAAAGTCATTCAAGGTCGCCAAAGGTATCAAACTATCAATGAAAGGCATGATTCACCTCAATTTGTTTTGTGAACCAAACAAATGACTACACGGGGTTTTCCGAATGACGCAGTAGAAAGGTCTTACCATGTCACAAGGTACGTAACAGTAAATTTCGCAAAAAAAAATTGAAATCAGCTATTTTATACTTTGTAGCTATGAACAGAACATAAACAATTCCGTAAAGGCCTATTTCGTAATATAATATTTTTCTGCTTAAGGTGCCTGCTATTTGACATTCGTTTCTGGGTTATAACCAGCTGCTATAACTTTATACATTAAATTTACGATTTGTGAAATACGAGATGAGGATAATGAAAACGCAAATACTGGATCAAAAACGTGCATTCCTATAACTACCTAATGGAGAAAATTTCTGACTAATGACTAATGAATCGTCATTTATTTAGGTACCTACTAGCTTTCCGCAGTGCGGTTGTACCCGCGTCTTTGGTTACTGTTCTGCTCCAGTCGCTAGTAGCGTGATGATTTATAGCCTATAGTATTTTTCAAGAACTGAGCTATCATACGCAAAAAGAATTATTCAAATCCGACTGGTAGGTCCAGAGATGAGAAAACAAACAAACAAACAAATACACTCTTACGCTTTATATGTTAAGCGGTAATAATAAGTACCAAGAGCAAAGTTGGTAGAGCTACTATCTCTGGCACTTTCAGTTAAAAATAAAGGTTTTTTTTGCTGCCAATTCAATACTAGGCAGTATCCAATTTGAGTTCCAATTTAAGCCAGAACTCAGAAGATTTACTCTGAGCCTTAAATTTTTTGGTTTCTTCTTTTGTTTTACAAAATCGCACAAAAGGAATCGAGTGGCACTAAGTCGATTTATTACACTGACAGGCGTCTTCTTAATATATATTAAGAAGAATAAATAAACCATTCTGTAATACTCATGAAAAAGTTAATGAAAAGGAAATTTCAACTGAATGTGTATTGCTAAAAGCCTTTGTGACAAAATGACTTCGTATAAACTTCGGATAAGTTTTACGACGTCAACAAACAAGCTGAATAAACGTGTAATTTCCGTAGCTAATGCCTTAAATAAGTCGCCAAGGGTGGCTCTTCAAAGTTTCTAATCTTAAGTTAATTGAACTGTGAATGGTCGACGGACTCCGCATTTTTCACCACCCTCAAGATTAATTTACACTTCAGAAAAGTATGGGTTTTATAAAAGCTGGCAAAATGGTTTGAATTAATTACACAGATAAATGAAGAGATTTTTACAGAAAGTTTGAATTATTTATTAGACGTGGTTAAATAAAGTGTGCAGCTGTGATTACAAGGTTACACAGCTTAGATACAAAAGGGCTTGAGACAATAAAAGCAACATATAATAGATATGTCAAGAAGAAATCAATTTACTTGGAGGTAAGAATCAATTTCCGCAAAGGGTAGATATTGATGTTACATATTTTTTGAAATGTAGTACATAATGTACGTTTCGCGAGTTGTCGTCCGTCACATGTAACAGGAGGTAAGCCTATAAGTATTTTATTCTTAAAGATTGATTCAATATATTTTTTCAACGGAATTACTTGCCTTGTACATCTACAGACGGAAAGGTTCCGCGCAATTATTACTCAGCCACGCGTAATTACCTACATACTTCAAGTGTAATAAATAATGCTTGCAGATATTACAACATTGGCCCAATCCCGCGCTATCTGTATATCTAAACCCGGATAATCCGTATATTGCCTCTGAAAATTGCACGCGTAGATATTTTATATTATTTTATTGCTCATAGTGCAAACAACGAGCTTTATTATGACAACGAAATATTCAATAGCAGAAGTATTGAACACTCTTTATGTAATGTTCTATTTAATGTTTTGAAGCAAGGATCTCTCTCTCCTTTTAAAATATTTTTTTCTTCCCAGCCTTTACAAATATAATATTTGAAATAATAGAAAACAATTTAATTATTTTACGATACATAATAAAAATAATGTAAACAAATGTCAACAATTTTACCTACCGCATTTTTAAAGCGTGCTTATTTCAAAGCGCTATGTAGCCAAAATGCTGGGCATGTGAAATGAATTTTATTCTATTGACGTACTTCTAAATTGAAATAAATTTATCATAACTTTTACTGATATGGAAGGAACAACAAATTATCTTTTAGGCGATTAGGTAGGTACAATGGTTGAAACTCATCAGATTTAGATTACCAAATTATTTTTTTACTGCAGATTCAAAGAGCATGCAATCTACTTAACTAACTTTGGCCTTTAGTACAAATTAATCTTTCTGAAACAAGTCACGGTCACTTTTTATGATAAATAATGTCTATCTAGATAACGTAATACTAGCTAGTTATCCACCTTTTTTATTTTATCTCATAAAATAAGCTAATGACAAATTTAAAAAAATAATATTATTATTGAGCAACTTAACAAAAAATATTAAAAATACATATTATATGAACAGTGGACTCGAGAATTTTAGGCCTACCTACTTCTATTATTGAATGAGGTCATCATAATATTGTTTTATAATCAAGGTCTCAATATGTTAGTATTTATGTGATTTTTTTACTTTGACTAATTTTGATAAGACTATTTTCCCGGGTTCGTATGAGTGGGCAATATATACCTAATCTTTTATTATACATATACATACATATAAACCTTTCTAAGAAAAAAAAAACCGTAAGAAACAGACAGGAAAAGATGTGATGGTACTATTTAAAGGTAGAGAAGACAGTAAGATTATTATATACCTATGTTCTTTTCGAAAAAAAAGATTAGCAACGCAACTGTTTAATTTTGGTGTAGGTATAAATATTATCAACAAGGAAATAAATTTGTAAAGGCATTAAGTGTTTATGGCAGTTTAAAATTACCTATATTCATCTGTAAATCTGACCATCTAAAAATAAACGTAATCGACAACATTATAAAAGTATTTTATACGACTGATGTATTCTAAGATATCTGAACTAAACAGTTGTATGGATCCTAAACTTTTCGGGAAGCAAACAAATTCAGCATTGCGAGAGAAACAAGATAGATTTATTCCTTTGAACGCGTTATCGTGAATATGCCTTTTTATTGCATTGATTTTTGTATCACTTTGTACACGCGCGTTTGGTCATTCATGGAGTTTAAATTTTCAAGATTTTGCGTTACAAATTGTACAACAAAACAGGTCTTGTAACGTAAGGTACTTTGCAAATAGAACAAATTTTTATAGGTGACGCAAACTTTAATATAGTTTTATTTTAAATTTAGTTTGGGAATCAAATATAACGTCTTACACAGCAGTTTCACGCGCCCAATATTGTTAAAACCTGCATATTAGTTATATTTTAGTAGGACACACATTTCCACATCCAATCTCTCTAAAAAGCCAACATATTTTTCGTTGAACAGATTTTATGTAATGGCATCAATTACCGTGATTGATAGGCGTCAAATTGTCGTTAGGGGACTGATAATCCGGCTCTCCAATTTGTTCTCAACAGTCCTCGGGGATTTTGTTTGTTCTGTGTTGATTTTTTATGTATCTACTGTATTGTGAAGAAATACTACGAGCACAAAGCCTGAACGAGTAACAATCGGCCTACCAAACCAGACATAGTCATGAAATTAAATCATAGCATTTTTTTACTATATAGATATTAAACGATTATTTAGAATATATCATAATGATATATTCAATATTAACGTCTACACCATTAACAGCCAAATATTCTATAAGCCCATTCAAAAGTTGTTCGAAAGAGTTTAATTTATTAGCGATAAAACCGCGAGCCCTTGATCATTACCAAAATATCGTTTCCTCAACAAAATGTCTGTGGAATATAGATCATTTGATGTACTTAAATGAATATAGGCACAAGACTATAATATGTGAATAAAATATAACTTGCTGTAATACAAATGTAAGAAATTAAAAGCCATAGCTTGTCTTCAAATTTAGTATAATAAGTTCATTGTTCATTGCCGGGCGTGGAATTGACAGTTGGCAACTTGTCAGCAGTGTCAGCGTTCATTATAGAATATCGCTGACAAACAGTTTACAGCGAAAAATATATTTTAATAATCTCCAAATCGGCAGTCGTGGTATTACCGTAATTATACTAATGACTAGCTGTTGCCCGCAGCTCCGCCCGCGTAAATGTCGGTTACATCGCATATTATTATTATTTAAAAGAATTTTCTAAAATAAACATAGCCTCAGTTATTCCTTATTACATCAGCTACCTGCCAATAATAGTCCCGTCAAAATCGGTCCAGCCATTTCAGAGATTAGCCGGAACAAACAGACAGACAAAAATTGTAAAAAATGTTATTTTGGTGTATGTACCGTATTTATATTCATATACATGTAGTAAAAAACGGTTATTTCAATATTACAAACAGAAACTCTAATTGTATTATATGTATAGATTACCGTGACGGTGACCAGCTTAACGAGAGATGAGTTTTTTTTCTTTTACAAAGTTATAATGTACAGTATTTTCCAAGTAATGATTATTATATTAATAAATATGTAAAATCTCATGTAGGTAAAGTACAAAAAACACTCAGACTATAACATAATTGGCGGAAATAAATTACGTTGAAAACACTTGCAGAACCTTCACTTTGCGATAAAATCTAATCCCTGTCACCTGCAAACACATTAATCTCGGGATTTAAAGTCCAGAAATCGATTCAATGTAGATACCTATCTTAGAGTAGGTATAAATAATTAAAATGTTCTGCATTGGGGGTATAAGGTACCTATTAATAGTTTTTCATCTGCTCACTGTCTTTTTGTAATAAATATTAATGTGTAAAGTAAATTCACAAGTGGATATGATATTGCTAGCTTATTGTGTTGGTTTCTCAATAAGTAATATTAAACACCGCTTGTGGTTAATCTAAATCACGGCGTTTACCATAAAGGTCAACTCTAAATTACTGTCTAGGTATCTGTACCGTCCGTATCTTACTTATAGTTATTTGTTTTGTTTCCAAAATTTTACCGTTTTACTCACTTTATATTATTCTATTGTTTTTTTTATCAAATTTATTTTAATTCTGAAATTTTAATATGGATTTAATAATAATAATTTAGTATAATACAATTTTGTACCTACTTTATCCGTCTATTGTGCATGAGCAGTTAGCCAGTAAGTGGTTGTGACACATGTAAATGTATTTTCTTTAGCAATTAAGTTTAAATGTATTTGTGTAAACAATCGTTGGTTAACCCAATAAATAAATAAATAAATAAGTATCAATATTTAATACATAGTATATTATTCGCATTTATTTTATATTTATTTTATTTTAAAACTGGTATTAAATAAAAGACACCTAAACTACTAACTTACATTACTGTTACCTATTTTGTATAATATTAAGGTATAAAAAGGTTATATCATAATTATGTTGGATTATAAGTTTGAGCAGTGATCGTACAAATATTATGATTTTCTACGGACTAAAAATAAAAAGTGACCTGTATCTACTATAAATATTAATATCACCAATACTAATTACACTTTCGCACTGAACAAAGCAAGAGCAATGTACAATGACTTGCATAGTTTAGGCGTGCCCGCTAACCTAGCTCTAGTACACCTAGATACACAGCACAAGGCTGTATAATAACCTACATATAATGTGTCGGGGTAAGCCTGTTCACTTCCGTCGTATGTAATTGTTTAAGGCTTAAGGTGTTAAAGGCTTCCTGCGACCGACAATAGCAAGTGCATACAATAGCAAAATAATATATTTTCTAAAGGTTATTTTTATGTCGTCAAAGACTACTAGTATGTAATAAGTTATCCGTGGTTATCAGACTAAGTGTGTGCGACTGTTGTGCACGAGATCATGAGGTTGCACAGGGCACAACTTTCTGTGATTCATAAATATGTATTTTAAGCCCCTCGCGATAAATCTTTTCCCGAGTCGTCTTTTTACACAAAAAAGAAGAAATTGCCTAATGAAATGTAGGCACATTTAGTGACAAATAAATACGTTCGTTTAAGAGTCTACAATTTCGATAACATGTGATTCGTGTGATAAAAACATTGTATAGAAGCTAAAGATAGTTAAAATATACTTTAATGTACACCACATTTTTTAATTCGTTTATTAAAATAACACACTAGTAGGTAAGCAGTAGGATTCAGAAGCAATTTAAGGCACTATTCCATTTGCCATTATTGTTGCAAACAGCTGGCATGGTGCCTTTGCATAGAGTTTACATTTAACGAAATAGTTGTCAATTTAAAACTCCATGATTCGCTAGATTACTTACCTACTTAATTATTAAAGTATCTAACACTAGCAGCTTGAAAACAGGAGTTTAGTTTTCATTGTTTTAAACCCAATTAGTAAAACCAATCAACCGACAAATCAACAAGTATTTTGCACTTTTAACTGACGAACAAAATTTATTCGAAATTAACATTTATTTTATTGAACGTACGTACCTACCTAAGTACCTACCAATTTCAAAGTCGGATTTAATACACTTAAAAATACATTTTCTTTCGCTACAATTCAGTGATGCAATTTTAATCTACTATTATAATATAAAAGTATTAATAAAGTTTATGTTTTACGATTGTATAAAAGTCCAATTACTTGTATCAAAATGTTTCATTTACAACACAAAGTACAATACACAAAAAAAAGCATTATCTAATTTTATTATACGTGCTTGATACGAGGGAAAATGTTATTGAAGAGAAAGAGGATAATGATTTAATTTCAACAAAAAGAAAATACCAAACATATTAAAAGAAAATTGAAAAGCACCGGCTCATTTCATTCATAATTTTAACACCACACCATATTAGATTTAACTAAGAGCAAATTACAAACAACATGAGATGAAAAGTTACACAATTTAAACCGTATAGCCCAAATACAGCGGCCAAAGCGAATTTCACAAAGGGGACATGAACACTGAAGGTGTTTCATACATATTGCATATATAAGTAGCCTATCTCGTTGTCATGGTAACAATAACTTGCCCTACATACTGTAAACCTCAGGATTATAGAGTCAATGATTCAATTAACCGCAACACGCAAACACCCATACCGGCAACCATACCAAGTACACATAAAGAAAGAAAATAACTCCGGGGTAACTAATTATATCCTGCTAATCGCAATCACAATCACAAAGTTTTGAGAAAGGTAGTGTTAAGTTAGATACATAGGATTGTTTTTTCTATAGCTCGTTTTATGGACTTACGGCGATTTTCCATTGTGAAGTAAATTCTGAATATGTTAAAATCCTACATACCAATAATTGAACAGAAAACTGGTACTAACCGAAACTGTAAGTTTCAAGTGTAGGTCACTGACACAGGGGTATACAAAGTGTAAGGTATTATAATAAGTAAAAGAGTAGGACATGTCCCAGTTAAATAAGGAGAAACAAATTCTAATTTTAGAGGATAGAGCTTATTTCAGCGGAAAAATCATCGTCCAATTATTATATAATTAGGTTCGACATCGAGAAGTGACGACGTGATCTATAGTTTAAAAGTATATAACAAAACGCCGACATTATCAATTGGTTTAAAAATGAAATGAAAAATCAATTTAATTAATAAAATCCGCTCTTAAATTAATCTATATCCGAAAATCAATATTTGGATGTAATGATAACGATAATTCATTCGTGTGTGTTATTAATAAAATTTATATCTTTTATATCAACACTGGAGTTTTAAGGGTTGGCAGACCAATTTAGTTAGTTAATTACCTAATCCTTCTTAAATTCCTTTTTCGAATAATCCACAATCATACCTCTGCATAAAATTCACTTCGTATTATAATTTTTGCCTCTGAAAACGTTAGAAAAGTATTCTAAAAACATTAGATTTTATAGATATATAAGTAAATGGAAATGTTGAAAAAGACTGTAATAATATTATGAGATATTGAGAGCGCCAGCAGCCCAAATACCCCCTCGGTCCTCCTCCGTTTTCCTTTTCCTTCCCCACCCCCTACTCCGCGGTCGGCAATGGCTTGGTTGTGTTTTATAATCATTATTAATTCTGTGATGCTTGAAAAACACAGCCATCTTTATAAGTTACGGTTCCCACTGATCATCAGGTGGGCGGTATGCTTATTTGCTACCAATATTGTGTAAAAAAGGGTTCTGAATTTTACCAGATTTACCTACGGGTCACACACATATTTGGTACGAGAATCTGGATTTTCCGCTGCACAAATTGGTTTCCTAAGACGTGAGTACCTCCTAGTCTATAAAACAAAGAAAATGTAAATAAATTTCACGCTCCCAATAGTCTTTGAAAAATGTAAAATTTCAAGTTCACGAGACGGAAGAGGTTTTTTTCGATCCTTCTATAATGGACTAGCGACCCGCCCCGGCTTCGCACGGGTACAATGCTGATACTATAGTATCAGCATTGCCCGTGCGAAGAAAAACAAATGCTGTGAACGTTCTATTTACACATTCGGTATATTTAATTTTACTACAGAATGCCGGCCCACTGCCGTTATATACCTCCCTGCATTTTTAATCTTCTTGTAGGGTTTAGCCAGCTTAGCAATGTAAGCGCAAAAAATTTGTTTATTTACGACTACACATTAAAAACATCTAAGTTTATCAGTGTTTCTCTACTATATTATGCATGTTATATACATATAAACCTTCCTCTTGAATCACTCTATCTATTAAAAAAACCGCATAAAAATCCGTTGCGTAGTTTTAAAGATCTAAGCATACATAGGGACAGACAGCGGGAAGCGACTTTGTTTTATACTATGTATTGATTAACAATGGCCTAAATGGATAAGTACAATAGATTAATTTTATCCTTTTTGGATTCTTGTATTGAGTCATAGTTAGGGAGACAACCCTAGAATTATATGCCCTACATTGTTTGCTCAAAAAGGTGAATCTAAAATTAATTACCTGCGTACTTATAATAAAAGCAGATAAGCAAGAGTGAATTTCCGAAACCTTCGACCACATTTAGATATTATGTAGATCAATGAGACCCTGAATATTTTATGATATAGAATTAGTTTGTACCGAAATAATCAATAACATTTGATAGTTGCATTTGATAGTTGTATTAAAATTTACCTTGGACATGAGTCACGATGAAAACAGTGTGAGAAAACTGCAGTCTAGAATTGGCAATTTACTCTAAACATAGCAAGCATGCGTCGTAGTCAATGTTAAATGCCTTCTCTGTGTGAGAAGAGGCCTTTACCCTAGGTCGAGTTAAGAGTTGAGTTGATTAATGGTATACACAGACACAGCTACACAAAAATGTATGCGAATTGTTTTTTACATTTTTTTTTTCTAATTTCGTTTCAATTTTTTTGCTTAAATAGGTTAGTTTTAAGGCTCTAGTTTTGTCGTAGAAAAATATGATATCAGTTGAAAGACGTCCACTGCTGGACATAGACATCAGAAAGCCGTGTTTATTACTTTTGATTGAAATCATAAAATTCTTATACAATTAGAAAATAAAACGACTGTAAACGAATTTACATCTACTTACTCAAAATTTGTATTCCTCGCGAAAAAATTACTTCGTAAGTTTTCTACATAATTTCGGGCAAAAAAATCTTTTTATAATTTACGTAGAAACAGAGACAGAACAAAGTAGGAATGTTTCACAGCGCTGTTAAGGTACTTTAGTCATTTATTACAAAGCTTTACTAATGTATTATGTTGTAAGATAAACGATTAGGGTCAGAAAACTATTTCCAAACAGTTCTTGGAAATCATTACAATACATTTTCTTACTATAAGAGAGAAGTTACATGAATTCTAAGTATGCGATATTTTAAAGAAAATAAGGTAATTTCAAGTAATTTCCTTCAACGGTTAAAATGTTTGTACAACTGTTTTTGTAATGAAAAGCATGTTGTGAAAAGGTAAATTTTATTAGAGCCATAAAAAAGGATGAATTCCTTTTTTCCCCAAAGAAATTCTGTCGAATATTTCTCGTAGGACGCTACGAGAAATATTCGACAGAATTTCTTTCGCCTTCGAAACATAGCGCAACGTGCCCAAGCGAATTTAAAAAGCGTATCTTTGCTATTACAAGGGAAATACATAAAATTCTCTGCTTAATCGCCTACAACAAAATATACGAATACTTTATTGACAAAAGAAGGAATTACTTTTATTGTAACATTCTTTGCTATTCTGATAAGCATTATGTGTTTACAAATATCGCACCCTAAGCAAATTGATCTTATCGTAATGGGCTCAAAATCCAATTCTCTGATCAAACGTGTCTCTTTATGCCTCTTTTTTTCTGTTGCGTATGTCTAAATGACTTAAGCAAAATAAGTAAATAACTTAGGGCAGAGCCAGAATACCGGCGCCGGCTGTGTCTATGTTATGCTATGGGAATGATGTCATTCCTGAATAAGTTGTTAATCGTATTAAGGGGCTAAGTTCTTACCAAGATATAGCCTAAAGTTCATATTGTTTTAGGTCAAATTTCTCTTAGGAGGTTTAGGCATATTATAATTATATTGTTTAAATTGAAGCTACATAAGGCAAAGGACTTCCACTTAACAGAAGACAATATAGGCCATAGGCTATGAGTAAGGATTTAGCTTTAACAGTGATTTGACTGACATAGCAAAACACAAGCAGTTGTTTTATTTGTCTCAGTTATTCTTAGATAGCGCGTGTTGGTGTAGAGTGCATACGATTTATTCTTATATCTTTTTTTTCTTTTTTTAGGTTAATCTAGTACCTAATATTGTTATATTTCAAGTAGGTACTTAAACGCATTACGAATCAACAACCTTCATTGAACTTTGAAGTATCCTTTATCAACATCGACCGATCGCGAATTTGTGATAACTTATCGTTTTAAATTACGCCTATCCACGCTGCAACTAATAAAATAGGTCGGCTATTAGATTTTATGTATTATGAGTACTAATAATTTTATTAGTCACACATTACGCCTATACATTTTCTATTCTAATTTCATAGACTATGAATTTGGACTTTAGGTTTTTGACTCTCATTGTTAGAACAATAATCGGTCTTTTATTCGTGATGCCTAAAATGCGTCAAATATATCTATTAAGTATGATAATCTCGGAGGGAAGTGGAATATCTTTTTGTGCTAACTCCTCCTATTTTACTTCAAATAGATTTCGATGCAGCATTCAAGACAATATATTATGTTAGTCCTCCGAACTCCTACCTGAGCCTCCTGCCTAGCGAGCTATGATACATAAGTAGCTAATATTTATACAACGTTGTTCCAAGCTATGAGGTCTCTCAGAATGGTACACCTTAACCAAGGATTTTTCTATTATTAACCAGACCGTGTGCATACTGAATATAAGGAAATGTATATTAATTGGAGTAAGAGAATTTGTCTTAGATATAATATTGAAACAGTCACTGAACAATACGTTGGCATTTCCTATTCATGCCATTAAGATAAATTATGGAGCTTGGTAAATCTAAGTTAAGAAGCAAGCTAGTTTGGTTTATTATTATCGAGTTTTTGAAAACGATTGTTCTCGTGTTATTTTTCTATCTCTTGGTCGCTATTTGTTATAATGGTGTGATGACTGCACCGTTGATCTAGTGGTTAGTGTAACTGACTGCGACGCCGGGTGTCGTGGGTTCGATTCCCGCGGAAGGCAAATATTTGTGTGATGAACATTTGTATTTGTCTTCAGTTTGGGTGTTTTCTTTGTATATTAAGTATGTATTTACAAAAAAAAAAAAGTACGTATATGTATTATATTTCAATTATCTAGTACCCATAACACAAGCTCTGCTTAGCTTGGGACTAGATGACGATGTGTGATAGTGTCCACATATTAGAATTATTATTATTATTATTATTAATTGTGCGTGTTGTATTTTTAACCGACTTCAAAAAGGAGGTTATCAATTTGGGTCGTATGTTTTTTTTTTTTTTTGTATGTTTGTTACCTCATATCTCGGTCATTTATGAACCGATTTGAAAATTTTTGGGTATACTCTGAAATTGGTCCCATTTTTTTATTATAAGAAATGGTTCAGTGGTTGTATGTTTGTTACAACTTAACTCCGTCATTTATAAACCAATTTGGAAAATTCTTCTTTTATTTCAAAGGGTATACTCCGAAATGGAGTCCCATGTTTTTTTATAAAGAATGATTTAGTAGTTTGGCTTCAATTTAAATTTTGTAACAAAAAGTTTGCAAGAAGTGAAGACGTGTAAAGCAACACGTCGATGTCTTTTGCGACGAATTATCTGACATTGACATGTCCATGCTACAAGTGCGAAGTGATTTTCAAAATTCATTTTTTGTTTTTCTTCTTGGCTGGCACCGACTCCAAAATAACTGATTAAAAACTATAAATAGTAAAGTATTATAGGTATCAAGGATTGCGTTGATTCCCCTTTAATGTTCTTGGCTATGAAGTAATTAAAATATTATTTTCTAATTTTTAGTTAAGGATTGAACATGTAGGTGTTGTTTGAAGTCAGTTTTCATTTTTTTTCTAAAAATAATTTTATATAAGTATGCGTTTACTAGAGCATAGAGTTTGAGGGTAAACTCAGAAAAACCTAGACTGCAATCAAATATTTCACAATCACACAAATATTTATCTTGATTCGAAATCGACTAACAAAACACCTAGGTAACTTATATCTAGATGAAAATTAAAAAAACAACACCTGTTCTCTTAAAACATTGTGATAATGACTATTATCGATTAAATCGTAGCTGTAAGGCACGACATTAGTTAAAATAGTTCATTACCAACCAGATTTGACCTTAAGTCATCAACCAACGTGTCATGTGACGTCAGTTAACACACCCACTACGATTAGCCTACTGTACCTTACTCAGGAAGAACAACGCAAATCTATGACAGACGTTGTGGAAGAATGAGCTTAAACATAGTTACAATAGAGATGTTTTTGCCGTGTCTTGTGTTTTAGTTAGGCCTTTCTTAAATGTGGATTGTCTTGCGACACAGGTGAGTGTAAATAAAAGTGAACGTAACAGTGTGTTATTGCAAGGTTCGGGTAATTTACTATTATTAGTAATCGTGATAGCCTAAATTACGGTACTTCATATGACAGCGATTTTGAGAGTTCGTAATCGAACAAGAAACAATGTAACAAAGTCATATTAATGTAACCAAATTGTTTTCGATATCACTTTGCAGACATACATTTCAGACAGAAAGAGATTTTGGAAAATAATAGGTAGGTACTTATCTTTTACTTTAAGTAGATACCTACAACTTGATCTTGGATTGGATGCTATCGCTACACAATATGTTATTATTATTATTTCCAGCGGGGACGCCGGCAGCCGGACGGACGTTCCACCCGCAGTACTTGCGGGCCACTTCGTCCATTTCCCCAGTTCTCCCTTTGGGGAGAGTGTGGTTGATCCAGCCTTTTCACGGCACCCCATCAAACCTTCTTGTATCCTTGATAAATCTGATCATCTGTTCCACCTTCAGATTTCTTATGTCCTCCTCGTCCAGTCTGTCCGATCCCAGGAGTTCCCATCTAATCAGTGAGTACATGGGGCATTCTGCCAGCAGATGGAAACTTGTTTCTTCGTTTTCCATGCACTCCGGGCATTTGGGATCGGTTTTTACTCCTATCACTGTCAGATGTCTATTTAGTCGACAGTGTCCTGTTATAACCTCTATGGCGAGCCTCATATTTCCCCTTGGGAGTTTCATGATGTGACTCGTCCTTTCTTGTCCATGCCTTTGATGAAGATTTTCGACTGTCTCATTCCAGACGAAGATCTCCATCTGCGGTTGTTTTCTGTTTTAATACTATGGCTGATTCGTTGTCCGTGTTTCCCTCGTGTCCGGGGACCCAGGCAATCGTCAGGTCAGTTTTCTGAGCCAGCCTGTCTAATAACTTTTTGCATTTCTTGACTATTGCTGATGTTGTCTCCACTTTGTCAAGTGCTATGAGCGCGGCCTGGCTGTCGCTGTAGATGGTTACCTTCCCGTACTGGTCAGGTGTTCCACTATTTCCGCGCATTCCTTTATCGCATATATCTCTGCTTGAAAGACACTTGCAAATCTTCCTAGAGGTATCGACTGGTTTATTTCTGTCCCGTCTACACTTTTTATGTGCACTCCGGAACCAGATAGCTTCGTCAGTTCTTTTCTTGAGCCGTCTGTGTAGCAGATAGTGTCACTAGAGTCTATCCGCAACTCATCTCGTGTGCCTATGTGTATTCTGTATTTCCTGTCAAAGATTTTCTCCTTCCTGATAAAGTCGTTATTGGATAGGATCATTGACAGTCTTTCTTCGTAGTTTTTGCTTATACGTGCGTGACCTGCATCCATGTAGTTTCCGGTCCATAGGTCAGTGCTTCTGAGTTTGAACCATTGTTCGGTTGCTTTTCTTTTAATTTCTAAGTCCAAGAGGTTTAGCCCTAATATGATCTCGAGTGCGGCTGTTGGTGTAGTCCTCATCGCCCCCTTATCATGAGGGCTGATAGCCTTTGTACTTTGTCTAGTTATTGTTTATCTTTTCCTAGGGCAGCCTTGTGCCATCATACCAGGGCTCCATGTAGGATTCTTGGCAGAATTATTGCCTTGTATATCCATGTTACTATTGCTGGTTTAATTCCCCAGGTTCTTACTATTATCCTTTTAGACAATATGTAGGTACTACGCTAAAATAAAAAAAATAATATTGTCTTCCTCCTATAAAAATATGCAAACTTCTAGAAATAGCCAGACAAAAAGCTCGTGATGTTACTAGTAGATATAATTAATGGCCAGTCCATTATTATACGAGTAAATTCGTGAGCTTAACCTCACAAAATTTCAAAGTTTCAACAACGTACAATGCTTGCTAATGCATAACTTAACTGCATAGCTGTGGGACAGTGACGTTCAATAACGTAAGGCGGTGAAACTGCTCCGGTCTGCGTTCGACGGAGCGATGTGCGTAGCAACAGTGCTGTACAAAGACGTGTTTTCAGTGTGTTTCAGTATGTACTTAAAACGCAGTCTCGTATGACGATACAGCGTGCACTCGTGTATGCACTGCTTTGTATATTACCTAATTATACGATCTTGTGGTTGAGCTATTTTTAGTATCAGAACACTTCAACGTGTTAATTTTTTTGTAAACAAAGAGTTTTTATGAAATTTTCTTAAATCGTATTTTAAGTCTAAGATGAACTATTCACTGTCTAATAAAGACACATTGAAACTTGACGGTTTTGAAGTCTCAATGGCAACCATTAAATTACGAGTCACGACATTTTCAACAGATTCTTAGATGATATACCTTCCATCCATATAATTTACAGTCCATACTAATATTATAAATGCGAAAGTAACTCTGTCTGTCTGTTACGCTTTTACGTCTAAACCACTTAACCGATATTAATGAAATTTGATATAGAGATAGAATAGACTTTAGGAAACAACATACGCTATCTTTTATCGCGAAAAAATGGAAAAGGTTGAAATAGGGGATGAAAATTTGTATGGAAAATACGATATAATCGACATTCAATAGTACTGAAATATGGCATACAAATACAGACGGCGAAGCTACTGGCAACAGCTAGTACTGAAATATGGCATACAAATACAGACGGTAAACGCTAAAGGTAATAGTTTAAACTGCTCATTAGCGCTTAGAAAACTTCTACTATAAATTAATTTAATTAAGATAAAACTATGCTAAAAACCTAAATTATGCAAGATTAGAAACTACGAACGTAAACTAGACGTTATGGTCGAATTTTAAGTGTTCATAACAGCTTATTTGAACTTTAATTTTTTTCTTTTTTTATATTAGCCTATCCAAGTGACTTCACTCTGCCTGATGGTAAGCAGTCAGTGGAATCCAGAAGTGGCGGACACTATTTCAAAAGCCAAACTACTGGTATGGTGGCACACTTTACTATATCAGATGTGCACAGTATTGGTACACTAGAAAAATATGAATTAAACTAAACAAACAAGGTAAATTGATGCACCTGAGCAGCGAACTGAAATAAGCAAAAAGTCAAAAAAGAACTGTCAATTTATGCAAACGACGTCAATACTTTAGTCCTTGTACAAAGAAAAGAAATCTTTGTTTTTCCATCATTCGATAGGTATTATCTAACTTTGAAATACATTATGTACGTGGCGGCGGAAAGAAAGAATAAGTTTAATATACAAATTAAGTAAGAAAATCACAGGAAAAAGGAAAGGAAAGAAGTACGAAAGAAAGTAAGGAGGTTGAGGTTGTTTGATCTCTGGAAACATTACATCGGTACCAAGATTTGTCTCGTATAAATTCAGTAGACGAATGAATATAAATCTGTGACATTTAGTAAGATTCTGAAAATAACGTAGAAATAAATGATGTAAAAAACGTGGATTGAAAACAATTTGGTGGTACCTATATTTTGTTCTTGGAATGAAACCACTAAACAGATTAAAATTTAAAAAATTCATACCATAAATTATTCGCTCAGAAGCTAACTAAGAGTTTCGTCTTGTAACAATTTATCTTTTCACTTGAACAAAGACCGTAACTATTCTCTAGAAATATAGGTCAGTGGAGTAGCTACGACAAAACTAAGCTTACTTAGTTTTGTTCAGAGTCACGAACAGCTTGAATGGGGTATTCGTGCGAATTCAGAATCGTATGTAGGTAAGGTAAGTACAGGAAAGTCGGCCTTGACAAGGAAGGATTGTTTCTGGATCACAAAGTTTTGTTCGATGTTCAAAATAAATGGTTTGTAAAAATAATGATATTCCCAAATTAAGAAGTTTGTATAGTAAGATGAAACTGGTACTAGAAGAAAATTAAAAGTCTATGTACATACTTTGTAAAACTTATTTTTTAAGAGGCAAATAGTTAAAAACCATTGCTTTATTCTCTGTCACAGCAATAAGTATTTCGATTTACATTATATCAAGAATTGGCAGTTAGAAAAGTATTTCATTCAAGATTTCGGTAATCAGAATAAAGGATAAGGATTTCTTCTAGATAAAACCTCGTTTGTACATTGCTCACGCTCTATTCGTTTAATAGCAATATTATACGAGATTATTTTCACGAGACTTTTTTTACGAGATTCTTATTACGAGATTTTCATTTATTATAAAAAGCAATATTTATTTCTATTTTGACGATTTTCCGTTTATGACATTTTGCTTTTATGACATTATAAGCTGGAGACATTTAGTTGTCACTTAAAACTAATAGACCTAGTTAGACTTAGAATATATATTTTTTTTCGTGATATATATTTTTTTTCCTTTACTTTATATTTAAATAAATTGTAAATTTATAGCATTGTGTAAATACACCAATCAATGTAAACCACTTAATTAGTAAAGTAGCAATAGCGAAGCAAGTACCTCAAACAATCTCTATTTGCACATTACCGACTCATACAGTAATAGATACAGTCTTGTTATCTCTACAAATATGCAAACAACTACTGTTTGCTGTTTGACTGAAATAATGTTACTAAAAACCGCTTATTAAATGTTGAATTATGTACCCTACCTCTAGAACACGTACTCATATGGGTTCCGGACTAGAAAAAAGAAGCACCTTACCTATCTCTTTCCCTGGGAGTAGTAAGAGGCGACCATGGATATACTGGGTAACGGACAGCAAAAAAGTTACCCGAGTACTAAATATCAGGCGATGTCAACTCACCTGTCTAGCATAATAACTAAGTATGGCAAACCCCTCTTTGTAAAAAGCCTACCTAGGTATGTGTAGACGGGATGCTCAATCACTCACACGCTGACTTTTTACTGTGTCTTTCCGCCATTCAAATTCAAATTAGCTCTATTGAAATAAACAGTTGTTCGAATTGACATAGATTAAAATTAAGTAACGTTTCAGTAGATATGGTTTGTTTTTGAAGTGAGTTTAGAAGAGTTTAGAGTTTAGAAGAGAGAGAAGTTTCTAATTGGTACCTACTAAGGTACTGGATTATCAAAAGAAGAACACCTAAATTCTGAACTTTAGGTGAGGATTTAGATTGCCGCAGGATGATGAAAATGTAAACGATTTCTAAAATAAATTAAGCACTTTATCAGGTACTCGAATTGGAAGGTTGCAATTGCTTGATATAAATACGCATTGATAATTGGCGGAATGCTTACCTATCTAATGAGTATAAACAAACATATCTCATGTAACTAAGTATTATTTCTTCGTCTTTACTCAGAATAATATTAAGGAAATGGAGTTTTCCTTGAGTAAATACTAAGCGAAGGCAATTAGATTTGTCGTCGTCTTAGGGTTGCGTGGTTGGTACCTACATTACCTCTACTTTAGTCATTACAATGCCCAATCTTAATTTTCTCTGTGAGAGTGTGGGATTGTGTAAGATGTTGAATTACATTTATGAAATTCTCATTCGTTTTGAAGGGACGTAATTTAGAATCGATACTGAATGTTGCAATAGTAACGAAAGTAACAGTCTAATAAGCGTAAACACAGGTAAACACCGTTGAGCCAAAATGTGAAAACGACGCGTGAAATTATGGCGTCTCGCCGTCGCAGTCCCAACTTAATTTTTACCTAATTAATAAAAGGCGAACTTTTTGCGGAGAGCGTACGTTTTGAAAGGCTCATCTTTTTATAATTTAACAAAGAAAAAGAAAAAATAAAACTTATTATTTCTACATTTCGTCATTTTTAAGGTATTTCAATCTTCGTATATAAGGTCGTCTGCCGAAGACCTTAATTTAAAAACACGAACGACGTGTCTACGTATAACATAAATTAAAGGGATACTTGAAATTTGGAGAAGGTAATTTCTCGTTTTTTATTTTTATTTTCTATTACTACATACAATGCAATTCAAGGCAGACTCCTAATACATTACATGTATTATAATAGGAATACTTAACAAACCCAAGTACACCCAATTGTGTGTTTGTTAATTGTCCCCGGCTAAAGAGATCCCTTGTGCGGCATTTTTATAAACAAGGAAAACTTTTTCTTTAATGTTACTTGCTTCATATACATTTTAACAATAAATTGTAATATTAGAAGAAAGCTTGAAATAAAATAAAATACAGTTTTAACCTTCCCAATCCGTGCAGAATCATTTCATAACTCTAAAAGTCTGCATACAATTCCGTCCTCCCCTAGCTCGACTACGACCCTTCTAAGCACCTTATTAAATTCCTGGGGAGGCATTCATTTTAATAGATGGGGAAGCAAACGAAATGAGTCTCTCTACATCGATTTACAAGTTGTAGACGGAGTATGTAATTATAATTAAGCAACATGTAAATCATATTCATGAAAATTCACGCTCAATAACTAAAGAAGTCAGTGCCGCTACGTTGATAAAAAATAAACAGTTATTTCGTAATTTTTATACAATAAAAAATTGGCGAATATTTTCGACATTACATTGAGACTTAGTAATAATTTTAAAATATATTGAAATTGTGAAATGATATCATGCTACTTTACAGGCAACACTTATTCTTGCTATTAGATTTTTACGATGGGCAAGTAAATGTGAATTACATCAAGTAGGTACCTACCTATCCAAGAAGGAAGACAAATAAAGATAGTCCTGTTAAAATAAAGGTATTAGGCGAAAACTTAACTATGTCTTGCAACAAATATCTTTTAGCTGAAAATCTATGCTTAAGCTTTAAAAGCGAAAGATTTGTTTGTTTAAACGCGCTAATCTCTGAAACTACTAGTCCGATTTGAATAATTCTTGCGTATGATAGCCCAGTTCCTGAGGCAGTTTCTAGGTTTTATAATATCACGCTACTGGCGACGGGCGCAGATATCGATGACAAAAAGAAAATAGATTGTTAAAAACTTTATGGTATAGTGTAAGTACCTTAATAATGAACTTATTAGAAAACTAATTAAACATTAAAATAATCTTTACAGGTCACTAAATTGCCCAATAAATCTCGAATAATATTTATTATTAGTAGCAGTAAATGCATAGATAATGTGACTCAACCGAATTATGGAGAAGTAATCTTGATCATAATATTTACGCCAAAATATTACAAGGTCATATTAATGATGTCCATAATATAAACGTTTGGAGTAACAGAGAGAGTATGATGCTTCGGACACTAGAATCGTTTTTTGTTACAAATAAGAATATCTTTGATTCAAGTGCAAGATAGTGACCGCAAGTCATTGTGAACACGGTATTTAGTGTGAATAGGACTATTTAGCGCATTACATATGCTGCAATCGCAACGGGTTACACACAATAAACAAAACTACCTTTATTCCAGACAACGAATAACTGTGGACGGAATAGTCGAAAGCAGAAACTTAGACTTCAATTGTTTGGACTAGTTAGGACGTAAACATATATTTATTTTTATACTAAAAGTCCTTATCCCTCCGAGGTTAGCCCAAGGGCACAAGGGTCTAATTTTTTGGATTTTTGCGTACATCTCGAAAGCGGTACGTTGTACATTTTGTTGTACTACATAATGAAAGCTGATAAAATTTTCTACAATTTTTGTTTTCACATTTTTTGTCTATCTCCAATCTTTGCTTAGCTATGAGCTTCGAAAACTATTTAATTTTTAAAAATGTGTTTTACTCTCTTACGTTTTCTGTCGTACATTTCTTCATAACTTTTTTGAGAGAATTGTGAAGATATGGTATTTAAAAAAGGTTCAAAAGTATTATGAGAGCTCTAACGTGCAAAAAGAATTATTGCAGAAGTCAAAAATACTACTAGTAAAGAATCCAAAAAAAATTTTTTTTTTCCGATTTTTAATTTTGGCGCTTGATTTTTTGAAAACAAAGAATGATATCAAAAATGTAAGAAAAACTCCCCTGGACAATTTAGTCTGCTGCAATTTGAGCCTAAAACAAAGACGATCGGGTTAAGAGTTTTCTCTGAACTTGGTTTTTTCGAACCACATTTACACAATGAATAAAGATTTTAAATTTATAATTATACTTTACGTTACTAACTAATAATTGTAAAAACATTCACGTTACAGTTCACCGTACAAGTTTGTTGACATTAGCGTCAAAAACAACTTGGAGTAAACTTTGTCACCGGGTGTAAAGTTCAAAACAAATATTATCATTACTATAGTTGCCGGCCGGACGAAGGCACGGGTTCTTGACATCAGACACGAGCACCTGAAGCCCGGCACACACAGATCATACACTTGGCTTCAGTCCGAACACTTCCGCAAACTCGCAACCATGACCTAACCAAAATACGCGGCCATCGATCTGTCAAAACTTTAATATTTATTCAAATATATCATAATGAACAGTACCTTATTAAGTCCCGGGTTTTTCAGTCGGTCGAGGCCAGACAGCTGACTATTCGGCTGTCCATCGCCGTTGCCCCATAGTCCGAGTCGGTCACGATCCATGCTGTGCGTACACTTGCCAAAGCCGACCAAATGCGACTGCTTGCCGCCAACGTACGCAGCGCCACTTTTGTCTAGATGTGCGGGGGGCGCCGGACTCACCGCGGTCTCGCTCCTGGGAAATTCGGAAAAGTTTTCAGCGATAACATAGAATGATACGAACCACGCTCTGCGGTTACATCCGCTCGATAACAGATGGCGCTGGGGCATTGACCTCATATCGTGGGAATATTTTATTATTAATAGGTACCTACTTGAATTATTCAATATCGTTTACTTATTAGTTCGATTTGTATACTGGCCTGGTAAATTGTTACTTTGACAATATAATAACGTGATCTACCTAATACACTATCACTCTCAGCAGGAACTTGATTATGTTGCGGTTAAATGGCTTTATGAATAAAATCGATATGACCAACCACATTTTATAAATTGTACCATGAGTTGGTGTCAATGACTTTATTGAATGAGGATATTGCGGTTGTGTACTATATACTCAGTATTGAACTTGAGGTTTAGTTCAACACTGCAGTGTCTGTTGCAAGCGCGTCAATTTGCAAGTAAACGAGTAATATCACGCGTCTCGAACAAGTCCATTGACTATTTTATATTGCAGATTGCTGTATATCAGTCGGTTACGGTATAAATTTAATGGAATTTTTTTCTCTGGTAAGAGTGTTCTGAATATATATTTTGTTTCCATTCTGACGTTTTAAGACCTATTTTTTATTAGCAGAAGGAATATTCTGAACATGTCAATTTCACGTAGGTAGATATTATTTTACTAGTACTAGTACTAGATGGAGATATCTTAAAAATTGTGTAATCAAGCAAATAACTTTTTACTTTTTATTCAGTAAACTTTAAACACTAATTACTATAGCCTAGTTAACCGTCACCGGTAAATTGAATAGTAAAAGTCTTAAGAAGATCGAGAAATTTGTATTTCAGGACTTCAATAAAATTTAAATTTATGATCTGAAATTTTGTTACGGACATTAACACTATTGGTAGGATATGGTACAATAAAAATTGTGAAATTATAATTAATACAGAAATATGGGTGGTCTTCTTCTACACAGTAGGCCAGTGTTTGGGGGGCTGGTCAAAATTCCCCGACGCCTAGAGTATCTATACAACACTTCATCTTTCTATATGTGTTCGTAACCACCCAAATGAAGTGGTACACATAATAAAGTAGGCATACTTTATTATATGTACAACTTTTACGTGTAGTATTTCCTTAATATAGTCAAGCTATAAGCATTGATCACTAACAGCCTTAGAAAGTAGACTGGTAATTTTAAATTTATTAGTTATTTATAGATTTTCTAACGTACGAAGATTGCCTTCAGCATGTATCAATAATGTCATGTAATGCGGAGGCATGACAAGTAAGTAGGATTTTGGTACTTGCCCGGTTTCAAATGTGTTATTCTACATTTACTACACACGTATTTCAAATAAAAAACATTCTTATACTTAATTTACAAATAAGTAATCAATCTAAACAATACCCATTTAATTCTACATTTCATACTCTCAAGATACAAAGAAAAGACTCCTCGCTACTTGCTACATCACAATAGGTGCTACGTATCCTACAATCTCTACGAAGCTACGAAAGCTCTACGGCCTACCAACGTTTACTGGGACATTTAGAATCCTTCGTTTCACACGGACAGCCAATAGGACACTCCATGATAACAGCAGTGGAACACTATCTGAAATCAAATGTAGAATTTCACTTACACCCCGCTTCTAAAAACTTTTCTAAAGGTTTTAACTACCTACGCCTTTCAATATGGGATTCTTATAGTACCTACACATGAAAATGTTTTAGCATTTCATATTGTGGTAAATTATGCTTTAGATAAATGAGTAGGCAATTAGGCACTCGTATGCGAGTCACGGACCGTATGTTACGATTTACACATTGCATATACTTTCTTAGTAGGCGTTAGAGCTCTACTGCCGAGACCGACATTAATCTGGCTCCTAATTACAAACGAAATTTTGTCATTTCTATTCCCTAAGCCGCCTCTTTAAAGATCCAGGAAGATTGGTATATGGAAACCACTATAAGTTGTTTTCTATATGTATATACAATCTTTAATCCAAGATTCTTTAAAATTCAGATTTTTGGTTCTGTGCTGAAGCGCTGTCAATAATAAACATATCAGAAGTGATGCCGCGCTGAACGACCCATTGCTTAAAATCGGGTTTTTAAATAAAGATCGTATATAGAAAGCTACTGTATATGAAGTTAATTAAAAAATCTTTAGTTCTATTTCTATATGTATCACTTTTGTATGTTTTTTTAAGTTCTTTAAGTGTCTTTATAATATATATTATTGTTTATTCTGAATCCTTTACCCCACCAGTTCTTTATTGGTGTAAAGAATTATTTGGACATGGGATTGTCAGTTCAGTTAGCTGAAGTAGTTCAAGTTAGTTAGTTACAATAATAAACTAACTTGTTATTTATAGTTAGTAATATATACTTTAACGGCCCGGCTACACGCAGCGCATAAGCAAAAGTTTGCGCAAACTTGCAAGTCTTGCAACTCGTATAGTTTTGCCGGTTTAACGTAAATGGTTGATTTTGTGAGTTTTGGAGAATACTCAATTTATTTATGTGGAGCGATTTAATATTAACATAACACACTCTTATGTTAACACCAGAATAGCGACTTATACATATTATTAATTAGCACTTGATGGTTAATGCGTAGTAGTACGTTAAATAAATTAATTTGATCAGCTTTTCGGAAACTGGATGGTTGTAAGTGGGTAAGTATGTAAGTATTAGTGTTAATATCACTTTTAATCGTTAAGTTAATTAGCGAAGCATATAAAATAACAAATAGTTACAAATTATGTAAACTTATTAAACATTTAATTTTCAGACAGTGATCCAGAATTAAATACGTATGTCACAGTACCCAAGTAGACAAAAATAAAATTTCAGCAGATTTCCAATAGGTTGGTATACCTACAGTAAAAGTTTGTGTTAAGTCAATTAAGTATCGAATGTTTTACATTAATGGAAAACAGATATACCTGTAGTAAATGTGGTACACCCGTATGGTGAACAAAAGGTACAAATATTAACAATGGAACACCTATACATGCCTATAGTGAACTGGGATGGCGTACCGTGGAACCAAAAGGAAAACCGAAATGTTGGAAATTCGCAATATTGAGTTTTAGCAACTAAAATATTATTTGGTAATTACACTACGAATAAATTGAACTACTATTGACATGGTACGTTTATTGTTATCTAAATTACCAAAACAATTTAGAAGAAACCTTAGCTCTTGGCTCCTTAGTTCTGGCCATTTCATTGTGAACTTAGTGTTTCTTGTTAGTGTGGCAACTATATCTATAACAAAATAATATTCTTATTTTATTACAGATGTTTAAGACACTATTATAGTACCTTTACCTTTTAACGATTATTCTAAATGAGATCAATTGTTATTAAATATTAATAAATAGTATAGCAAAGTATGTTTTATTTTAAAATATAATGCAGAAATGTATAGAAAATTGTTATTTCTAGTAATTTATACAATGTGTAATCATAACAAGCCGGCAAGTTCAAGATGCAAGATACGATGCATGGCATCTGTTTTTATAACAATCCCAAGACGGCACGGCGCGGCGGCATCTCGATTACGCTGGCCTGACACTTTCGCGGAGATTTAGTACGTACGGTTTTTTAATTATATCATAATACAAGCTTGACCAGTCTTAATCATATTTTCTTCGTCACAAAAAATGTTCTGTTTTAACAAACCTATAGGAAAAAGTAATTTTAATTAATAATATCACTAAGTAGTAAAGCTATAACAACTTACCGCTTATTTTTCCCAGAATCTGCCGAGCCATTCATTTGAAGGGCGTCAATTTGACTATGCGATTTGACTTTACGTGACAAGAATTCCATTTTGAAAAATTAAAAATATAATATCACAGACAATTTATTAAAAAGAAGTATTTGTATACTTAAATAAAATAATAAATAAATTACATGTAAGTATATATAATTTAGAATTTAATTCATTTTTATATTTGTAATAATATGCAGATTGCCAGGGAGCTCAAACGAACTCTAAATGACAACTAAAGGTTGGAAGCTGCCGCGTGAGATATTTAAGAAGTTATCAATATAAATTAGAGATACCGTAGAAACTCTGAACCTGTATCAATCACGCGCCACTAAAGTAAATAAACTGAAACAGATCACGCGTTTTCAGTTTCTTTTAGATATACAAATACCTAATTTACAAAAATATAAGTTCATTTTATATTAAACTATTTTCTAGACACAGTATTTTTACCAATAAATAAAAATAATAATGGCTTGCAATTTGTTTATCTACCACCTATTTTGTGCTAACTGACAATGCCCTCCTATACCGGACATCAATATTTCAGGTATATAATCATATTATAGGTAATGCACACATTATTTAATATGCAATATTCATTAATGAATGGTAATTATAAGTATGAACAGGTGGAAACGTTTCAGGATTAGTTCGATACATTTCATCATAACAACTCTTAGGCTGATTTACAGTAGCTGGCGCCTGCACCACTGGATTCTGCCACTGGATCAGCACTGTATCAATGTAAACGTTTTCAACCCAGTCCAAAATTCAGTGGATCAATGCAAAAAGTTTTCAATCTAGTGATCCTTTAGCCAGCTACTAGATCACGGTAAAAAATAACCGACAATGCTAATATTATTTTTTAAATAGAAAAAATTATTAACATTTTTATATATGAACACTAAGGGTCAGCACAAAACCACCCTCTCCCTTTTTATCCAGAACAACACGTGCGGGACTAAAGTGCCACCCTTTCACAGTGGAAGCTAAAGGGTCTCGAACCAAACGGTTCAGCACTTCATACTTTTGTCGCTCAATTAAAGCCTGGAACTCTTTGCCAGCGCATGTGTTCCCATCTAAGTTTGATCCTGGGTCTTTTAAGCGGGGCGTGAAAAAGCATCTCACTAAGCCGCCATAGTGGAGGCCACCATACCAGTAGTTTGGCTTTTGGAATGGTGTCCGCCACTTCTGGATTCCACTTACTGCTTACCATCAGGCAAAGTGGAGTCACTTTGGTTGGCTAATATAAAAAAAAAAAAAAAAAAAAAAAAAAACAGATCAGTTGGCAATATGCTTTAGCAGATTTAAATAATATTTAAGTATTTATCAACTTTAATGACATACACAACAATATCAAACAGAACTCAAAGGAAAAATTTAATCAGACAAGCTGCCGTCGCGACTTTTCCTCTTAACTGTACTATATCGTATCTGCAAACCTAGGTATATACTATATACCTAGGTTTGCAGATACGAACGCAATTTTCCCCTAAATCTGAATTGATTCTAAGTATTTCGTTTTTTCAGTAGGTAAAAAAGTTTTCAATCTAGTGATCCTTTAGCCAGCTACTAGATCACAGTAAAAAATAACCGACAATGCTAATATATTTTTTTTAAATAGAAATATTACTCACCCCTGAGGAAATTAATAAAAAATTATGAAAATGTTTTTTCAGCTTCTAATTTTAAGCCTCTCGCAATCCATGGGGTTGCATATATTACTGGCCCTTGGGCTTTAGCTACTTAGTAAAGATGATGAGCAATGTACCTATACAATGTATACTCTAAGGAAGCAGCTGAAGAATGAGGCGACACAAAACCATTCTGAGGAACCCACGCCAGGCTAAATTTATCTTCTACCTCGAAGAAAACAATGATGATTTGTTAGTTATTCTACATACACACTACCTACATACTTTTGTTCTATCCGAACTTCTTCGACATTTCTCGCCCAATTAACCAAATATTGAAATATAATCTCATTCATACCTACTACGCTAATTGTTGTGACCTTAGGTTAATGAAGGTTAATGTTAATGATTATTTAACGGAAACTAACCGGTGATAGTCACGACAATACATTAAAAATAATGATGGATATCACACGAAACTGTATGTAAAGATTTTTTAGTCAATTATGATTCATGATATTGACTTACTACTCTATGCTAACTGTAAAAAAGGTGTAGGATCTCCGAAACTGCTAAACCAATTGTAAATGTTGCTTGGGTTGAAAACTAGTAGTTGGTATTTGTATCATTAATTCAGCTGATTTAATATACACCGCTGTCAAGGCAAATTTACAATTCGAAAAATGATTTCAAAGGTATTGGATGAACTGGCAGAATTGTTTTTAAATTGTTTTCTAGCTTTAATTTTATATGCACGTAAGCAGTTAATTTGGTTCAAAAAAGCAAATTTAGGTAGGAAAATAGACACTAGATTAAACTCCACTCAAGAAGTTTCACTGCATATTTATTGTGTTTGTGTTTTTGGTTGCGTACTATTTAATTGCATGCTGCGTTGTGCTAATATATTCGTTTGTAAGACCTTGCAATAGAGAGTTTATTTATAAGTCACGTTGTATTTGAGTGCTCGGCTGTATGCCGCGTTGTGTTAGCGTGATCGACTGCATGGCGCGTTCTGTTACTGTTGTCGACTGCATACCGGGTTGTGTTAGGGTATTCGATTGCATGCCCCGTTGTGTAAGCGTGATCGACTGCATGCCGGGTCGTGTTAGTGTGTTCGATTGCATGCCACGTTGTGTTAGTGTGTTCGACTGCGTGCCAAGTCGTGTTACTGTTGTCGACTGCATACCGGGTCGTGTTAGTGTGTTCGATTGCATACCAAGTCGTGTTAGTGTTGTCGATTGCATGCCACGTTGTGTTAGTGTGTTCGGCTGCATGCCATGTCGTGTTTTTACGATCGAGTGCAGGCCGCTCCGCGTTAATGTGGTCGACTGCACGTTACGTGATGTTAATGTATTCGACTGCATGCCGCCCCGTGATTTTGCTTTCGCCTGCGTGTTGTGGTGTGCGTTGGACTGATTGCCACGTGGTGTTACTGGGTTCGACTGCATGCCGCGTGGTGTCAGTGGGTTTGAAAGCATCCCGCGCGTTGTTAGTGGGTTGGCTGTTGGTTTGTTCGATTGAATGCCGCGGTGCATTAGTGTATTGAATTGCATACCGCGTCCTGTTATTGTCATCGATTGCATCCCGTGTGGTGTTAGTACCTTCGATAAAATGCCATTCCGCGTAAATACGTTCGTCGGCATACCGCGCCATGTTTGTGCGTTCGACTGCACACCACGCTGTGTTAGTGTGTTTGACTGCATGGTGTGTCGTGTTACACCTCTTGATTGCACACCACGCTGTGATAGTGTGTTTGATTGCATGCTGTGTCGTGTTACACCTCTCGACTGCACGCCCCGCTGTGCTGCTGAATTTGACTGCTTACCGCCACATGATCGACCGTTAGACCTCATACCGTGCTAAGATTTTGCGTCTGAATGTCTGAACAGTTAAAATTTTGAGTTTTTGTGGCAGACCACGAAATATTTTGGCACAAAACGTGTTATGATGTTTTTAGTTATTTGCAAGTGAAATCTGCGACGTTCCTAAGCGTATCAAAACATACAAAAAATTTAAACGGTCGGAAATTATAGTAAATCTAAAGATTCTATCGAAATCACCAGGTCAGTAAAATTGTAGTCACGCCTATATATTTTGTCACTTTAAACATCACTGAACTAATATAATGTAGTATTAAATATTGTAGTTTCGAAATAGACATACGGTTTATATATATACATGTATATAAATTTATATGATATTACACAGTACTTCATGTATAAGCCAATAATAATATTTAAAAAATAAAACAAAACTAGAACATTGTCAATATAAATATTTGAAATGTTTGAAATACTCAAAAAGTGTCAAAACATATTTTTTTTTTTAAATCAGGAACTCAGAGTAATAACAAAAACGTGTGTCTCACTGATGAATGAGGGCGGTTCACAACTGGTCAAACTGCGTTATTTGGAGGAGGCCTATGTTTCAGCAGTGAGCAGTGGACATGTTTCAGCTGTAATGATGGTGGTGCTATCGTGCTCGGTTCCTAAGCTTGATTTCTTAGTATATAATTCTTATTATATATTCTTAGTATATAGTTTTAAGGTACTTGATTGTTTGGTTTGAGGCTGACTGTTAAAAAGTAGCAGTTTATATTTTGCCTTTAATAACATTATTGTATATGAATAGACCTGGGTCTGTTCATATCAGACCTCTCACAAGGTGGACCGACGACCTTATAAGGGTGGTGGGCAACCGATGGATTAAAGAGGAACAGTGGACTTCTTTTGACTGATATGATAATGATGATGATGATGATGATGATATGAATAGATGAAACTTGTCCGTTTTTATTCATTCTTATGCTAAATTCAAGGTAATTGGACCAAGTTACATTATTTTTTCTGAACTAGTTATGAACAAAAGGTCAAAAGAACACCGTTACAATGACATTGCTAATGTAAAGCGTAAGTCGTGTCAAAGTTAACGCGATTGATATATCATGGCGGGGCATGCATGACGCTAGCATGTGCGCTTGCGCAGGTCGCACGATCAAGATCAGGCCAAGGGCATTTGAGCGCGTGTTGTACAACGTGGTATAGTGACTGGAACATTGGACATCTATCGATAGTATTAATCTATTATATCACTATAGGAAAGTTTTAGTTAAATAATATTTTCTTAAAGCATACCTATATTTCACTCATACTAAAAATATTCATCAAACCATTATTTCTTCCATATTGTATACATGTAGCTTCGGTAATGATAACGTATCGTATTAATATTGGCACTTAGGTAATTAAATGATAGGGTAAAAACAGTTATTTAAATAAGAGATTAAAATAAAATAAGCTGCAGGTATAATGTATTGTGAAGGTACTTCTAATTTTCTTTAAAGTTAATTTACTTAATATTTAATAAATGAGTTCATTCAATATAATTCACTCAAAGGAAACTACAAGTTTATTTATTACGCTTAGTATAATCAAAAACACATAAAAGTTAACATTTAAATTATTTATTATAAGCCTTTTTGTTCCACTCCTGAGTTAAGGCCTCCCTCCATCCCTTCCACATTACATTACATTTAAATTATAAGAATTTTATTCATAAAAATATCTGTTATTTTACCTGGTAGGTACCTACCTAACTCTCATAATGAAGCGAAACTTTAAGTGGCACTTAAGTCTGATGCTATAGGTATAAGTCGAACATGTAGCTAGTTATTAATCATAGCTGGTTATTTGACTTTAAGTCAGTATATTTTCGGCTTTAAATTTAAATTAGCTCACAATATCTCTCGTCGTCGAATCGTGTTACGTTATTTTGCAATATTATTAAAATAAATGCTTTATTTCCACCACGCTATTTCTAACATGGCAAACCAGAAATGATTTCGTAAATTTAGTGAACCGAACTACAAGTGGTCTTTATAATATTGTAGGTACATGATAACGGAGATAAAACAGTATTCGGATAGCCAATGAACTACTTTTATACTTATTTATGTAACTGAAAAGTTTAATTGTAAAAATATGGTGTAGGTAAGTCGATGGCCTCTGGATAAAGCCTCTTTGGAAACGTCTATCATTTGCACTCATTAATTAAGTCTTAAATTGACAAGTTCTGTTCATTACATTTCATTTTTAAACAGAATTAAAAAAAACAACCTGACCTTCAGAACAAGGACTTTAGTCCTAGTTTCTGAGTGATGACCCCATGTATGCACTTTAAATTTGCGTGTATAATATGTGTGCACTGTTCTTATTCTGTGTGCACTGTTCTTTTTAATTTAATCTTTGTTTCGGTAACTGTTATTTTATGTGTCGTGTGTTTATATCAAAATAAATCATTTTTCTTTCTTTATTTCAAAAAAAAACTAGATAAGAGGCAACTTTTATTGCGTAAAATCCGCGTGCTAAGCGTGGTGGCTATGGCAAGCACCTCCTTTTGTTCGTTTTAAAATTATAAATATATATATATATATATATATATATATAAGTATATATATAAAGGCCGATTTACATTGATACAGTACCTGGCGCCAGCACAATAACCAGATTACGGTACTGGATCAACACTGTATAAATGTAAAAGATTTCAATCCAAAAATCTAAGTTATTTTTTTTTCATTTTCATTTACACTTATAATAATTGTAAAAAAGTAAACGCAGAACTGCAAATATTATAATATAAATTATTTAATAATAAACGCTCCATTATTCTATTCGACTTATTCATGGTATTATAGCGATAACCTCATAGGGGAAATAAATGCTCTGTTGTATTATTAATATAACTATGCCTACGCATTATATTATTTTTAATAACAACGAGTGACTTTGTACCTAAGTAAGTTCTGAATAATGTTACATAATTGTTATATTTTTATCTGTCTATTTCTCTCATAAAGTTAAAGCTGTTTCTAATACTGCAACATAATCTCTAGTCAGTATAAAACTGCCTGAATCATGGAACGAATTTAGATACGATTTCCACTATTGCTTAGAACTTCTCTTCTAGAAGGTTTATAGGTATAATTAATGCATATTTTTAGCGAGAAAACTCGTGAAAAAGGCAAACTTCAGGTGCAAAATAGGGGTGGATCGCTACTTACCACTTTGTAAAAATCGACAAAACAAACATGCGTCCTTATCGTATTGTATGTATTTGTTAACAATTGATCAGTTTTATGTCAATTGACATAAAACTTTGTAATTACACTCAAGAAATAAATAGTCAATGTGATGAAGCAGGCGTTAACAATACGTTTCCACTTTAATATATAAATGAATAATACAAACCTAACAACATAATATATAAATATTACAAATTGCTTCTTTAGATACAAGTTTTATAAAGCGTAAAAAATACCTACACAACAAATATTGATTCTATAAATTAAAGTTTTTAAGTTTTATTTCAAAATAATAACATGATCATAAGCTATACCGATAAGTATACATGTCATAGACGTACAGACAGCTTGCGTAGAATAGTCCAATCAGCTTTTTGTTTCAATCTATCTTTTCTTTTTTATATTCATCGATAATCGTTGCGGGATCTACCGTTTATATATCTATTCCTTTACCAGCACCAAGGAAATGTAGCTTGCCCTAGAAAGGGCCCAAAGAAAATTCGGACTCTCAGTAGTCAAAGGGCTCCCAGTCATTCATATGGCAGTAGGTAACTACGTCCTTGCCTTCACCAATGGACTTAAAAAATATTTTTTTCAGAATGCAGGGGTCCTACCACTACCTCATAGAGCAATCTTAGTATAACCTTACTTTGTCTCTATCTTTGTTTTTAATGGTACAACAGAAAAAGACAAAACACAAAGTAATATTAAAATAATACTGCTTTGAGTGGTGGTAGGCCCCCAAGTCGGCAATTTCGTTATCTATTCCTATAGTATAGATACCTACTAGCGCACTTACTCGTAATGTCTGAAGCATTATCTACCAGTCCACCTTGGGGTGATGCAGAGATAAGCAAGTAGGTATATATAAATAATTGAACTCATAATAACGCATTACGACCGAAATATGTGTCAAAAAAGTAGCACTAGTTTTTTGAGACTAGTATTTACATTATTTATTTATTTATTTATTTATTGAACTTCATGCACAAAAGTACAACGGCGGACTTAATGCTAAAAGCATTCTCTACCAGTCAACACAAGGTGGTGAAGAGATACTCGAAGTAGGTGCAGTCAACGAAGCAGAGTGATATTAATGGGTGTTTGTAAAACCGATTTTGATGAAATTTGGTACTTATAGATATAGAATAAACCTTAGGGAACAATATAGGCTATGTTTTATTGCTAAAAATGACTAAAAAGTTTAAAATAGGGGATGAATGTTTGTATGGAAAAAGCGATATAACTGACTTTCACGCGGGTGGAACTGCGGGCAACAGCAAGTTCTATATATTCCTAATCATACATTGTGACTTGTGAAGCGTAACAAGTACAATCATAAATTGTACAGGTCTTTGTAAAGGTAACCGCATTCCGAGGCTCTTACTATATAATTTAGTATGTTGTATTGTATTATATATCTATACATATCTATACATATAATAAAAATGTAACCAATCGCTGTCTGTACATGGAAGATATATGAGAAAAAATACTATTAGGACCTATATCAACGCAAATAGAACCCAAAACAATGATTGTTACAATTTTTGTCTGTTTGTCTGTTTATCTGTTTGTCTGTTTGTCTGTTTGTCTGTTTGTCTGTTTGTCTGTGCGTTTGTTCACGCTAATCTCAGAAACGGCTTATCCGATTTAAATATGGTTTTCACTAATATATTGTGGTAATCTTCACTTAACATTTAGTGTTTGTTTCATGTCAATCGGTTCATAAATAAAAAAGTTATGCCAATTTAAAGAATCACGTCGAACATTTTCTGATAGAAACAGAGACTTTAACAGGTTACGGAATAGCTGATAGCGTTTTTATTTTTCGGATTCTTCTCATTATAAACAATCTTCCGTTTAGTTTTAAATGAGTCCAGTTTCCAGTGAGCCTCTGTTTCGCGATGACAATTAATAAAGCCTAAGGTCAGACACAACTAAAAGTTGTGGGCGTGGATCCTAAGTATTAGCTGTGTTTCGCACGGTCAGCTTTATGTGGCTCTATCACGTGTTAGCATTCCTAGCAGCCTGTATGCTTTGATCCCCGATGGCTATACGTCTAATCCATACATCCATACACCCATACATATTATATAAGGCTTTGTCCTGACTGACTGACTGACTAACAGACAACGCACAGCCTAAACTGCTGGTCGTAGTGACTTGAAATTTGGAGGGTGTGTTAGTCTAAATGTCTAGAGTTTGTACTAAAAAAGGGTTTTTTAAAATTTAATTCCTAAGTGTGTGAAAAGGGATGAAATCGATTGTATGAATCTTCTTTATTTTTTAACTTACAGTTTTGTAATTTTGTTTTGGAATACTTCTATTTAAATAAAAAATATCCTTATAATTTTATTTTAACAGGGGTGGATTTAGAGGGGTGAAATTAGGGATGAAATATTCTATACAAAGATCTTTAGCTTTTGAAGCTAGCGACTTGAAATTTACAGGGAGGGGTAGGGAGGGAAGGAGGGAGGAAAAGGAGAGAGGAAAAGGAGGAATTGAGGAGAAGGAGGAAGGGAGGGGAAAGTGAGAGCGAAGTGATGAGGGAATGAGAGGAAAGTGATGGGGAAGTGAGGGGAATTAAGTGAAGAGGAAGTTTGGGGGAGAAGTGTGGGGAAAGTCAGGCAGAAGACAGAGGGAAGTCAGGGAAAAGCCAGGGAAAGTGAGGAAGAAGTGAGGGAAAAGTGAGGGGAATGTTAGAGGAAACTAAGAGGAAAGTGAGGGGAAGTGAGGGGGAAGTGAGGGGGAATTGAGGGGGAAGTGAGGTGGGTGAGAGGGCAGTGAGGGGGAAGTGAGAGGGAAGTGAGAGGGGAGTGAGGGGAAGTGAGGGGGAGTGAGGGTTAAGTGAGGGTAAATGAGGGGAAAATGAGAGGAAAGTGCGGGGGAAGTGAGGGAAGTTTGCCTTTGTGTATTGTATACATTTACGAGGGATATCTTTAGGTAGGTGAAAGAGGATTTGTATGAATGGGAGATTAAAAATAGTATGAAAAACAGTATTTAAACAATATAAAAATGCTATCTATATACATAAAAGCAAAAGGTCACTCACTCACTTATCACGAAATGTCAGAAACAACAAGTGCTAGGAATCTCAAACTTTGCATTGTCGTTCCTATTAGGATATAGGTGCTCACTTAGACGGAATTTTGCGAAATCCATCCCCTAAGGGGGTATAAAGGGGTGGCAAAGTTTGTATAAAATTTCTATAGTTTTTATAGTAGAATTACCAAATTACTAGAAAATACTCTTTTTTTATTATTCAGCAACCCCCTTATTAAATGGGCAAATAAGAGTCGCAAGTTTGTGTGAAAGTGGTTTGTCAGTTTTGGCGGTAGCGGATTTAAACTGGATTCGCCATAGAGACGGATAATAATACTGATACAATGTACGATTGTCATAAAATCAGGCACGCAATATTCTCATAGAGGCACCCATCTGAATTTTCACGCGAACGAAGTCGCGGGCAACAGCTAGTATTATATATAAATATATAATATAAGCTATATCTAATAGGTTCAGAGAATCTCAGCCCTTTATAATATTTAGTTAACTGCCCGTTTTACTCGTTGCCTAGACGTTAGTTAGTTATACTACCTAAGGCTAAAATGAAACTTCTTTACTAGTCAACCTTAGGTGATGCAGAGATAAACAAAGTAGGTGTAGTTAATGCAGCAGAATGTCATATAATAATCTAAGATTTAATTTAAATATAAAAAGAGTAACTGTAGTTAATACGCTTACATTAGCGTACTTATGAATGCCTCTGTGGTTCGATGGTACTGTGTATGGACTACCACGCTGAGCTAAGGTCGCGGGTTCGATTCCCACTCAGTGCAAATATTTATGTATTTACAAAAAAAAAAGTATTTAAGTATTCCGCATTCTACAATCCATAACACAAGCTGTATGCTTACTTTGGGTCTAGGTGGCGTAGTGTGTAGTTGTTGAAATATTATTAATAAAGAGGACTTATGTGTATGCTGCAACGTTTTATTCCATAAACATATAAGTATTCCATATTTTTTAATATATGCTTTGTTTTAAGAGTTCAAACTCAGTTTGCTATAAGTCAGATTGCGCAAGGTTTATGAAGATGTAATGTTAATGACTGCGTGCTACAGAGATGTGCCAACAGTGTACCTAATTCTTGCGTAGAACCGACATGACTGTGTGTGGCGACAATGGTCATCTATTAAACATATTGTAAGATCCTTCCATTACAAGTAGATGTTATTATCTCTAATCATAAAGAAACGAAGTCACTGTTTTCATCTGTCTGCTTCTCGAACTTAATGCTATAAGCAATCTCTGCCAGTTAACCTTAGGTTAGAAAAAAGTAGGTGCACTCTCGGTTAAACAATTCCTTTAGAAAGGTTTAGATAATTATGCATGCATATTATACGTATTTAGTAGTAAGTGGATAAGGCACTCGCTTCGTAAACACGAGGTAGTGGGTTCGAATCCGGGCAAGTACTTACCAATGTGATTTTTCAAATCATATGTACTTTCTAAGTTTATCTTGGACATTTCTGACTGACGATGAAGGAAAAAATCATGAGGAAACCTGGACTTAAATGTCTGAAATTGCCAATCCGCCTTGAGCAAGCGTGGTGATTAATGCTCATACCTTCTCTATATGAGAAGAGGCCCTTGCACTGCAGTGGGACAGTAAATAGGCTGATATTATTATATAGTAAAGCTGAGAACTTCGAGAGATAAGAGTAAAGTTCGTACATTAGGTATGAAACGACGAAAATGCTACGCAGCTAAAAGCTCATATATTTTGTTCATTGGTACTTGAAAAAGTTAAGGACCTACTTCAACTTTGACTGTCTTTTTAATGATCTATTGTAAAGCTTAACATGAAATTGTATTACGTAACTGGGTAAGCTCTCTGTGAAGGTAACTTGGGGAAACTCGAGCTCTATAAAATGAAGTAGGTATATAAGATCACAAGGTTGAAGTACTAGCTTTGAGGTAAAAAATACATATTTACGCTAAAAAGTTGTGTGTCGTGATATACTATTATATCTACTTAGTACTGATTACAAAGGCAATGCACAAACCAGATGATTATAAAAATACACTAGGTACCTACTACACAAACTCGTAATACTTCTGCCTAATATTATGACTTGAGTTTTAATTGTTACTAGCTAAAAATACTTTTACCATAAGTTATCCCAGCATTGGCGATCGCAATAAGCGGCAGCATTATCCATACTAATATTACAAATGCGAAAGTGACTCTGTCTGTCTGTCTAACAGACAGACAGAGTTACGCTTTCACGCCTAAACCAGTTAACCGATTTTGAAAATTTGGTATGGATATAGATTAGACCTCGGAGAACAATATGGGCTTTTATCGCAAAAAAATGACTTAAAGGGGTTGGAATAAGGGATGAAAGTTGCCGGACGCCGCCGTGGGGCGCTCCGGGATCTCCAGCCACCATAGGAGGATGTCTGCGGGCGGCGATTGGACAATCGCCGCTCGAACAGCACAGGCCCGAGAAGGCGGCGTACGTGTTCCACGAACGCCTCTCGATGGAGGACGGGGGGCTAGGCTTCCAAATCAGACGGGGCTCGCTCACGTTGAGCGGGCCGTGGCCCGTCGGGGTCGCGGATGAATGCGCGAGCGTCTCCCGTGAACCCGACACTCTGGCCGTCTGGCGTAACACCGTGGGTTTTAGTCGGTATGCCGGCCGCTGTCTTATTGTGGCTGGAGAGACCGACATAACCCCCGCCTCGCCCAGGCGGGTGCGTACGCGTGATGCGTTTCCCACAAAAAAAAAAAGGGATGAAAGTTTGTATGATATACGGTAGTAGATCCACGCTGATTGCAGCATGAATGGGCCGGATCGTCCGGGAAAGTACTACCCTCTCATAGAAGATCGACGTAAGAGTAGTAGTATCCGTCCTACTGCGTTTCGTTCGGTGAGTGAGAGCGCCGGAGGCCCAATTTCTCCCCTTTCCTCTTTCCTCGCCTCCTTCATTCCCTTCCCCTAACCCCATTCCCAGCCGCCATAGTGGAGGCCACCATAGCACCAGTTTAAAAACGATGGTATGGTGGCCACCACTTCTGGATTCCACTGACTGCTTACAATCAGGCGGGGTGGAGTCACTTTGGCAGGCTAATATAAAAAAACAATGGAAACTCGTCAATATAAACAAAGATATAACCGACATTCACGCTGGAGGCAACAGCTAGTTTTTAATAATGCTTACCATCTTCTAGAAACCATATAAAGTCTTACTGTGAGTCATCTCATAAACAAAGGCACGAGCAAATATTCTAGTATTTTTGTATATCAATGACTAACTTTAATAGGTTACTGCTGTTTTGTACGCACATTAACGTTTTTACTGTTTACCTAAGCTGTGTCATGGTATTGCATCATTAAATTCTGAACACTTTTATTATTGCAGACATTATGCTTGAATACTTCTGAGAATTCATTTCATATATTAAAGAGTCGTTATGTCGGCTACTCCTGTTTATAATAATAGTGCACAGTAGAGCAAAGCAGTTTAATAGCTCTACCCAGTTGGATTTCCCTTCGTTCAATACGGCCGTATTCATTTAAATCATAATTATGAATTCATAGTAGTTAGCTATGGTTACCATTGCCCAGCCAAGCGTGACTAGAGCAAACCTATGCCTTTGGGATACGCCTATGTCCAGAAGTGGGCATAAAAAAGAAACTCCGAACTTAATATATATTGATTACACACATGCGTGCAGAATAGTTATGTGTAAGCCAGAACGCTATCGTAAACCATTTCCCTCCTTTAGGTGCAGTTAGATAAAGAGAAACTATTACCACATAATGTATGGGGTAATGCAGTAATGTTCATCTATTGAACTGCATTAAAGAATATATTTTAAACAGCTATTATGACGAACGCAAAATGTCCTCGTAATGTGCGACAATATAAACATGCTAGAGAAAGCTGACTTTAAAGCTTGTGGAAAGTGGAAAATATATTATTACAACATTACAAGCATATTTCTACACTTTTCTTATTGTTGATAGTTGGGTATTTTCTAAGTTATTTCATTATACACATATAGACACTTTGGGCCAATTATTGTGAGTTATCATTATCAAGCATTAGGTATTGATAGGTACAAGTTAAAGTAAAATATCATGAGCAAATGTGTAAAAATTTAAATACGGCAAAATGGTGATCATAAGATTAGCGTTTATAAATTTTAATCTACTAAAGAGTTTTACTTATTTGCGTCACTTTTTGAGGGAAGGAGAGAGTTAGGTATATTTCACATCGTTGAATACGACTATACAACAATTTCAAAATTTACTAAACTCGAGACAAATAAATTTGACTCAACTTCAGACATGTATCTAATAGTTTAACGTATATTTTTCACAATTTATTGTATTGTATTAATGCACGTAGGTATAAGTCTATAGATTACTCACCTCAACGGACACGCGTCCGTGTATCTATCTATATTTCACTAGCGCAATCAGTCTACCTAATTATGGACTTTACATCTGAAGGCAGCAGATAAATTGTCCAACAGAGAAGCAGAGCCATAATGTGATAAGAAGAGTGCTAAGTGTGGCGATTGCCTGTAGCAATAGATTTAGTCGACCACAATCAGAGACTCTTTTAAGAGTGCTCTCGATTTCAGACACAAGTTTAGTCTTTTTCGACTTTCGTCCACAATGGAACGAGGGGTGTTATATGCTTACTTTGGATCTAGATGGCGTTGTATGGTTGTTGTGGTATTATTATTATTGGTTACGGGTTTCTTTTACTCTCAGCTTAATGCTGGTGAATGTGAACCTATCACGGGCTTATGCCAAGTGGGTTGGTTCATTGTGTAATCTTGTGGGTGTTTGTGTAGTGGATGTGAGGAATCGCCGAACTATGAAGCATACAGTAATGGACGATATCCTGTCATATCTGTTTCGCAATTTGTAACAGTGTAATAGCCAGCGAAGTAATTGTCGATTCACTTCTGTCCGACCCGCCTGTTCAATCTACGACCGGTGACGGTTCGCATGCAGAGACACCCAGCGTCAGCTCCAGGTGTGCCCTGACGATCGTCACCGGGCAGCGACTCTATACGTTAACTATTGAAAGACATCTTCATTATTGCGTTCCCAGAGCCATGTTAACCGCACCAGTAACATAATATATGTCGCGTGTCCGACTCGGACGTATTTGAGGGCATGTTATTTTAATTATTATTGTTATTTGTTTCCACCATCAGCTGAGAAGATGATGAAAAATGATGACAAAAGGCTGATGTAATGCAAGTGACAAAGTATCTCTACACGTCAGAATATAGAAGACGTAGGTTCAAGTTATTTATTTATCTACTTAAAATACCGTGAGTTTAGGGGGCCCTGGGCTAATACTATCCATCCAATTACCCATCTAATTACTTAAAGTATAGGAAAAAAATTAGTCAATAAAATATTTCATTTAGATTATAATATATTATGCCTTAATGAATTGAATGGGTTTGATTAATCGCAGGATTCGCAGAGCTGCAAACCTTAAGATCTATTTAATTTAATAAAATTATGGATATTTTTGCATTATCGTTTATTTTTGACTTCGATTTGACTTAGCTGGAGAATTCACGGGGCCGTGGGCTGAAGCCCATAAAGCCATATTGTATATAGGTAAAATTGACCTACCCTGAGTGATAGGTAAAATTTTACATAAACGGTGCGACATAAATCTGATTTCCTTTGTCTTTTGGGTCTCTACAATTGTGCATTTATCAGTCTATTATTTATCAGCATATACCCTGTCGAAGGTCATTCTCTGCTGGATATAGGCCTCTCTTCTAAGCATTGCCACTTTGACCGTTTGTGAGTCGCTGCTGTGTTTTCTGGTTCGTGATACCTAACTTCGGAATTATACGAGCCTATTAAGTATAAACTCAATAATATCTATAAGAATCACGTTTTGACAAGGTTATATCTAATAGCAGAAGAATCATAACTATATACCTACCTCATTTAATATTCAATCCAGTATTACCTTGTCGTTCAATGTGACCAGGGGGTGTATTTACCAGTTTAATTAAAATACGTAGTCAAATTACCATACTAGTTGAAACTAAATAATTGAATTCCTTGTTTTCTTTCTTTAATCTTAGTATTATATTAATTAGTTAATTTGTAATAATTACTTTGTATGGTTCTTTGGTTGCGTTGAGTGTTTAAATTGTAACTCATTCAAATAACTGTAATTATCTGGCGATTGAAAAGAGTGGCGTGAGTTTCTTGCCAGTTCTTCTCACAGCTCTACCTCGTCAGCGAACTGGCTGTAGGTCAATTGGCTGACAAAATGTAATGTTGACTTTTCATAAGCATCATACTTTATGATCTAAATGAAATAAATGCTTTGACTTTGACTTTGACTTTGACCGTAGCAAAATGCCGACTTCGAACTGATATATCAAGTTTTTCCGAGCCATCTAAAACTCTGCGACAGGAAAAACATACGAAAAATACAATTTTAGCACAACATAATTGTCTTGTAATATGTCGTTTTAAATAATTATTATTTAATGAAGCAATACTGGTAACCTTAATGCCTTATGTACCTCAACTATCAGACTCTACGACGGCAATTCGAGGTCAAATTAAAACATTGCGAATCGCCTATAGCAATTACAAGTCACATAATGTGCCAACGTAATTATTTAGTTCCTGCCTGAACTGGTGTATATTTAGCTTATTATGTAATGTTGTTTTTTAAAGGCTGGCTGCAGGGTATTTTTGATTGTGGTTACAATAAATTCTATGCGTCATTGTTGACAACAGGGATGTTTTTACTGTCGTTACTGTACCACCTCTTGAGGAAACATAAAAGGTCGAATTAGCTCTGGTTTCCTCATCATTCAACATTTAATGTTGGACATACCTAAAGTCTGTTTCAATATCTAAAGTCTCTTTCCAATTTGCCATAGTCACCACCGTCTGTGGTCACCACCAAGATACAAGTTACCAAGTTACCATGATTAGTACCTATACAGCCAACGCAGTTGCCTCTTGCCTGATACTTCTTACTTTAGTCGCGTCTTACATCACTTACAGCAAGAAATAAGGAAGTCATGAAACCACCCTATTTCTATTCTATCGTTGGTATAATCGGATCGTCATACCTAATCTAATTCAGCAAAGGATTAAGAAATATCTTGCCAAAAAAAATTGACCTACCCTTTCTTTCCAAAATTCAAATCAAAATGGAACTTTAGAGTCAGGTTCCAAAATAATTGAGATATTAATAAAATATAAGTAGGTACCACATTTGCCGACATAACACCACAACACGCAAGCTTCTACGAGTGGATGAAATTGTATATGGGTACCTAGTGAAACATACCTACATAAATACTGTCTTGCAAGTATGCAGTAGCAGAAGGAACCAACATTAACATAGTCTAATTGGTTCACCGTGACAGCTGTTTGGGACATTTCAAGAGTTATCTCTATGAAATGGAACGCTGTTAGGTATTGGCTTAAATTTCATATGTGATAACCTTGTAATTAAATTAAATATAATATCGATATAATAATTAATTAGTCATCATGGCTAATATAATTACAGATATAGGATACATGTATCCCACCCACATACGATAAAGACATACTTCTACAAAATTCAACTGTTCTAATATTTACTGATCCACGTTTAATTTTTTTTTTTATATAAGCCTACCGAAATGACTCCCCTCTACTTAATAGTGAAAGAGTCCAAAAACGTAGAATACCATCCCAAAAGCCATAGCGTCAAACTAATGTTATGGTAGCTTCCACCAGCTATGACAAATTGGTAAGATGCTTTTTCACACCCCGTTTAAAAGACCCAGAATAAAAATTAAAAAGAAACACATTTACGCAGATAAAGAGTTACAGGTTATAATTGAGCGATGTTAGTCTATAGTACTGAAACGTTCGGTTTAAGATCCTTTAGGTTCCACTGTTAATTAAGACACCGACATAGCCATAACTTTCGTGTGGAATAAGTAAAACGATCTACAAAAAATATCTAACATGCATTTATTGAGTATTAAAAAACTATTCTTTCACGGCAGTAAAACAATGGAAATAGTATGAAACGTTTGAACACCTTGAGATAACATCTTTGAAACGAGTGACATTCTAAATAAAAGCCTATAAAATCTCACTAACTAGGTAAGTATATAATGTATTAGCTGGTGACAAGTGATGCAATCATCATAAAATATGCACTAAGTAGAACTATTATTAGATCGTAGTAAATATTCCTCTTGTAGTTTTATGATCTCGGACTTTATTAGTTGACGGGCTCGTGTAATATGAATGACACGAGTAAGATTATTCTTTGCTTGTATCTTGTATAGATATCTATTGTATGTATGTATAGGTAGGTTTTGGAACAAACTGCTGTGAAGTTGCCCGAGCGCTCTTTGATAATGTTCTACCTACTTCAAAAGACTTCGCTTAGCCTCTGCTTCGATGAATGACTAGTCGATGAGCAACAATTGGTCCTAGCTCCTACTAATATCAGGTAGGCTGTTAGCTTGTTTGCCACTGTAAACAGGCAATAAAGAAACGACACGACATGTTTTCAAAAATTACAAAATATAATTATGTAAATATAAAGAAGATCCTTAATCGAACTAATTGATAAAGATAGAGTTAGGAAAGCGCCAAAACTAGAGCCTCGTATTCTCCACCTTCCTTATTTTCCTTCTTTCTCCTCAAAACCGTCATAGGCTTAATAGGCAAAGGTAATTACTTAGGTACTTAATACTTAAAATCACACCTACCTTATAATTATAAGTTTTATTTCTGTTCAATGTTAATTAATTTTACTTTCCGTCAACCTTTTTTGGCGTCAAAAGACATCTAAATTAGAAACTTCGCCCAAGCAATGTTTTAACTACATAGGTTGATAATTGTTATATCCTTTCAAGGTATTGTGGTTTACCTACCTAAAACCTATTATTACTATGTACCTTCTAGGTTATATTTCCTTATTATTATTAGACTTAGTAGGTATTAATTATGTATGTGTTTAGCAATATGAGATGCAATCAGAATATATTGCCTTCCATGTTCACGAAACATTCCATAATAAACTTGTAGATATTCTGTCCTACATGTCTTAATTATCTTACAGTTACAAAAAGTAAATAAATGGCCTTAAAATCTATAGTTTTAATCGGCCAAGGAAATTGTTTCGCTCTGATTCGTTCTTACCTAACGCGACAGGTACTGTACATAAGTACATTTGTACTTTTAATTAGAATAATTGTATTTATTGACTATACATAGTGGTAGTAGTAGGTACCTCTTCCTTAAAACAAGATAAGAAGACAAGACGCGTGTAAAATTTGCAATTACTTTATAAAAGCCATAAAATCAAAACCTAGTTTACTAACTACTTACTAACTCGGAAACTGCAAAAACATGACTGAAATACCTTGGATTATTTTCCTTATATCGTTTTTTTTATTGTTATCATGGCCATGATTTTTGGTTTAGACTCTTGTGTCATGTTTTAAGTGTTTCATTTAATTATTGTTAATCCAGGGTTACAGGAATTAGATATGAGTTGAAAATAGTTCCACTAAGAGGCAGTCTACACTACGTAATCTCCTCACTATAGTCATTACATTTTCACTTTTACTTTCATTGCTATTTCACGCATTCTATGCGCGCACATAAATTGTATAGTTCCGCTATATACCTACGCCTATTGTCGCCTTCAGTGCCCAGTGCCATATGTTTATTATTATTCCGGCAATGTATGAATGTTGACAACTGCAGTTATTAAGGACTGTAGAGGATTCAAAGAAATCGCATAGTCATAACTCGATGTTAAGAGAGAGGAGGGTGAAGGCAACATAAGAGGTACAATCTGTGTTTTTATCGATCTAAAGAAGAGGCATAGCAGAAAGGAACATACAAACATACGGTCCAGCATGTGTAAATCGTAACGTCATGCTTGGACCTCGGAAGTGCTGGCCCGCCATATCCCTGGCACTGCCTAATCTATGTAGCGCGCAATAAAAGGTTATCACTATCACTTTATTTTCAGCCAACAACTGCATCTCTTCTGCTGCAAATACCGAGTGTTCTACCCTACTTAACAACACTAAACACCAATAGGAATACGATGGTACAGTGCTTTGAATGTGGTCTTTCCTAAGGTGGAAGTGCTTTGCTAGTGAAGCTGCTCAAATTTGTCTTCTAAGAGATAGCTCAGTACGCTCTATCTCCTAAAAGTAAAACTAAATAATAATAATAATATATAGGTAATAATATTTCAATATAATAATAATATTTCAACAACTGCACACATTAAAATAACATTTCATTATTATCATCATGTCAGCCGAAGAACGTCCATTACTAGACATAGGCCTCCCTAAATTCTCGCCACCTTGGCCATTAATGAGCCGCCCATATTATGAACATATTACAGAATTAAAATAGACGTCCATTAGGCTACCAACAGACTATAACTATAACTGCTTAGCCCACCAACAGACAGGTTTCATGCTTGCTTATATTAGTTTGAATTTGCCCAGTTATTAAAGTTACTTTCAAACCTAAGTACAAACATTCAGTTCACTCACGTTGCTAATTACCAGTTTCCTCAGGCCAAGTGTCGATAACTACAAGAGTAATTAAACTAAATACTTTAATTACAATATAAGCGATTCTTTTTAAAATTACAACAACTGCTCGATCCACACACAGCTAATTAAACTAACTTTCGATTTCAAACAAAAGAGACTGATTTAAATCATTACGTTGGTTTTTGAGAAACCTACGTAGTCACAGATACACTGGCGCTTAGGTTTTAAGACACACCTAGGTCATGACGTAAAATTACCTTGAAAATATCTATTAATCAAACCTGTGTAATGTTTATTAAGAATAAGGTACAACAAGATCGTAAATGACGAAAAAGTAAGACGGATGTCGGCAACTTCGGCAAGACAGAATGTAAAAAGCCTCTAAAAGTAATTAACTAATCATCAAAATATTAAATTGTAGGTAGGTACCTGCCTAAAGGTGATCTAACATCAATGTTTCGTTAGTACAGGGGGTGAATCTGTTGACAGATACTGGGCACTTTGCCAGTTACTTTACTCTGTGTGCTAAACTATACTGAGCAATTGTCAACAGGAAAACATATTCACATTCGAACCGGAAATCGAAACCGACACCTTTATTCGAGCCGTCCGTATGCAGTACCCAATCCTGAACAATCAAGACAGTTTATACCTGTACAAATAAATGCACGTACGAGTATAAAATATAACAACTCCTAAGTTGTTACACCTGAAAATTTTCAGTGGGCTGCATATCTAATTAGTAATTATACACTCGAAGTAGTGTGAGCTAACTGTTTATCTAATGTTTATAATATATGTATAATAAAAATAATACTAAGTTTGATGCTCTTCAGTCGCCGTAAAAATATAATTAAGTATCGTAAAAATACTTCAGGTAGGTGCCATGTTCGTAAACAAAACAGCAGTACAGACGTCGATAGAGAGAGACATAGGTAGGAGTGTTCTTAATTCAAAGAGTTATAACGTAAAAACATCTACGAATACACACTATAAAATACTAACTATAAATACCTATAACTTTACACAATTCCGTATTTTTTAATACGAATTGATAGGTATACAAGCATACGGTTCGCTCGCCTGATGGCAAGCAGTTACCGCCCATGGATGCTTGCAACACCATGATGAGTATCACTTGCGCGTTGTTAAAACCTTTTAACTCTTAATATTATATAATTTAGGTACACTTACCGCCATCGTTTATCATTCATTTTGAAGGACCCAGAGTTACCCATATCCGCGGAATGAAAATTTAACTTAGTCGAACACTAAAACACCGGTGTTTTGTAAACAAATATGTGTGGCACTATTCGCGTCCAGCCAACACAACCATCACTAACAGTTTGAACAGCGCTGCAGAGAGCGGTGGAGGCCGTGACTTTCCCTCGCTTTAGTCTAACCCAATACCTGTAGGTCTTATTATTAGTTTTTACTATTTCCTTTACTTATTTTTTCACTATCGCGTTTTTTATAACATTTAATTGACGTATATCTAGCAAACAAGATGCTTACTTATATTTTTATATTAGGTATTTTTTGTAAACCTACATTTCAGTTCGATCCAGTCTATCCTTTATCACTTTTATATTAATTAGGTAAGTAGTCAATAAATTAGATCTAATTAGATATACCTATTTAGATAATTGTCTACACAGCCTGATAATTCTGTTAGTTGTTACGGAATAGTTACAGGTACTAGTTTAGTTGGAAATATGCATATAATTATTTTTTTACATAAAGAATGGTCTTCATTGTTTTTTTTTATCGATAAGAAATCGTCTAAAATAGATGTATAAAAAATATTTACGTCAAATGAAGGTATGCCTACTTGATAATAGATGACGTTAGTAGTAACATTAGAAAATAGTAACAATTTTTTTTACTATTTTAATTCAGGTTTTAATAATAATATGTTATAGTATGTACCTACTTATTATTTATTTATTTATTTAAAAAACTTAATGCACATGCGTACACAGGCGGACTTAATGCCGTTGGCATTTTCTACCAGTCAACCAAGGTGATGCAGAGATGAACGAAGTAGGTGCATAGAAGTTATAACATAAAAAGAAAGATAAGGTTTAGTTATACGAAACATTAAAGGAACCATGAAGGTATATGTAAATACAATACGCAAAATAATATAAATAATGTATACAAACTAAATAATATAATACATAAAATATACTACTAATAATACATAAACATAAGTACCTATATAAATTACAAGTTACGTATAAACAAATATATATATATATATATATATATATATATATATATATCGCTACTTCGGGGAAGAAAGGGCGTAAAAGCCAAAATAGCAACTTTACAGGGGAGCGAAAAAACGTTTTTTTTTTTAAATTTTGGAAAATAACTTTTTTTGCAATAGAGTTAAATTCGAATGAATTGGTGATATTTACTTGCATTTAAGTGCTCTTTAATATCAAGAAGCTTAATTTTAAGTAGACCTTATGGTTTAGAAGATAGGATGGATTTACGACCCAAAATTTTAATAAAAATGGCTTTTACACCGTCTATAAATACGTACTATAGGACGTAAATCCACAAATATCTATAATGCTAACATACATCGTGTCGTATAAACCATCTTTAGACAGTGAAAAGGTCGTAATGACTGCACCACTTATAACAATTATCGTGAGTAAACCTACAATTATTATAATTTTGTAAGATTTAATGTGGTGAATATTGAAATTAAGGTGCATAGAAGCTCAAAATAATAGCATAATAATTATTATTATCTGATTTATCATAGTTCTATATTACAAAATTTATTATAACGAATTAGGTTACCTACCTGTTAAGTTAAATGCACACGATTCATGAATAGTGAAACAAAAGAAAAGATTTAATTGAATTGAACTTTGATTATTTTCATTAATTTAAATTTTAAGTTAACTGTGATAAATAATTACTATCATCTAATATTAATTAATTAAGAAATAAATTAACTAAAATTGATAAAATAGTATAAAATAATGCTATGTTTGTAATTTATTCTACTAGGTAGGTATTGGTGTATTAAATAAATAAATTTAGTTAAGATGCAAATCAGTTTTATTCATTCATAAATCAAATCAAATTGACAATAATTAGTAATCTTCTTTTTTTTCTATTTCCTTTTCTGTTTTTTGTTTCGTTTTCTTACTTTTTTAATTTTATTGCTTGTAATCGTATTCTTCTTTATTTTTTTTATCTTTTACTTTCTTTTTATTCATCTTCTTTCTCTTCTTATATATTTTTTTCTTTTTCTTATTTGTTTAACCTTTTTTTTTAATTATAATTTGTAAAATAAATCTTTCTTCTACTTATTAATCATTCATGCATTATTCTAATGAAATTAAAATGTAGATAAGTACCCATTCATTCTAATTCCTCTACTACATCGTCTTCTTCGTCGGTATCTAGTAATTGGTCTACTACTGTTTTAAAATGAGGCAGCGAGTCATTACGTAATAAATATTGTATTTACGACCAAATATTCTTTCATACTATGGTGATACGCCCTTATTAATTTGAAATAATTAAATAAAGTCATATACGTCAATTTTTTTTAGTAAAAATGGTTTTGGTGAGAAAAAAATCATGGGGGTAAAAGCCATTTTTTTGGGAATATTGAAATTTTAAATATACAGATCGATAGAGCGTCGAAAACTAAACAAAGTTGCATTATTAACTCATTTTGGCCAAAAGTGGCTTTTACGCCCTTTCTTCCCCGAAGTAGCGATATATATATATATATATATATATATATATATATAAATATTTATATGCTAACAATTACAACTATTACTTAACTATAATATAATAATATATATAATAACTATTATTACAATTATTACTTATATTTTAACTATTCTAAGACGTTTTATGTTATAGGTACTTAGATATTTATTTATTTTACACACACTGATACATAAAGCTCGCACAATTGCCTTACTGAAGTAGCAATGGGCAGAAGCAGGACACATAACTCGCAGAACTGACAGATGTTTTTGGCAGAAAGGTTCTAAACTGGCGACCACGAGATACGAACCGGAAGACGCAGAGTGAGCAGACTCTCTATAAGGTGGACCGAAGACCTGACAGGAGTGGCGAGCAATCAATGAATGAGGGCTGCTCACGACCGGCCAAAGTAGCGAAAATTGAAGAGGCCTATGTCCAGCAGTGGACATCTTTGCGCTTGTTTGATGGTCCCTTACCGTCGGGTGTCTGGTTCGCTCCACACAATGCTAATAAATAAAAAAGAAGACTAGAAGGAAAACCAGACAAAAGAAGAAGGCCCACATCGAGATGATTATTTATCAACTGCGACTTTGAAATACCTAATCAAAATAATCTGAAACATGTAAAGTAAGTAGTAGTAGGTATGTTAATAAGCACCGCAGTAAATACAAGTCATAAAATGAGATGATATAGAATTCTAACTTGGTATTATGGTTAGTGCTTAGGTAAGCAATGCCGTGAATATTGATTGACCTCTATCTAACCGGACATTTATTTGGTACAGACGTATGTTATAATAATAATATAAAGTCTATCCCATGTGTCGAATCGGATGCAAGACCGGCGCCGGCAGGCGGGAATCAATCTTACTTATCTTTAAATATTATAATAGATCAACTATAATACTTATCTTCAGCGTTTATTTGATATAGTGTATGCCGTGCAATGTAACAAATTTGATTATTAAAACAAACTCACTAAAATTCTGGATGCGTTTCGGTCTTTTTTTATATCATGACTCGATTGAAATAATAATTTGATTTTAGAAACGTTTTTTAATAAACCACTTTTTGCACTTTTCGAACGTATGAATTATGTCACGTCAGATGAAAACGGTGTCACTGTGTCAGCGCAACAGCAACGTAACAAATGTCATTTTAACTTTTTAGGTTATATTAATTATGTGTAATAAGTAAACAAAACAGCATTTTATTGAATTAAATTGCATTGGGAATAGATATTTAAACATACAAAATGAAAAAAGAAGGTAAGAAATATAATTATGATTTAGTTACAACATTTATGTGAATATTTGAACATTTATAACATACTTAATAACATATTGCTTTTGCAGAAGTACAAGAGATCTTTTTGAAAATAATGAAAGAAGAAGAGCATATTTCGGCTGGAGTCGCCGCTATTAGAACCTTATTATCTGTAATAGAAAATTATAAAGGTAATATAAACCACAAAAGTAATTTCGTAATCTTACATCATGCTTTTTTGACAACTTTAAAATTGGTAAATTGGTTTAAAGTTTTTAATATTATAAGCAAATGGATTTTGCTATTTCTGTTACCCAACTATAATTTCTGTGTATAAGTAAACATTACATAAAATAAATATTATTTTCATTTTATTTGATTGCATTATGTAGCTACAGTTCCATAACTTAGGTATGTTAATACATTGCCAGTGGCAACAGTCAGAGAGCTGGACCTAAATCTGCAGCTGGCCGTGGATGCTATGAAACACTGTGACCAACCCGTGACTGCCATATCATCAGGATGTGAACTGTTTATGAGGTTCATTACATTTGCTAAACTTGATGTCAAGGTAATTACTGTCTTTTGACTTGTAGCCGGTATTATATTTGGTGGAATTAGGGTGAACCAGTTCTGCAGTTCTGTAACATAGAGAAGACAAAGAGATGAACTTTTAAGAGCTTTTTGGTATGTTCTATTTATAGTGTTGTTTTGTCATATCATAAGGTTTTAGACTACCGTGTGTTGTGTATGTTATTTTAGTTTGTTTGTAAGCTTAAGTTGTCACTAATATGGTTGCCATGTGTCCAAAAAACGGAGGTAGAATACATTTTTTTTAAATCTAAATTAATTAATACCTGTTAAGATTCTTTAACAGATGTAAAGAACTGCTTTTACAATACTTTGAATTTTTACTTTCATAATAATAATGTGTACTTACCTATGTTTCAGTCATTCGAAGAATGTGAACAAATAATGCTGCAGCGTGGCCATATATTTCTAAATGAACTGTTAGAAGCAAGAGGCAAAGTTGCCAAGCAAGCCGTGGCATTTATTACAGATGGATGTGTAAGTCAAATATTATAATATGAATTATTATGTATCAGTAAGTAGTCAATCCACCTGCCAAGCTAAGACTATGGTAAGCTTCCTTTGGAAGGATCTTATTGCCAGCAGTGGTATGTCCACTCTGACAATTAGATTTAGACTTATAGATAGGCTCTTAATACTATTAAGCCTATCACATAAAGTAAATAAAATGGTAGTACCATATTTTCAAATTTATTATTTAATTAAGATTGCCTCTGTGGTTTGGTGGTACTGTGTATGGATTAATATGCAAAGATCTCCGGTTCGATCCCCAGGTTGGGTTAAGTGATATTGGTTTTTCTGTCGAGAAATTCGCAGTATTAGCCCGGAGTCTAAAATTGTGCCCAATATTATAGCAACATGCTCGCCCCCTGTTACATGGGACCCAAAAATAAAAATGGCGAAACGTGGGTGGTTAACACCTCTGCCTACTCCTTCAGGAATAAAAGGCGTGAAGCTATGTATGTATGTATTATTTAATAAAATTTAAATATTGGTACTGTAACCTCCAAGTTAATTTCCGCACTAGGGAACAAGCACTGTGCGGATATCCTGTCTAGTGTACTCGCTGCTACACACGGCTTGCTCTCTGCTACCTGCCCTCTTACAAGGAACAGACATACAATTGACAAACACAATGTACACGCAGATTCGAAAATTACTTGCACAAGTTTAGTTCCATGTGGGAGTTGAACCCACAATCTCCTGCACACTGGTTGCACTTACTCCTGTGGGAGTAGGTACACTAAAGTAGTTGATGGTGGTACCTACTCCACTATTAATAACATAAAGTTGTAATATTCTCTTTCAGAAAATACTGACACATTCTTTATCAAGAGTAGTATTGCAGACAATGTTGGAAGCAGCTAAAGCCAACAAGAGATTCGAAGTATATGTCACAATGTCTGGTCCAGACAAAAGTGGGTAAGTTATTCCAAATTTATCAACAAATACATAGTTTATAAACCCAGTTACTTAAGAAAGTTACTCATTCAAAGCCATATATATAATAAAATACTCCTTAGTAGTATTGCATTAACAATTATTTCTTCCGAGTTGAGTTTACAAAAATAAGGAATAACGGTAGCTGATGTAAAGCTGAGCTGTGATTGGCTACTTCAAGGTTAAACATTTGAATGAACAGAAATGCACTAATCGCAGTGTCCGTAGTGAGTTTGTGCGTGTCAGGCTTTGTATGTATGAGGAATCTAATATGAGCGTTCACACATAAGACACACTTTTTAATTAGTAAAAGTAATAGTAGTAGGTAGTACTTTCTAGTATTTTTTTTTTTTTTTTTTTATACGACTAAGGTGACAAACAAGCATACGGCCCGCCTGATGGTAAGCAGTTACCGTAGCCTATGGACGCTTGCAACACCAGGAGCATCACTAGCGCGTTGCCGACCCTGTTAAAAACCTTTTAACTCCTTTCTTGAAGAACTCCATGTTGTAGTCTCTCGGGAAAACCTCGACGGAGAGCTCATTCCACAACCTTATCGTACGAGGGTGAAAGTTTCTCTGAAACCTCACTGTACGGGACCTAAGAGGTTCTAAGGTGTGAGGATGAACTCCCAGCCGATGGCGGGAGGTGCGATGATAAAAAGTGGCCGTTGGCACCATCCTAAACAATTCCTCAGAACACAGCCCATTATACAGGCGATAGAATACACTATACAATATATAGATAGTAGTTAATTTACTATGAAAATAACGCCATAAAAGTGTCCAATGTATTATTTCCGTATAAATAGAATTGTAAGCATTATGGTTACTTACTTTATAAACAGCTTTCACGTAATTGTCAAACTTAAACTTATTATTACTCCATGATACTATCGCTAGGTTGTAGACCTATACCTGCTTCTATACATATATTATTATAAAAGAAAGTCTCTGTAAAATGTCTATCTGTTTGAACGCGGTAATCTCGAGAACCACTTAATGAATTTGGATACGGTTTTACTGTTTTATTGTGGTTTCTTGAGGAACTGCTTTTAGTATTGATGCAAAGCGAGGCGGAGGCGCTCGTCTTGATTAAAGTAATAAAGTGAATAACAATGTTTCTGTGATTTTTTAGAGAGCAAATGCATAAACAATTGGTCGCGGCCGGTATAGATGCTACGTTAATACTGGACGCGTCTGTGGGGTACATTATGGAACAAGTGGACATTGTCATGGTAGGCGCAGAAGGAGTCACAGAGAGTGGAGGGATTATTAACAAGGTAGTTACTTAATATTGACTTTGTAATCTATGATTGAAAAGGTGAAATTTAAAGTAGTTTTGAATCACTTGGTAAAAAAAAATCTTAAAAAATTTTGATCCAAAGGCAAAACTGCCAAAATTGACATAACTAGGTTTTAAAAAATACGTTTCAGATTCTCTTAATGTCATTGAAATTTGAGCTCTACGTTATATGTGTGAGGTGACAAAAATAATGAAATGAGTATATTAGGAGAATATGACAACAGTATTATAAAGTTAAAAGGAAACCGTTTGTCTTACTGACGAAGGTCGACTCAAATGTAACGAAGAGTCATAACTTTACTACTTATGTGTAGAAATGAAGGATGGTTTAAGAAGAAGAAGCGTGTTTAGATGACGACTAATATTAACTATAGGTACCTACATTTTTTATCATGTATCTAATTACACGTTGTACTGGCAATGAGATTACCCATTACCCCTCTTTCCAGATCGGTACATACTCACTAGGAATGGCTGCACTAGAATTAAAGAAACCTGTATACGTGTTAACCGAAAGCTTCAAATTCTCAAGAATATACCCTCTCAATCAACAAGATTTACCTAACGAATTCAAATACCTATCGAGTGTGCTCAAGTCTGGTAAAAACCTGACCAAACAACACCCCCTCGTTGACTATACACCTCCAGCGTATATAACACTCCTGTTTACAGATCTAGGGATTTTAACACCGTCCGCTGTAAGCGACGAACTATTAAAATTATACTTGTAAATAAAATATAATAAATTATAATTATTTTATATAAAAATGTTTATTATTTTCTATTAAACAATCATAACGACGCAACTTCTAGTCCATAACATTCCCACTAATACCCTCTTCCCATAAGGTCAAGACATGAACTGGAATGATCATCCAAGCCGGTTGGCGATTTTCCTAAATATCATCATCATTATACTTAGGTAATAAAGGAAAAATAAAGGAATAGGATTTAAAAAATAAACATCAAAAATATAGAATTTAAAAATGTCTGGCACTTTAATGTGAACGTAATATTTACATTGTTATAGTAATTATAACTAAATTATATCTATACATTATATCTCACTGTGTTATCAATAGAACATTACATGCATTACTATGAAATAAACATTAAACTACATTATTTGTGGAAGTGTTACACGTATCACAAACAAGTCCATTATATTGCCACAATTGTTTACAATAAAATTGATCAAAGCCATAAACAAAATGAACTAACTCACGCTAATGTTAAATAAAAATTTAGGCACCTATACGTAGGTACTACCTACTATCAATTTCTACTTTCGATCTATTTTTAATTCATATTTTAAATTAACATATCTGCTTTGATAAATGAAGTTTTTATTTTTTATTCTGTTATTTACACTGCACAAATGGGTCTTAATATTAATAAGTATTTTTTTGTAACGCATAGGTACGTTTTTACAAAAAAAAAGAATTCAAGACGACGAGAATAACAGAGATGGCACACGATTTGGTTTCGCAAACTGCATCATGTATCATACGTCTTTGTTCTATTTCCAAGCGAATTGTAATTCATGAAATTTGAGTTGGTTCATTTGGTTATAGCTGGGTCTAATTAATGACATAATGTTACTACATAGACAGTAAACTTATTGATTTTATTATTACTCTAAGAATATTTAAAGATACGGAAGCACATTTTTTTACACAAATTTGTATATGGAAACAATATTTAACTATGTGCTACAAAATATAACATTTAAAATATTAAAAACATATATTTATATTATGATAAAATTAAAGTCGACAATAACTAAATTACATATAAATTGTGTAAAATTGGTTTACAAAACTTGCACGATGTAAATATGCGACGTTATTCGCTATTTACTAAGCCAAGTTACAATACAACACATTAGTAATACCCATGTATTTTATTACTCTCGGCATGTAACGCGTACCGTAAAATGCCTTAAAAAATAAACTTACAGGCAATGCGAGAATAAGGCCATATTTACTGACAAATCACTTTTGCATTTTACAAATTCGTAAAGAATAAACACCTTTGCCCTAAACAATTTGTTTAGGCTCATTTTACACTATGCACAAAAGAACTGTGGTGGCATAAAATCTTTTGTAAAATTTCCCATGCTGCGGGGCATTTTACAAACATACAATTACCGGACTACAGTCTGAAACGGAACAAATACACGTTTGTCCCGTGTGGGAAATTAACAAACATCCTCAAAAGATGTGCGAGGCAAACACGCTTACTACACTGTGCTACGAACACAGTCAAACAAAAATATTTCATTAAACAGTAACAGATAATAATGTGGCATAGTTAAAATACTTACAATTAGTAATAAAATATAACTATAATGTTGAAATAATATATAACTAAGTATATACATTGTTTAGAATGATATAAAATTCGTACATAGTCAGTTAAAACTGACGACATATTGTACTTCTGCTATTATTATATATACTTACCTAAAGTACCGTTCGAAAGAGATCAACACTTTATTAGAAACAAAATACTTACATAACTATAACAAATACGATACGTACATACCTACATAAATATTATTGATAATGATAATAATGATCGATCGAAATTGTCACTAAAAGTATTTTGTATAGTTGTTTTAAAAAAATGTAATGTAATAAAAAAGTGTAATACGTACATGAAATTTACTCCACATAAAATATTACTAATTTCAGCCAAAAGCCGAATGACGTCCTTGCTAGACGTCGTGTATCCAGTTATACTCAGGTCGATCGATCTATATTTTATTTGTAATCTAATCATACTCCGTACCTACAATTATCTGACTGGATATGTAAACATATCCAGTCTGTGCCGGCAAATCAAATATTCCAAAAATTAACATAAAAATCTCATGAAAAGTAAAACTTAAATTGGCTGTATTATGTACGCACCGACCAACTCTAATATACATACGTAAATATAATTCTTCATCCTATATTCATACAGCATACAGCCTGAATGAGTGTGTATACTCGCTTAATTTTGCCTTATTTTTGCTCCTTCTAGTGTCTGTACACTTTCATATTAAATGTTACAATTTAATAATATTGGCTACAATATTAAACACCTAATGCAATAGTTTACCTATCTATGACGTAGGTATCCAATGGAAAATGTTTACCAAAATTAATATCTACTAAAAATAATTATATTACATACAGCGTTTAATCAAAATTACATTCGTTTAATTCATTCAGATCTACATTCTGAATACTAAGTATTTAAAAAAAAATTAAAACAGTAGAATAAGCGCCATTACACGGTGCAAATTTTGTAAAGCAAGTCTGCTATCCATATTTCTTAGCAAAAATATGTATTTTGCATCGTGTAATGAGCCTCTTGATTTATTAACTTCGCTTTGAAACAGTTAAGTAATGCATTTTACAAAACAAAAATAATTGTTTATTTAATGTAAAATTACCTATACAAAGAGCTTAAAAATAGCATTATTTATGGTTATCCACTTTTACATGTAGGTACGTAACTTAATTAACAGACGACATATTATTACTATAAACGTTACGGATAATTTCAGACAGAAATAATTAATAATCAGAATACTGTCGTATGTAAGGTCTGACTACTGTCGTATGTATAGGTACTGTAGGGTAAGAGAAGGATAGGAGTACTGAACTTAAGTCATTATTATTTTCGTTGAACACTTGTGTGTTACCTGTTGTATATATTGTCGATCAGCGTGTATATTTGGTGGAAGTGCGGCCGCTTGTCCGGCTCGTACTCCCAACAACGCAGCATTAGGCCATACACGTCTTCGGAACAACCTTCAGGTGCTGGCATTCTGTAACCTAAATGTTAGAAAATGTGGGTTAGTGTACCTATGCTATGCACATAAGTCAGAATAAGATGACTTTTATGAAGAACATTGTACTTATGTAGTGGTTGGTAAATACTCGTAAAGATAACGCACGCGCGGAACAAGAGGTCTGAAAAGTTAACCTCAACTGTTGCTATTTGTCTAGTCTAGTAGTATTCGAAAAGTAGGTATGTATCTAAACGTCGAATAAATACGACAATCGTCAATGGACATTACCTATATTATGATCAGTCAGTCAGGAAAACATCAGAAGAAAATTCGACTGAGGCTATTATGTTAAAGTTGTAAAAGTTAATACCTGTGTCAATCTTCTCTCTGGCGCGAGAGTTGCTCATGCCTGCATACGGGGTGTCGCCCTTCGAGAATATCTCCCACATTAACACACCATAACTCCACACGTCGCACAGCGATGTGTATTTACCTGCAATTTTATAAAATTAAATAGAAATACGTAATTTTCTTACAACTGCGTAGTTTTAGATGTGCTTGCCACGTTTAGCCGATGGATGACTTTTCTGGAACATCAATATCCCCCAGATGGTCCTTCGGAGGTCCTTCTTATCTTGACATAGGTATCACCAGTATATATAGGTGTAACTTTATGACTGGGTGGAAAACAAACACGCCCAAGTACACATTTAACTATCTAAATCAAAGCGTAAAATGTAGACTCACCAAAATTAAGAGCTTCAGGCGCAGTCCACTTAATCGGAATCTGCTTCATGCCACCCGACACGATATACTCCTCTTCCTCCCTAGACATGCCGAAGTCTGATATCTTCACTATATTATCATCGCCCACGAGACAGTTTCTCGCGGCCAAGTCTCGATGGATGCAGTTCTTCGACTCTAGGTACCGCATCCCGCCGGCTGCATCTCGACACATGGCCAGTAAGGAACGAGCGCTGAGAGACGACGCTCGTGTGCGAAGGAATGTTAGAAGAGAACCACCTGTAAAAATTAGAATTTACTTCATCGTACTGCTGCTACCATTATGTCACGCGTGATGACTGTTGCAAACTCCTCCCGGTGGGACAGTTGACTTTTTCAGGATAATGATGTGATATGATCTACCTAATGTAATTTTATGCTTTGCGTATGGCAGTCCATCATATCAAACAATGCTATCCCAGATACAGAATTTGTTCCTTAAAGACAATTTTGGCAAGGCCAAGAGTATATATTATCTATATGTACTATTATCTAAAGCGGAAGAGTTTGTTCGTTTGTTTAAACGCGCTAATTTCTGGAACTGGATTTGAAAAAATATTTTTGTGTCAAATAGCCGAGTTCTCGAGGAAGGTAGGCTATGTAACATCTCACTACTGGCGAAGGGAGCAGAGCAGTAAGCATAGATGCGGATGAAACCGCGCCGCGGAAAGCTAGTAAGTTAAGCGCACCTTTATGTCTATATTTTATGTTATATTCATACTACTTATATTTAAATTTCTTTTACATGTGTGCATCCGTGTTTGAAATCAAAGCGGTCAGAGACACCCACTCGGTATACTTTTTATTAAACATGCACTGACGCACTGAAAATCGCGTAAAGTTATAAAGCAGGTAAAACAGTTTATTTTCAGTGCATTAAACAGCCACAGTGCCGTAAATAGCCTTTTTTGCGCCCTGTGCGAGCTTCTACAATTGCGCCCTTGTTTTTTTAGATATTATAGGTACCCTAGAGCAATGCTATGTATAGGCCTACTTTATTTCATTCAGGGTGATAAAATAAAGCACAAGGAACTTGGTGTTGGTGGACCAATTATCTAATATTTTGGAAGAAAAATCTTTTTTTTTAAAGAACTGATGTGGGCAAACAAGCAGACGAGCCATCTGATGTTAAGTGGACCCTTCGCCTATTATAGCACCCACTGTGTCTCACTCACTAAAACTCAATCGCAAGTTCACTAGTGCAAATGCGTTGCCCACCCTGATGCTTAAGATTTAATTTTTGGGCCACTATGGTTTTCATACTTCTATAATAATTAAAAAAATCTTTATAGCGCCCACCCGTACTCGCCCGCCGCTTAGTTTCCGACCGACCGCGACCGTGTAGCCGGCCGGCGGCTTAACTCCGATAAACACTAAACACAAATACGCTCGTGCGCTGCCAAAAAAATAAGCGCGATGTTTTGTCTAATTTAATAGACGTTTTTGATTATACTGGCATGTAGGTACGTATGTGTTGGAATCGAGCACTAGGGGCGCAGCGGGAACTTATCAGGAGCAAACCGAAAAAATAATAGTCCTGCCTGGTCTGGCCATTCTTGCGCCCCCCAGAGTCTACGCCCTGTGCCTGGGCACCGGTGGTTCCCTAGCGTAAATTTAAGCACAAGCTTTGCAGACGGATTTGTGACCTGGCATAGGCAATACTATTGCTGGTACCTGTACCTTAGTCGTTTCGTACAGAGAAAATTTACCTGCCGCTGTCAATGGATAAAGTCGTCGCTTAATAAATGTCGACCACTTTCATTCATTATAATAACATTTAAAAAAACATTTAATTATTTTATTGTATGGCATAAGCTTATGTATAACCTGTAGAGAATTTAAGAATTTAAGAATGGGGTCGAGTGGAAATAAAGCTGTCAACAGAAACTCCAAGACGACGGCATTTTATGACGCAAGGAAAATAAAAATAAATTATGACGAAGTGTGACAACATATTTTAAATTCTTTGCAATTTTGTGACTGTAGTTCAATTTAACTCCTCGCTTTTAACATACAGGGACCAGGAATGCACGTGTTACCCCTAATGGAGTATCCACGTGAAATAGTAAAAAGTATCCTTGCTGCTACCTTCCTTTGTTTGCCAAGGGCTCAATAACCTACGTTCTCAACAGTTTGGTCGTGTTTTTGCAAGACACGATAACAATGAGGTAACACCTAAGTTGCATGTAGATGTGTAATAAAAGCCTCAGGGGTTGTGCAGTTCACAATTTTTCAATACACTGTTCGACTCCGTTTTTAATTTGATTCCTATTATATTTCGTCTTTTACTTTATTGATTGATTTTAAGTATTCTAAGAGAATTCACAGACTTAATTGTTTACGATGCACGTGTTACTATTTTCAACAGCATTTCAAATAAACAGACGGTAATAGTCGATCTGTGTACTGCCAAACTGACTGGTGAATTGCACACCGTTTAAATGTTAGGTACCTATTAATCTAACAGAACAGAGGCAAGAGGCCTGTCTATATCTAAAAGAAAACACATCTCATGTTTAATGTTATCTGTTTGATGATCTTTGATGTTATTTAAAACGCAGGTAACCCTGTTGTCTATTACCTGCTTATTCTCTTAGTGCCTTTTTATAAACCCATGGGTAGATATGGTGTAATTGCATATTCTAAACTGGCACGGCAATGTCGAGGCGCACGATACTTTCAATAATTTGGATTTGGTATTAAACTAGAAGCCAAAACTAGAATTTTACCATCGCATACGAAAATGACTACTCACCAGGTACAAGTTCCATGACGATCATTATAGGCTGCTTCTGCACGGCGATGCCTATAAGCCTCACTATATTCGGATGTTGGTATTGCTTCAGTATGCGGCCTTCTTGCAGGAACGTTCGTTTTTGTTCGTCTGGGAGCGCCACGCGGCATGTCTTCACTGCAACATCTTGACCAGTTCCCTTCAGACGAGCTTTGTATACGTCGCCAAAGTTACCCTGATGGTTAAAAACAGTTATATAGATTTGATTTTTTCCACTAGCATCAAAGACTTAGGTGTGACATTTGACCATAAATTAACCTTCCACAGCCACATCATCGCATTGGCAAATGAGTCTTTTAGACGTCTGGGTTTAGTCCTTAGAAACTCTAAAGACTTTCGTAACCATCATGTGGTAAGGTTAATTTTTGGAGCTTTAGTACGCTGCAAGCTAGAAAGCAGTATGTGCGTATGGAATCCACACGAAAGTACTTACGCTCTGATGCTGGAAAAGGTGCAAAAAGCTTTCCTTAGGTATCTTTACAAGAGAATGTACGGGTACTACCCTTATATGTACCCTACTAAATATCTCCTAGGAATTTCAGGGTATAACTCACTGGAAGTCAGGCGGAATATGTGCCAAATTGTAGTTATGTGCAAAATCTTTAGGGGGAAAATTGATGCACTAGATCTACATGACGAGTTGTGTCGTTTTTATACTCCTGACAACTATCGTCGTAACCGGAGACATGTGCTGTTCGCTGTTCCATCATGTCGCACCGTAAGGCGTTCCATGTCGCCTGTACCGCGCACACTATGAGCACTCAATGCTCTCCTGTGTGCCAATCCTAACTGTGATCTGTTTGCGGATGGATGGCAGAAAATATTGTCAGAGTGCTTGCGGTTCTGCGAGCGTGATGCATGAATGTGTTTTATCATATCATTTTTTTTTTGTTTCCATTTTATTCCTTTTTATCTGTGTTTATTGTTTTTAATCGTAGGTATATGATTAATAATTATTGTAATTGGTAGTAATTAACCGTTTTATTATTAAATAAATAAATAAATAAATTAATTAATTAATTAATTACGAGAATAGCATAAGAGCCAGCAGACTGTCAACCAATAGACCTAGAAAACGCCAAGCGTATAGTTAGTTGTATTATTTGAAGAAAAACTAAAAAGCGCCTGAGTTTAGTCTGCCTTATTAATGTTCAAAGATAGACTTGGAAGAAATTTCCAAGTCTATCTTTAAACATTACTGCCTTCGTTGAGGGTAACTATCTTGAAGCAACCTTGATACCTACTATAAAAAAAATCTGTTCAGATACTTGTGTAAATGCGTTGATCATATGAGGATCAGACTTCTTCCTCCGTCCTTCCTTCGTCCTTTATTCCCAGCTACGTCTATCATCTTAAAACAGATATACTCACTCTTCCAATCTTGTCCAGCAGCTGTACATCATCATTGTTAAGTTCCCAGTTCTCCCTAGGCACGGCTCGTCGCAGCAGCGCGCCAGAGCGAGCCGTGACAGGGACACCGCTCGTTCGTTGCCAAGCAATTAGTTCTGCTACTGAAGGAAACGCGGCACCTTCGAAACGATAGTGACCCTGGGAAGTATATAAGTATACTACTGAGTACATTTGAATCTTGAATCTAAATTAACATTCATTGGACATTCATTTCTATGCAGTTGTTATTGAAAAGCTGGTTTAACATTTAGATGGGGCACAATCGTGCTGTAATTTGTAGGATCCATAAAAAACAAGTTTCCAAATTATAGTGTCTCTACCGTAGCAAATATTATATACCTACTATTCAAAAGCATAAAATCTAGATTCGTATAAAACCAGTTTCATCTCCGGGCATAATCTCTACAAAAAATAGTTGGGTAATAAATATTGTACACGGCTAAAAAAGGTTATAGGATCGCTTTTAAAGCCTAAATACGGAGAATAGAATATTGCAAATGGTCTGATGGTAATAATGTTTTATATTAATGTAGGTGCATTCTATTTCTTATTTGGCTGCTAAGAGTGACGTATAGGTAAGTTTACTAGATTATTTCGTGCCAATCTTAAATCATAAACTTTACGGTGTCATCGACCTATCTCGTTGTAGATTTTCTGGATCGCTTTAGATTATATTAAGCTCTTGTTTTTCGCTCTACTCGTTTACTTAGTTGTTAAAAGATTAAGTCTATGTTTCTAATTTTGTATGTAACTTTCCATCAGAAAACAATTGCCCTTCCTTAATTTAGTTTCGAGGGATTATCACCTGCACACAAATAAATTTTACTAAGTACCTACACTTTAATTGTTACGACTTGGTCTAAACCGTTCAACAAATACATAAATAAATTAAACATAATTACTTACTTATAAAACTTTTTTATTATAACCATTACGACCACCACCAAAACAGTAGCAAAGAAGTAAAGAATATAAATAAAATTAGAAAATATTGCTGAAATAAAACTTTTGAAAATAGAATTAAACACAAACCTCCGGCGTTGTCTGCACGATGAAATGTTTATGCTGTCCCCAACAAACGGACAGCACCAGTTGCCTTGCGTGGTTCCTCGTCGTCTCCCTCACTAAGTAGTCTCCATCGGCCCTCAGTAGCCTCACCACTTCTTCTCGTGGTAGCACTCCGTGAAACCATTCCTGCTCCACTAGAGTACGCTCCGTTTCGCTCACACTCACCTATATAAAATGAAATGATTAAATATTGTCACAACATGAGAACGTGGCTTTGCAGTTTAGTTTCCGATCAATTCACAAAAAAGAGAGTAAACGGGTAAATTATATTTTTACACAAATGTAAGTAACACATAATGAATCTAATAATCCTTTCAAAGATAATTAGTTGAAAATATTTTAATTTTAATAAAAATATTTTCAACTAACTGCACTAACCCGTACCCATTTTTTTTTTGTATACCAAAATGAATCTGGCGATATCGACATAGGTCCAAAAAAGGGCTAAAAGTGCATAATATGTGCGAATTAGGTGCTTGCATTAATTTTAATAACATTAATTAAATTTAACAATCAAATTTATTACCATTTATTAATATAAATGCCTATTAGATCAATAATGATCCTGTCATTAAATGGTTTAGACTGAAAACATAAACATTATGACACTCAACGCACATGCAACATCGATTTATTTACATAACGCAGTAAAACACACGACAAACACAACAAGAGAAACGGTAACATACGTTGTCTTGTTCAAGTTCTAGCTCAAGTTGTAGTTGAAGTTGCTTTAGCCGCTTCTTGCGACGAGGCACTACGACGGGGGGCGGCAGCTCGCTGTGACTTATGTACAGCGACCACGGATCCATCACTAAATACCATTGACTATACAACTTCTAACACCTAACGCTACTTTATTATCTCTTTTAGTTCCCCACACGCAACGAATTTCAAAGAAAACAGGATGAACTTGACGCAACGCTCGCGACCGATGCGTACACAGACTACACGAAAACGATACATATCTGGAACGTCGCAAGCAACTTCACCTTGATTTTGAAACTGAGTTTTAAGGAGAGCCGGTGCTATTTTCATTTTATATGAAAGCTTATTCTAGAGAGAAGTTCGCGCGGTGCACGGTGACGCTGTCTTCGCTAAATATAGCACTGACACAATTTGACTGACGCTCGATTCTGAGCAAATAAATCGTGAGTTTTCCAGTGGGAGATAAGACTCATGCTGCGTTTAAAGTCCATGCCATGCGTGGGTGAGGGATCGGTCAGTTAGTGGCACTCACCACACTGTTAGAACAACTATTGACTACAATGCGGCTACGTCGTCTCTTCTTGAAGAGAGGTTTGTTGTGGACGCGGCAATGCACATAGATGTCCACGCGGTCGCGGAAGCGTCGCCTCAGTACTTTATACCGACGAGGGCGATGAGCATGAGTTACCGAGTCTACGGGGCCCTCGCTGCTACTTCTGTATGTCTTCGGCGGTAGCGCCGGACTCGAAGGTGCTGATTTGCGTCGGAAAGGTCTTGTAAATAGTTTGAAGAACGGCCGCGGAGGTATTATTGAATGGAGATGCAATCGTAAAGCGTCGGCTGATGCTTTTGAACCAATAGAGCCACGATCCTGATGACCGAAGTTTGAGTTAACGACGAACAGTGACACAATGTAATTATCTAAAATATATAAGTATTGGATACTACAATAACTTATTAGGCTCCTACAAATAACTTTCCAATTATGACTAATTAACAAGTAACGCTACAAAGCTGTAATCACAACTTATTAAAATTTCAACATACTTACACGAAAATAATTTACACCCTTATATATTATGTAAAACACAGTTGTTTCTATATAAAAAAGTAATATTTAAACATGCAGAATGCCTAATGATATCTTAAGATTAAGACACACCAAGTATCTCCTTACCTGATGATCAGGAGAGCTGCCATCCAAACTATCCACTCCTACAGTTTCTGCAGACAGATCAGGACAACCGCTAGGCGCCTCTTCACAGCCCAGCTCTGCTAAAGCGGAGCGGATCATCTCCGCTTGTTTGGCACATTTTCGCTCAGCTACACGTAGTTCTAACAACTTGATTGGCTCTGAAGTGGTCACTGGTAATGGTGGTGGTGAATGCCTAGGAAATTGGAGGTTATTGTCAAGTTAATTGACTGGCCTGTTGGTCTAGTGGTTAGTGACCCTGACTGCTAAGCCGGAGGTCGTGGGTTCGATTCCCACCCAGGACAAACCTTTGTGTGATGAGCATGATTGTTTGTTGTGTCTGGGTGTAATTTATCTATAATATGTATGTATTTACAAAAAAAAAATGTATATAAGTAGTATATCAGTTGTTTAGTACCCATAACACAAGCAAATATAATTGCTTAATTTGGGACTAGATGGCGCTGTGTGAATGTGGTAGAATATTATTATTATTATTATATTTTTAATACATTACTTTTCAGTAAATAAGGAAATTAACAATGTACAAAGTCGACTAATCATCATATTCAAACGTGCGGTTGAGTAATTCAGGTTGAGTTAGCGGTGGAGCCCTTTAGGTGCTCCACCGCTAACTCAAGTCGAAACACTGCCTTACAAGGCAGTGTTTCGTTTTTTGATTCCTACCCGAGAAATCTTAGCTATAATTACCAAACACCTCTCTTTTTAGAGTCTTTTCATGGCACGTGTGGACTAGCGATTACTTAGACTGGTTTTATCGCTACGCGTTTCGGCAGCGCTGTTCGAGCGCGCGCGTTTGGAGAACTAAGCGTTCCATAGTTATGCACTTGAGAAGCGCCGTTCAGAGTACTACCTAATACTTTTCTGAACGCGCGCGCTCCAACGGCGCTACCGAAACGCGTAAAACCAGCCTTACTTACATAACTAGCAGCATTGATTTACGCTTTATCTATTGAAAGTAGCTTTAATACAAGTAAATGTTTGATTGTGTTGAAATTGAAGCTAATGCGATTGTTAAGTACAGATTCGATTTGGTTCTATTCCTCCACAGGACAAAACTTTGTGTTTCAAAAATATTGGTTTTGAGTATGTTTTAAAGTACACGCAGCAGATAATGTCTTAAAAATAGGAAGAAAACTAACTAAACTTACCTATCGATACCATTGACACCATTAGTCAATCCAGTATTGTTATTTTTACAGACACCATTGCCTATGATTTCAGGTCCTTGTAAAGCGGTCTGTTTCTCCCTGTTGTCTTGCAGAGTCTGTTCAAGTTCGATCAACTTCTCCTTCAGCCATTCGACTGTGAGGTTGTCCACTGTTAACTGGTTCGGTTGCAGCTTACCACTAGTATCTTCAACTAAACTCTCGTCGAAGTTAAACGAGACGGGAGTTGAGGGTGGTGATCTAGAAAAGAGAAGAATATTAAAGAAGATGGACCGGTCCAGATATCGACAATTGGGATAGGCCTATGAATCAGCAGTGAACGTCTTTCGGCTTATATGATTATGATGATGGTATAGTATGGATTAGGTATAGAAGGTTGGATCCAAGTGATGAAAATAAGCTTTTATTTCGTTACTAGATGCGCCCCACAGCTTCGCCTGCGCCTAAAATGTGTTTTGTCTACTTCGGAAACCAGACAGATTTTCGGGATAAAAAGGCACCGAATCTATCTACTTACCAACACACATACACACAAACTTTTGCATTTATAATATTGGAAGGATTTTGAGACCTATCTTAGCTAGAATTTTAGTAATAGCGCATAGTTTAGTTAGTTTAATTAGTACTGTACTGTACTTTTTAACAGTGATTCTACCAGTATTGTGTGACACTAGGTACTGTCCTTCTGTAGATTTGTTTCTTCTTTTTACTTCTCTTTTAGCAAGTTCAGTAATTATATTGATTTTAACTTCGGTGTTTAGTATTGACGTTGAATTTTCTTTTAGCCTGTAGAGTTGTTTGTACTGTTATAAAGTAGACCCGTGATCTACTTAGCATTTCTACATACACTGCTGGTGGATAAACACTTCGTAGCACTCATAGTAGGCGGTAATGGCAGTGTATGGGGTGTTATATTATAATAATATTTAGACTTATTAATTAATTAAATCGATACAGTAACAGTTACATTAATAAAAATAATAAATCAGTTATGTCTGATCTTTTAGTTATGTCATTGTTCTCTTAGTCCACGAGTCTATATTTTTCCTTTTTTGCAAGGAAGTAACATGCAAAGTAAAAACCTACTCCTCCTTGCTAACTATCTGTATCATCATCATTTCGGCCAAAAGACGTCCATTGTTGTATATATAGGTCTTTTCAAGTTTTGCCACTACGATCGGTCCGCAGTGATCAGCCCACATACAATAAAACGTCTCATTTAAATCTATTTGTCAACTAACGGCATAGTATTTATTTACTTATCTAAATCATAATATCTAGTTAAGCCAATTACGATCAGGATTTGCATGTATCAATCGATTATAGGTACTATTTGTTACAAACTAATACTGACTTATTTCTATTGCTTGAATCTAAAACCTGGTTCTGGTTTTAGACAGACTTTGCATTAATTAGAGGGAATGAAATGACAGCGTTCCTGGAAAGCTCGTTCTTGTCCGGACGTGGACAGATTTTTATTTTAAAGAAATAAGGAAAACTTTCTCTGTAAAACTTTTTATTGTTTTCCAGAGATTTCTTCTTAGTGTATCGTTAGCAATCACAGACAAGTCAGTTTGTCAGACAAGAACTCAGCTACACATATAACAATTCCTGCTAGGTGTGGGTGTTTGGGCATATAAGACACGACATAACGTGTTTCATCGTTTGTGGAACGACATTGCATACACAAGTGAGGTTCGTATCATCGATTTGTTTTTAATAACTTTCTAATCAATTTGATGCACATTAAGATTTTCACAAAAATTGGACGATATACCTACCAGAAATTTACAATCTTTATATGTTAATTTAGTCACACGCAAATTCTATATGTATGCATATAACCTTGATAACTTTGATCTAACTTCAAAGAAATAGTAGGTATTATTATAAATATGCAAAACACACAAAATCGAAAGTTCTGGTGTCGTTTTACTTTCTATTGCATTCCAAGTGTTTTAATAATATTATAATAAGTAATGATATATACTATTGTGTGAATATTGAAATGTGAAACTTGACTTGCGATAATACAGCTTACTAATGAAGTAATAACTGTATATGAAAACTAGCTTTAGCTTTCCGCGGCGCGGTTTCATCCGCGTCTTTGTTTACTGCTCTGCCCCCGTCACCAGTAACGTGATGTTACATAGCCTTTAACCTTTCTTGAGAACTGAGATTTTTTTTAAATCCGACTGGTACTTCCTGAGATTAGCGCGTTCAAACAAACAAACTCTTACGATTTATATAATAGTATTTGAAATTGTAGTCACATTACCCGTTACTGGGTATTAACTATAAGCGAATATGTTTCGAGGTAGGCAGATATAGCTATTGCTAACAGTGACAGAGTCCAACGGGCAAGTTGTCAATAATGGTTAAAGGTAAATACAATCATGAATATCAAAGAGCATTTACACACTAATATATTTCTGTGGCCATTAGAATTAAATACTTACTTGTATTTTTCAATAAACTCTTTATATTCATCCTGTGGCCTTAAATTCTGTATCGTCGTCTCAATTTTGGTCTGAATCTCCCTAAACTTATCCGTGCTGTAGTCGGATCTCTGCACCACTTCAAGCAGTACACCCTTCCTGCAACAAAGATTGTAGGTATTTAATAAACATCAGTCTATATGTAAATAAAGCATCATAAGTTATGAAGTACAATGAACTATTGTTAGAAATTATCAACAATATCAATAATTGTATATCATAACATTTAGGTGGCAACTACATTACTATTCGTAAGGTTCAACAATACACGCAGATATTTATTTTAAAACAAAATCACATCATCAACTTACAGATGTCTATGCTGAATGTAGACCACTTCCAAAGAAAGAGTGGTCTTTGCCTTAGTTTCTTTTTTTATATCGGAGACCACGCAGTCTAAATCCTAAACTACCAATAAAAATATCTTTTCATTCTCAATAATTGAAATAACAAACGAAGGCTTAATTTTTTTAGCTTAATTTTTAACAGAATCCTAGACTCCGGCTTCTACTTACTACACCTCGACCCAATAGCATGTTGCCCAACACGTAGATCGTGCAGTCAGAATCTCTGTGTGACAGTACGTAAGTACACATTACTATTGAACCACCAAGGCACGGTACTTTACGGTAGTAGATCCACGCTGATTTCAGCATGAATGGGCCGGATCGTCCGGGGAAGTACTACCCTCTCATAGAAGATCGACTTAAGAGTAGTAGTATCCGTACTACTGCGTTTCGTTCGGTGAGTGAGAGCGCCGGAGGCCCGATTTCCCACCTTTTCCTCTTTCCTCACCTCCCTCATTCCCTTCCCCTAACCCCATTCCCAGCCGCCATAGTGGAGGCCACCATACCAGCAGTTTAAGACGATGGCTTTTGGTATAGTGGCCGCAACTTCTGGATTCCACTGACTGCTTACCATCAGGCGGGGTGGAGTCACTTTGGTAGGCTATAATAAAAAAAAAAAAAAGGCAGTCAGTAAAAATAACAGCAGTAGCATACCATGACGTAGCAGTAGCCTCTCCCTGCCTACGCTGCTGGTCCATCAACGTCGGCAGTGCAGCAGTACGCAGCGCTCGCTCACACTCCGTAGCCTCAGCCAGAAGTAGCACGTATTCGTTGTGAGCCCGATGTAGACGACGACACGCTTTGCCATACTTGTCACGAGTCTCGTCTAGTTTGCGACCTCCTCTGCTCGTCGGACCTAGAAGTAGAATAGGCATCTTTTGAGATTAATTTGAAGATGAAAACCCAAAAATAAAACGTGCATTCAAAGAAGCGTGTTTTATATTGCGACTAGGGAATACTATTGAAGCAGCTATGCTTGTGTACTAAACACCGACGTTCTACGGCCACTAAATTTATTCGCCAAGAGTGGTGACTATTGCAAAACCTTTGGGAAATGGCCGTGTCCAGAAGTAATATTTACCTACTATCACCGCCTGTCATATTGAATATTATTTTTAGAAAAATTATATCTTGAAGAGAACCTCCAACTTTTGCCTCTTGGGATACCATCCCAGCTATGGATCCCAGCGCACTACCACATAGAATTGCTTTGTGCGTACTTCTTATGGTGACTTCATGTTTCATTCATTTTAACATCACAAAACAACCCGTAAGGTAAAGAAATAGATTACATTATGGAATATTACACTAACATATATAAGTACGTAGATAGGAGGAGGTATTTACAAACTACAAATCACAATTCTTTTGCTTCTTTAGATAAAAGCATGATTTTCTATCATCACACTTTTTTGAGAGAAACACAAGTGACACCTTCACCAACCTATGAGTACAGTACCTAGTAGATTATTGTAGTGTACCTAATAGGTGAGCACATGTAAGATCACTTTGCCACTACCGTAAATCTAACGTATTTGCTACCCAAGACAGATACTTCTATGGTCCAAATAGGTAATGTGTTTGGAAAGCCTAGAAATACCTATATTGTTTTCGTTAATTGTATGTTTGTAAATACAGCGATCCTTGGATTGTTTTCTAGTGCAGAATTGTTTTTATAAAAAACAAACACCTACATAACAAAAATTGTTCAGCAGAAATCGCCAATGGCGATTTTCAAGTCGAGTAATGCCGGGAGACTGAAAACGGAATCGGGCAAACACTCCGAGACATCTAGCACCAATGGTATATAGAAATAGAAGTAAAGTACTTACATTTAAGGTAGTTTTCCTCGAATTTGGTTCTCATCTGCTTGTACGACTCGAGACACTTTTGGTATTCACTTTGTTTCCTTTGAACCTCTTCAGATAACTGCGGACAAGAGAAAAATAAATTAAAACTACTTAAAGTATACAGAAACTGTTTTTATTTTAAGATTATCAAATAATAGTAAGTTGCGGTATAGCCGCCTGTAATCTATGTGTTACTGAATTGGTTATAGAAAACCTTATTACAATAATATCAGCGCTGAAAATTGTTTCATAGGTAATAATAAAAGACCACCTGGCTGACATATGACATACTATAGCGAACAAATATCGGTGTGTAAATATCTGCTGAACTCATGGGTTATCATATACAGATGTGTATGTAAATCAGATAGTAAAATGTTCTTGATTTTGTTTTGTTGGCAAAATATTTACCTATAAGTATCGGGATCATTTTATTTAAACTTCAGACATGAAAACATTAAAAAAGTATTTTCCATTGCCCTATTTGAGAATTTACGAGATCTTAGCAACTGTTATCGGGTGTTCGTGATTACATATCTGAAACCACAACCTGGTTGAGATAGTCGATAATTAACATAACTTTTTAATTGCCATTAAACTTTAGCCGTTGCTGCATATCAAAGTGCATCTAAAATAGAAAACAGCAACAATCCAGCAATAAGAGAAACAAATTCGGGATTTTATCAAGCCTCAGGTGTTTATGCGAGTGTCGATAAACCAGTCAATCTGGATCTAAAAGGACACGTATCGCAGACAACGTAACCAGTTGAGCAGGAAAATGACGTGGCTAGGTACTTATTTATTTGCCAATAAACCAGTTTTCTTAATATCAAGTATAATAAATGTAATAAATTCGCACGTGGACACTTTATTTCCTCGCACATGTATTACATAAAACATTAGCACTTATGTTTTATTTGTTCTCTAGAGACAGCATCGTGCTTGTTTATTGATTCCTGCACATAAACTTCTGCAATGTCAGGGTCTTAGAACGGTAGCATAAAGTTGATGTTTGCTTTTAACATCATCTAACGAAAGCAAACATTACAGCAGTTGGTAATAATTCCAGAAGTTACACATCATTTTATACGTAGCCGAAATAAACGCTAAACTTGTCTAAATTATCATTACTCTTCGCAAAGTAAAACGTAAAGGAGATGACAATATACGAATGGATTAGATGCAACTGTTTGCAAATAAAATACAGACTGACAGCTTTTTCGACTGTTAAAAAAAACTATTACGAGATATAAGGTCTAACTACCGTAATAGTTTTCAAGCGATAAATATCTATTGAAAACAAATGTGTTTGAATAATAAATAAGTGTGCGCTCATGCGTGCGCAAGTGTGGGACGAACAAATCACGCTAACAGCGAGATTTATTCGTTCATCGCGCCCTAACACTAACGCCTCGGTTACTAACACATTTATTCAATGTGTCGACAAATTAATTCAGTACACTATTAAGTAGTCAATACTTGTGTTGATAACTGTTAGTTAGGTTAGACAGGTTAGGACCTATTTGCATGAGAATGAGAGTTTAAAACTGATCAATTATTGACAATGTTCCTTTTCCAAAGTCAGTGCTTAAATTTATCTTGAATATCTAATAATAGGAACTTTACGTTCAAACCTTTAGATGACCGACATAATTATCACTACTTAGATCTATCAAAAATATCATCGACCGTATGATAAAAATACTCAATAGTGTAGAAGGGTTAATTGTTAATAAACTAGATGTTGCAGTGAACTATGAAAGTTTTTCTCACGACTTTACTCACTTGCATACTATGCGATAATTATTCTACTCTATTAAAGAACAACGTCGTAATTCCATAACACGATTCACGGAAAAATCATATCTATAACGTAGGGATTAAAGAAGTTTATCTAAATTTAGAGTCGTGGAATTACGTTAGGCAGGTCACTGTTATAAAGTTAATGACAGTCTGGCTCGTCTGTTAGACCGTGCAAACGGTAATTGTTGTTTTTTACAATAACAATTAACGATTAAATGCTAATCTAATTGCTTCTTTAGAGAATGTATTAATAAAAATATTCTTCCTATAGTTTGATTTAATATTCATAACCAATGGTAATGTATGTATTGTTATTTGTGACTGTACCTACAATTATACATATTACAATATACAATTCGCAAGGTGCGAATTCAATTTCTATAAAATTTTGTTGTTTAAAATTGTTTTGTTTGTGCCAAGTTTACTAACAGGTTTCTATTCCTCCATTCGTCAAAGGAATTTGCAATTTTATTACAAGTAATTTATTATAGTTTTAATGAAAGTACAATCCAACTGTATCGACTGTTTGGACTTTATTTTCTTCTCCTAGAAATTTACTACCATTGTTGGTGATTGACCAGGTATTCCCCCGGTTCTTATTTAAAACACAAACCTCCAGTAACTTTAGGTCATTATAACAAGAATAATCTAAATAGAAAAGCTTATAATCAATTTGTAAAGTTCGCGATACATAACACATAAATACATCAAATAAAAGGAATTCAGATCGAAATTGCTTTCATACATATCTACCTCTACATGAATGACTAATTGAGAACGAGTGTTTTCAACAGCCCAACCAAAAACAAAAGAAGCCTCTCAGTCTGAAAAATATTTTACAAATTGTTTTGATATTTGGAATATTAGAATGATGAGAAAAGTTAGGTAAAGGTAATTTTAAGAATTAAATAGAGACACGGGGCTATTGATGTACAAAATTGTACATTGATTGTAAAATTGTACATCAATACACGGGACGAACAAAAGATGGTGGCACGTGGGTATCGCCCTTTCATCGATCATAAAATCATAATTCATTATAATTTATGTATATATACATAACAAATATACATTTGCGTTGAAAACTTAAAAACTCAAAACAAATACTTATCTATTCTAATGGTACTAAAATAACATTTTGCAGATTATAAAGCCTTTAGTTAGGCCGCTATTAGTCTATCATAGAAATATGATCAAAGATGTGTGCTACTACTAAAATGTAAAATATTCTTATATTTTACATTTTAGTAGTAGCTAAATATTCAATTATTCAAGACTCTGGATTTATACATTATGCTTTTTTGTTCGCCAAATAAGTTGTGAGTTTTAAAGATACTAGTAGTTGTTAACTGCAACGTTAAATCTTAAAACATTATCAATTTATCACTGCAGCAGCTATAGTGTTAAATTCGACAGAAATCTCTTGAATATAGCGTGAACGAACAGAGCGTCTTGAATAAGTGCAATTAGCTTTTTACCTTATATCTAGTGTTCATATTTCCACCAAACTTTTGGTGTAGGTCTGGTTCACGTAAACTCCATTACAGTCGTCATCTATAGACTTGTGTCACAACCCCTCCACACACAGTTCATTATCACTCAAAACTCCAAACAACTTCATTTTCATTTGAATCACCAAAAACAAGACAATACATAATACCTTCGTAAGATTTTTCATATGTTAGCCTACCAAAGTGACTTCACTCTGCCTGATGGTAAGCAGTCAGTGGAATCCAGAAGTGGTGGCCACCATTCCAAAAGTCATCGTCTCAAACTGCTAGTATGGTGGCCTCAACTATGGCGGCTGGGAATGGGGTAAGTGAAGGGAATTAGGGATGTGAGGAAAAGAAATGGGGAAAATAGGCTTCCAGCGCTCCCACTCATCGAACGAAACGCAATAATACGTATACTACTACTCGATACTACTCGTCAATCCTCTATGAGAGGGTAGTACTTGCCCGGTCGACCGGTACTGTAAGAAAATATACAATATACAAGATGTAGAAAATATCCTCTAAAAACTAAAATATGTAACAATAAGTAAACCAGTAACCTAAACTCATTAACTCATTTCATACATTTTTCACTACATTCGATTACATTTAAACCAACAATAAAAAAAACAAAAAGCTATGTTTCGTCATCGCTTCGGTATTCGTCATCCGGAAATATTTAGTATAAAGTGGCCGTCTCATCGATGGTTAGAATATTGTTTATGTTAATAAAAAAGTATATGTAGGTGTGTACTCTGTAGTTTGATATATTAAATCAACTATTTTTGATACTGTTAATTTATTATCGGAGGTTATAATTGTGTGCCTCCTGTTATAAGTGTACTAGTAAAAATCGACATTTTACACGCGTCCAAAACAAGTTTAAAAAAATTCTAGTTCATAAACTAAGTGGGCTAGGTGTAACTTGAGTACCTTATTTTTTTGTAGTTAAAAACATTTACTGTTATCGTGCATTTAAATTTTAGTGCTAAATATTATAATATTTGATTATCTAAGTAATTCATGAAAAATCTGTGGGTTGTAACTTTTTTAATTTCTAATGTGTGATAAAATTACGTGATAAACGATACAAGTACAGTTAAATTATGTTGCAGCTATAAGTTGTCTTTGTGTAAACTGATATTCTTACATGAAGTAAAAAAAATAATAACTAATTAGAATATGTTCCGTGCCCAATGTTACTTATACAAATGATAATAATACTACCCCAAAGATTTGATTTTTTCCTTATCAGGTACAAACTGAATTAAAATTATGAACTTCATAATTTAACTGAATTGTATCAGTTTGCTAAAATATATCTCTTTTGAAATATATGTTAAATGATATAGTCAAGTCATGCCTATCAGTAAGCAAAAAGCACAAAAGAAATTTGTTGAGCAATTACATAAAGGGATTACAACTTTAAATATATCTGTATTCGCGGCTTTTTTGTTGAGTTATATCAGTTTGCAGAAAATTATCTGCGAAACTATAGATAGATATAACATAAGTTAGACCAAAAAATGCGTAATTTTTCCTTTTTAATTCTATGTTAAAATCACAAAAAAGGTACAACTTGAGTTAAATAGTTAGGTAGTAGATCCACGCTGATTTCAGCATGAATGGGTCGGATCGTCCGGGGAAGTACTACCCTCTCATAGAAGATCGACTTAAGAGTAGTAGTATCCGTACTACTGCGTTTCGTTCGGTGAGTGAGAGCGCCGGAGGCCCGATTTCCCCCCTTTCCTCTTTCCTCACCTCCCTCATTCCCTTCCCCTAACCCCATTCCCAGCCGCCATAGTGGAGGCCACCATACCAGCAGTTTAAGACGATGGCTTTTGGTATAGTGGCCGCCATTTCTGGATTCCACTGACTGCTTACCATCAGGCGGGGTGGAGTCACTTTGGTAGGCTATAATATAAAAAAAAAAAAAAAAAAAAATAAAAAAAAAAAAAAAAAAATCACACGTACCATTTTGCTAACTATATCAAAAATAATGTCAATCTAGTATAGACTACTCATAACTGAACCCTTATTTTAATCTGCTCTACAAATTTATTAAGCTTAATTTAAACTTACGATTACAGCTGTAAAAACTATGTAGTAGGTAGGTATCTAAGTGTTACACTAATTTGTCGAAATCACTTTATCATTTCGATTGACTAAATAGAGGAATAACGACATGATAAAAACGCCTCATCAACATTAAATGAACTGATGAATCATAGTCATTATTGCCCGTGGGTATCATCAGAACTAATGTTGGTCAAATTATATTCATATTATGTAAAAGATTAATCAATTTTGGTTGCCAAGGTGCTAAAATTTTAACCAACTATTAATCTCATTTAAGAGAGGAAAAAAATGATATATAATTTGAGAAGAATGGCGACTGGAATGTCCAAAAGAAACACCTTACAGAAAACCGCAAACATACCAACACCGTTGCATTTATTTAATTCTAACAGTACTTAATAACAAAGTAATGTATTGGCAGCAGAAAAGATTATTATAATCTGTTACAAATTCTTTGTTTTGTCGTGTTTTATATGGTAGCAGCGGTAGGCGAAAGCTGGGTCAACAATGTGGCCAATTCCATATATTTTATCTCAAAAGCCAGAGACAAAATAGGAAATTTAATGAATTTAGGCAAAATAATACAAAGTTAAAATTTTACGAGCACATTATGCGAATAGATAGACATAAAAAAATTGGAGCAGTATCATCGTGTGCAGTTCATATTTTGCAAGCTAACGGTAACATTTCGTGCATAGCAACTCTTATGAGCCAAAAAAACTAATCGAGACAGGTTCGCTCAAGAAGAAGTAGCTTTATGATGACGTTAAAGTTATGATCTGCAGATTGTTGGACGACAGCTAATAAAATTTTGCATTTAATGTGCTGACAGTAGAAATACAACTCCAAATACTTGCCATATTTAACGGAAGTAACACAGGACCAGATCCTTAAAACACGAACTAGCCTTACATGTCTTTTAGACTAAATTCAGTTCTAAAAAACGAGCACACCAACGAAAAGCAAATGTCGATATGTGACAGGATGTCGCTGTTACCGAAATGCATCAAAAACATCATCATTGTGGTAAATATGTACTTTACCTCAAGTAACATAGTACTTGTCCCTAGATCGTGTCTTTTAAAAAAGAAAAGATAGACAAAGGAAAAATACACAATCTTCCACTTTTTTTTAGTGAATCCACACGTAAAATCCTTGATGTTACTTCCTTATTGCGTTTCGTTTAATTTAAGCCGAGTATTAACGACTAACTAAACGACGTTATCAAGGTATTTTTAAAGTGCCATTTGTTGTAGCAAATCGTGAACAAGTGGGGCATAAAGTTATAATTACGACTGACTGAATGCTCAACTGAGTTCAATCAAGATTCACTAAAGATCTTAATTAAGTTTAATTAAATGTTTATGCAAACACTGTGTTCCAGATCAACGCATTTTTAAGATATTGTATATATTCTGCTTTTATTATGGACTGTGGATTCGCACGCATAGTAAAATCATAAAAAGTAGGTATTCTATATCTGTTATTCTGTTCTCGCTCTCTAACATGGGTGACTGATATTGGTGCCATATGAGTAAAATCTAGCTTTAAAATATAAAAAAATCTTTTTATTTTTTTTTAATATTTGCTGACATAGGTCAGTAATATAATTTTCATTAAAATAGTGATTTTCGCGATATTCAATAGAAGTAATAGGTATGTTTCTTCTTTCGTTCTAAGATGCCGCCCAATACTGTCATTTTAACTGAAAAAAAAATTAAACTTAAAACAATCAGTCAAACACAATAAATAATATTGTACAATACAATGACGCAAATAGTAGATCATATTGTTAGTTTGTTACTTGCAGTACCGTTACAGTCCACAATGAGTACGGTAATTTTCTCGCGTCTTGATTGTCATACTAATGGCTCTACGGAGAAATAGATTTCCAAGGTAGCTGTTCGATGTCAAATTCTTTAAAAATATTTCAGAATATCACATCACATCATTAGCATAAAAACGTCGACATAGGTCACTTCTCAAGAGTGATATTTGTGATAGTCACCAAGCTCGACCGGCTGATAGGTCATATTTGAGATATTATATTCAAAATTGTATTGCTGAGTCGACCTACTGAAAATAATACTTACTAACCTACTATTTTATTTTCTCTTTGCGTTTGCATTAATATATTTTTATTTTTTTCATTAGCAAATAGGTTTTCAATTCTCGGATAGATTTAAGAAGAGAAATATTGGAATCTCTGCACAAATAACATAAAGCAAAAGTCACTTATGAAGGGACCTAGTGCAGAGCCTAGTGGTAAACCACTAACCGCTGTCACAGTTCGTTGACATGACAACACACACCACACTCTCGCTTTTACTACTTGCAGAATATCTACGAAAATTACCTGAATATAATGTATAAATACGTAAACGATACAAAATCGCAATTTATTTATATCAGTTATTATTTATATTTTTAAGGTAGTAGATTCACGCTGGTTTCAGCATGAATGGGCCGGATCGTCCGAGGAAGTACTACCCTCTCATAGAAGATCGACTTAAGAGTAGTAGTATTCGTACTACTGCGTTTCGTTCGGTGAGTGAGAGTGCCGGAGGCCCAATTTTCCCCCTTTCCTCTTTCCTCACTCCCTTCCCCTAACCCCACTCCCAGCCGCCATAGTGGAGGCCACCATACCAGCAGTTTAAAACGATGGCTTTTGATATGGTGGCCACCACTCCTAGATTCCACTGACTGCTTACTATCAGGCGGGGTGGAGTCACTTTGGTAGGCTAATACAAAAAAAAAACAGTATTGCCTTACTTTCAATAAGTAGAAATTTCAATTTTAACAACAAAGTTCATTTTGTTTCAAATGAAACTGTACCGAAAATACACTAAGCACACCTTAATAGTTTCATAAAATAGAGGTAAAAACAAAATGAAACCTTAAGTTTTATGTTTAGATTTGGTATAGTTGCCAATATCACTTTCATAGAAATCCTGTAAGTCAATGCAATAAAATTGCATTAAAGTTGTGCAAACTAAAACTTAGCAAGTCTTGGGAACCATGAGTTTAACGGTTAGTAGTAGTAATGAACAAAAGCAGAAAGTAACAATGTCACATGTGCGGAAGGAGACAATGTAACGGTTTCTAAGAACAGTGTCACATTAGCCTAGTTAAGTGAAATAAGTTAAATAAGTAGTCCATATTTTTACTTTTACGATTGTAATAAATCGTACAGGTGCATGGGCATCTGTAAATAGCTAACTGTGATGTAAAATTACATTCAATTGTTGTACAGTAAGCGCAATTTAGCTGTCACTGACCGTGAATGGTTCGAATGTTGAAAGTTAATAAGAGAAATACTTCCTCATGAATGACTGAGATGAAGATAATGATTCTGTTTGGATACTGTTGCAGTTTCGACTCAGAATGAAATTTAAGTAATTTTAACCGTTAAATATTACTGTTATTATCATCATAATTATATCGCCGAAAGATGTACCCTGCTGGACAAAGGCCCGCCCGAAGCAATAAGTTTTTACCATAACTACTTTAACCATTTGCAAGGCGAATTTACGTTTGCAATGACGCATGTTGGTTAGGGTTAGATGTTATGCTCCCTAAATAACAAAAGCTTATCTTGAAGCAAAGTGAAAGACTGAACTGAAGTGGAAATTGGCTGGTAACGTCAGTAAAATACCAGAAGAAGTATAAGCCTTCCAAATTTATACTATTATTATATAAAGCGGAAGAGTTTGTTTGTTTGTTAGTTTATATGCGCTAATCTCTGTTACTACCAGTCGGATTTGAAAATAATGCGTACGATAGCTCTCGAGAATAACATGATATTATTTATGAATGTATACTTGTATATTTTGCAAATAGAACGGAAACATTAAATTAGGTTGGTTTGTATTTGGAGTCAAGAGAATGATACTTGTTACTGAGACATTAGCAAATTTGTGAGCAAGATATTTATAAACACGCAATTCTATTGTATATGGTGACCCACATTGCATGGAACACGCACGCAGACACCTCAAGAGGATATCTTATGGGTATTGTACCCATCTATCATTATTCGATTGCTCATTGACGTCGTGTGATGTGTGTAAAATAAAGTTACTTTGACGTTTTTTTATGTTGTTTTTTTGATAGACATGCTTCTTAACATCTGTACACAATACTGGCGTGTTGCGACAGAAATAAGATAACGACAAATTAAATGCCGTACTAGATAGTGCCGTAGAATTCACCACAAAAACAAACTGCCGTCAAGTTTTGTACATGAAATCACTTGATATGTATTTTTATGCAACTTTCTGTGTGCAATAATGAAACATTAATAGACAGGGTTTCTAATAAAAAGTTCCCACCTGGATGTAGATAGAAATGCATATTCATTACAGTGGAACATTATCCGTTAGTAAATATTGACAAATTGTGGAATTCACAGTACAAGCACACAAGTCATTACGGTAAGGCGGCACTATTAGAATTAAAGGAATGTCTTTTATACATTTGACTTCCAAGAATCGTCAGCAAAAGTAAGTCCCGTGAGAACCAACCATTAGCAACAAACTGTCGACGCGCCAAATAAATGAGATTGATGAATGATGAGGCCTTTGAAAGAAGGTTTGATATCCGATTACTTTAATATTTAATTAGAATAGCAATTTATGTAGTAAAGCAGAAACAGACAGATTTATTGTTACAGTTTTTAAGGGCACAGAAACTTCAACCCAGGGTGTAACCACCTTGGGTTGAAGTTTCACATAATATTTTTGTTACAAATACCTATGGAAATGTGTAAGTCTATCATCATACCAGCTCGTTATTATCCAACTGTAGGGAAAGGCCTCTTCTCATACAGGTATAAGCAGAGACCTAAATCTTAAAGAAGCATCAGATAAACTATTTCACAACTTTTTTATTTTTAACTCAATCATTCATTAGATTCATTACACGAATAAGTTTTGTTGATGCTTTCACGTTTTAAGTGCCTATTTATCAATTTGCATGTAGAAGCGGAAACTGGAATTCAATACTACATAAAATATTACAGTCAAATAGGAAACATAAACTTTTAGATAAGAATCATTAATTTACACCACGTTCAATATTATGACTAAATAAATAAGTAGCTAGAACCAGATTTTACTCCTCCCTAAATAATAAACTGGGAACAATACTATGATTACTCTAATACTACTGAGTTTCATTTTTATCTGCCTTAGATCAGCCCAGACGTCCACTATTGGATATATTAAGACTGTTCAAAGTGAGGAGTTTGCTTCACCCTCATCCATCGGTTGCCCGCCACCCTGTCAGGTCGTCGGTCCACCTTGTGGTATACAAGATATCAAAATTAAATTCAGGGAATACGATTTTAATTAATTTTGTAAACAACGCCATAATCAATATCAGTAGAATACTGATGTAATTTCATTCATTATTACTTATTCATAAAAGCGAGCGTTCACTTGCAACTACAACTTAATAAATCAATCATCATACAATAGTAATAAAGCAAAAAGCGTTTACGGGCTACGAGCCCTTTCGACCCTAAAGATTTGACCCTTTCTTGGTTTGAGTACCCATTCGACCCCTGGGATATCAGCAGCACCCATTCGTTCCTTTTCGCGAGTACGTATAAAGTACAGACGGTATAAAAATCTGTATCAGGATAATGTTATTTAAAATATGCACTCAGCAATACAACCAAAAATACATTAACTGGTTTATTTAAAATAACTTCTGTAAATTATTTAAATCAGAGATTTGTTCAGAAATCAGTCTTATAAATACCTACCTTAAAGTTATAAATTACATACAAAGTGCATTAATAATTCAAATCACAGCCATTACTTCCTTTTCGCGAGTACGTACATAGTACAGTCAGTATAAAAATATTATAGTATCAGTATCATGTTATTTTAAAAAAGCACTTGGCTATTATACCAAAAATATATTAAGTATTATAATTAAAATCACAAATATATCACAAGCAGACTAGTGAAACGATGCCAGGACTTCGATTGTGAGGTTGTAATTTTGTAGAATTATAATTAGGTTATAAATGTATCACTACAAGTATGATAACTTATTATAAAACTTAATTCAGCTATTTGTAATTCCAAAATGTAATTATTGTATTTGTAAATAATATTTAATTGCATAATAAGTAAGAACAAATCCTTGAAAAATGGCTTCAAGTGATTCGGTTTACAATAAAATTATTACTCGGTTTTATATATCAATCATCAATAAAATAGGTATTCGTAAAAACATATTGTGTATATTAATGAACTATATGATCAACTATTTATACAGTATATTACGTGAGTAAAATAACATTTCAATTATACATACATGTATAAACGTCAAAAAATTCACGATCTACTTAAAATTATTAATTACTATAATCACTCTGCACCACACACTTGTAAAGCACTTGAAATAAGCAATGATAAAATAGAGCCTGCTAAAATGACGCTTAGAATGAACCTATCACAAGCCGACGCTGACGCTAAATAAAAAAAATGTTTTTTCACTCAGTTTAATTTTAGTTATAATGTAAAATTATAAAATTTTCTTTGGAACAATATTTATATTTTTCCTATTATCCTAGTAAGTTTTTCTTTTAGTAAAAAGCTCTTCATTCAGAGTATCATACATAACCTCGGATTATTTCTCAACATTCTTAGAGGCGAACGAAAAGATCTTTCTAAGCATCAATTTATTGTTAAAGTAACACAACTTATTAAATACTTTAACATAATTCGAAATTAGTTTTTTTTCTGACTGTACTGATTTCCTTATAAAATTGTAGAAAACACATTGAGGTACGTAAGGGCTCTAAAATAAATATTTTTTTATTTTTTCTGGATTTGTACCTAAAAAAGGTACGAATGGGCTCTTAAAAAAGGGTCGAATCTACAACTTTTAATGCAGGGTCGAATCTTAAGGGTCGTATGGGCTCGTAGCCGTTTACGCACACTGACTGGGAGTTTCAAACAAGTGTATGCATCGATTCGAGTGTGTTACACTTTTTTTATCGATTAACATCGCAGAGCGATACGAATACTACAACTCTGATGCAAATGTAGTTAATTATTTTAACAGAAAACATAAAATGACAAAATATTAAACGATTTTCCGGAACTCCACACATTGTAAAAAAAATATTGTGATGGTAAGTAGATTGATAATAATCAATCAAATCCATCTTAATGCACTCGACCACTACTATTTTTAAATTTACAATAACACAAGCTATAATAAATGCTTACTTTGGGTCTAGATGGCGTTGTGTGTAGTTGGTGTGATATTATTATTATTATTATATTATTATTTACACCGTATCACAGAGTTAACAATGTCAAAACTATTTTCTAAGGATCTACTTTTAAAACTAAATTATATAGATCGCAGTGTGCAGAGTGCAGTGCACGCACAAATTTTAAAATTTAAAGTAAGAACCACGTACAAACAGTTTCATCAACAAAGAGGTAAATTAAAACGGTGTGACAAAACTGTGTGTACCAATACCAGCAATAATAACATTAACCAAGACGCTTTGAGCAACACCGCCGGCCGAGAGAAAGCTGCTTTTCTTGGAAACGATAAAACACGCTGTACTTTTAACTCTGTAGTTAAGGAAGCTTTAAGCATACATCGTGACAAAAATCATTACAGAGACGAGAAAATAATTAAAGTAATCAACTGGTGAACTGAACTGAACATAAAAATTAACTGAGTTACTCGAAATTCTTGGGTTTCATCACAGAACAAGTACTAAAGCATAGAAGGAGTGTTAATCACCGTCATATACTTGTCCTATTTTTCCAAATAAGCCGGATGCATTGAAAAGAAAGAGACAAATAATTTTGCTAAGGACGGCTGGTGTACACTGTAGAAACGTCAATTTGGTTCAAACCTTTGGTTACCTTTGGATGCCGAATTAAAAAGTGAAATAATGTCAAATGTTCCAACTTGTCAAGGCCTCTAGACAATTTAGTCGGATTAAACCGCCGCTCGTAATTTTCATTGTTGTTTATCTGTTTTGTGAAATAATATATGTTATTTAATAATTACATAGTGCTATTGTGAAGTAAAATTAAGCCCATTGGATAAGCAATGTCCTGCGTTATTGTAGGTTGTAAATTACATTCTTTTCGCAAAGAAAATCAAGTTTAAATCGTCAATTTCCATCGGTGAGTAGATAACAAACCAATAATATATACTAAAAACCTATACATACGTGCAAAATACCGAAGTGATTTATACTTTACTATACTGTAATCATATTATAATCGTCTGTTTGCCATTCGATTCAGTAATTTTTAAGTATTTTACATTTTTACCAATTTGTGTAGTCATGTTCAATAGTGTTGTGACTTGTGCTGCATATTTTATCGATGACAAAAATATTACTATAATTTGTAGTTAACGGTTTTGTGGTAACTATCTTTGTACCTTTCATAGTGTTTCATACATTGTGTTCTTTTGCAGGTTTCCGAAAGATCAGAACGGAAGATCCATGAAGCAAATTAAGAGAGAATTATGTTATATATTATATTGTTACACGTTTAACGTTCCAGCGGTGAGGACGAATCTACTCAAATTTGCTCCATTGTCACGCGCCATACGACTCATTAATATTATTTCTATACAAATTGATATTTTTCAATGTACCCTGTCAAAATTCAAGGATGTTGCACAAAAATGTATAGTATTGGATAAATAGGTATATTTATTTAGAAATTAGTTATATTGTTTTAAATTTTAGGTTTTTTTATGATATCGTATTGGATTTTTTATCTGTAATGATATTGTAAATACTTTTTCAATAAATAAATAAATAAATGGTCTAGATGACTACAGAAATTTATTGATAAAATTGATTGGGAAAAATTTCTAATAGTACCAATTAATAACATAACAAAAAATATTTTAGCTTATGCACAAATAATCAGGACATTCCTAAACAAAACTGTAATTTTATGGGCAGTAATAATGTGTTTCAATATTATTGGAAATATAATCATACATTTGTGACATGAATCTTACAGCTGTGTTTTATTTTTACCTTGGGGTATCTGTTTTGATGCTATACTAAGAAAGTCAGAAAAGAACAGAGGGCCGATACTGGTATTTTGGCGATCCACACACTGCCCCGCACTACGCTGCGGGAGCGTGGCGACGCGGTGACGGTGCCACGCGTGCAGATGCGAGAGTGCTGGTCTGCATCATCAATCACGCACGTTACTGCAGAACTCGGTGTCCATACCGTCTGGCCCCGAACCCACGCGCGTGAGTATGTGTTTCTCTGCATGTAAGCGTGTGATCAGTAACACAGCGCTTAAATGCGTTTTCAGTGTGTTGCACCACGCGTGATTTCTATACAAAAAGAGATACTTACAAACAATACAAGAATACGCACGCTCGCACTACGCTCCGTGATGCGAGGTAGTGTATGGATCGATCATGTATATTTCAACTTTCAATTTATTTAATTTATTCATATACAATTTACATTGTGTTTGAACTTACAGCATGAAACATGAATATAAACTTCAAATTATTTTACATTGAAAGTGCTCCTGGCGCCGCTGCCGGCCTATGCCATTCCGGTGAGGTGTAAAACGACCCTTTGTTTCTTGTAGTTCGTTCACGAGAGCTTTTATGCAACCAGACCTCATTTGACATTAGCATGTCTGATATTTTACCATAGCCCATAGACAAATTTCATCTATCGATATCGATAAACTGTCAGAAGGTATCGTAGCACTATTAAACTTCTATTTGTCTCTGAGTGTGTACGCCTTATTCTCATAATAGTACTTCTATGATTTAGTACTTGTTCTGTGGGTTTCATGATCAACTGACAATTTCCTGTTAATCAGTGAATTGTCAGTAAGACATATCTAACACCATAATTTGCTTATTGTGTTGTGACATTTTGAGTGTTTATAAAATACGAGTATATTAAACCTCAATTGTGTAATTTTATAAATATTTTACGTCAAACCCTAAAATTCCAAATATAATAATGTAGATCAAAAAAATCTCGAACAAGAATATAATATTCAATTGATTTCTATGATATTTACATAGTATTATGTAATCATCAAGAAACTAAACAAAAAATAAATAAAATTAAGTAATTCGTATTCAAATGTTCGGTTTTCTAAATACCAATACGTTTTGAGACTAATGCGAGGTCATTGTTAGGTCGCATAAAATTCTCATTATTTATAAACAATACTTGAGCTTAAAAAAAGGTTAATGCTTTTCTACAACCTCTTCAAAAGGTTGCTCATAAACTTAGTGAGTAAGGGCCAGTTAAGCATAAGTTGTAGACCGCTAGCTTCTATGAGTTTTCAAAATTATGTGCGTATTAAAACGTGTTGATTGTAGTGGTAGTGTTTACGGTTGTTGTGCTGAAGTCCCAGGACTAACTTCGTGGCAGTTGACTTATTCATTGTACTTAATTTGTCACATTACGTGTATGATACGACTATAATAGTCATATTAATAATAATACTTTTTTTATTTTAAATTTTAGAAATTTATACTCTTAAATTTCTCACAGTTGTAGCGACCATTCTCACTCTTAAACAGAGCTTGTTCTGAACAAGAGACGCTATTTAATATGATGATAGTTTGATGTCGTAGAGACTCGATGAAACGGCGACAACCTTGACAAAAGTGGAAATATAGATCACAAACGAGCAAGAATGGAAAAAAAATACTGCAGAAACGACATTGATCATAAAAACAGACTATAAAACAGAAAACGCTCAAAGTTTGCGGTCTCTGCATGAACGGAAAACAATTTATTTCGCATTATATTGTCCTACCGATAGCTGTTCTCTGAAGTCAGTATGACTGGCATTGTGAGCTTCAAACGTAACCGCCGTTTTTATTTAATCGTAACATATTTTAAAAGATTTATTGTTACCAAAACTGATGTAGTTGATAATAAAAATCATTGACTCGTCGACTCATTCGATGCTCTATCTATTGAGTTTCTTAAAACTGTATTGAGTCAACGAAGCTTGCTTATTTTGAAAGCATTTGATTCACTGAACTTTGAGCTGTAGTCGACATTAAAGAGTTAACAATAATGAACCTTAGTTTTTCTTGTGAAATACAAATATATACAAAGTCTTTTATTAATACAACTTTTTACATTTTAATAGTTATATATTATTAGAAAGAAATAGAGTACCACTAAAATACCTACTACTTAATGTTACAAACACAGTGCAAATAATACTGCAATCAAAAGCAACGAATGCACTTTCCAGGCTAGGAGTTTCATCATGTTAATATATACATGTCATGTTAGTATATAAGTACGTACGTGAATAAAATTCAGACAATAAGTATTAATATCACACAATACAATAGTATTCAACGTTACAACGACCATTGATTAAACTTCGTTAATTTAAAAATAGGAAAGTGTATGACTTTGCGAACAAGAATGTCGATCACATGGTACCAAACACGTCTTACTAGCATTTTTAATTGAACTATGAGTCACTCTCAGGTCTTGGGGTGATTTCGAATGCAGTTGGACATGTTTACACTAAGCAAGTGAAGGGATAACCTGGAATAACCTCAGAGTGACGCGATCCCGTTTAATATTCCAAGCTCGTCCGATATGCGAACAGGGACCCTGGCTTGGGTGTTTCTAGTAATCAGACTGTACTTGTGTACTGTATACTAATGACAACGGAACAAGTCATTTTTGCTGCAAGTACTTTTTACTATACTATCGACTAGCTCTGAATACCACGTAAGTTTTTGCATAAAATACTTAGCATACTGTATCAAATGGTTAGTTTATGGTTTAGAACAAGTTAGCGGTTACATAGAAGAAGAAAGCGACTTAATACTATTAGAGATATTCTAAGTCCAATTATATTTACTTAAAATAAAAATTTTCACAACGGAATCGATGTAAATCAAACTTAACCAACAGCAGACACCTTGAATGTTAATTGTAGTCGCAATTTACTTGACTACAACTTACTTGTATACAATTAAATTCAAATTAATTTATAACAAGTATTTGATTAAATAATTGCCAATCGTGACTATTAAAGAAAAAAGCTGTTAAATGGGTACTCACATCGGGAATAAAGCGTTAGCAAAGTACAATCATTATCATTATCACCATTTCATCCAAAAGACGTCTATTACTGGGCATAATCGTAATCAAGTATCGCCACTAACGCTAGCTGTGAAAATCCAACAGTATTTCAGATCATTTCCAACGTCGAGAAAGTTTATATTTGTCTATTTTTGGTATTGTTCCAAAGTACATAATGTTTAACAAAAACTTGAATGCGACTGAGGAAAAGCTTGCAACTAGGCGTGGCTGCTTTCTCTAGCCAGCCGGTCGCCAACAGCTGCGCTCTAGCTATAATGTTCTACATAGTATATACAATGTACATGTCAAGCCAAAACATTGCTATTACAAGGTTGCGACATGTTGATTTATGATATAAATGTCTATTCGAAGATTGATATTTAGGACATTGTTGTAAATAGCATTTAAATCGTTTTCGTTTGTGAGATATGGCTGTTTAAGTGTTGAATCGATTACGTAACGTCTCATTTCTAGATCAATTTCAACTAATAGCCAGTTTTTATTAGAAACAGTTATCATTATCTCATATAGAGAAGTCATGAACATTGATCACCACGCTTGCTCAATGCGAATTGACAATTTTAAACAGAAATAATACAGTAATACCTAACCCTTTAACATTAGATAAGTGATGTCTTTATTGCTATGTCAAACGCCTCGCCTGTACCTAGTCTTTAACAATTGTTTACCATCACATGGGTTGTATTATTCATACACTCAAAACAAATATTATTTGCGAACACAAAAGTCATTATTTTTCTTGACTCTTGTATTTTCTGCTAAAATGAAAATATAATTGCACTATCAAGATTACTAGAAATCGATAAATTATAAAATTAGCACTCTATTTTCTAAGGAAGTCCCGAACCACTTGTCATTAAGTGGTTTGTAATCACTACTTATAATAATATATAATAATAATAATATTTTAACAACTACACACAACGCCATCTAGACCCAAAGTAAGCATATATTATAGCTTGTGTTATGGGTTCTAGAATGCGGATATACATACTTAAATACTTTTTTTTGTAAATACATACATATTATACATAGAAACACCCAGACCAATGCAAATAGACATGTCCATGAACACAAATATTTGCACAGAGCCGGAATCGAACCCGCGACCTCTGCGTGGTACACAGTACCACCGAACCACAGAGGCAGTCATAGTCATATTAAAGTAATAACATAAAGTTAATAGATCTGTATAAAACCACTGCTTAATGCAATAATGTTTTTCTATATTATTGTAAATTCGTTCATTATCCAACGCATTTCCTTCATACACTTTAACGTAAGACGAATTTATCTGCTAATGAGATATAAAATTTTTAATAGCTGCGTTTTCTTCTTATATTCCTTTACTTAAGATTCAATATTTAAAATTTGAAAATAATATATTGTACTAAAACTAGCGCTACTAGTATTTATTTTGGGAACTTAACTTTGACATTAAAATCAAATGAATCGTGTGCTTGTTGATTAGAACTAAACTATTTCAGTACCCACGACGTCAATGTAAATAACAATAAATAATAACATCTATAAAAACAGCATCAGCAATAAAATAAACGAAATGTCGACAAAACATCAAAATTATTTATGGCATCAATTATTACATTTGAGTAAGCCAATAATAGTAGATTCGACGTTTTAATCAGAAAATGGGCATAGCAACAATAGCTTTATCTACGGCGATAAAGCTAGGCTCATTCAAGCACCTCAGGCGATTCCCACGACATCACTTCTCGCACTCCAATTAGACACACCAGGCCTAAGCTAAACTATACTTACTTAGTCGCCAATTTATTGACGCAAAAAAAATGAGGAATATTTTGAATTTTCGAAAGGTACCTAGTAAATATTGTTGTGGATTAATACAAGTAAAATTGATTTATTTGATTGTTCGAACAAATATATTAAATTAACTAATTATTAGGAAATGGAACGGAGCAAGTGAAGAAAATAAACATTTCTTCTTTAAGAATGAAGAACTTGCAAGTTAAAATTTCTTACTCTGAAACTAAACTCTGTCGCCGATAATTTAAACGGCTCTCTCTGGAATTAACTTTCTGCTGTGTTATTTTCCGATCGCCATGATACGTTCTTCTTCAACTCGTTTAAAGAGTCCAAAAAAGCACTAAGTCAGCGGCTTACCTAGTTCAAAACCTAGTATTAAAGTGCAATTAAACATAAAGTACAGCATAATTTTTATTGCCTTTTTTAGATCACAAATATCTGCCTCATGCTACAAAATTTGTTACGAGTTAGGCGCCACATTTTGTTGAAATATACGTAATTATTTTTATGATATGGCTTTATGCTGTATATAGTAGGTTTAACAACTTATTTCGATAAGGTTTCACTTTGTCATGTGACAGAAGTTCGTGCACTGATTCGTTGTGTCGCTTATTTCCATTTTCCATAGCTGTTGAATAGTATTCAAACTTCTTTAGGACCGAATTTATTATATACGTAGGCAGTAGAGGAAATCAGGCATTTGTTTTTGTTATTCATCAACGTTTTCTAATATGTTCGTACACCTACTATTGTTTGTATAAGGATATGTATCGTGATGAGTGGAATATAGACACATTCAGTGAGTATTTTATAAGTGATCGCTTAGAAAATAGTCACTACTGTTAAGAATCTTGGTGGTACAATCCCCACTCACCCAAAACTTTATGCCATTGAATTTTCAAAAACAACGTTAATCATATCGTAAGGGATGTACAACCCGGTTCCAAAAGAAACAATAATAGGTATATGGAAACATCCAATTTCTATGAAGCTAGAGATAGGAAGTAGGTACAAAATAAGAAGTAGATTAGATAAAAGGTGGATATATATGAAGCATTGTCCTGTTATTGAACTTTGTGTCTAGACAGTTAGGTATAGGTTAGGTATTTTCTACAATCATTATCGTCCGTTCGTTAAATTATATCAATAATGAATCACAACATTTTTTACTTGTAATAATGACTGATTTTTATTTTTACAATTTTCTCAAATCTGTAGGTTGATAAGTAGACGTGGCATAACTGTTTTAAAAAGTGCATCCTCTCAATCGAAATCTGCTTCGCGTCAATTTAGATTTTCTAAATCTTAAAACAATAACATTAACATTTTATCAGCATTAGCAATTTTTGTTGCGATAACTGCTTATTGAACATTTAATATTTTCAGTTTATTACATTTGTATACGTTTGGTCATGTCATCAATAGTTGTGTACGTGCTGTGATCTCATATAGCTCGAAGAGTCTCAATTCCAATACCTACTCAGAATTTTTACATACATACACATAAAGCTTCACGCCTTTTATCCTCGAAGGGGTAGGCATAGGTGTTTAACCACCCACTTTTTGCCATTTTTTTTAATGTTTTGCATTTCCAATAATAAAATTGTGTCTTTTGTGTTCCTAGAATAGATCAGATAAATTGCATGAAGAAGGATCTTGTCAATCCGAATTAGCACCAATGTTCCCAATATTTTCAGAAACAAATCTGCATCATCAGATTTATGACGTCCACTACTAAACTGATTCCTTTCACAAAAATGATCCTGAGCGATCTGTAACTAACTGCTCGAGACTATCATGCTTTATTTATCTATCTTGTTTGACACCGTCTTCAGTTCCTGTTCTTCTTTTAACTCATAGTTTCTATTTAAAAATCTTGCGTTTTTACATCGTTATATTTCTTTTTAGTAAACACTATGTCGTTTTATGATTTACGTCAGTGGTAATGTGCTGCTGTCAGTAATTAAAATGATTACACACGCCACAAATAACTTGCAAGTACTCAGTCTTAATTATGACATTTAACATTGTACTGAATATAGCTATTTTAGAATGTGTTTATTACTATTTTTTAAACAATAGATGACGAATACCATACATTCTATGATGTCAATTATCTATTTATACCTGTATACTTACTAAACTTATATTTATACGATATTTATTTATAACTTATTATACGATATTTTAATATTTAATAAATTTAAGATGCCTAAATACCTAACTACAGCTGACCTAATTTCAATATTATGTTCATTTTCTATAATATTATGCATTTTGACAAATGTTAGACATAACTACATATCTAAGAACACTAATTACAAAACAATTTAGATAAATGTGTAGTAATGGTAATAGTCCGTATGGTGTTCGGTCAAGAATTTAGTCCCAAACCTACTGCCTACTGCCTCCGAGCACTATTGCAAAATGTAGAATGATACTGAATATTTTTAAGGCAGAGAGCACTAATTACTTAGTCACTACTTTATCCAAACTGGACCCATCTGTATTATCTGCATTAGCTAGCCCGCTTTAGGCATCTAAGACATAGCTAAACTAAATACCTACATTAGTAAATTTTATAACATGCTCATAAAAATGTACCGTTACGAACATGACGTAATATGTAAAAACACTCATAACACACCAAATAGTAAACATCCCAATAAACGGCACGTGTCTAGAATAAAATTATTTTCCACCATCATAGCGCTATATTTTGTGTACAATTGTAAACAATGTGCCGCGGACGTTGACTGTTTTACTTCTCAACATTTGTATTTTGTTCGTAAGTAAATGCCGACACGTCCGTATGATAACTAACACCGGGTAAGCCACCGAACCCTTTGTTTTCATGTGGGTGGTCAACTACGCATTACTTTTTAAAACAAGGTTACCATAAAAAATATGATAAACGTTTACGTAAACAAACCCGGGCTTAGACACGCAAATCAACATCTAATGTCAAGGATTCCCAATCGAAGTCATAAAAATCCTTGTCAAGCTACAAGGTAACAAAGAATATGAACAAAGAAATGTCGAATTTATAAATTGTGATGAACATGTTTAACATATATTATATTCTAGGATTATATAGGTACCTTAAAATATTACTTCTTCGAAAACGTGTGATCAAACAACATTATCAGTGTTCACATCCGTAGGTGACTTAATAGAAATAACAAAGATAAATATAATTTAAGTACAACGTTAAGTAAACTAGAAAGTTCTTGGTATCACGCGTGTTGCTACCAAACCGTCTCTATTTGCACAGCTAAGCAAACCGAATGTCGTTATCGGTGACCAGTTAAAGTAGACACGCCACCCTTCCCTCTTGAAGGAAAATAATGAAATAATCAATGGTAATTTAAAACTTAACGAGGGTTCGTCGTAAGATGGCAATGATACGTTAAAGTGTGATGACGGTAGAGGCAAAGCAAACAAAACAATTGCCGATGTCGTGTTTCCGACCCGGGACCTTTTTTATAAATAAATATTAATTATTTTTGTTTTAATACACTTGATATACTGCCTTACTATGATCGATTGCACGCCGGATGAATAGACGTTTAATTTATTAATGTAGCAACAACTTTTCATTACCACATAAGCAGCCTGTAATACAGGATCTTCCTAGTACAGGCACCCAATAGAGTATTTTTAAAATATTTATGTACCTACTTATGTTATATACCTCTTTTTATTTGAATAAATGATTTGATTAGTAAAATTCACCATTGAAAAATTCGTCCTCAAATTATGCAAATATTTTTAGTTGCAAAATTCGAATGAAGTACAGCATTTAGTCACTATGTTCTGACATTTGATGAGTCTACAACTTTCTACTGCTTATGCAGCGAATGATGTCATAGACACACCTTGAAAGGGCCTGACTGCAAATTGCACAGCGTTTTTAAACGCCGGGAATCGTAATATTCCTTTGTCTACCTAAAGGTAAACTAAAATTCAGAAACGTCGTTACAGGAGATGCAATACCTAATCATTGTTCATAATAGACCAGACTTATGTACTTTATACCTTAGGATTTATATTTTATTCGTCTTTCCAAGCCCCTTGTCAGCAACGTCAAAAGCAGTAATGTCTACGTCTCTACGATAAGTTTAGAAAAGACGCGCTACAATGTTCAATCTATCCAGCTGTTCATATTCTTCAACGAACATCATTGCGTCAATATCATCATTTGCACGTGGTACTCCACTACACGTATATTTGTAATTAGTTGTAATCCACGTGCTGCGACGCACTTTTATTGTATTATTAATAAGCATATACAACATTTGTCCATATATAATATACTTAATACATAATCGCAACTATCTTTATTTACTAGGATTCTGTAACCACCTGATTTTACTAGAGTTACTGTTGTTATTATCTTTATTTGAGTTTCAGTGTTTACGAAGCACGTGTGGAGTTAAATTGTCAGATAGAAAAATAGTGATGACCGAAAAATGTGATGAACCATTTAATGACTATAATTAAAAGTAGTCAATTACGAAGATTCGATGAAATGGAAAGTATGAATGCAAGTAGAAAAACAAAATGACTGGAAAAACGTTAACCACATTACACATACATCGATTAAACAGGCGATGTATTGGCAAAGAGCCAAATTAGAAACATCCGTAATCGACAAGCGTGTATGAAGAGATTAATAAAGAAGCGAAATAGATATTGCATCATAGCAAATGTTTTAACCCTTGAATTTGTAAATATCTTTTTGCCGAGAATTATGAGGAAACTAAGGCAATAACCTCATTAACACTTCTAAATTTATTGAAAAATTTCCCTCTGCTTGCATGTTTAAATTTGCCTGTTGTTTTTCTTAACAATTTTCCTGTAACAGTACTTTCAATTGAGTGTGTTGCATTTACTCGTGACTTTACGTCAAGCACATCCTTACGCGGTACTTTCCACTTCCAAACTTATTATCGAATGGGACATGATTTAAACGGTCTATTTCGTATTCCACCATTGGCACAGTAATGTTGTAATTATTTAAAATTAAACACGCAGTCTCATACATAATTTACATAACCATATTATTACGCAAATTAAACCTCTCAAACACAACATAGAAGGCACTTTTACTTTTAATCGATCAGTATTCAGAAAGTTAACTTTCCCTCACCCGTGCTGCCAATGAAATCAACACGGAAATCTATGTTTATTAAACAAGCCTTATTTCAGATTTATGCGATCATTGATTAAACTAATGAAGTCGATTGAATAATACATAGCATTTGAGAACACCGTCAATATAAAGCTGTAAACGTTACCCATCTCTAGTTAAGTATAAATAATGCATCTAAAAATTTGTTTGGTTATTGTAGATATTATAAAAGGTACGACCATAATTCCAAGAGAAACGAACAACAACAATAAATATACAATAACAACTGTTAAAGTTAACGAAACACGTTGGAGAGCGGCGCCCGCGCCGGCAAGCTTCTAAACTTACGAGTGCTCACACAACAAATAAGTGGCTGACACACAGAGTCACAGACACACACAACGGCAGGGTCGTGCTCGCCCGCGGCGACGCGCCTGCGCAGCCTGGGACACAGGTTTACTCAATGAACTGTATGCCACAGAGATGCTACAACTCGATGCACAATTTATCGATTATAATATTTTCTTTCATATTTATTGAGGTCAATTTGATCATCAAAATTTATTCACAAAATTATGTGTATTATGAACGTGATATAAAATATGTATAATATAAATCCCTGATTCTTCTAAATAGCAAGAAAAAGTAATGACTAATGACATCAAATGAGATCAAATTTATAATCAAAGATGATCCATAGTAAGAATTATTTCACTTTTCGCAGTGATGAGCGATGTTGTCAAGCGACGTTGTTTTAATGTATGTAACACTCATTGCCAATATAAAATAACAAGTATTTTGGTAGATGCGTCATCTATTTATAATGTGGCCGCGACAAGGCAACAGACAAGTTCTTATACGATCGCTCTAATGTCACTCACTTTTTTAATTTATTGGTACACTACATCACCGACAGAAATACGTTCAGGCACATTAATGACAGAACGTTTATCTTCAATAAATGTTGATGAAGATGTAAATTTAAGAAATGTTGTTATATGGACAATAACCGGTGACTTTGTTGTCGGCGGTACGTTAATTAACAAGTTAGGTGAGTCAGTAAATCCTTAAGACGAAAAGTAGCAAATTGTATATTTATTTTGTTTAATAGTTTAGATAATAATCATCGTGTGTTTTATCTACGAAGAAATCTATAATAAATAATCTAATGTTCGAAATGGTCATTTAAATTATTATCAGTGTAATCGTAATATCGATGATTTTGACAACGGTGAAGACAACACTTTGAGTAGAGTAGACGTTAAGTAGGCGAGATCGTTGCACCGACTAGCGGTGCAGTTTTTATCTCACTCGCACACTGCATCTAAATCTAGCGGTGCACTTTATCTTTCCCTTTCACACTCTCTAGTAAAGCTTTAGAATTGCTTATTGAAAAACGATTTAAAAATCATAAGTGTTAATAGGCTGCTAAAGAACGTGATTGGTGTCCTTCAATCAGAGAATTTATGAATACAACTAGCCTGTTGTCAAGGAGAAATCAGACACAGCGTACAAACCGCGGTCACGCGGGTAGAGACCACAAAGTGATATATTTTACTGCCTTTAGTGGCCTTAGAGACTACAACGGGGTGGTCACAGTCTTGACTTGCGATTTCTTCGCCTCGGGACTATATATGTAAAGGTGTTTCTAGTCATAAATACAGGTGCGATAAGTATCAGGGCAGGTCGACGTGGTGCGAGGCGGCGCGAAGTGGTGCGGGGCGATGGGTGGTCGACGCGAAATTCGGCAGAGCGCTGCCCTCGGGACCGGTTCTGAGAAGGCTCGGCGCGTCGGCGGCGGCGGCAGCTATTGTGTCTGCCCTCTGCCACACGCGCCGCTTCATTACCGTCCCTCTAAACCTCCCCCTCCCCCTCCGGGCTCCGTCGCATGTGTTACTGGTCAACTAACCCAGGCGCCAACGCCACCCGATATTTATGCGCTGATTTTGATCACTTACTAGTATTAAATTAGCTTTTATGGTTGCACTTGAACTAAAATACTGCAACAACACAGCTTTATGGGTAATTGTCGAAAGTGATATAACAAAAACTCAATGTAAAAAATAGTGGAAAAGGTATACCTGCTTAAATATATAACATCATAATGTTAAAAGACGTGCATTGCCTGATAGTGATGCTAAAGCCAAAGAAAACATTTATACCTCCATCATAACTTAACAGGTGATTAAAAAAATAACACGGTAAAATGCATTTAAACCGGGTCTCGCCGACGATAACCTACAATAGACAGAAATAATATCGTTCACCTAATCTCTTTTTCGTTACAAGCGCGCCATATTTCATTCTGGCAGCTATTGTCAATAAGAGCCGAGGTCAGAGGCAAATAGGAGAAAAGAACATCCACACTTTTGTTTTCTTTTTCGAATACTTATACAAAATAAACTCTAGCACAGTTGCTTGAACGCGCCGCCTTTTAAAATTCGAATTCTAATATCTTTTTTCTATCCCATCTTTTCATTAATATATTACGTTGGATGCTGGCTGTCAATGTTGTTTTTTAGTTGAGTTTCTCGTTGGTAGGTAAGTACCTGAACAGAGTGATGTCTACCATTTTACGGTGGGAGCTTATTGTGGTGTCGGTGCGGTCGTGTGAAATGCCATAAAATATAAATAAATTGTTAAGCGTATAAGACTAATCACTAATTTTGTTAACACAACAAAAAAGTTTGATGCGTTCAACATTTTTTTGAACTGTGGAATAAGCCAAATGATTTATGCTTGTTTTTTAAGTAGGGCACTATATTAAAATCTCTTATCTACCATTGTAACTGAATTTATAAAGCTACACGCAAAAATTATTAAAAATTCTTGTTCCAAGTTCCAAAAATTCTCTTTGGTTGAGTTTAAAACTCGCGGTTTTTCATTTCGAACAGTTAAAATAAGCACTAAAGAAGAACTACCTTTAAACATATAATATATGTCTGGAGTACAATTCCACTTAGACGTAGATCTCAATAAACAATTAGACACTAGCAATCTCAAAGGAAATTGGCAATTGACCTTTTACTTGAACTTTAAATTGACACCAGTCTGTATTTATTAAATCTAGTGATCTCTGGTATTTGTGGCACATTTTCATACAGATATATAAGAGAATCCTGGTGGTCTAATAGTAACCTTCAAGGATTCCAGACCAGACCTGTCATCAGTGCTAGAATAATGTGATTATAGTAAAATATTTATGCAGAAAAGGCAGAATATGAGGACCAAAATTTCTAACACCATTTGTATCATATTTTGATAAATAAACATTTATTAGCTCTAGGCATAGTGCGATCTAGTGTATAAAGATTTAATCGAGTTGGCACGTTGCTATCGATTACAATCGTGATTTTTTTTATAATTATATTAGCCATCCAAAATGACTCCACCCCGCCTGATGGTAAGCAGTCAGTGGAATCCAGAAGAATGGTGGTGGCAGAAGTGGCTGTCGTCTTTAACTGCTGGTATGGTGGCCTCCACTATGGCGGCTGGGAATAGAAATTATTGGAATGCTAAGTATAGGCAATAGTAGGTAGGCATCGTGCTACCAAACCTACTGTACCTGGTGCACATGCGTGCAAGCGTATGTAGGTAATATTTTTACAAGTTTTTTAACTGGTCATGTACTGAAAATTTAAATGTTCTCAAGCAGAAGACAGTTTTTACTGTCAATAGTACCAACGTGGGGTGTGCAATACTTATTAAACAAATCATTAATTAATTGTAATCTCACAGTTATGATTTTGCACAGCCCTGTTAAAAAAAAGAGCGTAACTTTATTACATAAGTGGGGGAAAAAGTCTTAATTATAATTTTAAAATCGTTTATCCGGTTTATCCTGTAACCATAATGTAATTTATGATATACACTTCAGTTTTGCAATTTTACATTGATTTTATACAAAAAAAAATATAAATATAAATAGGTAGCCGTTTTTGAGTTACAAGTCAGTAATATCCAGATTAATTTTGCTTTAAAATGTTATATTAGATTGGCACCTAATAAGTTATTTGCCTACTTTCAAACCAATAAATAACATTAACATCAATACCTAGAAAAACATATTTCCTTCATTATTAAACTGGGTGCACTCATAAAATTGTATAACATTTCGTAACTGATTTAGAGATATTTCTCAAAACGTGTACACTAATTGTAATACTTATTCTCACGATAGTCACCTACTTCTTTATTATATCATACAATTATAACGAAAATGAAATGAAAAATTCACAACAAATTATTACGTCACTTAGTACAATAAAATTGTAACAACAATGGATGAGGGCGGCGAATGACCGGCCACGGTGGCGAAAATTGGGGGAGGCCTATGTCCAGCAGTGGACGTCTTTTGGCTGATATGATGAATTACTCAAGAATTTACAGGCATAAGATTTTTTAAACTTCATAATGCTTAAGAGGATGACTAACGGTGGCTTTCTATATGCAAACTTTAATCCTTATTTAATCAATTCTTTAAAATACCGGTTTTATTTTAGCGCTGAAGCGCTGTCAATAATACACATATGACATATTGTAAAAGTGAATCAGCGCTGAACGATCCATTGCCACTGTATGACAATCCAAGATAGAACAGCAAAGTTCAAAACTTCAAGAACTGGGGAAATCACATCTTTTTTTTTTAATGAGACAGAGGTCTTTTAACATCCACCATTTGCCAGCTATGATGGATCCTATGTAACAGGGGCAAGCTAGCCATTCATCACATTGATGCAGTTTAAAAGAAATATCTTCACTGCAACTTATACTTGTCTGCTATAAGAGTCATAAAATTGGCGACTTGTATAATGTTCGAAAACAAACTAAAGCTATAACTGCGACCACTACTGAGAGGCGACATAATAATATATCTTGAAATAACAGATTTAGCAATTGTCTTGCCCAGCAATTAATTGAAATTGTGGCAATTAGTAAGTACAGAGATATTAATTGGGTAGGTATTTAATTGTAAACCATTTACCAAGTTCTCGGTCCAGAGTTTGTATGAAATAATTTATCAGAAATATGCGTCATAATGAGGTAAAGTCTGGGTGTACTTCAGTGGCGTAGCGTGGGTATCGGCTGCCCGGGGCGGAAGACAATTTGGCCGCCCTTTTAAATAGGTATTTCACTTTAATGTACCTATACTATACATTTTATATACATCAATTCTAGAGAACTTTTTGGCAAGAACAGTCATCATTATTTTGCATTATACAAGTTAGATTTTAAATAAAAAGGTTTATTTGTTTTACGATCACGTTTATTAATACAAAGTTCTTACTTCAACCATTGATATAACAGGTACATAAGTATTACCATGTCGATCGTCGTAATTTTAAGTAGGTAATTGTACCTTCTACTTAAAATTAGGGTTCACCTCGCCCCTTCATTTGCTCTAATATTTTCCAAATTAGTTTTTCTCTTATTACGGTAAGCTGCCCCACTTTCTTTATTACTCTTTTCATTTTTGATACTAAAATAAATAAATATTGTATGATAAAAGTTAGAGTTACAAAATAAACTATCGAACAATTCAAAAACTTAAAAACTTAAAACCGAAAGCTTAAAAATATTTGTTCGGAATCCTGGGTCATGCGAGTGTAAAACTCGGACATGGCCGGATTTTCATAATTTAAAGCTTGAACAACATATCACACTGTACAAAATGCAATTATATAAATAAAATATTTAATACTCACACAGTTGAACACACGTAGCGGAAAATTAAAATTTTCACAAAGTTATCCAATAATTTCATTATTCATTCATTTAACATTCATTCACTACACGTACTTATTTGCACAAAAATCACAGTTACGAAACAGTGTGAACTAAACAACTGAAGATCCATGACTAAAATTTCTTTGAATTTTATTGTCAAAGCATCACGTACTTTCTTAGAGGGACGTAATAAACAATATTGAACTTAATACTTCTATAGTAATATGTAATAAAATAGAAGACATTCTTGCCGATTTTAAGCCATAAACAAAACAAGCACAAAATCAAATACGATAAATCCCCGCAAGTCAGTATAGGCGGTGTTGTCATTCGCTACAAAATATCATTCAAAGAAAGCGGATTCCCCGAATTAGTCACAGAATAAGTAAAAAAAATTTCGTGCACTTTTCAATCGGTCCGAATTTATAGTTGCGTAAAAAATATTTATTTTTATTTATTTATTTATTTATTTATTACCTACTCTTAAACTTACATCTATCTTTACAGGCAAGCCTAATGCGACAGAGAAGTTGAGCTTTTTATCTCGTTTATAACTATATTTATTTCTACATCCTAATACATTATTAAAACTAACCTAAGTACTGCAGATGCAATAAGCAGTTTTAGTAAATTCGTTCAGTGCACATGAAAACAGATCTATCCGGTCAGACAGCGTGTTGAGCACACGCAACGCCCGCACAAGCGGCGCGCGCTGCAGTAGGTTGGTGCGTGCTGTTATACCCCACTCTCCCTAACTCTTTAGCCTACACAGCCCTATTTCGCAGTAGTCAGCAGTTTGTCTATCATTGCAATCCGTTTTCCTTTCTCACGCCTCAGTCATCCTCCAACCTCTCACACGTTCAGTACTATTTTCTTGTGTATTCTATTTCCGTGTATTTTGTTAAAATTCCAAATATATTAACCTTCAATTTCAATTAAAATCTTTTTTTTAAAACTCCAAATCGACCCGAGCGCGTAATATTTGGTGGCAGCTGAAAGGGGATTTGAAATTCCTCGGAATCGTCTCCGTTTGATGACTCTTTCTCGTTAAAACTGTGCTCGTGACCTCGTGACGTGAACTCTATTACTCGCTATACTCTATGCGAAATTAACTATTATACTTACCGTGATACCGATTTTTGACGGTCGCTGAACATCATCCTGAGTGTAATAAACAATACATATACTCACGAACTTTCACCGAATCCAGAACCTTGAACCTTGAATAAGATCGTGTGTGCGCGTGTGCGTCAAAGGCTCTACAAAACCAATACCTACTACATCCTGCGTCGTCGTCCACTGCCGTGCATCTAGAAAGAATTTCTACATCTACTCGTAATTTCTACAATGTTCCTGCCTATCCTGTGAGTTATTTCATTTTAATAACATTGCATCGTGTTCTGTGTGACTCGCAAAAAACGTTACACGTCTATTCAAGAAGACTACACAGTGTCCAAATACAAACTAAAACGTTAATAGTGCTTAACCTTGACGTATACCAATTTTATATTATGTGTCAAATTGTATTCTAAAACTCCTGTTTACATACCGAAACGTATTTCTAATTCATTTTTCATTGATTCAAATTATTCAATTTACTTTCAACATCTTAATATTGTTCATTAGTAAGGACGAGCTTTGTTTATCGCTTCTCCGCCCACGTAAGAGTCGCCGTGCAGCCGAGGCTCTGAGAATAGATAAGAACGCTGTACTTCACTGTAACTGTGCACTGATTTAGACCCATCTTAATAACTAAGTTATAACCTTGAATCTATTTATAATAATCGACTCGTACTTTCTTAAGCATAAAACTAAATTTCTAATTGTTCAAAATGAGTAAGAAGGAAGAGACCTCATCTATTTCAGATGAAAACTCTTGTGTTAGTATAAACATTTTAATTAAATTTATTTCAAAGTTTGATGGAACACGAGAGAAATTAAATCCGTTTTTGAATAATTGCCGAAGTGCTATTGAATTAGCTGACCCCGCACAACAGATCATTTTATTCAAATTTATACTAAGCCAACTAGAAGGAAAGGCACAGACCGCGTGTTCCTTAAAGGAATTCGATGATTTTGAGCAACTTGAGACATTTTTAAAGAATCTTTATGGAGAGCGTAAACATTATGCTTATTTATTGACGGAACTTCAGGAATGTAAACAAGGGCCAAAAGAAACGGTGAACCAGTTTGCCTTGAGAATAGAATCGTGCTTGTCTAAACTTTTAGCCGAGATAAATATTACAGTCCCTACTTCCAAAAGAAAAGCTGAAAAAAAGGGAGAACTGGTTGGCCGTGCCGCTGCAATGGAGGACTTAGCCCTCCATACTTTTGTGACGGGATTGAACCCATCTATATCTACAATTGTCCGGTGTCGTGAACCTGAATCTCTAAATGATGCTATAAGCTTTGCATTTGAAGAAGAAAAAATATTTTACAGTTCACGGCGTCATTTAAATACCACATATCCTAAGTCTCAAGGTCGTCCTCATCCAAGTGATGCCCAAGGTCAACGTTCTACCAATAAGGGTGACATAATTTGCAGGTATTGTAAAAACATTGGGCACACTATCGAAAATTGCCGCAAACGGCAATTCAATAATAATCAGCGCAATCAAAATAACAGCAACTCTAGTAAAAATAGTAATGAACGTCCTTATGCTATAAACACTACTACTTCCCATGACACACCAGAAAAAGGCAAAAATGACCAATGCGACAATTTAAACGTATAAAATTTCTCGAACAGTATCGCGCGAGAAATGCGACGACTAAAGCCGATACAAACTCTCTGAATCATAAATCCACTGAATCCAATACTAAATCCACTGCATCCACTGAATCCAATACTAAATCCACTGAATTCAATACTAAATGCACTGTCTCGTTTGCTAAATCCGTTGTATCAAATACTAAATCCACTGAATCCAATACCAAATCCACTGCATCCACTGAGTCCACTGAATCCTCTGTAGCACTTACCAAATCCACTAATTATTTTGCTAATTCCACTGTATCCTCTGATATCATGTCGAAATCCTCTGAATCCTCCGTTTCTAATAGCAAATCCACTGTGCCTAACTCTAAATCCACTGGTCCTTTTCCTACATCCGCCAAGTCTCTCTCAAATAACCCTAAATCATTAACATGTAGCTTTCCTAATTCCACTGTTTCTAAATCCAAATATTCTAAGCTTAATTCTAATGTACCCGCCGTTTCCTATGCTAAATCTGCCGATACCATTTCCAATACTAGATCCACAGACCCAAGCCTACTATTTCAGGAGCATAACAACAAAACCGTATTTGAAGTAACGTCGAACATTACTAAGCGATACTCACCTCATGCCGTTTTTAATACAGAATTAGCAGACTCTCCTTTAACATTTCTCGTTGATTCTGGTTCTATGGTCAGTCTTATAAAACGATCTGCAATTCAAAGAATGCCTTCATTAGATAACACACGTGTAATTCTGTTGAAAGGTATCGATACTGGTGAAAATGTTACACGAACTATAGGTTGTTTTAATTTAAACCTTTTTTCTAACCCATACGATACTATCTCATACAATTTTCATGTAGTTAAAGAAATTAATTTAGCCTATGATGGTATTATTGGCAGCGATTTCTTGAATGAATTAAATTGTACTATTGACTATAATAAAAATATCCTGAAAATAAGAAATACTACTATAAGCCTTTACTTTTGTGAGCCAGTCTACATCATAGCCCCAAGATCAGAAACCGTAGTCGAATGTTCAGTGTCTAATCCTGAAATAATAGAAGGCCTTGTATTAGACCAATCCTTCCATAAAGATTTGTTAATTGCCAACTGCGTAGTCTCTGTCAAAGAAAATAAAAGAATTAATATCTCTGTAGTTAATATATCTGAATCGCCTGTAACTCTGAAATCAAATTTAAGTATATCTCTGATTCCATTAGATTCCTTGATACCAAATCTTGACTCTATTCATGCTACAACGATAAGCCAGGGTTATCCCAAAACTGATTCCTATCTCCGAACTCAAGAGGTACTAAACCTTCTCCGAATCTCCCATCTCAATACCGAAGAAGCAAATGCTCTTCATGATGTTTGTTCTGAATATTCAGACATTTTCTTCATTCCTGGTGACAAACTTACTTTTACAAATGCAATCAAACACAATATTACTACAACCACACCGAACCCTATTCACGTAAAATCATACCGCTTCCCCGAGATACATAAACAAGAGGTAAACAAACAGATTGATCAAATGCTTGACCAAGAAATAATAAAACACTCTGTATCCCCTTGGTCATCACCCATCTGGATAGTTCCGAAAAAGCTAGACGCATCCGGACAACGCAAATGGCGTATAGTCATTGATTATCGAAAGCTTAATGACGTTACTATTGGTGACAGCTATCCTATACCACAAATTTCCGAAATCCTTGATCAACTAGGCCAAAGTAAATATTTTTCAACGCTTGACCTTGCATCTGGATTTCACCAGATTTTAATTAATGAAGAAGACGCGTCCAAAACAGCTTTCACCGTCCCACAAGGACACTTCCAATTTAATAGAATGCCATTTGGTCTCAAAAACGCCCCTGCAACTTTTCAACGGCTGATGAATACAGCCCTCTCAGGTCTCCAAGGCGTGCGCTGCTTCGTATATCTTGATGATATTGTTATTTACTCCCATGACCTTCCAACCCACATAGAAAACCTCTCCTCTGTATTCCAAAGACTGCGAGACTTTAATCTCAAACTCCAGCCCGACAAGTGTGAGTTTCTTCGACGCGAAGTTGCTTATCTGGGTCATTTAATCACTGAAAATGGTGTTAAACCTAACCCTGAAAAGGTAAAAGCCGTTACCGAATTTCCAACTCCTAAATCCCCGAAGGACATAAAATCCTTTCTTGGTCTCGTTTCTTACTATCGTCGCTTTATACCTGATTTCTCCAAAATTGCAAAACCTCTAACTCAACTCCTTAAAAAGGATGTCCCTTTCTTGTGGGAAAATCCACAACAAGTCTCTTTCGATGAACTCAAACACAAACTTACCACTGCGCCTGTTCTAATTTACCCTGACTTCTCTGTTCCATTTATTCTAACTTGCGATGCCTCTAATCATGCAATTGGTGCGGTTCTTAGTCAAGGACCAATTGGTAAAGATAGACCAATAGCCTATGCTTCACGAACCCTTAATAAAAGCGAAGTCAACTATAGTACAACGGAGAAGGAGCTACTCGCTATAATCTTTGGTTGTAAGACCTTCCGTCCATATCTCTACGGACGTAAGTTCCAGATCATTACTGATCATCGACCACTTCGGTGGCTTTTTAATCACAAAAATCCTAGTAGCAAAATGCAAAGATGGCGTCTTAAATTAGAGGAGTTCGAATACGAAATCGATTATCGAAAAGGAAAACTAAACGCAGCCGCTGATGCCTTATCCCGGTACCCTGTAAATCCTGTGGAAAGTGAACAACTTTTAGATCTTAACAAAAATCCAAGTCCTTTTCACGATGATCTCGATGCAGGTTTTAACCCTCCTGAATTACCTGAGCCTTTCCAAAATACTTTACCAGATCAACAACTTCCACACTCAACTCCAGGTGACATACCTGAATTTACTATTCCTGAAAATAATAACTTACCTTCAACATCTCGTCTCGATCCACTGCTAACTCCTTTATCGGGCCAATCTGAAAATCAACAACATTACCAACCTACTGTAGACAATCCCCTCGAAGTTATCGATATTCCTGACGATAACTACTCCGATTTCCTAAGAATTATGAACGGCGGCAATTTTACATCTAACGCAAAAATAATTGAATCAAATTCTAATATTTTAACTAGCACTGACAAAATCATAATTATTCCAACTTCTATTGATCTCGATGAAAGTAACTCTTATGTAGAGGACATTCTAGACGAAATCCCTAATAAAGACGATATTTTAAGTAAAGAAAGAACTCTGTGCTCGTTTCTTAATTTCGAATATAAAAATCGATTACTATTCTTTTTATTTATAAAGGTCAATCATTTTGATAAGGCCACGTATGAAGATCTATACAATAGTCTTAAAAATTTAAGAAATTATTTAACTCTACAACCTCAATGTAATCTAAGTATTACAGATTTCAAAAATCCCTTTGAAAACCATTCTTATACTAAATTATACAATATTATCTTATACTTATTTCATAATACTGATATATTCATTACTATCTACCGTAACGTTATCATATTTCCTACTTTAAGTGAAATCAAGAAAATACTTCGTGATAATCACGACATACCCATAGCAGGTCATTTAGGCACCTTAAGGATGCTCAAAAGAATCAAAGAGAAATATTACTGGAAGGGCATGCGCAACGATATCGAAAATTACGTAAAAACTTGTAAATTATGTCAAGAAAACAAAGCTCTTCGTAGAACTAACCGTGCGCCAATGAAAATTACTACTACCTCTACTGCTCCTTTCCAACGTGTTGCTCTGGACATAGTAGGTCCATTACCAGAAGCAGGTCCTGCGAAACTTAAATATATTCTGACGTTACAGGATGACTTGACCAAATTCTCTTTAGCATATCCTATAAGATCTACGACAGCAGAAGAAACAAGTGACTGTCTATTACATTTTATAGCGTTATTCGGAATACCTAAAAGTATCCTAACAGACCAAGGTACTAATTTTACCGCTGATCTCTTTAAAAGGACATGCGATTTCCTCAAAATTAAGCAGCTGTGGTCAAGCCCTTACCATCCCCAGACTCAAGGCGCTCTCGAGCGTAGTCATTCGACATTAAAAGAGTACCTCAAGTCATTTGTTAACGAAGACCAAAACGATTGGCATCGTTACGTCTACACTGCAATCCTGACTTACAATACTAACGTTCATTGCACTACTAATTATACCCCTTATGAGCTATTATTTGGTCACAAACCTTTTATACCTGACTCCATCTACGACTTCTCTCCCGAAGCTACTTATCCCGAATATCTTAAAATGCTAAGTCATCGATTCAAACACACTAGAGAAAAAGCCCTAGATAATATCAACCAGTCCAAAGAAAAATCCAAAAGATATTATGACACTCATACAAGACCAAGACGATATCAAGTAGGTGATCTGGTATATCTTCGAAATCATTTAAGACTAAGTAAAGCACTATCGCCTATATGGAAGGGGCCATACAAAATCATAAAAGTTCATGATAATAATACTGTAACTCTACTCATTAATAGAAGACATGCTATACATCATTTCGATCAAATCAAATCAGCCAATTCTCATTCAGTTTAATAGCTATTCTTTATTTCCAATTTCAGAGTTATCTTAACAATTCTCACTGCTTCAAACATCGCTCAAGAGCTTGTTCAACCACTGGACAAAAGCCCAGGTATATATTTTGATCCAGTCAGCAATCTGAAACTAATCAATGATCATGCATATCTTCTATATCCTACAGATTTAAGCTTTATTAAGCCCCATTTAGATAATATTAATAGTGCTATTGGTACTTCTAGATACATATGTCAGCAAAATGAAGCAATTAATGATTTCCAATGCCATAATATGATTCAACCACTTACCTCGCTTTACGATGATATTGTGCGCGATGTCGATGCTATATCTCACTTAATGTCTCCTAGAACTAGACGATCTCCTTGGTTCTCTGGAATAGGTTCTGTAATGAAAACGTTGTTTGGGACAATGGACGAGGAAGACTTTGAAAAGTTTAATAATGCTATTGAAACTCTTAGTTCTAATAATAAGCAACTTATCTCGTTAGTTAAGCAAAATATATTTGTTACCAAATCTTCTATCTCAAAGTTTAATGAAACTTTTTATACTATTTCTAAAAATGAGGCTTACTTAAATGATGTTATTGATAAGCTATCATCTAGTTTTAAGAATATTTCTATTTTCAATAATGAACTTATGTTTAGAAATAAGATAACTGAAGTACTCAATGTGCTCCAAGCTAGTTTACTTACCTTATCATTTAAAATAGAAGATATTGTTAATTCAATACTCTTGTCAAATATTAATACTCTGCATCCTTCAATTGCGACACCAAAGCAATTGCTACAAGACCTAATAAACCATTCAAAAGACCTTCCTAAATTCAAAGAATTTCCTATAAACTTAGATTTAAGTAATGTAAACTCTCTGTTGAAAGTATCTGAACTTGCTCCCTATTATTCTTATAATAAAATTGTTTATGTTTTAAGAATTCCATTAGTACTTCAATTAGATTACGATCTATATAAAGTACTGCCTATTCCCGTACCACATAATATAAATGATACTAACTCTTATGCATTAATAATACCTACAAATAAGTTTATTGCACTAAGTAAAGATAAAACTACATATTGCACATTTGATGACACAAATTCTTGTAAGTCTGTTACTAAAGAAACTATGATTTGTGATATTGCTAATGTCTTATCTACAAACTCTGATCCTATTTGTGAAATAGATTTATTAACGAAATTCGTGCAAGACCTGCCAAGCCAATGTCAAACTAAATTCATTTTCGGTAATATTAATATCTGGCATAGTATTAGTAATAACAGATGGATTTATGTTCAGTCTACTACAACTAGATTATCTATACAATGTTTAACTAATACATCGGAAGTTGTAATAAAAGGTACTGGATTTCTATATCTAAAACCACAATGTATTGCACTGACAAAAAATTTAAAATTATTACCAAGGTCTGAAATTGTAATCTATGGTAAAGAAGTAAATCTAGATTTTAATTTAATAGATGATAAGTGCTGTAGCTTAAGCAAATTCAAAGATTCAAACATCAATGTATCAACGAGTTCAATTTCTAATATCGATTTTCAAAGTCTAAGGAATCTAGATCATTTATTAGATGAAACAGATAAAGCTGTTAATAGAATTCCTAATAGCAATAACTATAACTTTGCAACACATCCTAGTTTTCCTATTTTAACCATTATATTCATACTTTTATTTCTTGCATTCTTAATTTGGCACTACCGGCAATCATTGTATAATGTATTACCTTGCAAGAAGCCGGTTGAGAACCCGGTTGAACTTCATGTTATTAATGTAGTAGAAGAAGAAAATACTCGTAGTAGGCCAATGTCTGTACCTAGATTAAGAATTAATAATTAAGTACTTTCATGTTAAAACCCTACTTACCTTACCTCATTATTATTCTCCTTCTTCTTAGTAAACTTACTTTAACGGGTAAGTTTACACTTGGCCGGGGAGGTGTTATACCCCACTCTCCCTAACTCTTTAGCCTACACAGCCCTATTTCGCAGTAGTCAGCAGTTTGTCTATCATTGCAATCCGTTTTCCTTTCTCACGCCTCAGTCATCCTCCAACCTCTCACACGTTCAGTACTATTTTCTTGTGTATTCTATTTCCGTGTATTTTGTTAAAATTCCAAATATATTAACCTTCAATTTCAATTAAAATCTTTTTTTTAAAACTCCAAATCGACCCGAGCGCGTAATAGTGCGCAAGGCACAACCAGCAGCGGCGGGCGTCGGCGACGCCCTCTATATTCATCCGGAACGCACAGCTGAACCGTCTCTAAGATAACCGGATTGTGTATCTTACCGCGTATTACACTAAATATGTAGGTGGCGAGAGCTACCTCCCTTCTTACTTCGAGTCTGTAATAACCCACCATTCCCATAACAAATAAAGTAGGATACAGTAGTGGGTACCCTGGGAACACGCCATACTGCTTCAGATATAAAAACCTAAGAAATTTGTTTTGTATGCGTTCTATCATTAATTTATACTTTTCTTCGTGTGGAGACCAAATGACCGCATTGTACTCCAAGTGACTCTTTACGAGTGCTTCGTACAATGCTTTCAAGGCCCTTATATTGGTAAAATTGTTAGCCTGCCTCAAAATAACCCCCAAATTTCGGTACGCTTTCTTACATACGTCTATGATGTGCTGCCGAAATAGCAAATTGGACTCGAAGCGCACGCCCAGGTCTCTTACCTCCGTGATGCGCTTTAACGGTATGAAATGGTTTAAATATTTACTAAATATATTTTATTATCTACTGTGAAATTTTGCCGCCCCTAAAAAGTGCCGCCCGGGGCGGGCCGCCCCCCCCGCCCCCACTACGCTACGCCACTGGTGTACTTGTATACTTGTTGTTGTTTTGTAAAGTCCCGACGATAAAAGGCTTGTTTCCAAGTGCTATCTGTGCTGCAGGTGCACTCTACCGCAGTAGTTTTATCTATTAATATTACCGTGACTCTACCACACGAACCGTAGCCTATGACATCAACGTGTTATTTATGCATTGCAGAAAAAACGCTTATACACAATTAAACCTTTAGGAAGTTTGAAGCTTAGTGTAACCAAAAGACTTCTACAAACTTCTGTGTCACCAAAGACTATCTTCCTTCCAGCGATTCCTGTAGTTTTGTTTTTCAAATTCGTCACGTGTTGCTGACAGTAATTATCTGTTGAACAGGGTCAGCCGTGATCACAACTGTTGCAGCCGTCAGCCACCGACACGCAAGTATTGGTCAATCATCTATTAAGTAATTACTAGTTGTAACAAAGGTGAACGTGGTTTAAGTAGATGTGATTATAATAAAACTTAGTTAAGTATGCTTGTATGAATTTACTACTAATACAATAACAAAATATAAAGATAAAAATATAAGACATTTGGATGTCATTAGAGCATAGATTGTTGAGCAAAAGGCAAAAGTCTGTAGTGGCAAAGCAGTAAAACTGGAAAGTAATTACAGTGATGCTGAAGAAGGTATAGACACTACAGACGACTTCATTGAGCGTTGCGGTCCTAATGGTAAGTTTGAATGGCTCTATGCGCCCAGGATCAAAACAATTAAACGACCAGAGCTTCTTGAGCAAAAGAAACAAATAACCAAAATCAATAAAAAACAATGTGAATTTTTGTTTTTAAGTCACTTTCGCCTTTGCAAAAACATTATATTTTTTATAGTCTTTTCTATACCTATGTGGACTGGCGCGCAGCGGCCTACGTAAGATTTTTTTAAAGTTTTTGTTATAGGTAAAATTTATGGGCAATTCCCATGTGCCTCCTCTTTGCGGAAAATGGAGATTTCATTCTTACAACATGTCGAATTTTGGTGACATTTAAAAATACTAACATAGGTTATGGTGAAATGGTCAAATAAAGTCATTGAAGATTAACAATTATTCAACGTTTTGAAGACACTTAAGTATAATTATAAACATGTTGTTAAATAGGTATGTACTGTCATAAATAAATAGTACCTAATTAATCTGTGTGAGAAAAATGTAAGTAATCTTTCCAAAATTTAATCAAACCAAAGAACATTCTAGAAAGCAGTTTCAGGGGTCAATGTAACTGATTCTAGATAGATAGATAAAATATTCTTTATTGTACACCAATTACATGTTTACAATGACATTGGAGGTTGTACAATGGGCAAAAGAAAACCTGATCTAAAGAAAAAGATCGTTGAAAAAATTCGTGTCACAGGCTTGTAGCATATTACCAACAGCCATAAGACAATGGTTCACAAAAGTTCAATGTGCAACGAGTGTGCAATGTTCCTCTTGCATAAATTGCAATTAGATTTCTCTCCTTGAAATGACAGTCGAATGGTTATTGTCGCTAATAAATATAAACTAATAAACATTAAACATAAATTGCAGTACAAGTTGTTCAAATTAACAATTGCGTTTATTAGTACTACGTTAATTAGGACACAACATGGTATTTACTAGTTTTTGGACTACTGCGGCTGCGGTATTGGAAAGCAACCGTCTTGCGTTCAATGTTACACTATACACGAGCCTCACCTTTTTATTCAATGGCGAAATAGTTACAATTTGTAGATATGTCATAAATTAATTGAATTAGGTACTAATGTTTACAAATGCAAACGAATCGATAGTGACGAGGCGATTTACGAAACAGTTAAAAGTTCCTAAAAAATGAGTAAGTAGGTAATAAAAATATTGATACTAATCTTGTAAGAATGACTTTGAATGGATGGAATGGAAAAACGTCAAAATCTATTATCGCAAAATATTAGGCACCAACATGATTAATTAATTTTCAGTATAACTCCTAACTCGATCAGTATAACTCCAAATAATGAAAAAAATGAAAATGAAAAATGTTTATTGGAATAATAAATAAATGGTAACATAGATTGAATCCCCTGAGGCCCTAGACAAGTGTCAAAGATTTCTATTCTATTCATAGAATATATAAAAAAATGTATGAGAATGACATAAGCGTTGGCGTTAGCTTATGTCAATCCAATACATTTTTTAATCTATTCTATGAGTAGAATAGAAATCTTTGCCACTTGTCTAGGGCCTCTGGTATCTGAGCTAGCGTGAGCTGTTTTTCAGAAACCAGTGTCTTGTCTCTTAGACATGGGTATATTCATCTCTTGATAATAATATTCATCGCTTTAGGGTCATTTGATATAAAACCTTAATAATCTTGTACTCAGCAATACGAAATGATTTTTTTCGATTAGGTAGCGGATTAGGTTAACAAAATATGTAAAATCCTTTATCTCATAATAAATATAAAAATTGTAACGGTTTATGCAACCAATTATGATGCAGACGAGACGAATAAAAATGGTATACGATTTCGAACGACATTCCGTCGATCGAGGTCACTTTGACGTCCACAGACACTTTGGTGCTCACTTGCATAATATTTCTAATACTTTGAACACCACACAAGAAATTCTACTATTTCAGGTCACAGGTGACCGACGTGAAACGATGGCCAAACATTTACGAACTCACCACATAACATGACTTTTTCTCCGAAGTATTAAGTTTGGATGCATATCATCCACATTTCACAATTATGTTAGCTTATTTGAGTAACATTAATAAGCTTACATGTAACAGAGCACGATCAGACCAGATCACAAATTCAGATCCCGGGCTTATACGATTATGGTGACAAATAAACATACGGCCCACCCGATGGTAAGCAGTTACTGCCTCTGGACGCTTGAAGCTTAGAGTATCATTTGCACGTTGCAATAATGTGATTTTCTAGACGAAAAACCCAAAAGCCGTTAAGACTTAATGTTATCATTATCATAAATATCTATCTTGATGATGTGTGGTCAGATCTAGATAAAAGTGAGGTCAGCATGGCATGGGCGGACAGTGCAACGAACTATTTGGAGCGGTGCGACATTTAGTTCCAAGAAACGCGACTCGGCTGACCGTCAGCCAAGACGCACGTCGAAATATACTGGACTTTGTAAACAAATGTTTTTTTATTTTATATTGAAAGAACTCTTTATGTTACATCCTTAGAATCAGGATTATCTAAGAATTTATTCTATATGACTTCTATGTTTTTTCAAAGAATTTATATTGTTTATTTAGATGCAGTATATTTTGTTATTTTTCACACAAGTTTTTGACCTCATTACCTTGTACTGGCGTCAAAATTTGTCACTTTGTCAACATTCTCTGTCCGCATTCGGGTAAATGCGCTTAGATGTGTACGTACCTATCGCCTGTTTTTGTGTTTATACAAATTAATAACAAATAAGGACAATTTAATACGAAATTCAATTCAATTGTCTTGAAGATTTGTTAACCTTTCATTGTTAAACAAGTCGTTACAGAATGAAGTTATTAAATGAAGTTTACATCACCCGATGATCTCATATAATAATAGTAACTGTTATAGGAAAATAAATACATTAAATTAAATGTTGGATCGAATAAAATTTATTAATATGCATTTTTTTAACTGCACAATTAGTCTAACAACAAAGCTGACTGTGTCGTAATTATCAGGTGCAGCAGAGTTCTGTCTGGTCTGAAGTCATACAAAAAAACCATATAAACAAATAGTTATGTGAAAGGAATCACAATTTCAATACGGATTTATCACTACATAGTATAAAACAAAGTCGCTTCTCGCTGTCTGTTTCTATGCATGCTTAGATCTTTAAAACTACGCAACGGATTTTGATGCGATTTTTTTAATAGAGAGAGTGATTCAAAAGGAAGGTATATGTATAATACGTGCAAAATATAGTAGAGAAACACTGGTAATTTTAGAGGTTACTAATGTAATGCAGGGACATAGCGGTTGCGGCGGTATATAGCGGCTGGGAGCCGCCGGCCTCTAAAGAAAACATGTTTATTGTCTAATGACAAAAAAGCTGTGAACGTTGTTAAAAAAGACATACTGTAGTATATTTAGTATCAGCATAATACCTGTGCGAAGCCGGGGCGGGTCGCTAGTATACTTTATAAAGTAAGTACCACTCGACATAGGAGTTGTTTCCTAATGTTGAAATTTCTGTCTTTGTTGCTACCACACTATTGATACGTTTCATTGACGTAGAATCACGCGGGCTTAATCAACGTAAACTCCAATATAGTACAGGAAACAGAGGCATTCTTCGTTACATTGTTTTACCGTACTGTGTACTAGAAAAAGCCAAAACGACTATTTTATTGCGTTCGCTTTGTTATTAGCGGAACCGTTGTTTTAAACACCTGATTTTATTTGCATTGCATGAATAGTGCTAAAAAACGCCAAGCTATTTTGCGCTACATTGGATTGAGATACTGTAATATTGATTTTGGTTTGACTGTTAGCGTTGATAAATATTTATTTGCAGTTACAACTAATGCAACGAGATCAACATCGAACAAAGAAGTAACAAATCCAGATGCCTCCTGTGTGATAGAATAAATTGGAATATGTGTAAGGGTAATCAAATCAGTCATCATTCCAGTCAAAACATGATTACTGCTTAACGTGCGCAAAATTAAAAGATGTTTATTATCACTTAGTGGAGTGTGTAAGGAATGAGCCAGAGCGAAGGGCTTTAGTGAATATTTTTGATGTAAGTAAGTTAGATGTAGGTATTTTCAATTCTGTCCTGTCTAAACCATTAACGCCTGAGGCGATAATGGGTACTCCCTAGTTACTGTTTGATGTATTAAGTTTAGGTTACGATGGAACTGACATAACTACATGTTAAAGAACCGTATAAAAAAATGTTTACTGCTTGACACTAAGAGATTTGGATTTCACAGAAGCATTTTCACAATAATAAACAGTAAAATGAGGCTATTACCTGACTACGAGATTTTTGACTTTTGGCCTCGAAGTTACAATATAATAATGCGTATAGACGATAAAAACTACCAACTTTTAACGCAGAGAAATCATGCCTAAAATGTGATTTTATAATTTTACCTTTGAATTTTGATACGGCTGATTATAACGACCGGTCGTTTTAGCACAAATGACGCAATACAAGACGCAACTATTTGATGTAACGTAACGTCTTTATTTTGTAGATTAATGTTCAATTATTTATCGATAGAAAGCCAAATAATTTTGTCTACACCTTTAAAATTCATTTCCGAGTTCTGACTTAATGAATTTGATGAGATTGAAAAGAAAACATTGACGTACGACGTACGCCCTCATTATTAATATGTGACAAAGTACCGTCTTATTTTATCATTGAGTAGCGTTTTCCTTGTAGCCCAGATTATTTAGAACTGTGCGTTCTTTTGTCCTACTATATACCTTATGGTATACACCAATTTTATAGAGTAGGTGCAGCTTTAAAGCTTCGAGATGTGTTCCTTATTAGCCCAGTATCTAAATATGTGACCGCTATACGCTAAACTCTTAGGATTGCTGTTGAAACGTAGATATATATTACAATGAGCATTTCAAATCGTAATTCATGCAAAAAAATTTAATTACCTGGCGATTAAAATTGGCTTGCGTTACTTGAAAGTTTTTGGCCGTAGGCAAATTGGCTTTCATTATTATCATGCATGATGATTAATAAATGAATTGAGTCTGATTTTAAAGCTCTAGTACTATTAATAACACAAGAAAAGACTGCAAAACAAAACTAACATTCAATTAAAGGATTCAAAGAGATTTGGCCATGATAGCATGCATCGATGCGCATTACTCTGATCTATTTTTGTTCTACCTCGAATTAATATCGGTAATTGATGCGTTCTGCAGCCAGATACTGGTGAGCCAACATCAACTCGCTTATTATTGACTCGCGTGTAATAGGCATAAATGTAATCAATAACACCGCAAGGACGCCCTGACATTATATCTAAACATATCATTAATGTGAAGTCATGATTCGAAGGTATTTCTTAGAACTTAATAGTCAACCTGATTGGCCTTTACAAGTATATTGACTTTTGTATAATATAATAATAAACATCAATTCTTGCAGCTAGCAAATTATATTGTATGCCATGATTGACTGCAAATGAAGTTCGAATCAAGATTGCATTTAACCTTTTGTCCAAATAAACATTTATTTAGCCACAAAACAAGTTAAAAGCAACTATCAAAAGGCAATTTCACGCAAGATGAAAGGTCTGCTGGAGTTGCCAATAGTCGGATGCGATTGTCGGCGACGCAAATAACAGGTCTCAGTGATCGTCTAACAAGCACCCGCCTCCTCGCGAAACTAAATCCGAAGCGAGACGATTATTCTCGACGAAATTAAAATGGCGGCGGTGCCTACAAATGGCTACAAAGGTGAACACAACGAAGTAATTTGCGCGATATCGCTGCAGTAGATAAAGGAGGTAGAGAACGTTCATTTAAATAAATAAATATAGGAAATGCAAACGCCATAACTTACTACAAAATTAAATAATACCTACTACATCATAAATATTGATCATCAGCAACTTCAGTCTTCTAATTATTATAAGTACACGTTTTCTCACAATATTTTCCGCATAACAGTAATGTCTAAGGTAAATTTGAAAATCTCATGTTGATTGCCGGACAACCTACAATCTCCTACTTAAAATTCGGATGCCTTAATCAAGATGCGGTCTTAACTTGAAACATCATATTCAAAAATGTAACGGTTATATAACAACTATTAACTTTGAAACAGCGTGACAAAAAGGCTAGTACCTATAGGTACCTACTGCTCAGAAACTTCGCATTTGTTTTGCGGTACACGGAAAACCGGGTTAACGACTATTTCATTTGCCTACGCACACTAAAATAATACGTCGTCGTAATCGATACGGCATACCTACATCATAGTAGTTTTCGAGATGCGTATTATAATAGTTAGTCGATTGATTCCGAGTCACACTAGCGCACATGTCGAACAATACTTGCAATCGGTTACTAACCCCACAAGTTATGAGTATGACAAGATTTAACTGCACTTATTTTAATACTTAATAAAAACACCATTAAAATTGCACATTGTGAAATTAAGTAGAGTGCTACATAAGCAACAATGATATCGTGGGAAACAATACAAATTGGCAGAGTTCAGAATTGCAATTTATTTATTATGATTACGGTTAGGTAAAATACGAAAAGATGACGATTAGGTGAGAATACAACTAAGTAGGCGCGATTACTTTTTTACTTCGCTTCGTTTACTTTTTAAATGAAACAAAAAGACGCTATGCTAAAATTAAAACTTTTTTTATTCTATACTTACTAAAAAAATTAAATATGTATGGTCGCAAATATGCACACGAGATTCGAGGTTTTCCCGACCGACTGCAACACGGAGTTTTTCAAGAAAAAGTCCATAGACTACGGAAACTGCGTAACATGAGGCATGATGTATGCTTGTTTAATTATTCCATGATTTTAAAACATATTTTGTTATGTACTTAATTCATACTTTTACTTTTATTGTTATTTACTTAATTCATAATTTTACAGTAAAAACATAGAAAACAACTTGAGATGAAGTGATGCCAATGACGAATCTCATCGGGGAATTACTATTGCGATTCCCACACGTGTACATATAAGGAAACAAATTGCGATTGCAACCTCATTTGTTACTCGATGGTTTACAAGAGTTGGTGTGACCACTGGTCAACACAAATATAAAAAAAATGAAGAAGTATGCTTTATTGGGAAGCAATTTGAAAATGGAAATGTTATTAAACGATAATCGGCTGAGAATAATAGGCAACAACAACTATATCAAGATTGACAGAAACGTCGGCAGTGTGACGATGATTGGCAACGAATGCAGTATTGACGTGATTGAAAATTTTGGGAGCGTTGAGATGATTGGTGGCAGTTCAACTGTGAAAATAAACGCGGGTAGTACTATCAATATTACTGACAATGATGAAGAAGTAGTGATTGATAATATAGTGATTTCGGAGAGTAATAATAAAAGTGATAAAAGTGAGAAACGTTCAAAGATTGTGGAAAAATTGAAAATGATATTCAGCGATAAAAACGGTTGTTTTTGTTTTTGGTAATGTCTGTACCTAATAGGTAGAGTACGTTTCAGTAGCCATTAATAATTATTTATTAAAATATTTTGTAGAAATGCCTGTTTTCATTCTTTTTTTATTTTAACAACGAATTATAAATACCTGTTTTCATTCTTTTTTTATTTTAACTACGAATTATCTTTTTAGTTCCAAAAAATTTCAAATTTTCACAACTTCCTTTTCTGTTTTTTTTTTTTAAAAAGTGGGCGTGTGTCTGTGTACACTACAGTAGGAAAAAGTGGAAAATCATTTTACGATTTTTATATTATCTGTATGCTTACTTTTTAACTTATACCTACCTATTATTAGTTCATTATAGGCACTTACTTACCTAATACTATAAAGTAACAAAAAGCTATATCGTTGTAATTAATAAAACTATTAGTATGTAAGTAACAATCCTAATTTGTGTGTTTTGCTGTAGAGATTGAAATAATAAGACAAGTATTTGTTAATATTCATTAGCCAAATAGTCGGTATAAAATATTGTTTTATTTTTAACTACTATTATAGAACTCAATTCTTATTTGAACATCGTCGTTTGTTAATAATTGTAAATAGTGAATAAAATTTATATTTTGGCAGTAATTAGTTAATTACCGTATCTGAAGCAACATAACAATTTAATTATCACTTTGTTATTATATCAATGTAATAAATAACACGAATTAAAATAAAAATATTTTATCCTAATTAGTTTTTTTGCTAGCGTTTGACAACCATCTAGTCTGAAGTTAAAAGATGATGATTCTTGCAAATTAAAATGAAAAGAAAATTTAAGTACCTGTTGTAAAAAAAAAAAAGTAAGTATGTCTTTATTTTTTGTTATTTTTTCTTGTATTTATTTGACTACCTTTCTGCCTGAAGATACTTTATGACGTAGTCTAATGTATTTTAATGTAGGTAATACAAATCAGCGTAACTAAGTAGGTACATAATGTATTTTATTCGATTGATGCGATTATTATTTCATAGCTGCGCACATACACATACATACATAATACATACATACACACAATTATCATTAGTAAATAATGTACAATTTGTTAATACATTATTGAACTGATCGCTGCTGGCACAATTCCAGCATAAATCAACTGTCAGTACTACAATATCTACCATATTAACACAAACTCCAAAACAAACGCTTTAAATGAAGATGATGTCACAAAAATATAGAAATAAAATAGTCTCCCGACCAATACATTAACTGCATAGAACAAATTATTTCATAGAATACATGTCACGTAATGAACTGTGGTGTTGTTAAAAATCGTTTTAGCTCGCATACGGTTGGCTTAAAGCCCATATATATGTTGGTGATGTTTTTATATACTACATAACACTGTGAATACATTACATTGACTAAACACTTACAGGTATGCGGGTAAAATTAATAATAATAATAATAATATTTCAACAACTACACACAACGCCATCTAGACCCAAAGTAAGCATATTATATGCTTGTGTTATGGGTTCTAGAATGCGGATATACATACTTAAATACTTTTTTTTTTGTAAATACATACATATTATACATAGAAACACCCAGACCAATGCAAATAGACATGTTCATGCACACAAATATTTGCACTGAGCGGGAATCGAACCCGCGACCTCTGCGTGGCAGTCCATACATAGTACCACCGAACCACAGAGGCAGTCAAAAAATTAGTGATTAAACTAATTGAAAAAGAGCCTAATTGGAGAATTATCGCCAAGTAATTTTAAGCTCTATGTAGCATAGAATTGGTAAAAATACTTCCAGCGGTGCCACAGTAAATGTATTAATGACATCAAACCATTAACAGAGAATTGACAGTAGGCAACTTGGCTGGACTAAGCCGTCATCTATTAGTGATCATAATGTTGATATGTGTCATTCATATGCTGCAAAAACTCGGCACAAGAGAGGTAAAGTGCAGTTACATTTATCTAAGAAGACTATTTTGTTCACATTATAATAGCCTGGCGATGAACCTCCACTCTACAGAAAGCACATCAAAGCAACTGTTTATTTATTTATTTATTCAAGCTTTTTACACACATAAATGCATAAAGGCGGACTTAATGCCAAAGGCATTATCTACCAGTCAACCTATCGGGTGATGCAGAGTTGAAAAGCAGTAGGTGCATGACAGTTTAATATTGAAAACTAACTTTTGCTAAATCCAATAATTATTTTACTACATAGATATAAATATATCATATAACTTATTACAAAAAAAAAAAAGAAAACAATAAACATACACAAAATATCATAATAAATATACATATTATTATACAATAATAAATGTACATACATATACATATAGATATATATTATTAGACATAGTTATTTAGCTGATTCTGCCAATTTATTCATGAAAAGAGTTCGAACCTTTGCCTTAAACGAGTTCTGGTTAGCAGCCATCCTGATTTCTAGAGGGAGGGCATTCCAGAGTAGAATAGATTGTATAGGAAAAGAGGAGTGGATGAAATCAGAGCTATGAGAGGGACATGTTAGAAGTAAATTGTTAGAAGATCGAAGAGTTCTTTGATGTGTAGAACAGAGATACTTGAATTGTGAGGTCAAATAGGTGGGAGCATTGGGATTCTTAATGATGGAATAAAGTGTTGTGAGTGCGCGTAAACTACGACGCTGACGAATGGGAAGCCAATTCAACTGAGAGCGATAAGCAGATACATGATCATACTTGCGAAGACAGAATATGAATCGAATGCAGTTATTGAGAAGACGATCAAGTTTGTTGAGGAGATCTGCATTCAGGTCAAAATAACATACATCACCATAGTCGATTAAAGGAAAGATCAAAGTCTGCACAAGCATTGTTTTAGTCTTACAAGGAAGAAAGTTTTTAAGCTTATAAAGAGCACGTAGGGTACCTGTGACTTTTTGGCAGACTTGGGAGACTTGGGCTCTCCAATTTAAGGTGGAGTCAATGTGTAGCCCTAAGTCTTTGATGTTTACAGATATATTTATGGTATTGCCTTTAAATTTTATAGGTGGAATGGTATTCGTGTCTAATTTGTTCATTAGGCGTTGGCTGCCAACGATAGTAGCTTGGCACTTAGCAGGATTAACCGTCAATCCGAATCTGTCGGACCAATCCCTGATACAGTCTAGGTCTTTGTTTACCATGTCCACCGCAGATGAAACACAGTCGATACTTGCTTGAGAGTAAATCTGCAAGTCATCAGCATACAGGTGATACGCACACTGAAGATTAGGTGTAATGAGATTAATGAAAATTGAAAATAACAGAGGAGATAAAATACCGCCTTGGGGAACGCCAGCGTCAATGTCAGCCCAACTTGACGATAAATCGTCAAAGCGGACAGACTGCTTACGATCCCGAATGTAGCTTGAGAACCATTCCAGAGCTTCAGACGAGACCATGGAGTGGGAGAGGATAGCCAGAAGGATATCGTGACTGACGGTATTGAAGGCGTTCGAGAAATCAACCAAAGCCAGCACAGTGACTTTGGTGTTTTCCATACCCTCCCTGATATCGCCAGTCACTTTAAGGAGCGCGGATACAGTGCTATGCCCGGGTCTAAACCCAGACTGCAAAGGACTTAGTAAGTGGTTACGGTAAATATAAAGGGAGAGTTGCTTGTGCACGCAGGCTTCAAGCACTTTGGATAAGAAAGGAAGAATGGATATCGGACGGAAATGATCGGGTAGTGATGGATTTTGGATTTTGGGTAGAGGGATAACGTAAGCTTTACGCCACAAGGATGGGAAAATGCCAGAAGAAAGGGAATCATTAATGATATGGGCAATCGGAAGCAGGAGTTGATCAAGGATCGCTATGATCATGCGACGACTGACATTATCACAGCCCATAGCATTAGATTTGATGGATAGGATAACTTTTCTAATCTCATCCAAAGCTACTGGAGAAAAATTAAAAGAATCAATATTGGGATGGGGTATACCAGCTAAGTAATCAACGGTTTGACACTTGGTTTGGTGATCTAGCGGAATAATAGTGGTGAAATGTCGATTCATATCTTCCAAACCAAGTGTCATCCGCAAATCGTTACGACGCTGCTTGCCGATACCTAAAGTTCCAAGGAATTTCCAGATTTCGGCAGGGGACGAGGAACTAATGTTATTCAGAATATGTTGGCGTTTGGCATTACGTATCATCTGGTTGCATCGATTTCTTGCAGATTTAAACAGTGTCCAATTTTCATCACAACGGTCCCTTTTAAATTTACGAAATGCCTTGTCCCTGTTTCTCATGGCCATTCGAACGCCCCTAGTAATCCATGGAGCAGGTAGACGCTTCACCTTCACCTTCCTCACTGGTGCATGCACATCATACAGTTGTAGAATTTTAAGGTTTAGCAAATCAACCTTGGCATCAACGGAAGAAGCTGTGTATAATTCATTCCAGTTAGTTTTCGAGGCGTCTTCTCGAAGTTTCTCCACGTTGATACGACCAAAACAGCGCCTGTGCAGAACTTTAGGTTTGGACTTGGGAGGCTTCAGGTTGTATGAAAGGAAAATGAGGTCATGATGGGAAAATCCGGGAGCAGGAAGTTGACCATGGGAAGCGACCAAATTTGGGGAGGAGGTGAGAATAAGGTCAAGCCATGTGTCCTGCCCCTGAACGTTGTGGTGGGTGGCTTGAAAGGGTAGTACATGGAGGCAGGCAGACTCGACTATCTCAAGGAGCTTACAGGATCGATGGGAACGGCTACAAAGGAGATCGGTATTGAAATCGCCCATGATGACGTGATGTGAATATTCTGACCCTAAAGATTCTAGAATCAGTTCGAGACTAGAGAAGTAATCGACACACGGAGGGCAATAAACTACGCCAAGTAACGTTTTCGAACCCTTGATGTTAACCTCAAGAAAGAGATACTCGGCAGACGAAGAAATGTTAGGAGAAGAAGAAGAAAGGATTTTGTAAGGAAAGTCACTACGGAGATAGATTGCAACTCCACCTCCCCTTCGTTCCATTCGATCATTACGAATCAAGATGAAACCGGGGAGCGAGTAGGAAGTAGACAGGAGACTAGGCTTGAGCCAACTCTCCGAGACCAGGATGGCGTGAACGTTAACGTCAAAGAACGTATCCAGTAACTCACTGTGGTGACAAGGTATACTTTGCGCGTTGATGTGACATACGTTGAAGAATAAGTGGGAGCGTTGGTTAAAGTAATGTCGCAGAGAATCGCGTAAACAGTCATCATCACTTACAGAACAGAAGCTCTCGTCAGTTAAAAGATTCACTGAATCATTGGCAGAATGAAAAGAATCATTAATATCCATAATTAGGCAAAAATAAAATATATAATAAATAAAATAAAAATAATAAAATAGTAAAATTAGCTATTTAAATTATGATAAAGTAAAAAAAAATTAAAAAATATAAATACGTACATACAGAGTTCTATGCAAAATTTCCAATTCTGCACCACCCACCAGCAGGATACAAACACACTACAAGAATAAAAAGTCGATCAAACTATTACATCGAAGTAAGTAACAAAAATAAAAGGTAAAACGAAACGTAAACTTGAAACTACCAGATTTACATAGTCTATGGTTTGCTACATAAACGTCAAAACAAAGTGCGACAAATTTGACAATTAAAATGTAACCATTGTGGGTAAATTATGTAAATAAGTGTAATATTAAGAAGATAATGTAAACAACGCACTGTTTTTAAGCACTTTGCGGCTACACTCGTTATTAACCGACTAAAATGAATAAAACCACTAAAATCGCTTAAAATTTACGCGGTTTATGACTCGTATTAATAGTGATAGCGTTGCCATTGCCCCCACTTGACGCTGAAGAGGATCCATCAGACGCCTTCGGGTACTTCTTTGTCAAGGAATCTAGCTCATCCATGCGAACAATCTTTCGGCGGCTACCATCTGAAGTCTTAACTATAATAGTACCGTCCTGCGTCCAACACGCGCGCATGCCGAAATGTTGTCGTGCTCTGCCGAATACAGCCTGCCGAGGCTTGGTCAAGAACTCCTTGATTGATATCGAAGATCCTTTAAGCCTCGACTTTGCCTTCCACACAGTTGACTTTGAATCTGCACTGGCAAACCACACGAGAAGCGGCCGGCGACGGTCTTTATTCGGAACTCCGATTCTATGGCACACACTAATAGATGCCTGAGTTTCTTTAAGCGACATCTTCGCCATAATGTCATTTATAACAGAAACACAGTTCTCGTTATCTGCTTCTTCAACCCCAACAAAGATGAGTGCTTTTCTTCGATGCCTGGTCTCCATGACATCTAGGACGTTGGAACATTCGGCAATTTGTTGCCGAAGCAGTTGCAATATGCTAATCATCAGCTCCCGGAAAGTGCGAAACTCCTCAGCGACCTTCGCAACAGTGTCCTTGGCGGGACCACCAGTGTGCAGCTGAGTTTCAAGTTCCGTCATTCGCTTTGAAAAGGCCTCCTCCAGCTTGTGTTGTGTTTCCTGAATTGCTGCCAGTTGTGCCATTGTAGTGTAAATGTGTAGTGTATTTTCGTTCTTCAAATGTTTCCAAATATGATTTGCTGGTAGGTGGTGTTTGTTAGATTACCATCCAATCACATTAATGACTTCGGTAATGTAAGTAATTCAATGAAATAATTATTAAACATGTAAATATTAATTTAAATAAATTTTAGCTACACAAAAAACGTTTATACTTTTTTAGCGCCTACCTCCTTTTTTCTTATAGTATTGCTTCTAAAGAAAGCAAAGCAGAAGATATTGTGCCTTCAGCAGCTAGTACACATTACTTGTAGGTGAAGGCATTGTTTTATTAGGTGACAGCGTCAATCGGCAACATCGGAGACATAGCTAATTCTAAGTAGTCGCGATGGTCAATTAACACTTAATGTTGTGCATTTGTAAGAGTGAACCAAACAAATTAACCACGTTACGGCCACGGTAGGCAGATAGACTAAAAATTAAAGGGGAATAATTTAATGTAATAAACACATGTGACCAGTGTGTGTTGCCAGTGATGACATGCTCCGTATGTGAGAGACGTGGTTGCTGACTATGAGTCTTATCCGAATGTCTGTCCGTCTGTCCGGTCAACCGGACTATGGGTAAAATAAATTATCCATGGTACAGTTAACCGGACTACGGAAAATTTGTTTTGTTCCGTAGTCCGGTTGATCGGACCACGGAAGATCTAGTGCTTATGGTAGGTAACCTTTTTGATAAAATATTATTGTCTAGTAAATTTCCTCATCTGAAACTATTTAATATTGACATTATGTTGCACATTGATGTATTTATTGCAAAGGGAAAATTTATGTTGTGAATTAGATTCCAAGTTGTGTTACGTGTTAAGCTATTCTACAAAAGTTAAAACAAATGTCTCAACCTTTAAACTTCGTCCAGAGAAAAGGTGGTATAGTGTTGATACATAATGGGCATCAATAAAAGCTAGCAAATATTAAATAACTCGTCTAGTTAAGCCCGTGCCCCTCATATTGTATGCAGCTGATTTATTTCTTTTTAATAAAAATGTTACGATGTACGAATCTATTGAGCTTTTATTTCTATAAGGTCAGTGAAAATAAAATCTTAAAAACGTATCGAAATGACAACCTCCTTCATTTTTTTAGTTGGTTAAAATGCTAGTTCTCAGTGATTGATCACTTAAATACTCTCAGAGAATTAAATTGTCAATAACGACAAGTCCAGGCACAAAAATCTAACTCTTAACCGTTAAAGAGTCTTCCATCATCAGCTCAGCATCAGGAGGTGATGATCGAAAAACGTAGTTAACAATATTTGTAACATTAAAAGGTTGAAAATGAAAATTCCCATAGACAAGACAACCGGACCACGAATTTTTTCAATGTCCACACTGAATGATGGTTTTTTTAATCGTATAACTACGGAAAAATATTTTTTTCCGTAGTCCGGTTGACCGGACAACTTAACCGTACTACGGGTAAAAGATGCAGGTGACGTGAACTTGAATTTTAATGTTATTTCTTAAAAAAGTCAAAATTTACATGCAGACCAGTGTATCTCACTAATGCACATACTTACTTACTTTTCTTGAAAAAGGCAATGAAAATGATAAAGAAAAGCTAATATTCCAACAAACTATTTAAAATGCCAATATTACCTGTTATTTGTTTATCTACCTGTTTATGTATCTACTTAATAGCTAAATTACTATTAAATAACATCACTGATTTATATAACAATTATGAACATGGTCGAAGACAATCGACCTTGCTAATATAGCGCAGAAATGTCACAGTAGATAATGTTATCGACGGTAAAAGGAAATACCACTCAATGGCTGAATAACAGACAACAGTGCCTATAAAGAACACGTTAAGGATAACAATAACAAAGCAACCATTCACTGTGGAATGCAATTTTGAAGATAAAGTCAGTTAATGTGGTAAAATCACTAGGTACTTTTATTTTAAACGTTTACAAGGCTGAATGGTGATGATGTAGTTGCTTAGTCAAAAAAAATAAGTTAAAGATTATGCTTTAGTTTTATTTATGTAGGTATAATTTTAGAATGTCTTTTTGGGAACGCTTTTTAACATAAAAAATATATTATTAGGAACAAGAAAATAACTGTATCAGATTGGGCAAGTAACGTATAATATATTATAAATAAATTATCTAGTCTCTATGCAGATTTATAATTATCAAAAAATATTCATAACATTTCTACGAAATAATAAATCGATAAATATTTATTTACGTAACATAAAAACATAATAATAAGGCAAGTGTTGAATTAGATTCGTACGAACGATCTTACTTAAAAGAAAGAGCTAGATAAATATTTTATTGCCTGCCTGATAAGGCTTGAATCGACCAAGTACGTTTCAACACGTAAACCGCCTTTCCATTGCTCTCAATACTACGCGAATCAATTAAAATTCTACTAGAAACTAGGGTTACCATTTCTTTTTTTTTTACTATTTAGTGGCACAATTCTCGCTGGTTCTGATTCGATAAAATCACCGGTTCGGGCAAAACCCCAAAAAACCACATCTTGGTTTTTCTATCGATAAGTACTATATCTAACGTATAGGCAATAGGTTCGAATCTATTACGAGTATAATTATCCTGTTAGTTTAGTTAAATATGAATACAAAATACCTTGCCTAACCCTTCTCGGAAAAAGACATGATGTTTGATAATATTTGACTTATAAAGTTGTCAAAAATAGCCATACAATGTTAATTAGTAGATTACCAGAAACATTACACATGATAACCCTGTACCTACTGCAATCGGAAGTTAAACCAGGTCAAGTTTACTAAAATAATTTATTTAACGTGCTAATTATCGTATAAAGTCAACATCCTCCCTAAAGTAGGTCACAGTATCAAGAGTTCATAGCCACCAACCTGTTATCAAAATTAGATAACTGTCGACTTTCACTGACCGGCGGATTTCACTCGACTAATGAGTCGATTCGATAGTTGCGCAACAATAGCTGCTAAAGTTACCGCCCACCAAATCCGTCGGTTGCAGCTTGCAGCTTTATGAGATGACTGTCTGGGAATTTGATTATTTTGGCTATTAATTATGTCTTGATAATTATATATATCATAATAAGGTCATAATTCGCAATTTTATGTTTATTATTGAAGTTTATACTTACAGCAGATAATAAAATATCAAAAACAGTTCTTTTTTTAAAACATCTATTACGGTCTACAGATTAGATGCAGATGCATCGATGTAGAAGATTATCTGGTCACTGATTAATATTAATAGTGATGTAGAGGTCAATATAGAAAGTAGAATAAAAGTTCATGTAATACGCAATGGTTACGAATTTCCTTTTTCTCAAGAATATAAATTGATAATATTTGGTTATAAACTGGTATACAATTATCGTCAAATACACGATTTTATAATATTGCACAATTTTGTCAAAGTTGCTCATTACATTCAATAAGCTATAAGTAGGTCCTAGATATCTGCACCGTAGGTAATTCGCACTTCATATCTGTGCTTTGAAAGACCGTTAAAATCAAAAATACTTAGTGTATAATATCTAGAAAAATGTTGAATATCATCCACGTGGTCACTCTGTTCCAAATTTACTCAAATGTATTCATGACCATACAAATAAATTGAAATCAGCAATTAATTTAAGTAACCAGACATTTACGCCTTAATAACATAAATTCTACTTGCTCTTCTTATTTCTTTTAGAATTTTATTGGGAGCCTAAGTTCCTGCTTTTCCTTTTTGCACACTTCTCTTAGTCCCTTTATTTACCCCACTCCCTTCACGGTAGGCAGCGGCTTGGAATCCCTGGCATTGCAGGAGCAATGCTAGAGATTCCAAGTCGTGCATGAAAGATAGGTAGGTATCACTTAAATTACCATTAGGTGAACTGTTTTCTAGTCTGCCACTATAAGCAATAAAAAAAAGTTTAGCAGACTAAAATTTAGTTTTGCGGAATGAAATGAAGCGTCCAGTTAGGCAGTTCATTCAGTAAATAGGTTAAAGAAATAAACTGTAAGGTACGGTTCCTAATTTACTATATCTACACTTACCATATCTACCAATATACTAAATATATACTGCCATAATTTAACTTTAGTCTCTTTTGTTTTTCTTGTTTGATAAAAGTTAAAGATTTGTATATCGTTAAATAGAGAGAATGATATCAGAATTCACATGACGACGTTATCATTTCCGTAGAACAAAGAGAACCTACATTTACTTTATATCGTTACCACTACATTTGCAGGCAGTGTCTAACTCAAAAATAACTAATGTAATTAAAATGAATGAAGAAGAAGAAAGAGAAAAGAAGAAAGAGAAAAGAAGAAAAATCAAATGATCAATGATAAAAAAGTTCTTATACGCTAAAGTTGATAAATGTTATCTTGTTATTTTGGTAACCTTGCATTACAGATCATAGATATAAACAAACCAAAATATTGGCACACATTCACGTTCAACGACAAAAAATGTTTAAGAGTGAGTTATTTGCAACTCTAGCGGATATTTTGCAATACATCCCAGATGCTTAACAGCTACGTACAGAATAAAATGTCTTAGCACGATGTTCACACGGATAATTGTAGGTCAGGCATGTTCTAGAAATACTGGAAATACTTCGCAATTATTACTGTAGCCTGTAACGAACGTGACCTAATTGAAACTCAGCTCAATGTTCATTAGTTTTATATAGAATAAAGACGTTAGTCCTAATTACATAAAAAATAGGTTGAAATTTTTTTTTTAAATCTTATAGAAATGTAATCAAGCTGTGACCTGGTTATAATCACAATTCATCAAGTCAACTTTACGAATCGCAATATCTAAGCACTTAGCTTAGAGACAGAGTATACATTTTTGTATACCTACGTAATGCGTGGTCTGTGTACACATAATACACATAAGTTTTCTTGGAGAAATGGGTAACAAGCAATGGGGCAAGCAATGTTAACATCTATGTGCGATTCTTTAGTCTCAGTTTCTACATTTTATTTTCTTAGTAATTTGCTCACGAACAATGCTACTTGAGATTTCCAACAAGACCCAGAAACTGCAGTTTGCATCCGGTATTAGTATTGCGTTCATGATATCACTTGACGTACTAAACATTACCGGATTTCGTTTTGTACTTCGAAACATACAATGACTAATACAGGTTGGTACGAAGCCTCGAATTATTTACTAAAGAAAAGGTCATAGGTACACCTTTTTAACCGCGAGGACTTCCGACTATGATATTTCCTATTTCAATCATTTACGCATAGCATTATGCATATTGCCTTCATTTAAAAATATGAGGGCTATGCATATTTATAAACAACTAAAACAACTCAACGTTAGACTATTTTGAGATATCTATTCATTTTGATTTGTAACAGATTGTCATCATTATTCGCAGTGAGTTTCACAACCATATTGAGGTCAACTTCCAGTATAACTGGTTGCGACTGAAAAGTACGTTACTCATAGCGACCTGTCACTTAGGGTAGTATTCATAAACGAAGCTCAGGTATTGAGTACGCGTACTTAATACCGTCTCTTACTAACTACGGTCTCGGGCCCCTAGTTAGATAAAGACAGGGGTATGATTCAAGTGCGCGTACTCAACTCAATACCTGAGATGCGTTTATAAATACGAGCCTAAGTCTCCACTACTTAATTACTTGATGGTATTGATTGATAGTCACTGGTTCAAAATCACACTTTTCAAGCTCATGGCTATCCATAACCATTGTCATAGATGGTAAAATAACAACCGGGTCAAGCAGGTTACCTTTGGAGTAAAGAAGAGCTCCGAGGTTCTGTATAGGTAATCCGCTCACGAACGCATCGCAGCAAGCAAATGGAACCTATCAATCCGTGTGACTGTGCACACTTTTTTAATAAATAAATAATGGCGAAGAAGGTGAAACTAAAAAGAAATCAGTTGTGCACGCGCCGGCAACGCAGGCGCAGGGCCAATGAACGTTGACAGGTGCCGCGGAGCCAATCCCGATACAGAATCTCACTTTACGCGACTCGTTTCAAATCACAAAATTATGTCTTCTTACTTTTCTGCTGCCTTCAACTCAAATTGTGTGTGAGAGAGACATAAAGTCCCAAGGACCTCGTGTCCAAATCGGGTATTAGTGGCACCGCCTTTGTTTACCGATCAATCTAATGATTGGATAACGTTGTCAGATCTTTTAAAAATATAATTTCCGACATAATGAACTTTAATACAAATACATCTTTATTATTGTAATAGTATTACAAAAGCATCGGTGTAATCTTTTAATCCGATGAGTTACGTAATCCTTTGTTGGCTGAAAAAGTTCAAGTAGACAGAGATCTGTGAACGGTATCGTAATTCTTGTGACTATCATCCCACGCATTCCAGGAGGTCGTTACTGCACGCTTTAATGTCAGTCATTCATTAAGCAGAGTGCATTCCCTGGCATACAAATGTCCTTTCTGTGGCTTGTAAGTTCGAGTCAACTCGATAACTTTCTAACATTAAGTCACACCGGCTGACGTCCGAGTTTTCTAACTAGAAAGAATCGTACAGTTACTGCGAAAACATAAATCATTTATAAACTAAGTATAGGACAGAACAGAGATCTAATTATTTTTATAGAACAAAATGTTCGTAGATACGTGTATAATGCTTACTGTTACGAGTATGATAGTCGGTCGTTCAACAGCGGCATGCGGCACCGCGGCGCCAATATCCCCTTGTTTTATTTACATATCTCTGGCAAAAAATTGGCGTTACTCCAAATCCTAAACGAAACGGGCGTCCATAATTATATCTGAGTATTTGGAAATCCTAATCTTGATATAAACAGGTTTATGTTAACAAGAAGTTCAAGTTGCAAATATATTTTTCTCAAAACTGGTCCCTACGAGCTTTGTTTCACGCAAATGTTAGTTTGTGTTGACTATGTAATCAAAATCAATTCTAATTATTGCATCTAGAAAGTAGACATGAGTACATAAGAAAATCAAATAAATATTTATTTAAAAAATGTAAGTTTGATTTGCGATAGAAAGAAAAAAAATAACTTTCAATGTTTGTGGAATCCAGTTTGTGGGTGTGAGTTCCCGAAAAAAAATTAGGACATTACCTGGTTATTGTATATTTGCCTGTCATTATACTTTCACGTAATTGTAGGTACTATGGACTCCTACCGTTTTCAAATTCGTAAATTATAAGTTACTACGCAGTGCAATTAACAATAAAAATGCCTTTCCACATTTTTGTAACATATTAGCTGACAATAGAGATTTTGATTTCAAATCTTAGAAATAGGTTTCAATTTTAAAATAGTGTAATTAGTTAACACCATTCGTGTTCTCTTTAATATAAAATAAATAAATAAACATATCGTCCGGCTGTTATCGCAGCAGGAGTAGGTAGGACTAGGTTTCACCTCTGTTACATAAATTAATATGTAACAGGAGGTCAGAGTTTCAAATCTACTTAGAATCTGTATGATTCATCAATATAGACGCAGCAAAACCGTACTTCTGCCGTATCGAATAAAATTGATTAGCCTACATCGAAGCATGCTGCGGTAAATTTTGCATCTGGTTATACCTTGGCCTCGACACGATTGCTCAGTTGACACCGTTCTGGAGCCTAACTATTCGGATTAAGTACTGAAAGTAGATCTGGTAGAAGAAGGGGTATGTAAACATAAGAACCGATCAATGTGGCTGTATTTAGTGTGTCGTCTCTGTACGACTTTAGACGCCGTATAGATTTAGTAATAGGTAGTGATCTCAAAAATTAATATTAAAACTACCTCTGAAATGGGCAATAACGAGGATGAATGAAATATGACTCTATTGCAAAAAGTGATTAAAGGCGACTGCATGCTGATCGAAATCACTGACATCGCTAGTGCATTGGTATATCAAGGAACGATTGACCATTCATTCTGAGAGTATAAATAATTTGTTATTATTAGCATTACAATGCATAGTTGAATTCGAACACTGAAAATGAAAGTTCTGCTTAAATCGTTTTCTTACAAGCATGATAGTGCATGAGTAATGCAAAAATAATTGTAAATATCTACGGTTTTCTTTTCTAATCGTATTTTTGCGATCCATAAATAGTGTGTCACTATGCGATTCTGTCATGAAGAGGACGGTCACTTGTAAAGTGTGAATGTAATGTGACTTTTACGAAATCCTTTACAAGTATTTAGATACTTTACCTTTCTATGTTTATTTTGTACATTAGCTACTGATAAGAAAAGAAAAAGAATGTCAAATGTCAAAGTGCTCCTGCTTATTAAGGCAAAAGTGAGAAAACGTAGGTGTAAGAAGGCATATCGTGAAACATCATTGTCCCAAATAAATGTATGTAAGCTAAAAGCACGAAAAACCCACCTAAGTAAATCAATTTGTTTCTAGAACAGGCTAGTTAGTTTGTTTCTAGAACAGACTTGTTAGACTAATTCTCCTAACCCATTACAGTGCACACTGCAGTCTGTATACCAGTAATAATAAAAAGCATGTTATCGCTGCATACATTTTACGTGACTACACAATGAGGTAACGTCAAAGGTAGCAAATATTCAATGAGTCGGTTGTTATCGACGCAGGACGTGATCGGCCACGGTGATACCACTGCTGATAAGAAGGTGACTTACGTCTTCAAGGGGCCTATTAAACACCCGTTAGTGGTTAGATACTGATGATTGAGTCATCTAATGTTTGTTAATGGAAATATTGTAAGTTTTCGTAATTTATCGGGTCCAATACTATGATTTCCTAATCACTTTACACCCTAAAGTAATTTTGTATAATTTAGTCCTTTTGAATTAAAAGTCACTTGATTTTTAGATACTTAATTTCTAAAATAGTCGATGAAATAATTGTTAAGAAGCTTATTTATCACTAGAAATCACTTGATTGGCAAAACCAACGTGCCGTTCGAATTCAAGATACAATCAATTCAGATACTATTTAAATATTTAATTGCTTCTTTAAAAATAATTGTTTAGACGAGTTGCCAAAATACCGTTTATTGACATACCTGAGTAAACTGCGAAGATATTTTGGCATGGTCTTCTTGATACGCTTTCCGTGATTTCCGTCGCTCTGTCATAAGAGTGGTGAGCCTGTCTAGTGCCTTAGACTCTAGGGCTTCAGCATTAGCCTTGATCAGTCGGCTAATGTTATCCCACTCCTCGGTCATAGCACGCCACGCTGATGCTATGACGGACCCTGCAGAAAAACAATTCATTAATATGATTACAGTGTAATTTGGCGCGAGGCCCAATGTACTAATAAATTCTAATGCATAACTATAACTACCTACACCTACTAAGATCCTGAGTAATTTAATGAAAAGTCAGTAAGAATCATGGAGTGAGCTGCAGGTGGTTACCGCTAACTGCTTCCACCACTACCACATGCCGATAAAAGACTTTCTTAGTTCATTGATTACATGATAACCTATATGATTATTAATTTTAAAGTCCCGAACAACTTAACTTATTAAATTCCATTAATGGTAGATTCAAAGCAAAAGGCGCACTATCGGACTTAAATAATACACGTGGTAATATTTTAAGATTATACATTTCTGCACGGATTTTAAGGTAGGTATCGGTAAGTGATAACCTTACCGTCCGCCACCGACCACAAGCTAAGTAGGTGCCTTGCAGGTACTTAAAATTTTAAATTTAAATTAATTAAAAAAATCTTTCTCTTAACGAAAAAAATAGCATTAACAATATCAATACAGATAATTAATGCAATATGACATTATTTATTGATCTAGCCATGGACCTTGGGACTTTGATGCAGTTAGCACAATCGAAGATGCAGTTAGCACAATCGAAATTGTGTATTATTTTTGAACAAGATATTAGTTGTAACATCAACGTAGCGTAGACGCAAAGAATGATTTGCTTCGTTCAGATATACCTACGTTCGGCAAACCCGATAAACAACAACAAAGCAATCGCATCCAAGTTTACCTTTACTTGTCACTATGATAAAAATGAACTGGTTGTAAATAACAATGTAAAACATTCGTTGCATTACGTGGACACAGGCACCAGGGAGGCAGCCAGACCTAATCACAAATTATTTTAAAAGGAATTATTTGTGAATGTAATATCAGATCATTGCCGGTGTGTCATAATTTTCTAAGACTTGCTACAACTTCAGAGGTGGACTGTAACTGGTGAGACTTGGTGAACAACATAAATAACTGTCAAATTACAGAAGATCGATTCAATCGAATATCATATTTTTGGAAAGGGACCTCATAGATCACATCGGTGAGAATCGAACTCACTGCACATGGAGTAGGTCATACTAAAGTCGAGTCGATCACAAGAGCAATAGTAGGACCAGCCCACTCACAAATAATTTATAAAACGCAAGAACTAAGAACAATAACGTCACCCACATTCTACCTACGAAATTGAATGACATCGAAAATTGATCTGAAATAATTTACTAACAATAGCTAACGTCACACAATGAGCAAAATTTTTAATAATGCCCATTATTTTAATACGTAAATTATGTAAATACGTAATTCAATACGTTAAAATTCAATTATCTATTGTTTCTTCTTTGTCTATTGTACATTTTCGAAATTTTGTTTAAAGTAAATTACTACTATTTAATGAAATTTAGGTTGATTAAGACAATAGCAAAATTAAACTATTTTAATTTTACGCTAAACTTTGCATAAGCTAAAAAAGCTGTTCTCACTATACCGTAAGCAAGATGTAATAAGATACGGTACGGAACTACGGATTGGTATTTACGAAAGTACTTAATAGTACTTAGGTTTTAAAGCACATACTATTAAGTATGAAAAAAGAATCATTGAAATTGAAAACTTTTTGCCCGATAACATAATTACAGGAGTAAATGCTGTAAATACGTTGCACATTACTCGCTTGAATACGCAATGAAAGCAAACCAGGGCAAAACCAAAAATATAACACTAAAAATCAAATGCTTGAAGTGCACAGGTTATATTCGTAGATAAAAAATATCAATCAAAATCGCATTTCTGTTCTTACTTATTCGTATAATTCAATAGCGAATGGCTTAGTAGGTCAACTTTTATTTAGTTTAACTTTGTGAGTGTAGTTGTTCAAATTAAAATTAAAAACGATTGTAGAGCATTTTTATCACCATTATAAATGACGTAATATAAAAACGTGGTTTGCTTATAATTTTTAGAAAGGAGTCCTTTGAGCTTTGTTTATATGAATAAGAACATGAGACTCTACACTCTAAGGCATGAACTCTTTCAATCTGTACACGAAACCAACATTCTAGACTTTATAGCTTAGCTAAAACTTCGTCAAGCCCATATTTGAATACAAATTGTGGTCAGTTTTAGAGGACATGGCTTATTTTAACCGACACGCCAACATTGACTCATAACAAATCTAGAGCAAGCAAAATTTTCCAAAAAAACAGCGTTCAAATCCACAGATTTATGGCCAAAAAGCTCAAAGATAAAGAGTGTCATTTAAATTAAAAATAATAAATATGTGATACATTTTATTAAGATTAGGTACCTACAATATTTCATAAAAAAATAAATGCATTTTGACCAGATACAACAAACAAGCGTTATTGCATATTTGATGGCAAGACCTTGCCTATGATTATGATTGATCATGGAGATATTCTCTAAGCATTGTACAACCAGGCGATGTCGACCATGAGGTTAAAGAAGTAGAAAGAAAAAGGACGAGGGGTAATTTTATTGTCCTTCTGGCATTTCACTCACCGAAAATGTTCCGTGGAAGGTATTCGTCTATAGTCGTTCTATTCTATTCAAGCTGATAGAACAAAGATATATAACTGCTATCGTTAATCTATCGTCACAACAAAGCATTTCGTCAATTGAATTCTAATTAGAAAGAAATACTTAATTTTAACTAATATTGTAGACCTAACATACCATATAGTATTATCTAGATCCGTTAGAATTAAATTTATTTAATTGCTAATAAACACAGATTTTGCAATTTCATATTTAATAAAAATCGTGACCTATAAGTAGGTTCATAAATACATCTTTACATAGTACTACACAATCAAAACATTTGTAATTCATGTATCCCATGTAAACACATAAGAAGGACCTTTTTCTCAACATATCTTTTCAAAGTAAGTAAATGTAGTATTTTGTGTCCGTGATCCTTTTTCTGGAGACTCGACAAAGATTTTATGTGGAGGTCTAATTTACAACATGCTGTATAGTGCACAACAGTGTGTAATAGACTACATAGATATTGAAGCAGTCAAAGTCCTATGGAAAAGATCATGTTAGTGTAGATATTTACAAATGATTGTTGTCAAAAGCTTAGCTAGGCACTACCGCACTTTAATTATAGACATTGAACATCACATTCAAATGCAACGGTTTCTTCATCAAAGATGTGTTAACTGGATACCGCGGATGTGCGACGTTTTATACGCTAATATTGAGTAACTGTGAAAATAACATGAACTACAACGTTCGAAGATCGTTTATGGTACTAGCAGTGCTAATAAAGATTTTAAGTGGCGTTGTATTTACCGTTCAATTCTTCACATTTATCCATCTTCTGGCCTTGTGCTGCGGCTGCGGACAGTGCCAGAGCATATTCCCTGTCACTCTTCATCTTAGCTTGCAGGGACCTCTTCATGGTCTCCATGAGCCTCAGTTCAGCATCCTGCCGCGCTAGCAGCGCCTCGTGAGCCGCGCGGCCCGCACCACTCGAAGCATACCCCATTGTAAACAAACCACGTCTACACTATACCGCACATTGCAAATATAAACACAACACAATTCACATGATTTTCCGTTATCAGCGGCACAGAGTTTAATACGGCCACATCGTAACAAAATTCAATTTAATGCCAAGCACAACCGATTTTTAAGAAAGGCAAAACTTAACTCATACAGAGCTGTATTTATTGTATTAGTTTTAGCACTCAGATTGAAACCTAACAGTAAAGAGTAATAAAAACTGTAGAACAAAAAAACTTTCGATAGAAACGTTTACAAGTATCGAACGAGACGAGCGCGCTTGGAATATCAAAACGCGCGTCCGCACGGCAACGTCGCTCGACCTGAATGCCATCTATCGCGAGCACATTATGTCTGATGTGTCGGTGGCGCGGGAGCTGGCCCACTCACCCGTCGCCTTTGCCACAGTCGTTGTCCGTCGGCGAGGAATTGCTTGAAAACAAGATGATATAAGATCCAGACAGTTAATATTACGCTCATGCATGATACGTTGGTTTAAAGCGCAACCAGTTCTGTAAAACTAGGTGCAACTTGTCCCTATCTTGATTCGAGAACCTTATCCTTTGTTCGCTAGTTCTAAACATGGACTTATTTTTGTCCCTCGGGCTTACAAAATAGCTTTGTTTGTTTTTTGTCTACTTGAAATTCATGGTTAGTTTAATAATGTTACGACGTAGTTATCAATTTTAACATTTTGCACATTTCTTGAATAGAAAGAAAAGCGCATGAACAGCAGTCAATTGTTAATTTTAATCTTTTACCAATTGACACAAGATAAAAATTGACAAACAGTTGCAACTATATTTATTTAGAGGATTATTTTCAAACTTTGAAATGGTGTTTAATATATCTTCGAGGTCACAAAACGACCGCTCTTCGTCAGGATGGGTAGGATTTAATTCTAGCGTTCCGCAAGGTGGTATTCTCTGTCCATAATTTCATTTATTTATTATCTAAAACATGGAAATAAGTACGTTCTCAGGCAAGGTAAAGTCGTGTGTACCTATTGCCTGCAGTTGACATGGTCAAGGTCAATAAGGATCTCGAGAGCTTTTGGTTTGATAGCTTGCACTCGATGCTTTAACCCATTTAAGCATCAAACTACAATTGTTTTATGTCTCTCTCATTCGTGTGTGTTCTTTATAAAATCCCTAGGCATTTTGATACTTACATCTAACTTGAAGTTGGGTTACCCAAGTAATTAACGTTAGACAAAAAGTTACAGACAACCTACATATTCTTAGAATAAAATAGAATTATATTCCTTATTGTACACCAAAACAATATTAAATAATAAAAATATTTCGTAAAAAATCTTATCGCCTTTGTAACTTCTTTCCATGTTCCGATAGCAGTTTCTTCTGTGATGTGTGTTATTTTAACCAGAATTAAATCAATGAATATAGATCTCAACCAACTTAGCCGTTTTCGCATTCGTATTGCGCGATAACGTGTAATGAGAGCAAACAATTAACATTAAAAGCTTTTTCTTTTGTTACGTTACCTTATCTCATTGTTGGGCGTTGTAAACCTGGAACTCTTTGTACCTTTGTAATATGTTGTGTTAAAATACCTTGTTACCTATGTGTAAACTAATAACAATACGAAATTGCTATAATTGTAGCAACTAGATCGCTTTTGTTATATCAATGGGTGTATCATCAGAGTCAATCGAGACTGAAGCGCTACAGCGCTACCCTACGTCAGTGAACTGGCTGTAGGTTATATGCCTGACATTTTGTAATTTTAATGTTCATATGTGTTAATTTAAATAACCTAAATGAATAAATATATGTTCATTTTCATTTTCTTATCACCACCAAAGACTAGTTTTTAATTCCAACTAGGGAACTAGAAAAAAGGTCACGACTAACGTACCTGAATCTTTAGCTCTACCAAAGTATTCCCACCAAAAAACGCAGTTTTTTGAATGAAAGAATTTTGTAATCAGAGTAAACACCAGAAGCGCTGATCAATTTTTGACTATAAGGAACAGGGCAATTTTTTATTATGTGGGTGTATTGTGTTTTTTTATATTATTATTTTTCTTATTTTTTACATTTTTAAATAGCGTAAATACTTACTTATAAAAAAATTAAAATTAGTACCTACTTATTAAATATTATTACTTACATAATACAATATTAATATTATTATTAAATTATTATTGTATTTTCTCTTTTAAAGTCGAAATATGCAGTGGATAAGGCACCTGCTTCGTAAACACGAGGTAGTGGGTTGGAATTGTGGCAAGTACCAATGTGATTTTTCACTTCATATGAACTTTCTAAATTTACCTTGGACATTTCTGACTGACGGTGAAGAAAAACATCGTGAGGAAACCTGGACTTAAAAGTCTGAAATTGCCAATCCGCCTTGAGCAAGCGTGGTGATTAATGAGAAGAGGACTTTGCCCTGCAGTGGGACAGTAACAGGTTGGTATTATTATTATTATTTCTCTTTTTACGGTGGTAAGTAGATCCTTGTTGGTTTCAGCGTAAATGGGCTGAATTAACTGGGAAGTACTGCCCTTTCATAGAATTGCGACGTAAGAATATTAGTTTCCATGCCAATTTGTTTCACTCTGTGAGTGAGGGCGCCGGCAGCCCAATTATCCTCGGTCCTCTTCCTTTTCCCTTTTCCTTTTTTGTGTTTTCTAAGCTTTATTTTTGCAATGCTTAGAAATCATAGGATTATCTATACCTAAGTATATACACGCAAAACTTACCAGTAGGTAAGCATAAGCATGTTTGCCACCAAAATTGTATAAAAAAAAACATTACAATGTTTACTACCAAAATGCAAAATCTCACGCCTTCGTGTGCACATTGTGCTAAAAAACAAAGTGTTTTCTTTACGTACTGCTATCACTGTATTTTTCCTAAAGACGTAAGTGGATAGAACCCTCTTGTTGCACCCAGCTATGTGGCATCGAACCCGAGACCTCTACATGACAGTCCGTACAACAAAGTACCTACCGACCTTATCACTAAAACTTTTTAGTAAGAACACAAATAGAAATACTATTTGTATATCGTTCATGAATAGAGTACATTTTACATACTATGCTAGTTTTTTGAAAGATTCAGGGGACATGCTGCAGATGCCTGCTACTAAATAAAAAGCTTAATCAAATCAGCCGAAAGATGTCCACTGCTGGTCATTGGCCTCCCCCAATTTTCGCCACCTTAGCCGGTCGTGAGCCGCTCTCATCCATTGGTGGCAGGCAACTCTTATGTGGTAGACGGTCCACCTAGTGAGGGGTCTACTGGCTGCCCCTAATAAAAAGCTTAATGCTAATTTCATCTTTGTTTTTTTTTTCACTTAGATTGTTTGTGATTATTATTCATCTTTGAAACATGTATTTACGTTCTGAAGGTTGACCAATAGTACCCACTTACTGTACCTCATTTAAAGGAAATATATTTATATGCATACATAGCCGAACACTGTCTCTTAAGACACAGGATAATCTAGTTTAAGAGGCAGGGTTCATCTTCTGTGCACACAGATTCCGGTAACAATAATTATTGTAATATATTAAGTACGAAATTGTATCTCTGTTTTTGATGTCACCTGATGTTTGTTTAGACTTTATCTGTAATTTTTTTTGGTAAATAAATATATTATTATTATTCTCTTTATTGACTTATATACTCACAAAGTTACATTTTTAAATATATTTAAAAAATTACGGAAATATACATTTAAAATATAAAAATATGGAGACCCACCGATATCTGGTACAGGGACCAAGCTACCGGTGGTTAGGGCTCCAGAGATAGGAACCTCCTCACAAAGCGAGCCGTGTTAAGGAGCACAGCCTTCTGCATCAGGCCCACGATCCAGCCACCTGACGCGAGCCTCTTTAGATGTTGATGGAGTTCCACAGCTGAATCCACATCCCACATGTCTACAATCTCATGGGCTAAATCGAGATATTTTATCTGTTTATCTTTCTCAGCTTTCATGAGATTGTCGTCATGAGGGACGGTAATATCGACTATCATTGCAAGGCGTTTGGAACGATCCACCACTACAATATCAGGCTTGTTCGCTATAATGGTCCTGTCTGTGATGATGGAGCGATTCCAGTATAATGTCGCACGACCATTCTCGAGAACCGGCTCAGGGTTATATCTGTAGTACGGCACTTCGATGTCCACAAGTTTGTATCGCAAAGCAAGTTGCTGGTGGATAATCCTGTCCACTTGGTTATGTCTGTGCAAGTACTCTCCGTTAGCAAGACGCGAACAGCCGGAAACAATATGCCTGAGAGACTCACCGGGGCGATGACATGCCCGACATATGTCAATAGTGGCGTCTTTCAGGATATATTGCCGGTAGTTGTTCGTCATGATAACTTCATCAGCAATTGCACAAACAAACCCTTCGGTTTCTCAAAGAGATCACCTAAGCGTAGCCAGGCTACGGAAGTAGAGTGGTCCACACCAGGACCGTGTAAGGCTCGAAAGAACCTTCCGTGGAGCTCCTTGCTTTGCCATACTACGCGGCGATCGTCAACACCGAGTACCACAGGCCTGCGCCAGTTCTGTTTAGCCAAGGCAAGCGGGGTAAGTCTATTATCCACTGCAACCACATTACGATGCACACCCTTGCCCATCTTAAGAAAATAGTCTCTAAGGTTGCATATCTCGCGATTGTGGAGGCCTTTGGCATTTAGAAATCCTCGGCCACCGCATTTTCGCGGGATATACAACCTCATGACGGATGAACGCGGATGGTGCATACGGTATGAGGTTAACAATGTGCGAACTCGTCTATCCAGGGCATCTAATTCTGAGTCTACTTGAGTATGCCGAAGGAGTACAAAAGAAGAGGTATGACCCAACCATTACAGGCGCGCACCTTATTGCCGCCGGACAAGTTACTTTTTAATACTTTTTAAGGCGGCTGAAAAAGCGCTCCTGTAATGATTGTTTCACATCTGTGCCTGCAATGCCCAACGACTGCGACATACCCAAGTATTTATAGGTGTCTGCGATTAAAAGTGGTCTGAGATGAGTAGAGTCAGATAGTTGAATTCCATCAGATTCCACTACCCTGCCTCGCTTCACATGCATGACTGCACATTTGTCCACTCCGAAAGCCATGCTGATAGAATTACTGAAGTTTTCAGTTATCTTTAGTAACTCTTTTAGCTAGGTTTCAGTTGGTGCAAATAGTTTCAGATCATCCATGAATAGCAAGTGGGATATTATCTGACCACCTCTACGCAACCTATAACCTAGTCCTGAACTCTCTAGCATTAAACTAAGAGGGTTCAGTGCCAGGCAAAACCATAAGGGACTCAGACTGTCACCCTGGATGATACCCCGCTTAATCCTTAAAGGTTCACTAATACCCTGGACTTGACGACACTCTGGATAGTTAAGGACCGTTTTCCATTGCCGCATGCATGCCCACAAAAAGGTGCGCAAGGCGGGATCTACTTTATATAATTCTAGCACCCTCAGGAGCCATGAATGCAGCACGGAATCGAATGCCTTCTTATAATCTATCCAGCATGTCGTCAAATCCCTGCGATTACGGCGAACTTGCTGGTTAATGGTCATGTCGATAAGGAGGAGCTCCTTAGTACCACGGGCCTCTTTCCTACATCCATTCTGAGAAATAGAGATGACCGAATTTTGTTCAATATGATTGGTAATTTTGAATCGCAGAATGGACGTAAGAAGTTTATAGACCGATGGTAAACATGTAATCGGCCTATAGTTACTGGGTTCCGTAGTACTACCTGCCTTATGGAGAAAATGGGTATTTCCTGTAGTTAGGAACTCTGGTAGCGAACCACATTCTATAGCTGACTGAAATTGAGATGCTAGTCGAACATGTAGCCATCGCAGCCAGAAGTTGTGCAGTCCGTCCATGCCTGGTGACTTCCAGTTAACCATAGGACGGACCGCATTAGCTACGTCTTCAGCTGTGATGACTACACTATCCATTTCTGTAATTTGCTCACGCGCTCGCTCAACATCTCACATCCAGTCATCTTCGGAGTGACTCACGGGAACCGACCAGATGCCACTCCAAAGTTCTCTTGTAGCAGTAGCATCTGGCAAGTTACCGCCACTGGCTTCACGATTTGGTCGCTCCCAGCTCCTATAAACCCACCTTTGGTCCTTTTGAAACATGCGATTGGTCGTGTATCGATCCACTCGTTTTCTGTATCTATTCTATTATTATTTATTCTATTCGGTTAGCCCATGCATACACCTTCTACTTTAGGAAGTCGATGCGCTCTGTGACCCGCGATAAATAGTTGTGGGGACTGATATCTGTCCCCAAAAATGCTTGTTTCACAAAGCGCATCACTTTAAGACGTGTATTCCCATTCCTAAAACAGATTAGCTTGCCAATAAGCACCCTTGCTCCAGCAATTATTATCATTATTATTATTTGTTAAAAAACATAGGCAAGTATTATTTTTCTTTTTATATGACAAAATACTTAGATACTATTATTATATATAAGTTATGGCTAACGACATCTAGCGGCCTCATATAAAAATTATACTTCAATTATTTAAAACCTTTTTTAATAAATTATATATAAAGATCTCATTTCTTCTATAATATGGCAACTGAGCCGACTATTGTGTCACCAACTATTTCTGCCAGCTTCAAGTATAAAATAATAATAAAGTTACGTTTCAAGTCGCAAGTCCTCGCGCGCATTTTGGTCAATTTGTTGTGTTGCGAGAAATAGGTGTTGCAAACCGTAAACAGTTTTAATAACTATGTATTGCTCCAATACCTGATAACTATGTATTAGCCCATAGTGAAACAAGGTATTGGTTTAAACGGTAGGTATTCTTTATTGCGTCAAACGCACCACAAATAACGGGTTTGACAAACTATTTATTCTTTACTGCGTGAAGTGCGTAAAACGAATAACCGAATTTAGGAACACAAAAGAATATTAAAGGAATCGTAACAAATTTTAAACTCTACGCTAATGAGTTAGAGTTGCATTCAAATAATCAAATTTGTTTTAAAATTTAGAGAATATTATTATTGTAGATAAGTAATATGTGCATACGGCTTTAAACCTTATTGCATACTTTATGAATGCACTTTGAAGATTTATTGTTTAACTTTAAGCTCACTTCAGAAGCTTGACCTTGAACTGGACATTTGCGATAAAATTAACATTTTGAAATAAAATAAACAAATAAATCTTAGAAGATAGAATAACTCGTGTTATGTATTCTATATTTTCTTCATAAAATATAAAATGAGCAATATCTATTTAAGCATACTTAAGTACCTACTTAATGCAAAATAACTATTGTTAAACCATAAAAAAATACCTATATTAAAATACCTACTAATAACAATAAATATAAAAAAGTTAAAAAGTTATTTGCGTCTACACTATTTTTTCATAATAACTAAACTCATAAATCGTTATAACTAAGTTGTCATCGTGTAAGGTTTCAAATACCTACGTTGTCTGATAAACAGTTTTCGAATAGGTAGGTATCTATTCGACGCATTTATAATAGGTACCCCAAACCGAATGGGTTCAGGCCAATACCTAGTTATTAAAATATACAGTTTCAATAACAGTTATCAATATTTAAAACGATAAACAGATATGGTATTGCAGAAATGCGTACCGACCCACCCATAGAAAATACATATTGTATGACCCACCGCCACAGAGTACATTTTACATCACCGCTGCGTGTGGCGGTGCACTATGGAAAATCGAGGTCCGTTTTAGATCAAAAATCGATAACTTCTTTATTTTTTAAGATAGATGCTTGCATTTTTGCAAATTTATAGAGTATTAAATAAGGTTTTAGATAAAGTTCAGGCATTATAATTTTATTCAAGTATAAGTATAAAAAAAAGGAAAAACTTTTGTAGATGTTTTTTATTTATTTCCTGACCAACACTATCGTGAATAAAATATATTATTACTTATGTATACTATAAAACAATAGTATTATAGTATTTAAATTAAAATTATAATTACAAATATTTATCTCATAAAACATAAACTTACGAAGTATTAATTTCTAAGTAAAATTAATGCTAGAAAAATTATGTATATTAATATATAGCATAATGTACACTTGTTTAATTATATTTGGAGAACTTCGGGATCCAAAATGAGTTCGTTCACTTTTAAAATCTGTTAACACTTGAGCTACTTTGCCATCTATCATTGTTAGGAAGAGTTCGTGCTTCACATTCACTCCTTGGCCTTCTTTATTAATCAATGATGGATCCAAGGAAATAATTTGGTTTTTTATTTCATCCACAACAGCTTTTGTTTTTTCAGGAGTTTCTTTGCAAAATTCTATTGATATAGGTCGACAAAAACGGACTGACGAAGGCACTGGGTTTTGCCAGACAATATCGCCCGTTAGCTCATTGATTAATTTGATAGGCACTAAAGATGTAATAAACAAATTTGCGTCAGAAATCAGGTCAGATTCTTCGGGAAGTATTTGTTTGTACTGACTCTGACCAGATGAACCATCACATCCCCATTTACTGAATAAAACCAAATGGCTTACACCAGTCTTATGCACCGAATTTATAGCCAAAATCCTAGCTGCAGTGTGGTCCAATAATCTTGAAGATTCAATAAATTTTGGCATTTTCCATAGTGCGGTGTGTCAATGTGAGATGACAGCAGCAGTTGACAAGACTTGCCCAAATCTAAAAGTCACTAATTTATTTTCTAGTCTAAGGCTTTGTTTCTTTTTAATTGTTATCAATAATGGTTATTCAAAATAAAGAAATATCGTTATAGTCCTGAAGCTTAAGCTGATACCAGCTTCATCAGAATATTGCGCAAATAATAATTTGAAATGCTACCAGCCGCAATCTTTCTTAGAAGTAAATTCATATTCAATGCGGCCATTGTAGCAAATAATAAATAATTTTACAGCAAAGTAGCAAAAAATATCAGTCAATAATATCTTATTTTATTAAGCATCCAAAATGGATTATTAAAAAAAACTGCATGGTGCCAAATCAATATAAGTACATAATATTTCATTAGATTTTCTGTTTATGTTCTATATAATTATTTGAATTTATTTGTATCTTTGCTTCGAGCTTGACTTCAACGGTAACAAAGTAACCGCCATGTAGGAACAGCTCTAAGCCTCTAAATATCAGAAAACACTTTCGTATAATGCTCTAAGGTAGATTAAGATAAAAGAAAGTATTGATATTTTGTTTATGGTACATTTAGTAAACATTTTATAATTTTATATTTTGTAAAGTTTTTGACCTGATTGCGTAAAAACATAAAATAAAGTGATACTCAACCATTTTGAGGTTTAATATTTATACATTTTTAATAAACTACTCTCTTGACAGTCAAAAGCGATTTTAGTCAGAAATAAAAGCAAATGTCATTTTAGCTGTTTTTGAATTGGTATCACGAAGCTGTAACTACGTGACGGCAGTGGCAACACTGACCCCAGCCTTGTAATATGGCCGCTACAGGTTAGTTCTAGTAATTTTGTCACGTGAAAAAAACCCTGGATTTTGCATTATTTTATTACTTAATATCATATTTTCATATTTAATTTAGTTTGCATGTGAATCAGTTATCAAAAACAATCGTTTTGATAAGTCTGCAATGTTATCTAATAATGCTAACGTGTCATCATTTCACCTTTGCGGACGTTTGGATTTACCGCGTGGCCACATTTCTCAACATTCCCGATTTCTTTATTAACCGCATTACTGCACAAAACTTTGTAATTCTCACTTTTGGTAATTTCTAAAAAGGTGAGAATAGTGCACTTGAACAGATGTGTTAAAAAATTTAATTATCCTTTCATGTGTCCGCGAATAACCGCTTTCCAAAATCGGAGTAGGTCGTTCACTTACTATGCGTCATCATTATACATTAAGTTGTCCTCTAGTTAATAGAGATTGTATCCAGCCAGCCATCGCCCGAGTTTCAACGCTCACTTTGTCATGTTCTAGCAGGCAAGAAATCAAAAAAAGCAAAATGGATCAAAGCCAGCATAACAGATATAATAGCAGAGCCAACGACTATTGCAACCACTAACAACTGGGCGGACTCTGTGGAGGAAGAACGTAAGTATCAGATACTTTCTTTGTTGTTATTATACAAATCAATCATAAATAAAATTGTAATTAACAAGTAGACCTAATGATGATGTAAAGGGTAATGGCAAGCCAATGTTAATCTCGTACTTGGGGCGCACATTCCGAGTGTTTGTCACTCTTTCCGCCCCGGGAAGGTCTGAGTAATGGTCATTGTGATTTATAATACATTCAAGCCGGATGCTTCCCTCACAGGGAAGGTGGGGGAACCAGAAATGACGGTGTAAGATTAAGCCTATGAAGCTAAGTCTGTGGGACTAAGTGGAGGTGTGAATATTACAACTGTTGGAAACCCCTGTGACCAGCTGTTTTAGTCTAATCTACGAGATGACTTTGGTCATAACTCAATTCAGACTAGTCTTTCATTGGCCTGCTCCCTACTTTTCTGAAGGTCAATATATTAACACAAGTCAGAATATTTGCCAAACCCTGTGTAATTAGGACATTCAACATCTATTAATACTATTGTGACTATAAAATATTAAATTTCAAACTATATTTTATAAGAATGTACTGAGCGGAGTTAACACTGTTAGTTGTTAAGTATTGTCATTAATAATAAAGTAGCTTAGAAGTAGGTTAGAAGTAAGGTTAAAACCTTACTTCTTATAAAAATGATCTTAACTTAGTTTGAAGCTAAATGACATTTTGATTGACATTATTTATAATAAATAAATAATTTAAACAGTTTCATGTTAATTTTATGTTACAAAGAGTTTTTGTGCATTATCTTAATCTTAAACTGAGCTTCCAGGACTCCATGGTTAGCTGATACTAGTAAAAAGTGGGCTGCTGGCTTGCTGGCAGCCGACTGCTGTAAACAATAAGAGAAGCAATATTTGTGTATAGAATTTTGTTCATAAACCACAGGTGTAGTTTTTATTGGCCTTTCAAATTATAAAAGTTATATTACCTATAGCAATGTCATTGACATGGTGTTATACAATGACTATTGTAAGCATTATCTTTGGTATGCTAAAACATTCAATAACAATACAAATTCCTTAACTCTTGGTTTATATTGATTGTTCTGTATTTTGGACTAAAGGTACCTACTATATTTACTGACATGAAATTACTAATGTGAAGTGATTAACAGTTGTTAGAAATGCGATAGGTATGAGATAGAATACTGGTTATTACCAGGACAGTTTAACAAAGGAATAAGTCAGTTCCCCATTTGAGCCAAATTTTTATTATACACAAAGACAGAGAGATAACCTTTGTGTTATTATGTAGGTAGTGTAGGGTTTGGCATAAAATAATTAAAAGAAAACTCAATTCAAATACATTTATTCAAAATGTACTGCTAAACATAGACAGCCCTTCGACCCTTGAGATCTACTATATATTTAAGCTATATTCTGCCACCCATATAATATATTAATACTTTTTGGTTAGCTGAAACTTACGGCTATGCATCACGATCGCGCGCCGTCGTCACGCTGCCGTCGGCGTCGCGGGCGGCACGCGGCGGGCTTGCGGTCGACGATGAGTCCATCCCGCGCCGTCCGCCCTTCACTGCTCACATCTCTAACCTGCCTTATGACGTCGATGAAAGCGCTATCATGGAACTATTCGCCGGACTTAAGGTACATTAATTATATAATGAGAAAATGCCGCATAAATATGGCGCAGTTTGATGCTCAAAATTGTATAATATGTATCAGAATATATGTTTATTTTGTACATTTGTAACTGACGCTGAAAGAAAACATTGGAGCAAACTTGGATTTAAAAAAATCTGAAATTGCCAATCCACTGAGCAAGCTTGGTGATAAATGCTCATTTCTTTTCTATGAGGCCTTTGCCCTGCAATGGGACAGTTACAGGCTAGAATTATTATTATGTATTAGATTAATGATATTGATGTATGAAAATCTTATGTTTAATAAGCAGTGTTTTCCTCCGCCATATTTGCAGTACTGTCTAAGATAATCTTGAAAACTATATTCCCTTTGAAAAGTCACATTAAACTTGACCTGTGTGAAACAAGCGACCTTGTACTTAAGATGTAAAGGTTAACTAGAGATGAGGTCAAGGTCAAGATGTCAATGGATATTAATAAGAAAACCTGTGTTTATTCAGAATTTATTTTAAATCTAGTGCAACCTAAACTAAGGAGTGATTACAAATTGACGTTTTTGAATATAGACTTCATAGAAAATAAGTTTGGTCATTATCCACTACACTAACTTAATCTTCTTTTGACCTCTATGTATAACTCTTAGACATCATATCAATCTTTATGCAAATATCTTAGTAGTAATACAAGTGAAAAGTAATATAAATGAATACTCCAATATTGATGATACAATAAAATGTTTGTGATGAACAAACAGCCACAAACATCTTAATAAAACATTGCTATTTACATATCAGAACAACCCGATTGTATGATGTAACTAATACGATAATACACATTAATTTATCATGGTTAATAATATGCTTCAATGTTTGCTTATAAAGAATTTTATATAGCTAGCATTATACCTATACAACATTTATATACTTTATCAAATTTCCTTGTTAAGTAAAGTCACCATGTCAATTCCATGTTGGAAGGACCATGAACTGAGCTTGATTGTGTGATCGTGGTTCCTATAAACCTAATAGCGTAAGTCTTACTTGTTCATCTACTCTTTGAGTAGTGGCACATGTCAAACCGTTATCTTTCATCACCAGTTTGGATGCATGTAATGAGAGCAAACAACTGCCAAATTTCGAACAAACTTCAAAATGATTTGCTTGATGGTAAGCTATCAGTGCTATGCTGTGTAAGATGCTTTTCAAGACTGACATGTGGGGGTCAAATGATAGTCATCCTGAAAATCTGTAGCAACTACAGGAGCACTTAGTAACAGTGTGATTCCATAGATTTGCGTAGTCAAACTTAGGATTGCCTGAAATATGTCGAGACTCCGTAGTTTTGAAAGCACGTTTTTGCATTTGGGCTCGGCTGTAACACGAACGTCTATGCCAGTAGTCACGCACAAATTCCACTCAGCCCATATATCAGAAATATAGTTCGGTTCAAAACACAATACATATTTACACAGTCTCTACACTAAAATAAATTTAACAAACAGGATAACTATGCAAATGTTACCTGATAAATGTCTCAGTTATAGAAAGTAGCTTACAAAACATTTAACCTTGAGATTTGAATGAAATTAGTTGCCAACTTTAGCATATCATAATCAGTATTTTAGATAACTTGTAATTAGGTGTATTTCTAAGTTTATTGGACGTTACTGACTGTAATTGTCTACAGTGAAGGATACCTGGACAATAAAAAAAAGTCCCAAATCGCCAATTCACATTAAGCAAGCGTGGCGATCAATGTTCATGCCTTCTCTAAGAGAAGAGGCCTTTCCCTACAAGGGAAAAATAACTGGCTAGTATGATAATGATGATATTGTATATATATTATTTACATATTGTATTCCTGCTAAGAGAAAATCAGGGATACTGGTTTACAAAGGCTTAGCTACCGTCGTATCAGCCTTATGAATGCTTAGGGTCCCCAAGCTACATAAACCGTAACCTCCTTTGAGGCTTCCTTGCAGAAGCCCCTCCTGATGAATATTGATATAGGGCTCGACTAGGGCAAGCTATACCTCAGCCAGTTAACATAGATGGATTTGATTTTTAGATAAGACCAATGTATGTAATCCACAAAGGCATGTTTCAATTCTAGGTGTCCTTTCAAAACTATGAATGAATGTTAGTAATGTTTCCGGGTCTTGTTCCCTAGTAGTTGTGTTTGATGCCAGAAAATACATTGAATGTTTTTTGTCCAACAGATTACCAACCTGAGATTACCTCGCGAGGGCGACCGCCTTAAAGGATTTGGTTGTGTAGACTTTGAAGAGAGGGAGGGACTAATCAATGCTATGAATATGCCTGATCTCGTAAGTATCGCATTTTCCACCATCCATCCTCTACATTAAGACTGTTCTCATGTTAGACTTATCTAACTACTGTGTCGTACTTCAATGGCACTGCTTTACCCATCATAGTACAAAACATCTGTCTTTACAACTGGTTCAAAGCTGACTTAAAATCCCCCTTTTGTAACATACAATAATTGTAAAGAACTTTTTTTTTTTTTAAAGTTACCCCAATTCTACAGAAAGGACTTATTGTGTATAGTAGTTGACTATTTTGTTTTGTTATAGACAATAGGTGGCAGGCGGATAAGAATAGAAGTGTCTACTCAAGATAACGACCGTCGGATGGGAAGGGGCAACCGGTCCGACCGGGACAGGTAATTTTTTTTTTTTTTTTTTTTATAGTATAGCCTACCAAAGTGACTCCACCCGCCTGATGGTAAGCAGTCAGTGGAATCCAGAAGTGGCGGCCACTATACCAAAAGCCATTTAAACTGCTGGTATGGTGGCCTCCACTATGGCGGCTGGGAATGGGGTTAGGGGAAGGAAATGAGGGACGTGAGGAAAGGGGAAAGGTGGGAAATTGGGCCTCCGGCACTCTCACTCACCGAACGAAACGCAGTAGTACGGATACTACTACTCTTAAGTCGATCTTCTATGAGAGGGTAGTACTTCCCCGGACGATCCGGCCCATTCATGCTGAATTCAGCGTGGATCTACTACCGTAATAAGTAAATACGCATTGTCTTAATATATATACGTACTACGTAGTATTATTAAAGATATTTTGTTAACTACGCTGTTGGATGAGCCAAAAATATTGTCGTAAAGTTATATTCTAGGCAAAAGTTAATATTAAAATTAGTAATGTGTGAATCGAAAATACTTAAAATTGTCAATTTATGCGTATGAGCCAATTTGTATTTTATCCTTAATTCCACGTAAAAAAACTGCGGCGGTTAGTAAACAGGTATTTTTTTTACACAGTTGATAGTAGCAATAAGTAAATTAAGCTAACAGTTTTTGACATTTTTAAATCGCACTTGTAGCGAAAAAGGATCATAAAACGGCAGAAATGTGTATTTTTTGTTAATTACGACAAAGCTTAAAATGGTTGAATCGTCATTTTACTTCTTTTGTACTGATAGTTTGAAATGTTTTTAACCTACATTCTTTTTCCTCTGTTTAAAGAGAGTATGATCCGGAACGCACGATGGGTGATTGGCGATCGGGCCCGCGTTCCATGCCCGATTCATCTGCATCACGACCACGCAACCCCGAACGTGAACGAGATCGTGACCGCGATCGCGACCGGGAGAGGGATTGTGAGTATGAACCAGCCATATTTTACATTAATATGTAGCAAGTATTGAAGGCGCAGCATGAGCAGATCCGTAACAAGGTAGACTTTATAAGGGTGGCGAGCAACCGATGTATCAGGGCGGCTGACGACCGGCGAAGGGGGCGAAAATTGAGGGAGGCCCTTGTCCAGCAGAGGACGTCTTTTGACTCATATGATGATGAAGTGATAGTAGCATTAATACACAATAATAGTAGTATATAGTACTTTAGTAGAGCTCACCATAAATTTTATAATATTGCAAAATATGCAACCATCCATGACAACAGTGATGTAAAATTCGTCACTTACATGCAATTTATATTTCAAATCGATTTAGATTAATTTAAATACCTATGCATTAAAATACCGTGAAATGTTGCACCCCTAAAACTATACACAATGATGATAAGTAGTTTGTAAGTTGGAGTTAACTTTAATGTCACATTTGGGGCGCACGCACAGAGTACAACATACCAGATTGTTCAGAACATCATTGGTATTTTGATATCAGAATTATCTTATCTTTTTTGTAAGATTTTGACCATGATCAGTCAAATATACTTCATAAAATTTTCTTTAATATTTTTTTATAAAATATTTTAGAATTTTCAACATTTTCCGAACAATTCTGTTATTAAGTTACTCTCTACGCCTCGGGAAGGTCTGAGTAAAGGTCGTTTGCGTTGTTGGCAGTGAACCGTCTAGCCGGCGGTATTGTTAACAACGATAGCGGGAACACAAGAAACTCGGGCATTATGACTTTGTTGAGGACTCTATAGACGAGACTATTGTAGATATGACCCTTGAAAGTTCCGTGACCAGCTGTTTTAGTTCAATCTGTGACATAGTATTATTGCTACAACTCAATTCAGACTAGTCTTCAGTTAGCTCCTTCTGCAAATACTTACCTGAGTGATTTATTAGTATTTATTTATATTTTGCACTTTTTTTTTTATATTAATTGCGGTTTTGTTTGGTTTCCCAGCCAGTGCAGACAATCGGCCTGGTGGTTGGCGGGACGGCAATCGTCCCGCGGCGCCTGAACCGGCAAGAACGCCGTATGGTGGACGAGACTCTTTTGGGCGTGATCGAGGATTCGGGGGCGAGTGAGTACAACTCTTGTGTGCAAACTCTTGAAGCTGTAAAAAAATCGAAGTTCTATGTCAATGCTATCAAAAGATATAATTATGGCCGTTCATGTTAATATTGACTGCAAGTTTGAACGAAAACCTGTGTGCGATTCCGAATTGCACTTGGCCGGTTTTTTTTTTCATGTTTACGCATACTACAATAATAATATACTTATTCAATACTAAAATTACTTTGTAATGTTTGAAATTTTTAACTAATTTGTATAGAGGGAGAGAGCGAGGTTTTGGCCGCGACACCGAACGCAGCGGCTACGGTGGTCGTGACGGATTCCGCACCGCTGAGCGGGAAGGTGGCGGTGGGGGTGGATTTGGGTAAGCACTTATTTACTGTACTAACAAAAAATCAGTCTTATTTATGCAAGTTTTCCACCTTGAACATAAAACATTACGTTTTTTTTTTAATTTGCATAAGTATCAGTAAGAGTAGCCTTGAGAATCAAATAAGAAAGATAGTTCTTTGGCCGTATAACTAAATTGTGTTTTTGTATTCAAAGTCGACGGGAAGAGAGAGGAGGATTTGGCGGTAGGAACTTTGGTGACCGCGATCGTGATCGTGACCCTCCACCTAGAGAAGGTAAATATTCCATACTTAATATAAAGAATACCAACCTGTTTTAGTGTCCCACTGCAGGGCAAAGCTCATACCTTCTCATATAGAGAAGGCATGAGCATTAAACACCACGCTTACTCAAGCCAGATCAGACTCAGTCCAGGCTTCCTCATGATGTCACAAAAATGTCCAAGATAAACTTAGAAAGCAGATATTATGACTTTAATCGCATGTACTTGCTCAGATTCTTACCCTCGACTTCATGTTTACGAAGCGGGCGTCTTATCCACTGGAACGCCACCTAACGACTCGCCATTTCATACTAGCTTATAACAAATAAAATACTTTAGCAATTAATTAGTATAACTTTTTTCATTATTACAATACGTTGTTTTCTTTTAGCACCATAAATAGATATACACGACACGAATTTAACTATGTGGTCTTTTTTAATTATGAAAAGAGCCGCAATAAAAATTTCGCATTTAAAAAAAAAATTAAAAATATATCCATCTTTCATTTTTTTTTAAATGTGAAAAGAAAACTGATTTTCTTTTTCATTTCTTTTCATTAACCTTATTATAATATTTGTTATTCAGAAGCGAAGCCGCGTGAGCGTCCGAAATTGAACTTATTACCGCGCACTGTACCGCGAGACGCACCCGCCGAGCCTTCGCCCGCGGACGACAAACAGGACAAACCTACTGCTAAGCCTGTGTCTGCTGAGAAAGTGTTCGGAGCTGCTAAACCCGTCGATACTGCTGCCAAGTAAGTAATGTTTGACAGCTTTACATTTTCCCATATTCCAGTACAAAAATGTTTTTATTTTCCATTCTAAAAGTTTTATTTGTGTAATGAACTAATGAGGTTTGTTACATCTTTTACTATTAATGATTCCACATACCCACGCCTCAGTAAAATGTGACCCACAATAATTATTTTAACCTCTTTGAAATTTATTTTTTTTAAGTTTAAGCAGTTCGTAGTTATTAGTAAATAATATCTAACGAGTAATTTAAACATTGTACGCCATGTTTTAATATTTTATTCATTAAATAAATAAGCAAAGTTCTATTTATTTACAATGAAAAATATTACCGAATTAATGATGGATTTTCTGTTTTTATAATATCATTGATAGTTGTAAAATAGTTCTGCACATTAAAAAAATAGCGGGATTTTATTGTCTCGATGTTTTTATTATTTTAATTCATGTGCTATAGTAAATGGTTAACTAGACACCGGCTCATGCCTATATGCTAGAATCGGTCGCTCTATACCAACATTTTATCTTATAAACTTTTCCAACTGCTTTTTACATTCCTACTTAATTAAATAATTTCTTTGATGTTTTTTTGTAACCATGATTTTTTTAGTAATGAAAGATTCATTCTTCGTTAATTTTTATAGAGAACGGGAAATAGAGGAGCGTCTGCGCAAACAAGAGGAGGAGGCGAGACGTGGCGGTGGTGAAGAGAAGGAACGTTGGGGAAGAAGGAACGACCATTCCGGTGACCGGCGTGCACCTACAGTTAAACGTGGTAAATATTTACTTTATTAGATTATTCTAGTTCTCGTTAATTAATATTTAATTCTAATCGTATACTATCTATTCTTAGATGACCGCGGCAGAGATTCGCGAAGCTTCAACAGGGACAGACGCGACTATTCGAAGGACGACAAAGATACACGCGACCACAGAGACGACAGGGACCGTCGCGAACGGGACGAGCGGGACTCGCGACACGACCGCGACCGACGCGACTACAAGGACGACCGCGACCGTCGCGACCACTCGCCCGAGCCTCGCGACCGACGCGACCTCTCCGGGGAGCGGCGCCCGCGACGCGACCACTCGCCCGCCAAGCGAGACCGCCGCGACAACTCCGGCGACAGACGTCGCGACTATTCGGGCGAACGACGCAACTCACGTGACGATAGAGACTACAGAGACGGGTCGCGCGAACGTCGCCAGCACTCGCGACAGGGATCACGCGAGCGACGCGCTGACTCACCGAGGGACAGGCCCGAAAGGGACGAGCGCTCGGCGCCGAGGGACGAGCGGCCGACACCGCGGGACGAGCGCGCCCCATCGAGGGAAGAACGTCCGGCGCCGCGGGAAGAGCGCTCGGCGCCGCGGGATGAACGTCCCACGTCACGGGACGAACAATCTGCGCCGCGGGACGAACGCAACGGACGCGCGCGTCCTAGTCGAAGCCGCGACCGACACGACGACTACGATGAGAAATCCATGCCTAAGATGAAGGAACAGGAGAAACCGGTACGTATTGTCGAATACTAAATGTTTTGTTTTTGTTGCATAGACATCAGAGTTGAAATTAAAAGCAAACATTTTGTTTTCAGAATTTCGTTGGATCAAATAAATTTAGCTTCTTAGAGGACGCCGACGACAGCGGCGCCGACTAACACGAGCGTAACGTCGGTGCGCGCTATATATTAGTGTCCGTTTTACAGTTGACTCGAGTGTAAAGTGTAAATTTACGAGTATCAGAGTGTCTAACGTGTAGAAGGACTTGATGAAGCACTGAGACAATCTTAAATTGTGCTATGTAATAGAACTCGATTGTTAGTCACTAGTGCGGTGTGGATATACGTGTATATTATAGGGTTGCTATATGCTCACACTGCTTCGAGGCCGGCCCCAGTCTCCACGCTCGTTGCCCAGCGCTGGGCAAGCGCCCGGTGACGGTACAGTGTAGGCTGGGGCTATTTGTGACCATGTACTGATTTGTGTAAATTTTTCTATGGGTTTGTTACAAATATATAATGTTAAATGTGAATGGTTGCAAACACGGCCAACAACTACAAATATTCCATTAAATTCTGATAAGAACTGGGTTTGGGTCAGGTGCTGCACTTTCATGTTTTTTTGTGAATAATGATTATTTCTTAATTTTATATTATAGCAATATTGAAATCCTTTTAGAAGGCAGTTTACTGCAGTCGATTGCAAACACCATAGGGAATCTAATTTCTATATTTTAGAATATTATGTCTTTTATGTTAAATATTTAGTCGATTTAGGTTATTAAAACGTTAATTGTATTATTTATCTTTACACTCAAAATTTGTTAAAATAATATTAAGCCGCAATATTCCTATATTTGCAAGTATGCATACAGTTGTGCCTGCCTCGATCGTAAAAAAATATAGATGATATAATTAAAAGTACCTAATTAATGCGATTTGGGCTTGGTCACAATATAATTTAATGGTCAAAACGTAACAGACGTTTAATTTGTAATATCGAAGAATTTTTGTTTGGTACACTATGTAATTGTGAATTATAAATAAATAATTACCCTTTTTACAGTATTTACAACTTTTATTTACCATAATGAATCCTATGTAAAATATATAGATTATAATAATAATAATAATAATATTCTACCACATTTACACAGCGCCATCTAGTCCCAAATTAAGCAATTATATTTGCTTGCGTTATGGGTACTAAACAACTGATATACTACTTATATACATTTTTTTTTTGTAAATACATATAGATAAATTACACCCAGACACAGAACAAACAATCATGCTCATCACACAATGATTTGTCCTGGGTGGGAATCGAACCCACGACCTCCAGCTTAGCAGTCAGGGTTACTAACCACTAGGCTAACAGGCCAGTCTAATATTATGCAAACTAATCCTTAAATCTAGCAGCACGGAATCTCATTATTCTGTCTGTGTTTCTACGCCTTTGGGCGCTTAACGTTCAAAGCGCAAAATGGTAAAAGAGCGAAATGTTAAAGGAGCAAAATGGTAAAAGCGCACAGAGGTAAAAGAGCAAAATGGTAAAAGCGCACAAAGTTAAAAGAGCAAAATGGTAAAAGCGCAGAATGATAAATCAGTTGCCTCGCTTATTAGCTGCCATGATGATAAAAATATCTTAATTTTGGTGAATTGTGACTCCCTAATAGGAACAATATAAATAAAACGTGAATATTTTTTGGAAAACCATTTATTTTCAAAATGAATCAACTTTATGATCAAAATAAAATGAAATAATAATATTAATGTCCATAATGACATCATCCACTACTACGTAACGTATACATAATAATTATCAAAATCAAAAAACGTTACGGTACTGAGTCATAATACTCATAATAAATTATTGCATAAATATGAAATCAAATTAAAAAATTAAAGAGGAAAATAAAAATGTCAAAATGAAATAAGCAACATTCATGAGATCAACAAAAAGAAATAATAATACTTTTTTGTGTTCATCGACGTCTAGGTACTACTAATATAATTATATCAGAATCATAAAAAAACTATTACTGAAAGTAATAAATAACCCTAAACTTCTTTCTAGTAATTCTAAAAAAATAATAATAAAAGAATCATGAAACGAAAATATGTAAAATTGACAAATGCAGTATGTATGTGTTTTTCAATATTAATTTGTCGTTTTTTATTTTTTTGTAATAATCTCTCAAAATATTATTTTTTTAAGAAACTGGACAATTGTGATGGTTTTTCGCTTCAATTTTTTCACAAGCCGTCGGTTTTTTTTATCAAATTTAATGTCACTAAGCTTTCTCTTATTTTTTGTACATAATTTAAATAGAGATTCTTTTAAACATACATCCCACAATTCAGCCTCTCTTCGCAATTTATAAATAAACAGATATAAATTAGGTTTTTTTAGTATTCTACAATTAAACGGTGGTGCCATTCTTCAAGGGCGTTGATGGTCCTATGCCGCTCTTCAGCACAACTTAACATACTTGCTGGTAGATGAAGGTACCAAGTTTTCTCAAAATAAGTTCGAAAACGTCTCATCTCAAGTGAGTCTGGTGCAGTAGCCAATATATGCTGCCACGTCTCGTGAATATAATTTGCAGGTACGAGAGGTATAATGGAGCACATCCTTGTTGTATTCCTGCCTTCTTTTGTTTTATTTAATTTAAATTTCTTAGATTTTCGCAATATGTAGTTGTCTTGATATATTATAAAGTTATTAGCTAAAGCTTCAGGTATAGTTATAGTTCCTGAATCATTGTGACTTAATACATCGGTACACAAATACTTTTTGCGAGCTCGGCGTAGTGTCTTTGACGGAGCTATAAGAAATCCTTAAGTCATTTTCTATACCTTCGTTTTCTTTATTTTCTAAAATTCTTTTTCTACAATCTTCTGAATGGGCCCAAGATCTCTGCATACTGCTTCCTTCAAAATCAGTTTCTGTTTATGCACTTTGTTAGCTAAAGGATCCGCATGGCATGAATGGGCAGATTCTCTTAGCATTTTCTTGTTCGTTTCGTCAATAGTGACTGACGCACTACATAAACCCCTTTTAATACATCTCCATAAAGTCGTTCCACTTTTGTTGTTTAATTGTTTATTATACCTGTACTCGCCGCGTATTAGTGTTAAATAACCTTTTTGATTTTTTAAAAACTCAAAGTTTTGGTCTGTCATCGTGATAAATCGTTTTTAATAATCGCAAAATAGAAAAATACTTCACAATAATTCAGAAAATTCACACCAAAATGATAAACTGGTTAATAAAGTAGTTCAAACACAAGTTATTCGCATAATAAACGACAAGCCGTACTTTTCTTAGAAACTGGCAAACTTTTATTAAACTACCCTCAAAATGTTGAGATGATATTGCGTTTCGTTATTGCAAATACAATAACCGTACGATTAACAAATTGTGACTCTTTAAAGTTAAGGACACTATTAGAAGAAAATTTTCCTGTTGTTTCATTTTCAATGATAATTATTATGTATACGTTACGTAGTAGTGGATGATGTCATTATGGACATTAACAATATTATTATTTCATTTTATTTTGATCATAAAGTTGATTCATTTTGAAAATAAATGGTTTTTCAAAAAATATTCACGTTTTATTTATATTGTTCCTATTAGGGAGTCACAATTCACCAAAATTAAATTATTTTTATCATCATGGCAGCTAATAAGCGAGGCAACTGATTTTTTTATCATTCTGCGCTTTTACCACTTTGCTCTTTTAACTTTGTGCGCTTTTACCATTTTGCTCTTTTAACTTTGTGCGCTTTTACCATTTTGCTCCTTTAACATTTCACTCTTTTACCATTTTGCGAGTGCTTACCATTTTGCGCTTTGAACGTTATGCGCCCAAAGGGTTTCTACGGCATGCTGCCTCGCGCAAATAATAATAGCGTGCATTTTGCAAGAAATGCAAAATCAGAGTAGTCTACTAAAAAAAACAAATTCGAAAAATAAAAAAATTCTAGGTTGATCCTTGGCTATACGAATAGACTACAACAGGTGTATCCCACTATTTCCAATAAGTATTATAACTATATTAAATACTGAAACTGATTCTCCCACTGTTTCCATTGCCGGCGGGAGCGGCAAAAAAGAACTGCATCACCTCATATGACATGATGGTGTGCAACTGTGCACTTATTTATTTATTTCCTCTTTAGATAAAACTTCTTGAACATAGTAGTAATTATTGTTCGCGTGTTAGCCTGATAGGTACGTAGATATTAGATACCGCTTCTTCCCCACTACATAGTTAGTTATACATAGTTTGTAATACCAAACATTTTATGCTCAATGGCTCAACTATACTATACAAGAAGAAATAGAAGAAGTAATGATAGGTCCGGATATAATGAGAGAAGAATTCGACAGAGCTCTAAACAGTATTAAGAATGGAAAGGCAGCAACTATTTTTGCTCAATTTAGTTGATCAGCTATTAAGGTTTAATACTATCGATAGTATTGATAGCATAGCGACTATCAAGGTTCAATACTATCGATACTATTGCAAATCGTCAATAGTACCTATCCCTTACCCTACATTGTACTATCGATAGTATCGATCCTGTCGATATTCCCACTATTACCGCACTATCGATAGTTGCCTATCGATCGGCATCACTAGCGTTTACGCCTCATGAGTGGCAAGTAGTGGCAACCACAGAGTACATTTTACATCACAGAACAAGTAATAAAGCATTTTACATACTGAGAGTGCCAACGTCGCAATTTAGTGTCATATTTTAGTGGCTTTAATTTTTATCCTAAATTCTTTGCTGTATTTTAAAAATATGTTCTGCTAACATGCTAGAATTAGGTGAAAGCTGTATAGAAAATAAGTAGGTAGGTACTTAACTATAACGCTTACAGTTATTTTACTATGATAATAACGCAATTACTTAAGTTTGAAATGTATTATTTGCTTAGAAATAAAACTGCAAACGCAATACTTACTTTATGAACAGCTTTCACCTAATTTTATCATGTTGCAGAACATATTTTTAAATCATAGCTAAGATTAAATGATAAATCAGCCGAAAGCGTTTATTCCATCTAGTCCTACCTACTAATAGTTCGATAGTCGAACTCTTTGGCTTTATTTTTCCAATATGACATTCACTGCTGAGCATAGGCCTCCCTAGGGATGCAAAGTTTTAACCTACTACATACGTCATAACTATTTCTTTTATTGCCGACAGTGGCAGACTAGTAAACAGCGCACGTGATGGTAAGTGGTAACTGTCACTCATGGACGACTCGGAGTCTCTAGAATTGCTCCTACAATGCCAGGGACTGGGAAGCCGCTGCCTACCTTGAAGGCAAGAGTGGGATAAGTGAAAGGATCGAGGGAGGAGAGGAAAAAGTAAGGAGAGAAATTGGGCCTCGCTTGGGCACTCTCACTCACTGAACGAAACGAAACGCAATAGTACGGATACATTACTCTTACGTCGATCGTCTGTGAGAGGGTAATACTTCCCCAGTTGATCCTGCCCATTCATGCTGAAATCAGCGTGAAAATACTACCTTGAATTTATTTTTAATCTACCTACCTACCTAACCTTAACCTTTTTTAGTTGCCATGTTCATAAATCAGACTACGCGTTAGTATTACCTACATATTTTACTTATTCGCGTCTCTTTGAAATACATATTTAGTATTGAATAGTTAAGGCGATCTCGATATGTTTATTAAGGTCCATCTCGCATCAAACGGACAGCATCGCATCGGACAGGAACGAATTTTACAATCTAAACGAAATTAAATCTTGTATACAGTGGTTAAGGTATATTACCAAGTCACGCAAACAGCAGCTTGACTGCGCGTGCGTGCGTCGACGGATGTAAGCACCCGGCGGTATGCTACGACGCGCGATCGGCTCTGTCCACGTGTCATTGGCTCCGTTCGGATGCCACCGCGTGCGGTCTAAGCTGTTTCGAATGTCTAATTTACGATTATTTTCTACTTCATATAAAGCAATAGCCAACAATCAACAATACTACGTCAACTTCAACCATTTAAAGATAGAGCACGTCAACACTTAATGCTCAAAACCATTGAGAAGGCGCCGAAACGAATACGTTCACAAGCGACCCGCCGGCCGTACGGAACTGGCCGGTCTCTTGTGGGCATGCGTAGACATTCTGCTGGACGCGATCGCAATCGCGACCGCATGCGTCCACGCATTCGTTCCTGAACGATGCGATGCTGTCCGTTCGATGGAGATGGACTTTAGCGTTCACTACAAGTGTGTATGTTGGATACTTCTCAATACCAGGTAGGCATAATATAGACCTACTTAAACTTGTTTATTTATTTATTTATTTATTTTTTACATGGACGACTTACAGCTATATAACAACCTAAATTAATTGATAGTGAGTAGTTACAATAAGGCAATTACAAGTCATCACTATAGCCTGCGCAGACGACGGACTTTCCTCCGCGGCGGAGAAAAAAGTATGCTCCTCGAATAAAAAGTTCGCCGCGGATTTACCGCGAACTCAACGCACACGGCGTGCGATCATTTGTTGCCCGAAATTGTAGAGAAGTGCTCTTTTTTTGACGTATCACATAAAGAAGTTCTTTTTTCGACTTCTTTTATTAATATTTTACAATCGATTTCCTGCGTCATCGTTTATCGTCGTGCATACGTACGTCACTCTCGAGTGCACAACGCGGACTAAAGGCCTCCATGTGCGTTGCTTCGCCTAGTCATAAGAGTGCTATTTTTTTCGGGGACTCCCCCGTACTTTTGTCCGGTCCACTCCCTGCATGCCCGTGTGCATAACCCTAGCAGGAAAGTGTCTCCTAGAGTGATATGAGTAGCACGAATACTTAGTGCCTAAATTGCTGTAAATGTGCGTCGCATTAAAACGTTTGTGCGTGTTGTTGTTTTGATATAATACGCAAAAAACGATTCCTGCTAGGGTAATGTTTTTCTAGCAGGAAAATTCTAAACGAATGATCGGAGAGAGAAAAGTTTTACTACGCCAGAGAGCTTACATTTGTGCTTAAATGTGCGCCGAAAATATAATCTGTGCGTCTTTAAGTTTTCGAGATATTCCACTTGCTGCTGGAGTAACGTTTTGCAGAATCGCGTATCTCGAAAACCATTATATGTCCGACTGTAAAATAAACGCACATCGATTAGCCCTTCGTTTGTGCCTATTTGTGCAAAATTAGATTTAAGAAAATATCTATAGTTTTTAAGAAATCGCGCTTTCTTAAAAAATCGAAAAATAATCGTAGCAAATAAATTATGAAACTTACAAGCTCACTGAAAACTGTATTCGTTCCTGCTTGACTCATAGAATAACCACAAAAAGTTTCAGAAGTGTAAGTACATGATCTATTGAATAATAATACTAAAAGTCAAAATGACGGAGGCAGAAATTTGACGTCAATATACAAGAAACTGGCTCAACCCAGAAGGTGTGCGTTTATACCAAAAGCTGGTGCCTTTATTCAATTAATATATTGCAAAGTTTCAGCTTGGAATGCTTTATATTTAAAAAGATATAAACAAAAATCAAAACTTGTAAACAACGGCAGGTTAACCGACCGAATTCGAATGAATACAAAAAAGCGACGGTTTCATACATATCGATAACCTTCATAACTTTACTCACAAACCGGTTGACACATGTTGGGCCTTAGTACACTGACGTAGAAAATGACAAGTGAAAAATTAACTTTAAGCATTGAAATATTCTACTAGCTGTTCATGAATTTGCACATTATTAATTACTATAATATTATGTGCTTATCGTAAGTGCTATTCCAAGGTAATAAATAACTAATAAGGTATCTTCATTGCCATATTTAAATGAAGTAAATTTACCTAGTACCTATTTTGTGTGTGAACGAAGAACAAATATCCAGACATACGTACCTATAATATCAGTAGAATAAAGTACCTATTTACAAATGCCAATAAATTGATTTAGGGTAAAAAAAGACAAAATACCTACATAAATAGCATAAAACTTATTGTTTTATGCTATAGCCATGTAGGATAATAGAAAATTTCCAATTGCCGACACGCCAGTAGCTTATTGACATTATTTTAATTTGGCGGCTTTTTGGATGTTTATGTGTCATTCAACAGTCTGATGAATTATGATAATGTTGTTAAGTATTCATGATTATATTGTTAAGTAACTACCTATATTATTATTTATATACCAGCCAAATACCGCATTGTAATAATTTGTGAACCTTCGATGTTAACAGTCAAATCAAGAAAATTATTAATCTGTCATTGGGGTTGGACATGTCCGCTCGGATAAGAACCCCTAAATAAATGTACATTAAAAAAATCGTATGTAGGTAATAATGACTACACAATAATTACAAATAATTTAATTTTGATTACACTATTAATGTTTTAAGATTTATAGGTAGATAATTTGATTTGTGACATGATACCATAATTACTTTAAGAATAAAGATAATAATTTGCACATCAATAACCTCTTTCATTTGATATGGTCACAATTAGCCCCTAAAATTAAGTCATCATATAGATAAGCATAAATTGCAAACAAGCGTTTGATCGCGACTGTACGAGCTACAATTCAGGTGCAATAAGTTAAATTAAGAAGGTCAGCAATATGTATGAAACTGTCGCTTTTTTGTATTCATTCGAATTCGGTCGGTTAACCTGCCGTTGTTTACAAGTTTTGATTTTTGTTTATATCTTTTTAAATATAAAGCATTCCAAGCTGAAACTTTGCAATATATTAATTGAATAAAGGCACCAGCTTTTGGTATAAACGCACACCTTCTGGTACCTTTTAGTATTATTATTATTCAATAGATCATGTACTTACACTTCTGAAACTTTTTGTGGTTATTCTATGAGTCAAGCAGGAACGAATACAGTTTTCAGTGAGCTTGTAAGTTTCATAATTTATTTGCTACGATTATTTTTCGATTTTTTAAGAAAGCGCGATTTCTTAAAAACTATAGATATTTTCTTAAATCTAATTTTGCACAAATAGGCACAAACGAAGGGCTAATCGATGTGCGTTTATTTTACAGTCGCACATATAATGGTTTTCGAGATATGCGATTCTGCAAAACGTTACTCCAGCAGCAAGTGGAATATCTCGAAAACCTAAAGACGCACAGATTATATTTTCGGCGCACATTTAAGCACAAATATAAGCTCTCTGGCGAAGTAAAACTTTTCTCTCTCCGATCATTCGTTTAGAATTTTCCTGCTAGAAAAACATTACCCTAGCAGGAATCGTTTTTTGCGTATTATATCAAAACAACAACACGCACAAACTTTTTAATGCGACGCACATTTACAGCAATTTAGGCACTAAGTATTCGTGCTACTCATATCACTCTAGGAGACACTTTCCTGCTAGGGTTATGCACACGGCATGCCCTCAGTTATTCGGGCGACTATTTGTACACGGTACTTTTAATTACTCGTTTGCGTTACTCGATACAGTTGTAAGCGATCTATTTTAGCGGATAAAAAAGTACGCGGACAAAAATCCCTCGTCTGCGCATATCTATAGACATTTATTTAAGTAACATGAATGAGCAATTTGAAAAAAATAATAAAAAATCAGTTAGTTGTTTTTTTTTTTCCTTAAAAAAGTCTTGGCTTAACAAACGTCTTGTTGAGGACACATTAGTTGTAAAGGGATCTATATCATATTGCTTACACAGTCTATTAAATGTTCTGCTTGCTCGCACCATACAACTGTTTTGTCTGTAGTTAGTTGAGACATTTGGTATGCGTAAAGGCGGATTAACCCTCAATGACCTGTTGGGGACACTAAGATGCAAATCTAGCCAAAAGCTCCGAGCTATCTATGCTGTTATTAAATATTTTTAAAATAAAAGCAACATCAGCTATGTCACGACGGACAGCAAGTGGCAAGAGGTGGTACCTTTTACAGAGTTCGTCGTAGTTGTCAGAGTGATAGGGAATCTGTTGGTGGTAACATAGGTATTTGACAAAGCGCTTCTGTACGTTTTCTAATCTGTCGATGTACTTTTGGTAGCAAGGGTTCCAAATCAAAGATGCATATTCCAAATGACTCCTAACAAAAGTACAATATAAGATCTTCAGAGATTTAACTTCTTTAAAGCACTTAGAAAGCCGCATTATAAAACAAGAGTTGTGAGCTCTTGTTTAATCAATCACTGAATACTGGGCACCTATTTGTCATTAATTAGGAATAAAACACAAATTCCAACTACAACAATTTATTTCAATTTACGGTAAACGTATAAGACAAATTTAATGCAAAATAACTTTAATAAATCATGCATATTTAATATTTTTGTACACATTAAAATTATTAATTATATTTTTTTATTATTTTTCATTGCATTGTAACTTTAAGACCATTGATTAAAACTAATTGAACTATAGAATTTAAAATTACACCCTCTTAAATACTAGCGTCCTGACAATTCAAGACCCTTTACATCTATAATCATAGTAAGCAAACAAACACTAGTATTATTATAGTTACATCTCGCATCCAATTCAATCAGGACAGTAACCATGTTACATAGAATCCCTATGAATATAGATTAGTCGAACATGAAGCTCGAGGAGTTCTTAAGATTTGGAACAAGTCAAACTCGTGATGTCGTTCATCGGTTAAGGATGGCAGACATCAGTTCTCCTTTTAACTTCTTCGTCATCTCTTCCAAAATGTCAGCTTCGACTCTTAGCCTTTTGTTTTTCTCTTCTAATTCTTCGGCTAACAGTTCCATATGCTGCTCCTTGAGCTTTCTGTTCATTCGAGACCTTTTGGATGCTTCATTATTCTTATCTCTTAATTCCCTATACTTATACTCGTGTGTGGAGGTAGATGACGAGTTCTCATCTACGCTGCACACAGAAGACACTGTGCTCTCCCTCCTCTTGGGAGGTCGCCCTCTTCGTGCCTTAGGTTGACTTTCTAGCGCGAGGATTAAATCCTTGATGGGTACACTAGGCTTTCGCCTCTTGTATTTTCTTGGAGGTTGTTCAGAGTAGGGAGTGTAGGTCTCATCGGAGTCTTCACTATCGTGACGTCTTCTCCTACTAGTAGAGGTGGATTTGCTGTCATCGTTGTCAGACTCCATGTGAGATTCACTCTTAGGTGTGATGGGCTCGTAGTCCACCTTCGGAGACGTCTTCAGTGAAGTGAACGTCTCCGGTAATGGATTCTGTGTCAGCCATGGTTGTGGAGGATCCTGAAACAAAGTAAAACTCTTGTAAATATAGAAGCTCGTATTTCACCAGGGATTGAAAATGTTCTAAATGTGAACCAAAATATTGCAATACAACTCATTAACACTTACCAAGATCTCTGTGCATTTTTCTTTTTCAAGTGAAATGACATCGTTGAGAATGATCGGTGTGCTGATGTCGCCTGGCCAGACTGGTGCCCGCGCCGACACGTCCACCGACAGGCCCTCGCTTCGCTTAGGCAGAGCCGAACTTTGCATCGCCCCAAAGTTTTGTTCTTTATTCATGACGAACTCCGAACCAATAAGGTTGATAACCTCCACTTCTCCCGGTGTGACGGACCCAATCTTGAGGTCAAGTGAGTCGTCAGCGTTGATGAAATGCTCTGCGTTGGGTGTATTAGTGTAAATTAAATCGTAGTGAGTGTCTGATGTAATAGCCCAGTTGACTGGTTCCGCGGCGGCTTGCCACGAACTCATATCTGCGGCCGGTTCTGACGTTAAATCTCCGATAACCAATGGGAGGCTGTCCAAGAATTTCTCCTGACTTTGAAGGTTACTATTCGTATCACCGTCAGAGAAACTGAACATATGACTGTCAAACTGACGGAACTTTTCAGCAGGTGACAGTGGACCGACAGGTGTGATGTTATAGAAGCCTACTTGCGGCAGAGGAGAGTTAACGTCAAACTGTTCCCACTCCGGCGGGGAGAATGGCATGTGTGGTGTGTCGATATTGAGTGCCTTTTCTTCAGTTTTCTTAAATGAATCTGTTGAGAAAATATGATCTGTTATAATATTTTTAAGATTGTCTTTATGCGACATTATAAGGAGTGTAAAATTTAGTGTTTTCAAAATATCTTTATTGAGAATCTTTAAGGAGTACGAGTATTTCTTTACAATTGGGCCAAATAGTTGATAAAATAAATATTTCCTTACCAATGGTCTGTACTGCTTCTTCCTTTGCGGGATCGCAACACAAAGGATCCAGTTCTTGGAAGAACTCGAAGTCCGATTCGTTGAACATTGTGCTGTCGTAGAGAGGCTCGGTTTTCAACGATACCTGAAATTAGATGACACAATGTTAGCATGTTTCTTGTGTTATGAGGCCAGAACTAAAATAATCTTAATATTATCTATATTATTTAAGTAAAGAATTATATTTTAATGTACTCACGGAAGTTGAAGCGCGGCTTACCTCTGTATAGCTGGTGGTGGCCACTGGCGACGACTGCACCGTGCTTGAATATCCGTCGATACGTTGAACCACACCGGTTGAACCGTTCACCTGATGGCTCTTCTCGCTCTTTAAACGATCTAGTTTTACCACTTTCAAAACAGATTGAGTCTTGAGACTCGTTTGAGAAAAAACCATGTCTTTCGGTGTTTGGTTTGGTGTACTGATTTCCGAAATCGTCGCTCCGACTCGGACAGGTGATCTTTTGAGGAACCATTTTGTATAGAACTACAAACAGAAATGATACGACGTAACATAATGTGCATACTTATATGAAGCGGGGCGTGGAAGTTAGAGGGTAAGGATCGGAACATGATGGAGTAGCAAATAATAAATAAAAATGAACTCAATGTTTGAAGCGTCACACGAATGTGAGCCGTCATCATTGATAGGAAACATGTAATTATGTATGTATAGCAATCTGTATAATGAGATACAATATATACACATATATGTATGTATTAAGACGACACACCGTGCCTACACAAGATTTTAGACAGTCGAGACAGCGAGGTCACGACCTTGAGACCGAAATACTAATGAATAAAATGTTTGAAGAATGTACATAATTATGTATCATATGGAGACGAATAAATAGCGTTTATAGGAATGATGATTGCATAAATATGTAAATACGTAGGATAGATAAGTACATAAAACTGAAATCAATACAAAGAACTTCATGGTTTCAGTTGCCACTTCTATGCAATCAACATAGTGTCACCTGCCCTTTGAATTAGTCTCTTGACTTGTAAACCGATCAAAAGTGGAATCTAGAAATTTGTTTTGTAGTAGGTACCTATAGGGATAAGAATAGAATATTGCTGTTACCTCGAACTACTGCATATGGCAAAAACTGAACGAAAACCTGCGTTAGTAGGATTCAGTGGCCATTACTCGAGAACCTAAGTAACTTACATTAAGTTAGTCTTAACTTATGACTGAAAGAAATTCTATTCTAATTAAGCTATCAACTTATCGGGTATGTAAATTATGAAGACTCGTTAATTTTAAATAACTAGGCATTAACTAGGTATCTTATATCTAATAGCTTAATATAAAATAAACTACTAAGTAATAAATTAAATATCGATCAGCGGTGACGGCCACCATATTGTGATAGTCCGCGTCGCTATCGAAATTACATACGCTTTGTGTTCGCGATGTTTTTGAATGCTTGCAATACTAGACTCACTTTATGCAAGTTGCCAACTATGAGACATTTGTTTGTGTCTCGTGTCCAGGCATTTAACTAGCTACAGTACCCTTCCAGCCACTCTATAGTAGTGTAAAATTTGCAGACTACTATTTTGCAGCAGAAATCAATCTGGCACTGCGGTGGTACCTACCTAGCCGGCCTGTAAAAAAGGCCTACCACCAGTAAAAACGCATGTTTAAGTTATTAGTGTATTTGTGCTAAAACTAATAATAAGAGCAGGAGACTGTACTGTTAGGTAAACCAAGCAAAAAGATTAAGATTTCGTGGATGGTCTCGTGAGGCATGACGTGTTGTGAAGGGATAGTTGGACGCAATTAAGAACATTATGTCATGTAACTATGCACATAATAATTCAAAATTAACATTTCAAATATTCAGATCAAAAATGTAGACCAAATATTTTTTTACTAGTTTTTTATAAATATCTTTATACTAGATTGTCTTTTTTTTTTCAAAAACTGCAGAGTACCTATATTATTTTTTTCTGAAAAAAAAAAGATGGCGAAAGGCAATAAGCATTAATCTTCTATGGTCACTCGTTTTGACACGAGCGTTGACTAAATCTGCGTCTGTGAACATAAGAGGGTCATTTTGTGAAGGGGAGAATGAACGCTATTACTTACTTGATTGAACTCTTCTTGAGCTCCTAATGAAATTTTAACTCTTTAAGCGCCTAACCAAATAAAGGTGCTGTACGTATGCCTGAAACAAAGAGAAACAACATTGAATAAAACGTTATCTATAAAAGAAACGGTATCGTGTACTATCTTAATGGATTATGGAAAAATACTGAGACCTTGTAAGTTTTGCGATAGGATGTGCCACGTCGTGATGATAGGTATGATAGTGCAATTTTTATGTTGCTTCATATCGGTAAGTATTTAAATATTTTTTGTTAAAAAAACTTATGTATTCACTAGGTAATTTTAAAATGCCATTATGTTCCGTGGTATCTCTATTGATTAGTGCGATGACGCAGGTTAACCGAGGATAAAAGTCATTAGTCATTATGCGTAGACTGCCTACGCCAATTATCGATTAGAATAAAAAAAGTAGATTTTGTATCGACAGATAGTTAAGTTGTGTGGTGTGTAGTTAAGGCATAAAATAGTCTGGTTTATAGTAATAAGTAAATATCGTTAATATTATTACTTATGTACCTAAATTTGTAATAGTTACGGCTGAAAATATAAAATGCTCTTATTTTGTTTTAAATAGGTACAATCATATAAATGTTTAGCCCGTTTCAAAAATGAAAATAACCTTAATTTGGCTATTTTCCAATTTCAGCTGCAAGACATAAATCGTCAAAAAAACAAGCTAAAAGAGCATATCCATTGTAAAAACAATCCAAGTTTTAAAATTTGAAATAAATTAGAGAAAACACTAGTAAGTACCTAACATTCAGCAAAGCAATTTAAATAAGTAATACAAGCGATTTAAAAAAGCTGAAGTTACAAACGAATATGTTAGCCCTAAAATCAAACTTAAAATGATGAAATTTAATGTCTCAATCCTCTTCAAATTCTTGTTCTGTAGCCAAACTGAAGAGTTAACTCGACCTCAATTACTTCTCGATGAGTAATGCGAATTGCGATGATAACAGGGAAAACCCAAGCAGTAAGTCCATTACGCAGCTATCAGTTTTAGAAAGCTACATGTCAGTAAGATGGATATAAACCCTCACCAAACCTATTCAATCGTCATAAATGCAGTCGTCAATATAAACTTTTTAATTAAGTGTGTGTATCTAAGTAACCTTATTGGATTATTATGACGAACCCACTTTAAATATATTTTGCACACAAAATGAACCCAGATTTTAACACAGCTACATAATGTCATTGTATAGAAAATTCAAATGTCATTATTTAAACATTAGAAGATAATCGGGATTCAACAATTTCAATAAATTGTCGCGCATTTTCTAGAGATTGATTGTGGTGCGAGCGAGATCGAAGCAACGCAACGTGACCGTACCGGTCGTGTCTCGACAAGTCGAAACGTGCTTCCCTCGCACAAGCGGCCCCGTCTAAAATAATATGTCGCAATAGTTTACTTTCCGGGACTATTTATACGGAAAATACTTTTTTCGTAACACAAGCAGTTAATGACTTGAAAAAACTTGTCAGTCAAGACTATAATTAAAAAAGCACGTCTAAAATTATTGCACAATAATTAATTTGCAACAAAAATCTTTCATTACGCATTAATTTAACAATTATCCTTGTTACAGTGAGTTACATGAATTACGTGTTATAACAATTAAATAATAAAATGATTCAAGATAGAATAGAAACAATATTTAACAATAATATGACTTACCTCACTACGATCATATACTGTTTGCGTCCACTTGATGTATTATTAGCTATTCTCACAACAAATGAAGAGAAACTAGCAAAATGCAAGGCGATTTTAGTGCGCTAACAAACTTTTAAAACTTAGTTGGTCAACTATGAAGTTTAAATAAATTGGAAATAACAACAACCGCTACCACGTCGTGCACTCCGTGCGAGCTCCGAAAATATTGTGCAATGCCGAACTCCGGACTGGCCGTACATTTTCCTGAAGCCCCACTATTCAACAATCGCGATCTAAAAATAGCTTTAGGCTCTCGCTATTGGTTGTTTCAAATGACGTCAACTCGCTGGGCCAATGGGGTCGCTTGATTTCTATTATCACGAGACCCAAGTTGTTGCGTTCAACTGTGAACGTATCTATACAATTCTTATTATGTTTAGGTACCTATGCCTATGTAATATAGGGGAATCACATTGTTCAAAACAGCGGAGCATAGTTTTTTAAACGTGACTCACGAAGATTGAAGACAAACACGATCGGATAATAAAATTGATACATTTGGGTACATGAATAATAGGTATTATTTATTATTGGAATAAAACTACAAAGGGTGTATGTCGTTATAATTACATTGAATCTATATTAGAATAAGTTTAGAATTGTAGTACCACAGTACAATTCGTATTTTGACCTACATAAGAATCAGAATGTTGTATTTAACTGTTATTAATTTTTTTTTTAATTTTTTTAGCCAAACTAAGTCTACATTTAATAATCCAAAAATTTACTTTTCGAAGTTAGAGTACCGGATAGTCTGTCAAGATTGACAAGCCTGTCAGGCCTACAATAGTCGTAATATTTTTATTCCTAGTTTCTATAACGTGGCAATCATTTTATTAACCTTAGAATTATCCATAATATTACGCCGTCGAGCACAAAATGACATGTTTGTATAGACATGGCTGGGTTAAAGGAAAATCATAAACTCAAAACAAACAGGATTCAGTATTTACATGAAAATAGAGGTAAACATGCTGATGCTTCCTTCACGGTTGTTACGCAATTTTACGAATCTATCATGTCTGTTCGTGTATTCACTGGAAAATACCATAATATAGGGAATTTCGAAGAGTAATCCAAATCTTGCTACATGTTAGATAACTCGTGGTTCCTATCTGCAGATAGCTTTTAAAGATTAAAGTTCTATTTTGATAGATTACCTCATAGCAGGTCGATAGTCCGCAACGCTACGTAAATGTACGTAGATTATACATTAATTTACTAATGTTTTTACAGGTCAGGAATGAGTCATTTTCTCATGACATTGAAGTAAGTTGAATAACCTTATCTTTACTTACTTTAGTCAATTCTAAGTAAAACTAACTTATAACATTGTTATTTTTACTTTAATGAATTAAATGAACAGCAGACTTCTATGATTGTATCGATTTTTAATGCATTTATAAGGTCAGTATCTACCTATTGATTTATAGTAATAGGTAATTCAAATAAGAGTATTACGCGCAAAATATTTAACAACAAATCCCACACTCCTTTCGGTGTGGTATTTGATAGTTATAGCGCATAGGAAAAAGCATAACATTATGTATACATACTTAACAATTAAAAACTATATAAAATTAAAATAACATAGTTAAGATAAGATTAAAGAAAAACGCCTCTAGTATTTTCTCTGAGAACTAAATTTTGATTTTGACAAAATTGAAATAACGCTGCTTTATACATACCGGAAAGACTAACGCGCCATAATTATACTCGTATATTATTAACTTGCTAGTTCCAACATGAATTAGGGTCAAGATCACCTAGGGAGCGCCATCATTTATTCATTTTAAATGAAACAAGAAGAAATTGAACAGCGCTCTTGGTACTTACTCTAAGAACTAAATTTTGACACAAATTTCTAATGCGCTGTTACTGGAGAGACTAAATAAACGCCAGACTGTTTCTTGATAGTTTTAATATAAATAGGATCGAGATTACCTAGAGAGTATAATCATTTTAATAATAAATATTTATTCATTATAAATAGAGGAAGAAATTGAACAGCGCTTAGGTATTTACTCTGAGAACAAAATTTTGACACAAATTCATATTGCGCTGTTACCGAAGAGACTAACAAGCCAGACTTTATTCAGAAGTATTTGCATGTACCTTTAAAGAATACCAGTGTTAAGTGATAATAAACATATTAAGCTACTGTTTTTCTTTTCTAGATTAAGTACGGATAAATTTCGACACCATCACATTTCGCTTATATTTTATTGCCCGTGGTAACAGACAAGAAAGCGATTTACCTAGGTACTTGATATAATAACAACGCTCGTGAAATTCAAAGACAAAAACACAGTTAGCCACCCACCTAGCGCCTCTCATTACTATCATGTAAAAAACGAAAATCACTATATGCGGGCCAATTAATTAAGTACTTCAACTGTCAGTACAGTGTCCACTTTAGCGCTAGTCTTTTGTATGGTAGAAGTATTTCATTCAGCTTGACTCCTTAGCGATAAGTCTCGCTATGTCCCACCCCTCTTATTTACAGTTGCTTATCATAAGCTCGTGTAAATAAAAGATAGACAAACAAGGTTGGTCACCTTGCATTGTTCCCGTGTGTCTTGTACTTGTATAATGTATAATACATACGTATCTATATAAGTAGCTATTATACTACCGTTATACGTTCACCATACTTTTACTACAAAGCAATATAAATACCTACACGTCAACATTAGACGAAATGAAAAATACGAATATTGTACAGTAATTTTATGGACACAATAAACTTAGATCAACATAACGTGTAACAAAAACAAAATACTTCGGCTGAAACAAGTCGCTACAAGATCAATAGGGTATATAAAAACGAAGTATGTAGGTATTATGACGGCTCACAAACACCGTGGTTCACCCACGCCAAGGCCTCTTAGTCGCTTACGTCACTAGAGATAGATAAACCTGATAACAATGATTTGCAATTTTCTAGAGGATGATAATGTGTATGTATCTGAACGCTGTTGTATCCACGCAAATGTCATCTATAAGGATCTTATAAAATACCATCACGCGTTTTTCTTTAAAAGTATAAACAGAGGTAATAGGTTTCTATCTACTCACGTTTCGGCAAGTTACAGTAATGAGCCAGTTTGGCACAATTCCAAAACATACTGAGATAGGTTTAACTAAGTCTAGACTATACTAAAATATAATTTACGAATTAACCGCTGAACGCGACACGGTAGTTACTTTTTTAGTCGTCTAACCTGAAAATAACCTAAAAAACCTTGACTAACAAATTATAGGACAAAAGAATTCAAAGGTTAAGTTAAGTACCTACAAAAATCAGCTCCCATAAGATAAGGATAAAGATCTGCGCCGTTGAAATCTGTTAATTTCTAGCAAATATTTTCCTGTTCCGAAATCTTTTGAGCGAACAATTTCTAAATCTGTATTCATATTTCTCGGAACTCGCATCAGGTTTACATCTACTGCGTAGTTTTCCAAGCTTACTTTCACTGTAGCGCCTGCATGTGAATAATTTTGTTTTTATTTAAGTAGTAAACTAAAAAGGTAATTAAATGTTTACCCATATACCTTTTACATTATTAGTTTTTATAATTTATTTTTCTTCCCAATATACTTTTCTTTATTTAATACTAGCTGCGCCCCACGGCTACGCCCGCGCGTAAAATATGTTTGTATCCTTTGGGAACCAGACCGATTTTCGGAATAAAAAGTAGCCTTTGTCCATTTTCGGCACCGAAGCTATCTACATGCCAATTCTCATCGAAATCGGTTTAGCCGTTTAGGCACTGAGTGGTAACACACACAAACTTTCGCATTAATAATATTAGTTTAATACTAGATTCAAAAGCCCTGAAACTTAGTTGTCTAGTGTCTATTTCATTTAGGACTCGTTTATTGTAGTATGTATTAAACAAACTCATAATTGAGTTATGAACATGCATTTTATGTTCAACGTATGACATCAATACATCTATATTTCCTTTGCGGTTATTAACGGTGATAATGATTCATGCTTAGCTGTGTTTTTAACCCATTTAAATAATCACGATTCAGGATAATTATTGTTATTCTTTTTTTACACTCATATTTGGTAAGAAATATCAAGTGGGTGGTCTTCGTATTTGATCAGGCTATAGGCTTTGAAAAGATGCGCACCGCACTATATCTACCAAATAATGGCAGTATAACATGGTTCCTCTTATCATTCGTATCTGACGTAGTACTTGTTTTCTACGTCGCAGTTTTTGGGCCTATCTTGGATATTAAGTACTGATTGTGCGAACACGATTTCTGTAGATATAATCGATAAAAGTGACAAACAAGTAGATACACGTGTAAATTGTAAATACGCACCAGGTGGCTGTACCCGTTAGACTATGGGTAAATAATAGTGTCTACATAAATATAGCGGTTGAACAGGTGGGCCTTTGGCTCGTCTGTCACTCCACAAAAATAAAACCCGAGTGTCAAATACATGGATCGTGTCTATTAATATACAAAAAACCATTGCTAAATGTATATCAAAGATCGTGTCCTAATACGTTTGTTCTATTTTGAAAAACAAAGCCAAAAGTGAAATCGCGACGATAGGAACTAACTGTAAGAAAACAAAGTAGAGAACTACAGAAAAGACCAGAATAGCTGTCGTCTTTAATTTTCTGCGCCCAAGCTGCTTTATAAGAACGTCATGAAAATTTTAAGCAGTCACGTTGAAACCAACATGAAATCTTCAATAAGCTATGTGTGTTCTCTTCAATGTCTCAAACAAAATACGCTCATGTGCTCGATAAACTACTTTCTTATCTAATTTTATTGATACCTATGGATTTTATATCAATAATGAATGATTGCATTCTCATTTACACAATGTCAAAGCAAAACGTCGCGACATTTCTGTACAGATTATAGTGTAACAGTTACATCACTCCTAACTGTGAAAATAACACTTATGCTTTATTAAGTTGAATTAGGAGAAATTGTCTGGACCTGACATGAACAAACAACTTCAAAATTAGGATAGGATAAGACAACGTGAACATAAAGCGTTCGCTAATTAGCAAATAAAAATTATAATTAAAATAGGTAATGATCTTCCTGAAAGTTGATTTTAGAAGACATACTTAAACTGATGTTATGCCTGCTAAAGAAAAAGTAATCCGCAGGAGTAACTATCCAAGTGCTACGAAGTGATAATAGGATCAGGATGTAAAAAGGCTATAAGTACGAGAATCTGTCTATCTAATAAGACATCTAGTGGTCCAGACTTTTCTAAAAGAAAGAGTTTGCCATAAATACGTTGGGCAGGAAAAATGGTAACATCATGGTGTGATTTGGTTACTACACAGATAACGGTCCTGTACGCTACCTGGCCCCTTAGTCAAATCTTATGACATCCACAAGTAGAGATAAAGTAGTTCCACATTAATTCAGAGACCACATGGCTTGGTAGCTTTAATCTGCAAGTTGTAATGTAAATAATTTAACAAGCTGTTTATTACCTCTTGAAACTACGCTAATAGCTTGCTCACTGACGTTACCCAGACGAAATAGAACAAGTGTGCAAATTAAATTACACAGGTAGGTAAGTGGTAGATATTTGCAGACTACAAATAACATTATAGTTAAAATATATAGTTTATAGAAACCTATGCACCCCTATTTATGTTTTATGACTTAACATTGTTACTTGTCATATATAAGTAAATGCTGTACCTCTATGATAATCATCATGTGTTCGGTAGATGACAGATTCAGTTCTGGCCTAGTTTTAAGTAGTGTCAAAAAAAAATGAAAAAATACATTTCAGTTTCTAGATATCTAACCCATAGTTCAGAACAAGCTCGTCGCCAGAATTGATAACTGAGTACACCTGTATACCATTTTAAGCTTTAGAGTCGAATCTTATTCGAGACTAGTAAGCAGATTACATCGTAGTAGGTATTTAAAAATACTGTACCATTGGTATAGCTTTAATATAAAAAACGTGGTTTTACGTGATAAATTATAGTTTTTTATAGATTGATATATAGGTTAGAAACCGATTTAAACTGAGCAAGAATCAACGTGACTTGAAAGTCATATAAGTATATCATGCCTCGTTTATTTTGGCTATTACTGGCATACGTAAATAAAATGTTGCGAAGAAATCTGGATGGATACACACACAACAAATAGATAGCTAGTTATAGCAAGAAAATCATAAGGAGCGAATATGATCTAGCCAAAATTGAAGACCAAAAATAAGATATGAGTTCAATTTAGACCTACTTTGTAAAAACAGTATTATACGTGAATACTTTCTGAGACCAAGACACGGTTAAGTTGGACGAAATTGACAAAAAAAATTATGCTTTCTGATGCTGATGTTATAAAACTGCAGATGATGATAATAATGCAAGCTATTATAGAAAACTACTGTAGCTCTATTAAATGTATGATAGATAAACAGACAGGTACTTACATCATTTTTACGTGTCTTCTAAAAACGACTGTCTTAAACTTCTTAATCTTGTCTTTTCTCTGACAACAATAATTAATACGCCACAAAGTAACCTTCTTTGTTGTATTAGAGTTGTAGATAGGCCCGTGATAAATCGTATCCAGATTGTTTGAAGATTCGCTGTTCACGTAGCTCATGTTAAAATTATACTCCTTTCCTTCGCCCTTATAGGATGCGGTATACTGCCTTTTTGATCTAACAATAAAGTTTTTCTGACGGAGGTCTTGTGAAAGACCAAAAAAAGAAAAACTAAAATAAAAGTTTTTACACAATCACGAATTACGCGATTAAATTATCACTGCAATTAAAACAATTACTTAAACACCGTATTTATAACTCGTCGCAAAATGATAGGTAGGCTTAATAAACAACTTGTAACATGTGTGACTCGTACGGGGGTTGAAATGGGAATGAGAAATAATTCTGGCGCCAACAGGATCTTTCCGCTCTTCGAACTTGTATTCAAAGTGGCTGACGCAATAGGTCACGTTTCATTTCACCAGCATAACGCCACGGTAGTCAATAAAACCGGAACTTTATTTTATCATACGTATTTTCCGACTTATTTTTGAATAATATCAACTATAATAATCTTAAATGCATTAAATATAAAAAAAAAATACAACACAAAGATGACTTACGAACTGTAATACAATATGCACATTATGATGTAGTATAGGGAAATAAAATCTTTTCTGCGTGAAACGTTTACAAAAATAGAAATTCTCTGTCTCTTCAGTATCCAGTACGAATAATGTTTCTGTCTCTGTCCATCTCAAGGTTATATAGTTTTGACTAGATAATTGTTTCTCTATTAAAATTACTATTAATAAGAAAAAACAACGACATTAATGCAGGTATTAATAAATATATATTATGACTTAAATCTGGTACAATGCATTGTGCGCAAAGTTGGCAAATATTGATCGGATTAGGTGATGCAATTTTAGCAAAGATTAAGTGTACCTACCGACCATTTTGCCTACCTACTTGTGAGAGAGTGCGATAACCTAGTTTGCTTCTCTCATTTGTTTTTCTTTTTTATTAACCATATTAATGTACGTATACTTTCCTAAATTTTACGATTGGAAAAGTCTGCTAGTTACTTATACCTATAGATCCATATTTTAAATATGTGTAACGTTGCCCCTAAGCCATTGTTTAATTTACACTATAGTTAATTTGACATTTTTCTCCAAATGAGTTCTCCAAGATGAAATAGATTAATTTATATAATCCACTTTCAGCCGTACTACAAATTTATTATTTTTAACTAAAATACCATTTCGTTCAATTTACTAACACATTAGTTAGGTAAGTTTTTCATCGATATGCAAACTTTGCCGATGGATATTAGATCCAAACTTTAAGTAAGTACATAATAACTTTAGAACTACCAAACTAGGATTTTTATTAGATTTTTTTTTGTTAAGTCTTGTACCTACCTTAAGAAGTGATACGGAATTATTAGGTATAGGATCATGATCATTACATGATCGTGACGTAGCCAAGGCGAGACCTCATTTCTAGATCGACCCGTCTTCCAAGTTTTCACCTACAATAGCCCTAAAGAAAATTCCTGAGCTGCCGCCTACTAAGTATAAGAGGATATTATTAGTTCTTACTACACTAGACGGTGTGATCGTATGACAATGGTGTAGGATATGGAATCCATCCAATCCCATCTATTCTAGTGGATGACGTAAGAGACGATTATGGGAAAAGATAACAAGCAGTAGCGTTGCCTGGCTACTAAAATTATCACTTTATTTATACTACAGTCACCAATCCACTTGTTAAGTTACTCAGTTATGGCGTCTTCAAGCTGATAGACAGAGACGAGAAAGCTGGAAACGCCTACGATTAATCACAAGAATAATAATAATAATCCAGTCAAGTAGGCAAAACTTGGAACAGTGGACATCTTTTGTCTGAAATAATGATGATGATGATTATGATGAATCCCAAGAGTCCCATGCGTTTACTATGAAAGTCGCGAGAAAGCGTTTTCTCTAATTTTATTTTTTGATTAATTTTACATGCATTGTATTAAAATAGTGCTTTAGAAGAGATCGTTTTAGCGATAAGATAGCCCATTGCTACTTGTATCGTATTCTGAAAGTAGCTAGGTAAGTTTAAATTTCATGATTTAGATTGAATCTAAGAAGAATTTTCCGAAAAAGGCCATGCTTGTCATTAGCCCTGCTCTCTGCGATCATGTCGCGACAGGATCATCGGCATCAAACATCAGCAAAATATGCCGAGGCTGATATTAAAAACAAGCAGATAATCCTAATATTTTCAATGACCTTGATACGTTTAAAACAACTGTAAAATCTGAGAAAAAGAAACAAATGTGTAAGTACTTACCTACTCACAAATTTAACAATTTTATGTCACTCCTAAAGTTTTCTACGAGTTTAGAGTTTACGCGCATTTTTGAATTCGCAGCATTAGGAAGTACCCACGCGTAGGTATTAGTTTAATTCATTTAAGTAATTAGTTATTTCTCACGGATGCGAATACGAATTACGATGTTCCTATCCTACGATAAAATTACCTACCTGCCTATTTATAATTCCTGAAACTCGCACCCACAATAATTTTAATAATCTACCTATTATTTCAATTATTGAAATGTTATATTAGGTATATTACATGCCTAGGTAAATCAATAAAATACTTAATTTTAAACTGAGCATGCGAAGTAAGGTAAGTATACCTATTTTTCTTATTCATATTTCTATTTAAAAAAAATATTAAACTTATCTTATACATAAATATAATTAATTCAATAAAATAGACAGGTTCACCGACATACAAAAGGTATAGTTAATAAACTTAATTTAGGTAGTGAAGTTATAACTAGGTACTTTCGTTTCCAAGTCTAACAAGTTTACATTGTACTTACATCATGATTATGAGAAACAGCTGAATTCAATTATAAACTGCTTCCTTCTAAAGAAGCAGTGTACCACTGACGTATTTATTCTGATTGTTTGTGTTTATAAGTATTATACGAGGACTCCAGCGAGACGAGACATCAGGGTGAGTCACGAAATAATAAGCTTCTAAGCACTCATTTTATTGTCATGATCTGATGCGAACAACACTAACAGCATTTTAAAATAAATAGTACATCAGAAAGTGATTCCATTTATTATAAAAAAAAACTGGTATCTCCGATGAACATGAACAAATTTTAATCTGGACAATAAAATCAAAACAAAAACATGATATGATTATTGGCGCCAAAATGTTATGCCATAGACAACAGAAGTTGAAAATAAATATACGGTCTAGTGATGCCAAAAACCGAATAAATAATTAAGATAAAATAAATAATTACTATCCATCTTAGAGCATTAAACCAACCTATCCATCCCAGTTATTACCGGTACTTGGCATTTTTAGCAAGAAATCGACTATTCTTTACATAACTTGAGGAAATTTACTCCATGGCTCTATGGCTTAGAGCATTAAACCAACCGGAGAGGCCACTGACAGGCGTACCCCTCTGCCAAAGGTACCAGCCCACCGGTCATACCCGTTCTATAAAACTAGTTGACGCGCGTTCCGCATCATAAGTCACCTATCAGTGCATGCGTAATAGCGTCTCTCAATAGAAATGCCGAATTGCAGTGTATTTTGGTGTAAAAAGCGTTCAGCGACATCAAGTCTACAAAAGGATAATATTACATTCCACCTGTAAGTATTATTTTGTTCTAATATTATTAAATAAGGCATTAAATTAGCAATTTAACCAAATAAAATGCTAATCAACAAGTGTTGCCAGGCTTATCATCAATACTCCAATCTGGGGTAGTATTTTAAGTTGAATTAACATAAAAACTAACCTTTCCTTTTTTATATCTCGCCTTGTTGACATATCTAATAAGTTTCATTTTGGATGTACATTATTGTGTCACCGTTCCCATATTTATTTATTTTTAATTAAAACCAATGTTTTTTTACCAAGTAATGCACAAAATAATATTAAATGAACAAGTAAAATGAGATTATAAATCCAAATATACAAGATTAGTGCACTTTATTCCGAAAGATAATTGCTCATTTCTTACAAAAATAAGCGTATTTATTTTTAAGAAACTGGTCACACTTTAATATAATTAGAGATAAGACTAGAGATGGGCGGTGGGAAAAAATTCGGGTAGGTAAAAATGGGTGGGTAGGGTAAGAATGGGTAGAAATTAATTTTTTCCCATTTTTACCGGGTATATTTTAAAAATGCCGGGTATAATTACTCAGTACGTGATTTAGTTAATTTTAAGTTAAAAGAATCCTGTAAAACGCCTTAATCAACAACAGTGCAAATATTTTGCCCAAATAGAACAAAATCATGACGATTAAAAATATATTTATTATAATTTCTTAAATAGCACAGTTTTTATTTTCAGACATAATTTTCTAATTACAAATATAAGTAGGCTAACATCAACCTCGTATTAAAATGTATTTTTCTTTTGCATAACTCATACAAACTAGAAAATACTTACATAAATTTGACTGAAAACAATAACAATATAGATCAAATCAAATTATTCATAATATATTATGTAACTTTTATAAAATAGAAAATAAAAATATTTATCGCAATTGTTAAATGGCATACTTTTCATACGGAGCAGAGACGTGGTCGCTAACTATGGGTCTTATCCGAAGGCTCAAAGTCGCTCAGAGGTCGATGGAGCGGGCTATGTTAGGCGTCTCCCTGCGCGATCGTTTGAGAAACGAAGAAATCCGCAGGCGAACCAAAGTAGCCGACGTAGCTCGCAGAATTGCTTCTCTGAAGTGGCAATGGGCAGGACACATAGCTCGCAGAACTGACGGCCGCTGGGGCAGAAAGGTTCTAGAGTGGCGACCACGAACCGGAAGACGCAGCGTGGGCAGACCCCTCACAAGGTGGACCGACGACCTTATAAAGGTGGCGGGCAACCGATGGATGAGGGCGGCGAACGACCGACAACGGTGGCGAAAATTGGGGGAGGCCTATGTCCAGCAGTGGACGTCTTGTAGCTGATATGATGATGATGATGATGATGATACTTTCCAGACATAATACCTACGACTCCCCTCGTTCCCGTAAACTTCTGCAGGTTATTGAGTCTAGTCAGTCTTCATGTCCTTCCTTTACAAGCCACTCATCACAACATTGAAGGGCCTGACACCTGGCTCGACCTAAACCTTACCTCTTCTCACTTCTTAGGATCCTTAGTCCAATCCCACGGTCAGTATCCAGCCCTTTGTTTCTCTCATCATGACCTAATACACATTTCCTACCGCCTAAAACCACCCAAAATTCGTCCTAGAGTTCTGCACAGGCGTTGTTTTGGAAAATTAACGTCGATATGCTGATGATGTCTCGCAAATAGATTGGGCTCCCTTGGTAGCAGCCACGAATGTTGACGAGAAAGTGCATATATTAAACAGTCAACGTCATCCTTAGCCTCTACGACAAACATGCGCCCATCAAAAAAATTAAATTAAAACGTCCTCCTGCTCCATCTCTGTCTAGAGGCATTCAAATGGCCATGAGACGCAGAGATCGGGCATTTCGTGTGTTTAGAAGGGAGCGTTCAGACGATAATTGGTTCCTCTTCAAGATTGTAAGGAATCGGTGTAATCAGATGATTCGTAATGCTAAGAGCCGCTATATACGCCAATATCTGGAAGTTCCTCGGAACTTTAGGTAGCCCTTTGCAGTCTGGTTTCCGGCTGAGACACAGCACTACTACAGCTCTCCTCAAAGTGACTGGCGATATTAGGTAGGGCATGGAAGTCGCCAAAGTCACTGTTGTGACGTTAATTGACTTCTCAAACGCCTTCAATACCGTCAGTCACACTATCCTTTTATCAATCCTCTTCCATAACATGAACTCTCCCGCTGCACTAGAATGGTTCTCGACATATCTTCAGGGACGTCAGCAGTCTGTTCGCACCGATGAGACCTCATCAAGTTGGTGTGTTCTGAACTCTGGAGTTCCTCAAGGCGGCATTCTCTCTCCTTTACTCTTCTCAGTTTTTATTAATCTCTTAACCCAGAATCGTCAGTGTTCGTATCATCTTTATGCCAATGACTTGCAACTGTACTCTCAGGCAACTATAACTGACATACAATTAGCCATTGACATGTTAAACAAAGACCTCGACGTAATAAAAAGTTGGTCTGAAGGTTTGGCTTACGAGTAAATTCAGATAAATGTCAGGCCATCATTGTAGGTAGTCGCCGTATGATTTGCAGACTAGATATTGGATCACTTTCTCCACTGATTTACAACAACGTGGTCATACCTTTTAGTCTAACTGTTAAGAATCTGGGCTAGTCTATTGATGCAACACTCAATTGGCAGGCTCAAGTCACAAATGTCAGCCAGAGAGTCACAGGATCTCTTCGCACCCTCTATCGTCTGAAAAACTTCCTCCCTTTTAATACTAAAGCGATGCTTGTGCAGTCTTTAATCCTACCCATAATCGACTATGGTTATGTGTGCTATTATGACCTAAATGCAGACCTCAATAAATACGACCGTCTTCACAATAACTGCATTCGATTCATTTTTAATCTTCGTAAATATGATCATATTTCTATCCATCACTCTCAGCTAAAATGGTTACCTATTCGTCAACGCCGCAGCTTGCGGGCTCTCACTACCCTCTTTTCCTTCCTCAACTCTCCTTTTTCTCCTAACTATTGAAAGTCTTTTTTCCAATACTTGTCTTCTATTCATAATAGAAATCTTCGTTCTTTAAACAATCGCTTACTTGTCTGTCCCTCTCATACTACAGGTTTTATACACTCATCGTCCGTAGTCCAGGTTATTTTCCTCTGGAATGCACTTCCTCTTGAGGTCAGGTTGGCCACAAACCGATTTACATTGCAGAAGGTTAGTTCTCTCCTGTTGGATGAATTATCGGTAATTTCACGTTAACCTTGCGTTTGTTAGCTTATATATATATATATATATATATATATATATATATATATATATATATATATGTTTATACGTTATATGTAATTTATATACTTATGTATATGTAATATTAATTTCAATAGGTATTCTATTTTATATTTGATAAAATAAATCAGATATAGCAGTTTATTAAAATTAAAATAACAAAAAAATCTAATTAAATATTTGTGTACCTACTTAAAGCCTATAGCTTAAAATAAATACACACTTATTTTTATTAAGAAAATGTAAAAAAACCTTATAAGCATGTTATATAACTAAGCAAACTTGTTCATTGTCTATTTTAATTTATACCCGGTATAAATTGAAAATGGGTAGGTAAAAATGGGTATAAATAGAAATTTTCTAATTATACCCATTTCTACCGGGTAGGCGCCCATCTCTAGATGAGACAGTTTAATCACAAATATCGATATTGGTTTTCCAGTATTAAATTAATTTTTTTTTGTTTGTTTTAGATTTTCAAAAGAAGCAGCGCCTCGAGTCGCTTGGGTCCAATATTGTAGGAACCATATAAGTGGGTTCCTAAGCGTACAAGTATCTGACTAACAGCTTAAAAGACAAAGCCTTCTGTGCTGCCAGCACTGCTACCTCCTCCCTACCCCCCAAGCGGCGGAGAGCTCAGTTTTTAGCAAGTAAACTCGCTGTGCGCTACCACCTCTTATTGCATTACCTAGGATTAGTTAAACTAGATTTATAAGGTTAATTTAAATTGCACAGTTTTTCAGTATTTTATTATACCTACTTAAATAAAGACTTTCTGAAATATATTCTGTTGTTTTTTTGTTATCTGAACAGATAAAATATCTCTCTAATAAAAATCTACTCATACATTCTCATGTCAGTGTCTTGTTACTATGTAATCAGAACAAAATACTCCAATTACAAGCTCTGCTTAGTTGGAACGAAATTTAATAGCAACAGACAATTAATTCAAAGTATTATTTGGTTTGAATATACATACATACTTAGGAATAATACACGTAAAATTGACACGTAATAATTAATTACAATCTTTAATCCACACTAGAACAAATTTCAACAGGTGGTGGTTATTGAACATACATCCTTGTGCGCAGTAGTAAAATAAAAAAAAGAGTGGGTACCCATGTACGCACGTAAGAAGTTATACTTCTTTGGCATAACAATCCGAAAATACCAAATAATAATACAACGCATACATACATAAATATTTGAATTGATATAAACGCCAATATATTTTTTATTTATTCACACAGATTATTTGTACTGATACGACACACAAAGATCCGCAACTAACTTCAGTGTGTAAAAGGTTCGCAACTAACTTCAGAGTGTTGCTTTTTTCTGTCGGTGTGCGCGCGCATCGTAAAAATTCACTCTCATCATTTTTCCCAATCGCGCCAAAAAAAGTATAACTTCAAAAAAAACCGGCTAAATGCCAGTAGGACTCGCGCGCCGAGGGTTCCGTACTATCAGGGATCGGAAGTATTGAATAAACATTAGTAAACATAGTAGGAGAGCCCGACCGCATAACCAGATTTGTTTGTCGAACAATGTTTAACCAATAAATTTAGCCCGACCGTATGACGGGACGGGCTTTTTTGATAATAATTACAAAAAAGTGTGCTAGTTAGAAACACTGTTTTATTCTGCCTGTAATATTGACATAAACATGAATTAACAGAATTACTTCTAGTTAATTCATGTTTATGAACTATTTACTTTACTTTCATCTATTTCAAAGTGCTTAAATAAAAAAAAAACCTTAAAATTATAATAGATTATTATTACCTAAAACTGTTCTATATAATATAAGATAATGCTCATTTTAATAAGCAAACATAATAATCATGAAACTAATTAAATCTTTGGCGTACTTATATGAAATCCTAAACATCGATACTAAATATCGACAGAGTCAAGCTCTAACTGTTTTACGCTAAGGAAGCGTAAACTGATAGTGTGATGTCCCTGTGTGTGAATGTGATTGTGTGTGTTTAGTTTAAGCTAGTGTGTAATAATTTTATTGTGTGCGTGTATAACGACGCGATTTAAAAATGCATTAGTAGTTAACATTGTAATTAGTGTGCGTTGCTCGCGTTACCCCCCCATCCCCCGCCGAAAGTGGCAGACTTTTGCGCAAGGGAAATATAGCGCGTGTCCACTCCTGTTGGTTTAATGCTCTAAGCTCTATGGTGAATTCGTAGTCGATTGCTAAACTTGTAGACTGAAGAGTTTACGTGTTATGAGTGACAACGTCGCAATTTAATGTCGTATTTACTGGTTTTAAATTTTAACAGGAGCTTTATTTTTAAAATATGTTCTATACAAATGCTAGATTAGAATACAATACAATTATTTTACTATGAAAATACTACTACAACTTAACTTTCAAATGTATTATTCTCTACATAATCTGTGATACTGTCTAGTGTCTATGGCTAAATTATATTGGAAGCAGCGTTGCCATTAACTTACTTTTGTAACATTTTTCGTTATTTTTGGCCCTCTCATGTTACCTCCATGTTACACGACTCAAAATATTACTTTCCCGTAACTTTTAGGAGTTAAAATATACAAATATTTTTAAATTAGTATCAGAATCAGAACTTTATTTGTGAAACATATAGGTAATGTGTGTACATTGGTGTTCTTAAATCTATGTGTTCGCTATGTGTTGAAAAGTTTCATGATTAGAGTTATTGATAAAATCAACATTATTCCTGAGTCCAGTTCGAATTAGATATTGCGCCTCATCTCATGAATATGTAGGTTTTAAAAAAAATATTAAACTCAAACTCAATAAGGATTTCAATTATTTAGTTTCATCTAGTATGGTAATTTGACTACGTATTTTAATTTAAAAAGTAAATGCATCTTCTCTCGGTCATATTGAACTACAAGGTAATACTGAATTAAGTAATAATTAATTTATGCCATTACCCAAGTAAGTGATATACACTGACGGACTCATAAACTGCATCAAAGTAATAGACGACTTTGAAATAAATATTTTAACCAAGTATGCAAACTTTCTATACAAATTAAAATTAAAACCTCTAGATTGGTTCGTGAACTTTAAAACAGCGTAGGGTCATATCCTTAAGTTTAAATTTGTGTACTGGAAAGGACCTTAAGACTTTTTTGAAGAAAAAACAGAAATTTAAGGAAAATTGGTTTAATAAAAAAAATGGTTTTAACAATAGACACAAACTTTATGCAAGGATTTATTTATGTTTTAATAAGGTGTATTACCTCCACGTGCCCTTATTACGGATTCTAATCGGTTCCGCATAGAATTTATTAGGGTTGTTAAAAGATCTTGCGGAATATTGTCCCATTCTTTTGAAAGTGCTGTTCTTAGTGCTGCCACTGTCGTGGGCACAGGATTTCTCGCATATACAGCTCTTTTTAAATTGTCCCAAACATGCTCAATGGGATTAAGATCCGGGCTGCGTGCTGGCCAATTCATTGTACGTATCTCAACCTCTTCGCAATATTGTCGAACTTGTGCAGCAGCGTGCGACCGGGCATTATCCTGCATTAAAGTAAAATTTTCGCCTATGAATCCCATGTAAGGCACCACGTGATCTTCTAAGATCTCTGTTATGTAGCGATGTGCAGTCAAACCCCCTCTATTACCGTTTTGACGGACCTATGTCTATGAACACAAGTTCTGTTCGCCCGTTCATCGATATGCCACCCCAAACCATACACGAACCGCCTCCAAAAGGAACACGCTCCTCAATGCAACTTTGAGCATATCGCTCCCCACGTCGACGATAGACTCTTCTGCGACCATCTGCACCATATAAACATGTCCTACACTCGTCCGTGAACAATACGGAGGCCCATTGCTCTTCTGTTCAATTTAGGTGATCACTCGCAAATCTTAAGCGAGCTTGTCTGTGAGCTACAGACAACTTTGGACCATTTGCTGGTCTAAAAGGGGTGATATCCGCTTCCTTTAACCTTCTTCTTATTGTTCGTGCACTCACATTTACTCCACGCACTTCATTAAGCTCTGATTTGATGTTAGCTGACGTGAGGAAACGATTTCGCAGGGAAGTTGTAACAATAAATCGGTCATCACGACCGGTAGTTGCTCGAGTCCTGCCTGTACCACGTCTTCTTCTGTAAGAACCTGTCTCCACAAACCTTCTGTATATTCTAGAAACCGTAGACTGGTTAAATTAAATTAAACGAACGATTGGTAGAAATTTAATTAAATTTAAATTTCTACCAATCGTTCGTTGATCCAAGCCCTCCCGCACCAGTGCTACAATTTGAGCCGCTTGTTTGGACGAAGTATCCGTATTATGGTTCAAAAACTCTCGATGAGTTAAAAAACTAACCCAACAATTCTGCTGGTAACAATAATTCAATTGGCAAAAGAATAAAAAATCAATGCGAATCAATTTAAAACTTTGCTTTCAATAACACGCAAATCTGATACTACGAGTAAATTTTCTTTTCCCGGCTATATTCATTTGTTTTACTGCAGTTCTATTTTTAAATTTTGCTTTTTTTAAGAGTTAGAGCCAGTCTCTCTATATTATAATCAATATATAATCCTGAATAAATTATTTAGACTGGGTCTACGTGGTGACTTGTTGCGATGGATCAAATCATACCTATATAAAAGATCTCAAGCAGTGGTAGTCGGTGGCTATAGATCAAACTTTGTCGTTATTCCTAGCGGGGTACCCCAAGGATCGCATTTAGGTCTATAATGCTTATTTATTTGACATTAACAATTCGTTCAAAACGTCAGAATATTTAATGTACGCCGACGATAAAAAAATATTTTATAAAATCAAATATAGGACCGATTGTGAAGCTCTTCAAGCAGATTTAGATAACCTTAGTAATTATTACAAAGTAAATAAAATTACTGTAAATATTGACAAGTGCCAATGCATTACTTATTCCCGTAAAAAACATCCTATAGAATTTCCATATAGCTTTGATGGAATTATTATAAAAAAAGTCAATACAGTTCGTGATTTGGGTGTCATATTTGATAGCAAGTTAACGTTCTCTGAGCATATAGATTACATCACTACAAAATCTTTCAAAAATCTAGGCTTTGTTCTAAGATCCTGCAAAACGTTTACAAACGTTGAAGCTCTAAAAGTTGTTTATTTTGCATATGTTCGAAGTTTACTCGAGTATGCTTGCCCAATATGGTCACCATTTTATATTATTTATATAAATCAACTTGAACGAATTCAAAAAATCTTTATCAATCACCTTAACTACCGCCTTCGCAAACCTCCAATGTCATACCAAAAAAGCTGTAATTTACATGGTTTGTTAACTTTAGAGGATCGACGTAAAGTTCTGGATATGTGCTTCTTATATGACATAGTCAATGGCCGTCTCGATTGCCCTAATTTGCTATCACAGGTGACATTCAATGCCCCACTGCGCCGCACACGCCACACTTCTATGCTGCACGTGCCCCGCCATGCTACCAACTATGCACAAAATAATGTTCTTACACGCATTGCTCGAACACATAACACCACTTTTAGGGACATTAATATCTTTTCATGTTCTAAACAAACTTTTAAATCAAAAATATTATGTACTTTGTACTTTGACTGGCAAATGATGAAATTGTATGTACCTATTTTATGCCTATGTATATTTTTAAATATATACATAGGCATAAAAAGGTTTTTAAAAAAATCTTAGTATATATAAAAAGCTATATTAAGTTATTTACTTGGATTGAAACTTAATTTTGTTTTTATTTTTATTTTTCTTTCTTTGTTACTTATCCGTTCAACCGATGTTTAATATACTGTAATACCTATATTAAGGAAAACCTGTAATTAGCCTTACTTTTTAGTTATACTTACAAGTTGTTAATTTATTGTAACGCTGTTGGTTTTTTTTCAATAAATAAATAAATAAATAATTTAATCTAAAAAGTTTGCATACTTATTAAAAAAAAACATTTCAAAGTAATCCTGAACTTTGATGCAGCTTATGAGTCCGTCAGTTTAAATCTAATGAAATAAACTGCATTGGGTTTTTTTATTGAATAGCTAGGTTTCTGGTTCAAATTGTTACCTACGAAGCCTAACCAAATAAAAATAACTAAAAATACCTACTAAGTATTAGATTAATAGGATATTTATAATTTTGCCTCAAAAATGTTACTTTTTGAGCTGTCTCGTGTAACTTTTGACAATCGATTACTTGCAACACTGATTGACAGTAAATCAGTAAATATATTTAATCTTGTGAGCACCACAGAGTACTTTTTTGGTGAGCTCAACATTTCATTTTTAATCTGTTGTTAGTCGTAATGTACAAATTTTGTTCAATTTCATGTTCCCTTGTGTCGTTCTAATGTCGGACTAAAAAATAAACCAAGTCTACGATAAACACACTGTACTGATATCTCACTGTGATGTGAAACATTTCAAGTGACGTTATATGAATATCTGGTGGTGATTAATGGTGAATGCATCAAGTATCCGTGTGTGTTTTGCTATTTCCGAGATGTTTTATTACTACGAAGACATTGAGTCGCAATTATTGTAAATATTTGCCAATTCTGCTATTTAGTGTCTGTGGAGTTCGAGGTGTAGTTGTAAGAGGTAAAGATTTTGTTTTTATCTAATACCTGACCTTGAAGATCGGATCTAGAAAGGCGAGTTTGTTATTATGGTGCCTCTAATATATATTCTATATTCTACCACATTCACACAGCGCCATCTAGCCCCAAATTAAGCAATTATATTTGCTTGTGTTATGGGTACTAAACAACTGATATACTACTTATATACATTACCTCTAAAAGTTGACCGTGTAACATCTGACGCAGACAGCATAATTTACACTTGTATCGCTATACCTACTAGCAATAATTAATCTCTTGTTTGACTTTAGTACTATAATTTGATAACAACTGGGTACAATGTGTTTGCAGTAGAATGAAGAGTGAGTGTAAACATATTCTCCCACAATTAGTAAACTCTGTTTTGGTGTGAAAAGAAAGTTTGTATGCTTGAACTACTGTCATGCTATTTTGTAGATTATCAGTGAGCAGCTGGTTTGTACCATATCCTGTGTTATAGTATCCATCAAATCAGCCATTAGGTTGCTACATACAGATTTGTACTTTATAATAATAGCTATTTAGTAATTCAAAATGTTATCTATTTTTTAAAATATTTTTCATCTTTTGAAGTGTTATGAGTTTATGAGTGCTAAGAATATGACAATACATATAATGGTATGTCAATACAACTAAACATAAACATGTAAGTACATATTTGCTAGATATTCTATGAGTCATATTAGAAAGGATAGATGTAGTATATTGACTGCTACCTAAAAATTTGCTATGGATAACAAGTGTGCAACAATTGCCATCTGTAGCCTATATTGTGTTATGCAAACTCAAACTCAAAGCATTTATTTCATTTGGATCATTAGATGCTTATGAACGTCAAAATTACATTAAGTCAGACAATTAACCTACAGCCAATTTGCTGATGAGTTAGAGCCATGAGAATTGGCAAGAAACTTTGGTCAGAGTTACAATTTAAACACTTAATGCAACCAAAAAACATACAAAATAATTATTACCAATCAACCATGTAGGTATATGTATTGGTTTTTAGAAGCTTCACAATAAAGCTGACTTGCGATTAGTATTTATTTTGTCTAAATAAAACACTTTATTATATCATGTGTCCATATTTTGTACTCAGTTCAAACAATCACTGATTTGTTGAGAGTCTCAGTCTGACTTACTTATTTTTACTCTTCTAACATTCATTTATATATCTAGTTACTATATTTCAACATTGTTGCTCAGTTCTTGATAGTAGGCTATGCTATGCAAAAATTATATCCTTGTTTACATTAGGTCAAACCTAAGCAACACATTATATGTATGATAATGATAGAACACTAGATATAGATGGTTATTTAGTCATTTTTAAAATTTTAATATTTTAAGTGCTTTCATAAGTTTGAATGATGCAATATGTCACTATTGCTATGTTTTTTTTTCCGTAGACGTTTGTTGTAATACCGAATACAACTTTTGATACCGTAGCGAAACAGAGGTAGACATCTAGTAACACATACATTCAATAATATTGATGTTGACTCTTTATGTTGGCATTTGTTACTTCACTGTGCGAATGTGGTTAATTACATTGGAGGCTTTCAAAATCCAGGTTTTCCTATTATCTTTTTCATTATAAGCCTGCTGAAAAGACTCCACTCTACCTGGTGGTAAACAGTCATTGAGGTTTGGCGAGTCGTGGACACTATCCTTTACCATCCTGACATGGTTGTTCGCATTATGGCAAGTAATAGTCAAGGTTGTCATACTCATTGTATGTATGTAGACCACTTGATTCATTAATCATTACTACAGAATATTGAAAATAGTTGAAATATTAACCATACTTCTTAAAAGGATCATTCATGATTTATGCTACAATATACTAAGGTGATGTGTATTGATTGATTATTATATTTTTAAATAATTACTTAGTTGCATGCCTTGACATTACATATGGCGATTAAAGGCTTTTTTTGGCCATACCATTGCAAAGGCAATCTACGAGTATAGCCTTATTGATTTAATGCCTTCTTTGGTTTGTAACATTCATTATTCATATATACAGAATTAATAAATGACCTTTATCTCTACAATATGTACTTATTTATTTACAATGGACTATAATAATCTATTTAAAAAAAAACAAAGCCTGTTTCATTTCCAGTTTAAAAATTCTATTTTATCGACACGCCTTTAGAAATTAGCATTCTTCTTCTTCTTCTTGTCCAGTGGTTAGTGGTCAACCTAGTGTCAGGGTTTGTTTAGGTCGGCCAATTTATAATCATCACTAGCTGGTGCCCGCAGCTCCGCCCGCGTGTCGGTTATATCGTATTTTCCATACAAACTTCCATCTCTTTTTTTTTCGTTGGAAATGCATTACGCATACGCACCCGCCCGGGCAAGACGAGGGGAGGGTGGGGGGTTATGTCGGACACTTCGACCGCACTCAAAGCGCGGCCCGCATACCGACTAAAACCCACGATGTTCCTCCAGACGACCAGTGTCGGGGTCACGGGAGACGCTCGCGCATTCATCCGCGACCCCGACGGGCCACGGCCCGCTCACCACACGCGAGCGGGCCCTGGACGATTTGGGGGAACTAGCCCCCTCTCCCTCGAGAGGCGTGTGTGGAACACGCGCACTGCCGTCTCGCGCCCGTGCTGTTCGGGCGGCGACTGCCCGATCGCCGCCCGCAGGCCACCTCCTAACTCGGCCGCAGAGGGTAGGGAGAACGGCGCGTCGCAATACCGACACTCCTCTTCCCTTGCGGTCCCACCGCGTGCGCAATCTGGCGCAAAAGATAGGGAGAGCGGCGCACCGTTATACCGGCACTCCTCTCCCGCCCGCGGCCCCGCTACTCCTCAGCCGCAGTATCGCAGAAGCAGCACCGCAGTCCGACCCAGTTGCGGTGCCGCCCATACAGCACCGCAAGCCTCCTGAGCCGCTCCATCGTGGGCTTACCACCAAAGCCCAGAGGAGCGGCGCCTCCTTGGGGTTCCTCTTGGTTCACCGTGGTTCTGGGTAACCGCGGTTACTAAGCACCCCCACCGCGACAAGGCGAGGACTCCGGTTGGGGGGAGGAAACTTCCATCCCCTATTTCAACCCCTACAAACCATTTTTCCCGGTAAATGATAGCCAATGTTTAATAAATCTATATAACAAATTAATCAAAATCGGGTTTAGGCGTGACACCGTAACAGACAGATAGAGTTACGTTCGCATTTATAATATTAGTTATGGATTTTAGCCGAAAGATGTTCATTGTTGGACATAAGCATCTACAAACTAACGCCGCAATGACTGGCCATCAACCGCTTAATTTATGATACTGTAGAAGGTAGAACGACCAGCCAGGTGAACAGATGTCCGTAAAAGGTTGCAGGTATACTGGATGCGAAAGGCGGAGAACCGAGTGTTATGGCGTAAATTGGGAGAGGCCTATGTTCAACAATGGACTGCCATAGGTTGATTGAGAGAGAGAGAAAGGATTTTATGTAGGTATAGTTAATATTAACAGGTTCCCTCCCATAACAATTGAATTATGTTGTGTCTAAAATATAAAAATATAAAATACAAAATACAAAATATTGTGTCTCTTATTGGACAGCGAATGGGTTAATATGTTTTCATCCCGCATCTTTGCCATAATTATGTTATAAAATCAAATTGAAACTAAGTACAGATTTTTGTGTAAAAATCAACTTTTATTAATTATTAAAATTAGTGTTTATTCTCTCGCGTAGTTAATGTAACTCGGCAACCAGACCGATTTTTGGGGATTAAAAGTATCCGTTATACGTCTCCGGCACCAAATCTATATACATGCCGTTCAGCCGGTTCAGCCGTTTAGGCGCTGAGTGGTAACAAACACACACTACACACACACAAACTTTCGCGTTTATAATATCAGCAGGTTTTCTTACATTAAGCTTTTCTATTAAGTATAAGTAATTAGTAACAGTCTAAATGGCCCAGTGGATAAGGCACCCGCTTCGTAAACACGAGGTAGGAGGTTCGAATTCAGGCAAGTACCAATGTGATTTTTCACATCATATGAACTTTCTAAATTTATCTTGGACATTTCTGACTGACGGTAAAGGAAAACATCGTGACTAAATCAGACTTAAAAGTCCGAAATTACCAATTCGCCTTGAGCAAACATAGTGATTAATGCTCATGGCTTCTTTATATGAGAAGAGGCCTTTGCCCTGCAGTGGGACAGTAAACAGGCTGGATATTATTATAATTAGTAATCTGTTTTCGGTAATGTCGCGCTCGCGCTACTCGCGCTTTACGCAAAAGTTTTAGCGCCAAATTTTTATTTACAGGATCCGCAGATCCGCGCTTTGAAAATGCGGGATCCAGCAGATCAATATAAGCAGCGGGATCTCGCAGGAATGCGTGATCCCGTTTTGCGGGATTGCACTCCCTACTCCTCCCGTGAGGTTATTTGCTAGTAGTAGAATGAAGAGATTTTGTATGTAATTCTTATATGTATGCTATGGATAATATGTGACATCTTCAGTTCCAACATATCTTTTTTGTGTCCAGGTGCGTGATCCACGATGACGTTGATAGAGGGCGTCGGAGACGAAGTTGTGCAGTTTCTGGGGGTGGTGGTCGTGGTGGTGGTAGCCGCGTTAGCTTGGTGGTCAACGAATGCGAGGCCTGGCCGGTATAGGACTATACTCGTCATGCGATCAAGAACACCTCACCCAGTCACTTTAAGGATTGCAACCAGTAAGTGTTAAATTTAACTGCCTGGCCCACCTGTTATAATTTTGCAAGTGGAGCGACGACGTGATTAAGACAGTTAATAATTATCTATTATAGAAAACTATTTAATACATATGCAGATAAAAAGCGCAACAAAAGCAGAAACTGTTACTTTGTTATGGTCCTTCAAGAAACGTACTGTCTGTCTGCCGTATTGAAGTGTTTCATAAACGTGCGCGTCAAATTTGCTTTACCTACTCCTAGGCTGAAAAAAACCAGATTGCTTATGTAATGGTACCAGTTTCGTATTTTATGATCGGAAAAAAATATTTTTAGTCGGCGTTTCTTTTGCTTTTTATTTCTCTGGGGATGAGGCATCAGTCCCACCTCCGGTGTACTTTGTCTAGCAAAATATGTACATAAAAATGTTGTGTTGTAATTACCTTACTAATAATAATATCTAGACTAAATCTAATATTGGTTGTTACTTCAAACAACAGAATAAAAAAGCGCTCAAGTTCTGATATAATATTTAAGGTTTCATACTACTTGGTTAAAGGGGTTGATAGGTTTGATCAACGCGGTAAAAACCGGAAGCGATCACCGGATGATAAGAGACTCATTAAATATCAACCCTAAGCTGGACCGGTCTCGACTCTCCGAGAGCTTTCAACTCGAACTTCTGAAGCGCTTTGAAAGCCTCGGTGTTTGCATAGACGTGGACGAGTACTTCAACAGGTTCGTGGAAACTGTCCGTTCGGTAGGGCCTAACATCTTTAAAGCCCACCGCAGTAATGGACCAAAAAAGATCACCGACCAGACCCTCACACTCATGGACGAAAGGCGTAGGATGGTACTACGGTCCCCAGAGAATGCTAGCAACTAACGGCGGCTCAACAGACGGATCTCCAAGTTCTTGACTCGCGACCTTCGGCAATTTAACACACAACGTGATAGAGAGGCTATAAAGCGCAGCAAGGCTTCGCACGAGATCGGTCTGTCAGGCAGAGCCGACTGGGGATGGCAGGATCATCGCGTCTCAGCCAGAGGTTTTAGAGAAGGTCAAGAGGTTCTACTTACAGTTATACACGACACAACAGGCACCTGTTAGCTCCCTAGCATCAGATTTTATAGCTAGGTTTACTCGACATTACACCGAAGACATCCCGGTAGTCAGCCTGTGCGAGATTGGTATGGCACTCAGACACCTCAAAAACAATAAGGCCCTTCAAGGGCTCTTTAGTGCCGTCCCCCTCGAGGGCAAAACGCCACAGACATGGCTCAGGGTTGTGGTGGGGCTGTTCTTCAAGAAAGGCGACAAAACCCTTCTTAAGACCTACAGACCTATCACACTCCTGAGACACGTCTACAAGCTGTCGCAAACAGGTTTGACGACTTCCAGCCTCCCGAACAAGCCGGTTTTCGAAAAGGTTTTTACTAACCGGCCCTTATGCTCAGCGTTTGTGAACTATGAGAAAGCCTTAGATTCGATTGAGACCTGGGCCTTGCTGCAGTCTCTCCAATAGTGCCATATTAACTATCGATACATCAAAGTGCTGAAATGTCTGTATGAAAACGCCACCATTTCAGTACGAATTAACGGTCAGAGCTCAAGACCTATCCAGTTGCAGCGAGGAGTATGACAGTAAGATGTTATATCACCGAAACTTTTCACCGCTGCACTGGAGGACGTGTTCAAGCTTCTGACCTGGAATGGATGTTGATGCCAAATCAACATAAACGGCGAGTACATCACTCACCGTCGAGTCGCTGACGATATCGTGGTTGAGACAGTAGAGGACCTCAGTGCAATGCTCGATGACCTCTCGACTAGTGGGCCTAAAAATCACCTAAAGATGGACAAGACTAAAGTCATGACCAATGTCCATGTTACGCCCACTCCTATTAAAGTCGGAAGCTCAATGCTCGCAGGGTTGCCTCTGAAGTGGCAATGGGCAGGACACATAGCTTGCAGAACTGACAGCCGTTGGAGCAGAAAGGTTCTGGAGTGGCGACCACGAATCGGAAGACGCAGCGCCCGGCCAGACCCCTCACAAAGTGCACCGACGATCTAATAAGGGTGGCGGGCAACTGATGGATGAGGGCGGCGAACTACCGGCAACGGTGTCGAAAATTGGGGGAGTCCTATGTTCAGCAGTGGACGTCTTTTGGCTGATATGTTGATGATGACTACCTGGTTTCCTCAGGATTTCTTGAACATTTAACTGGCTTTCAATCTAGCTTGCACATGGCAGATCTTTTTGGTTACTTAATAAGACTACGCTTAAAACCATGCATTAAGTGAAATTGAAATAAACTGGTTTTGTATGTATTTAATATGAAGGCGGTTTCATTATTACCTTTACTAAAATCTGTGTACCCAAGAACCTTTATAACATCATACGAAACACTAACAGCATACGAAAATGAGTAAAAATCTAAACGCTTTTATGATTCCGGTTTAGACTGGTACGGTTTTATAATTTATAGCTTAGAGACTAACCAAATGCAAATTTAAAAAAGGAAAACAAGTGAGGGAGCCTCACTTGTTTTCCTTTTTTAAATTTGCATTTTTTTACTTTATCCTTTTTAATGGGTTTCTGATTGTTCGATGATGGTTAGCCATAATCGTAAATCTGAAAATTTCTTGTTCATAATACGTACTTACGTACAGCAGGCTGTAATTACGCTTTGTTTATTTCTCGCTTTTCGAGTAAAAGAAGCTTCAAAGATTATCGCCTACATCCAAACTTACAAACTAGAGCAGCTTGTCTATCCAAAGGTAAACATTGAACACTTATTTTCCATGACAGTGTTCAGATAGATTCTCATAAACAATTTGCGTAATATTAAAAATAGTATGAACTAAAATTAGCTGCCTTAATTGCTGCTATAGTCAGCCTTCTATCATCGTATTTCTAGACACCGCAGAAGAGTTCATCATTTCATTCTTCTACTCTGGAATAAAATATCTGCTTTGGTGTTTTGCGAGAGCTGTGAGCCTCTGGCATTGCGGCAATTAATTAGCGGCGGCAGCGATTACCACTTGCCTAGTATCAGATGGCTTAATGGTTCGCGAACCGATATCTCAAGCTAAGACAGAGACGGTGATATCTTAAATTTCATAGTTCCATTAGGCTTAATGATCTTTAAAAAAGCCTGCGAGTCTTGTATTGTAAACCATATGTGCGGTGTTGACCATGATGCGTCACAAGGGCCACAATAAGGTTTTGGCATCCTCTTTCAGTTTTATATTTGCTTGTTCTGCGAGACGCAACGCAATTTGTGGCCAGATAACTTATCCACATACCTATTGTCTTTAATTTTTTTTTTGCGTTACATTTTGAACGTATAAGACAGTAGGGCTAGACAAAATGCATAGCAAGATATTTTCGAGTTTAGGTATCCGGTGACATATTAGAACAAGCCCAGTGCACTTTTCTAAATCTTGTCGTCAATTTGCGCCACACAATAATTCAGTATAAGTTATAAAATTGCGTTATTTGGTAAAAACAAAACTAAACTAACTAAACACAAAAGAAAACTTATTTGGCTTCACCCAAAAATACTAAACACCTTACATTGCCATTCATAACCAATATTGCCTAAGCGTAAAGTTGAAATCTTACACATTTATTACGTCCCGCAGCGCGGTTTCACCCGCGTTAAAAAACATATTTGGTAACTGCTCTGCTCCTGTCGCCAATAGCGTGATGCAGTGGCGAAGCGTCCATATGACACGATTCCTGCCGGCTTCCCTTTTAAAATATGTCCTGACCTCCTTATATTTATCATATGCTTGCGTGTATACTCAAAGACTAACTAGCATTCCAAAACTCAAAATATTTTAGTCCCACCAGCTTCCCTCCTCGGAAAAGTGACTCTTCGCTACTGGCGTGATGTTATATAGCCTATTACCTTCTTCAAGAACTGGGCTATCAAACACAAAAAGAATTATTCAAATCGGACTCGGAGTTTTAGAGATTTGTGTGTTTAAACAAAAAAAAATCGTCTGCTTTATATAATAGTATAGCGTTGTTTTTATTTTTTATCTATCTTATATATGTGGGTAACCTAGATGTCTGTCCATCTTACATCACATCACGCTTAACACCTACAAGAATCATATTAAAAAAACAAAATCTTTTTATCGTAAAAAATCGCAGTTTTACTTTGTTTGTTTCTCCGCTAAATTCTTCTAAACCACGCAACGGATTTTGATACAGTTTTTTCTACGATTATGAGCGATTTTCTGGATAAATGTAAAATACTCGCACAGTATTTATAGTATTAATTAGCCGGGAATTTGTTTAGTAAGATTTTTAATGTAAAAAGTATTGGTTTACGCTAGTTCTAATACGACGCGGCGGTGAGTGTCTAAGTACTTAATTTAACAAACCGTGAAAGGTACCTAAAATGAGGGCCCTTTTTTAGGTTATGTATAATTAACGAGAATATCATAGCGAACCACGAACAATATTATTAATTATGTTTCTGTAACATGCACCCTAATCCTAATACCAACAATTTTTTTATATTTCAACTAACATCAAATTTTATGCTTTATATCTTTACTTAGTATACTTAAAAAATATTTCTCGTTTTAGTCGTAAGTATGTATTTAATCTTAAATATTCTAAATCATTAAAAGTCATATCAGCTCCTTAATATAATCTTAATCGCTTGTTATATTATTACCTTAGTCTGTAGTTAAGTTGCGTCGTTTCTGTCACTAATAACAATTATAAAATACCTGATAGGCTGTCAACCGATCAATTTTGACTGGTAAATAACAGCTAAATTAAGTGGTTAAAATATACGGTTGCCACAGGAAATAAATGTTTATGTGATTAGCAAATTTTGCGAATGTTTGCAAAGTTCAACGACCTCTGTGACACAATCCTACAGAAGTTGAAGAACAGGAACTTTATGTAGTACCTAAGTGGTAACTCAACCTATGGACATGACTATGTCCTTTAAGCAGAAACATTCCACTAACTGCTTAGGGGAGTGATTGGGCCTCCAGTTTTGAAAGTTCAGACCTGTCTATCCCTTCTGTAATAAATAGCGTGATATTTTATGTTGTTTATAAAGTCTAATATAAAACACATGTTTGTTCGCAGGATCCAATTTAATGCTGTCAAGTACACAGACGAGTAGTCCGACTCAAGGTCCCGGTGCGGATACAAGTATGTTATTTGTATTACTTTATTTCATTAGAAAAACCATCAAAATATTAATGTTATTTTCGTCCTATAGATTTAATAGTTATTTTTGCGTCATCCTGTGCCAGTAGCGGATCTAGCGGGAATGTTAAAGGGCTCAAGCTCCTCCTAAACGCATGCTCCAAAAAGTGTATAGCTATGCTTGTAATGTTTACGTTGATAAAATCTACTACGTCGGTGTGAATCCCTGCCCAAACTCAAATCCTGGATCCGCGACTGCTACGTGCCCATTTCCCATCTAATTAGACTCGTTTTTGTTCATCCAGCAAATTTGTTAAAAAAATCACTGGATACACCTTAAAAAAAATACGCTCTCAAAAAATACCTATTGTTACCTATTCGTCCGGTCTAGCGGACGAATAGGTAACAATAGGTCGTAACTAAATAGTGTCGAATGTGTTGCCGCTTTTCGGGCAAAATCCTAATCCACAAATTAATATTATTAGTCTCAAGAGATTAGATGCATTTTGCGTTCGTTAATTGTACGTTTGCAAAGCCTTTACTTATCGCTATACAATGCTTGTTCTCTATGTAACCAATAGTTGCCTATATTGTTAAGATGAATTCTTTAGTTTAAACTAAACTTAAACACTAGCGGGGAAAAGAGTGTATAGACAACATACCGGACAACTAATCTGTCGCTATTTTACGTTCTTATTAGGATTACAGTATTTTATCCAAAGTAATACAATTATGCATGGCCGGAACTACGCACTGAACAGTTTATTTATATCGCAAGGCTTTAGCACTTTCTAATTACTGTTATGTTACAGGACCTTGATATGCAAAATATGCAGTACATTACAATTTACTATTAAAGTATTAGTATTAATAAGTCGTGATGGCCTAGTGATTGCGGTACCAGTCTTATAAAGAGGTCGAGAATGTATGTGCACTGAAGTCGATCGTGTACTGCGTACATAGTTCTGGCTCACAGAATAGGGTTTTACACCCATTTTTGAAAAGTGTCTCAATTAGATTCTAGAGTGTCAATGAACTCTCAATGAAATCTCAAATGAAAATCTCAAAATTTTTATTTAATCGTTAAGTGTCTCAAAAATGCATTTAAATATTGCCTTTTTAAATTTAGCGCGTAATTTGACTAAAACGCTGGTCACAGTGGACGCCATATTCCTCTGTGGTCATGACGTCAGTTGGCTGTGTAAAACACAATAATACACTTTTAAGTTCACATACTATTAAATAGCCTTATGACGTATTAACATGGCGACTACTATTTAATGGTGTTATGAAACATTAATAAACCTGAAATCTTTGAACTGAATTTATAAAATTTAGTTTGCTATTTTATGAACTAAAAGAAATTTTTTCCGACTTATTTTTGGCTTAGGCTATCTCAATAATATATATTTAGATTTGTTCTCATATATAGTATAATAATAATAATAGTAAGTATTATTCATCATCACAAACATTGTAATACAAGAAAACTACAATAACAGTGGTGTGACATGCTGTATTCCTAGCTAGGTTATTCATCAACAGTGCCGCTCCTTTTGGATAATTACACCGTACACAGTATTTTAGAATATTTTACTACAACTTAATAACTATGCATGACATAATAATTTTAAAAGAAAAGTAAAAGAAAAAAAATAGTATATAACTATAATGTAACTAACAAGCAAAGTTATGATAAATATTCATGTTTAAGTGTAGGTGAGTATATGTGTAAAATACCTTATTATTTTGCTAAAATAGCGATGGGTAGGACACATATCAGACTTTTACCTACACGCTGTTACGGCAGTTTGTGAATGTTCTGTAGTAGCAACTACAAATCAAAATACTTCTTATCGTTAAGCTTATAAAAGATAACTGATGGATGAGGCGACTGAGAACCAATTAAGATGGCGATGCTTGATAGAGGTTTATGATGGCGTCTTACGGCTAAAATGAATATGATATTATATATAAAAAATTACGAAACATGGTTCAATATACATATCTTTACCACCTACTTTAACTAAAAGACAGTAGATAGAATGCAGTTGAAGAATTTTCTATTTTCAATTTTTGAACATTGTGTCTTTTAGGTAATTGTATGTTCATAAAATCTCCTTGTCCTTTGGGTCCGAAGACTTCTATGCCTATCTATTCAGCTTTTGATAATAAAAAAACTATTGTAGACCAATTTTAAACATAACGTAAATAAAATAAACATCTTTTACAAATTTGTAATAACTAGAGCATTGTAATAATGAATTAATAATTACACAAAATATAACAAAAAATATGATGACCTTAGTCTATGAAGTGACTGTAAACTGTTACTTTGTTTGGTACAGCGGTTAAGTCTAGACTAAGAAGTGCTGATACTACACAGTAAGTATCCACTGGACGCGTATTTTCAAACAAGCATGACTCACTTCAAACTGGAAGGAAACTAAAAAGTAAAAAATAAATGTACATAGCACAAAGTAATTCGTATTTTGATTTAGTTAATCAGAAATAATTAAATAAGTATTTTATAATTTTGAAGTTGCTGCCAAGTAAAACAATAACTAGGTACCTATAAGTATCATCAATCTTAATTTGCTATTGTAGTCAGGTTCTTACAGTTATTTAGTATTTACTTGGCACCAAATTCAAAATTATAAAATACTTTTTCAATTTTTTCTGATTACTTAACTAAATCAAAATACGAATTACTTTGTGCTATGTACATTTATTTTTTACTTTTTAGTTTCCTACCAGTTTGAAGTCGGTTTTCTTTTTGTTAAAAATTATTTTATTTTACCATTTTAGTGATGGGTAGACCTAAATCTTACATAGGTATCTATTATTTTTGTATACACTAAACATTTTGGCATATTGAACCGTATGAAGTAAGCCCGACATGACTGCTGTGTAGAAATTCCCTCGACTGTCTATGGTCACCTGTAATGGCACTTATAACCAATATGGGAGCAAAGTTCTCATCATTAGAAACGAATTAAGTCCAAACACCAAGTAGTTGCTATAAATCTTTGAGGATTTCCCTCGACTGTCTTTGTGCATCATCAGATCGTCTCCAAATCTTAACTAAATAGTAGTGCCTTCAAATACTTAATGAAAAACATAACAAATGCACTAGTCGTCACTACGATTTTCGAAAGTTTCCCTCGATTTCTCTGGGATGCCATCATCAGATCCTGGTTTCTATATTATGGTACCACCCTCGAGATATCTCCTTTCCAACAAAAAAAGAATCATCAAAATGGGTTCATAAACGACGGAGTTATCCGCGAACACACATAAAAAAAAATATAAACGGTCGAATTGAGAAACCTCCTCCTTTTTTTGAAGTCGGTTAATAAATTATAGGTAATTTTACTTACGTCATAATATAAAATCTTAGTGTTATTTATATATGTTAATTGGTAAACTATTTGAAAAGTTTCCCAAACAGCCCGATAGTTTCAAAAGTTCCAATACTCTCCCAGACATAGTTGAAGGTCAGCTGTTGGGGCGAGCGAGGAGACAATATATAAGCGAGTTCGAGTGAGACAGCTTTTTACATAAACTGAAGAAGAAGACGATAATGGAGATATCGAAGTTACGAATTGAAGTAGCGTTGAAACTGTTTGGCCGTTTGGAAAACATCTTTAAATACTTAACCAAGTAACATATAAAACTCAAATTTTATATTATGACGTATAAGTAAAAAAATACCTTTTTTTTTTTTTTTTAAAGCCTTCTGGCGGGTGCTTGCCACCCCAAAAAGTGTCTGGCGATGGACGATATTCTGATAGTATCCTGTTGAACATACAAAAATATTAAGCTTTATACTATGATGTTTTTGGGCAGCAATTATGTTTTTGAATGAGATAGGTAGGGTTATAAATGTTTAATGACCAGTTTGATAAATGACTAGTTTGAGGAAGGTTTTTGGAGTAAAATTACTCATATGGAGATTTTAAACGGATTCTGAGATTTGCTGGAAAGGAAAAGAAGGTTTTCGAATTGGATTTCAGTGTTCTCGAATTCTCAAACACGACGCAGAAACTTCACGAATTCTAATTAAAATAACCGTTTGTTTTTTAAAATGTAATTTAACTTCGCTTAGAATTTAAATGTACAGTCTACAGCTACTACTGATGAAATGTAAGATAACTAGAAGAAAATATAAAACTACTTACACTCTTTTTGGATATTTACTTTATCTCATAGGCACTAGGCAAACGAATTGAAGTCAAAATAAAGAAGTATTAATTACCGCTAACCTGTCCGTTAGAAGTGATAAACTAACACATTACACTGCTAATAAATATTTATTTAAATAAATATTCATAGTTGCTTTGGTGTGAAACCGCCTGGCAAATTACCTATTTGATCTAATACTGGATATTCATTAGATGAAAATATGAAATAGGTAGAAGGCATTGAAAAACAAAATATTTCTTTAATATATACAAAAAATAGTTTCTTTTTTAACAAGTTATTACAATAATTAATGCATAATCATTATAATTTCATATAACTGGCCATTATTGATTTAGCCGCTGAAGGTCATTATGACTATAAAACTTACAAATCTAGGGTTTTCTTAATTATTAGGTAAAAAGCTATAATGTTGTTATTAATTTAATATACCCATGTACTGGCAATAACAATATGTTGTATTTTTTTGCAACAATACGGTGTTTTCTTTTCCTTCAGACAACGAGAAAGTAAAGTTTGTTTACGATTTTATTATTGCCATTGTTGGCAGAACGTCAAGATTTGGTTTACAACATCTACCGTTTTCGAAGCATATTGTACTATTATTTTCTTTTAATAATGATTTAGGTAGGGGAAGGTCTAGAACAATATGTTAGTAATAAATTTGTAGGTCATGGCCATGTCGTTAATGAAAGTAGTAAGAAAAGCTTGAATTGGTGCTTGGGTTCTTTTGATGATTGGTGATTTGATAGATGGTGATGGTGATGATGAATATATCTGTGCAGGTACTGCGGAAGCTATAGAAGACAACACGGGTAGTGTGATACCATTACAAGAGATGGACAGTATAGTAGATGCTGACATGGCCATGCTGGATAACAACAGACTGCATTTCTATAGGCGAGTTGATTGTGAGTATGGTTTTTGTAGATTTATAAAAATAAAAAAAATTGAGCGAGGGAATGTAGCAAGCCATCAAAAGCACATGTCTAATAACATCGTTTAAAATGGAGTCAAAAATAAGTTGTTTCTTAATATAACAATCTTAAAAAGTTAACACTTTTACTAAATAATGTAAGAACTGTATCGTACTTTAAAACATACGTTGAGACATAGACAAGACCCAGACTGTTAGATAAGAACATAATAATTTATGGATAACAATGAATTTATCATCGAAAGACGTCCACTGCTGGACATAGGTCTCTCCCAAGTTTCCCCAAGCAACTTTTCCGGTCTTGAACCACCGTCATCCATTAGTTGCCCGCTACTCTTAACAGATCGTCCGTCCACCTTGTGGAGGGTCTACCCACGATCATACTCGCTAGTATATTATATTTAAAAAATGCCAGAACAAGCCTTAGTCGTATCTGACAAAATTAAACAAATTATAAGTGATTGTACTATAATAATAATACGTTTGCGTGTTAGACATGTATTATAATAGCACGTGGCATTATTAAGTATATTCAGTCCAGAAGGAAAATCTTGAACCCAAATACATGGCACCTTTACCTTGATAAAGCATTTTAATTTTAAATGTATACAACAATACATCTATTGCATGTTAAACCAGTTTTATACTTATGACCTTAATGTTAATTTAGTTGTGATTAAGTAGTGTAAGCGTTAATTATCTATTATATTTTTATTTAATAATAAATCTTATTATTGTTTGACATATTTGTGTGTATAATAAAGGTGTTACATGTTATACTAGGCTCCAAGTTTGAACATATTAGTTACTCTTTTGTTTTCCACTGCATATATTTTTTAAATTATTTTATCATTATATTATTTAGTGGTAGGTCACAGCGAGTTCATATGACGATTTTTTCTTACAAATTAGAGTAGCTAGTGAAGGAACCTTCACTCTCCAGGTAGTATTGAAATTTTCCTTATTTGTATTATGTTAATAGCAAGATTCTTTTAAACACATAAAAATCGATTGGTTTTTATGTGCAATATAACCAAATTTAATTTTGTTTATAAAGTTCACATGTGATTCCTTTATTAGCTTATCTTATATGTATGAACAAAACAAATACGTCTATTAACTTTATATTATTTAAACAATAGGCGTTTTATTAGCATTTAATTATTGTATGTAACTTCGACCACCTGTACGTACCCATAGAATAGTACAAGAAATAACACGAATAAGACACTATGTTAATTCTTTTCTTTGTTTAGTAACACTATAAATTTATAAGTAATTATATGTTTAAATAAGCACTATTGGTGAATTAATAAGTGTTAATAAATAAAATGAAAACTGGTGACAGTGTTAGTGATTTGTGATATTGAGCAGAAGGGTTGGTTTCTTCATAATTGGTGTATAAATGTAAAATTTTGTACTATTATAAAAACATAGATGGTTGATATGTGTACCTACCTATAGCTAAATAAAGTGTTTAAGTTAGTAGTTATTGGTTGATGTGCCTGTTTAAGTTATATGATGCAATAAGGAAAATAATATTGTTAAAATCTAAATGTTCCAATGCGTCATCACTCATCACTGTTGCCAAAAAAAATTTTTTAGCATCTACTCAAAGTTCTAATTTTTATAACAGTGCCAAAGCCATGAACTTGTCAGATTCTTTATACGCGTTTAAAGACTTATAATAAGCCTTTGGAAACTGACCGACGGATCAATGAGTATGTAGCGTTATAGAGCAATCTGTACTTTTCAATAGGGTTGCTGTAATTTCAAGTAAGATATTTTTCCCTAACCCTGTAAGTACCAACTATGCCTGCAAGCATGAACGCAAACGTGCTAGACCTCAAAAAAACTGTTTTCCAGCCTAAAAATTAAATTCTAATTCCTGTTAAGAAGTATATGAGCTGTACCAATAAAACTAGGGCATATTATCAGGTGACATGCACTATTGGTTGCATCAGCTGCCTGACTATTAAGCAGTCATTATCAGTCTGAATATATTATTATATATTCAGACGGAAATAATAATATTCATTGTTGACTCTCCATCGAAGCATTTCATGTATTTATTATAAACAATTTTACCTTACCAACGTACAATCCTAACTGTAACTAAATAAGTTTAACAAGTAATAGAGCATTTTGTTCTCCAGCACCCGGCAACGCACAAACCGCAACCGAAACGACGAATGAAGAAAGCGAGCCACAGGAAGAGACAGAACCAGCTAGTAACGCACAGATTAGGGAGATGGATAGTATTGTCAGCGCTATGGAAGCTGACGTCACTGCAGGCTGTGAATTCTTTACTAGGTCTAGTGGTAAGCATCTTCTTTGATCTCTAAAATTATATAGCAAACTCTCACCAATTTATTATAAACCACGCCACGCAACGGATTTTGATGCGGTTGTTAATATAATTTTATGAGATTTTCCACTCATTGTAGAAAGTGCCAAAACCCAATGGCCCCCTTTCCCTTTTTTCACCTCCCTCAATCCTTTCACTTACCCCACTCTCTTCACGGTAGGCAACGGCTTCGCAGAGTCCCTGGCATTGCAGGAGCAATGCTAGGGACTCTATTCGTCCATGAGCAACAGTTACCAGTTACCATCACGTGGGCTGTTTGCTCGTCTGCCACTGTCAGCAATAAAAAAAATATTTCTTTTGGAAAGTTTAAGGTTTACATCTTCCTTATAAATAATATATCAAAGTCGCTGTTATAGTAAAGACAAGCCAAGACTTTGTGTACCTAATATTCGTACACTCGTGCAAAGCCTGGGTGGGCCGCCACTAGTTTTCTATAGTCATCCATTATTCCAAGTTACGTGGCCATGGCTATGTGTACACTGACGTGGCAATATACGCGTGGTTGGGTGACGTGTAACGATTATTTCATAGCTGTTATTTATTACTAGTAGGTATAGGTATTACGGAAAAATGAAAACAATACAGGTTGTTAGGTTTTATTAATGTTTGTTTTTTAGATACGATACTGATTGATGTTCTCGCAAGTGCATACTTGAAATTCTTTTTTTGTAGCAGACAGCTTACGTTAGCTCTTACTTAAGACTTATTGATATAAGTAATATTTGTAGTTTGGTGACGGTTTATTTTTTAAGTAACTTGATTTATAGCTTACTTTAGCCTAACCATTAACCTAATCTAATCGAAGAAGTTATGCTGAAGTTAAGCACACACGTTTCGCTAGCTATATTAGTCTAGGCTAGCCCATGTCGAGGGCTAGAGTTTAAATTTTCATTTTATGACATTACATTCAATTAAAAAAAATATTGCTTTTAAGCTATTTTGTGAATTTGTCCTAATTTTACATTTTAATTATTTTTTTTTGCGATTAATATTAATATTATACGTTTTATGCGAGATGAAATTTGTAAACAAAAGAGCAAACCAGCTAATAGATGGAGAATTTAAACTTGAGTCATATTTGATTTACCTTGAAGTTAATGATATAGTAATGATTAGGAAATCTGAAATACACGAACAATTGTTTTTTTTTTCGTTAGCAATATTTGAGACATTTTTTGTTTGTGCCGCTCTTTTAATACGAAGGTCTGTAAAGTTATGTCATCTCCTCGTCTATGTAGTCAGAACAAGAGCCGTCAAAACAAAATTTAATTTAAAATACATTCAAATAAATTAATTTAGTTTATTTTAAATATAAAAAAACTTGATAGTCGGTTTGTACCAACTATGCGCTTATAACTGTTTGGTTTAAAAAAATTGTCAAATTGGTAACGTACCACTCAATTTTGATCTCTATTACAAAATTGCGAGTATTAAGATATCATACTATTTTGCATTACAATTAGCCAAATACGTTGATAAAAAAAAACAATCAAATAATACACGCATGAAGCCGATTTAGGCTTATTAACATGTAATAATAGGCTCAAAATTAGATCTTGTAGATAGCCGGATATTAAAGTGTTACCTTACTTCACTTGCAAATGCGTTTACGCTATTCGCAATTTGTTTTTTGTAGGAATGATGGAAAGTTACCACGTTTTGATTAAAATAATTAAATTTTTCCATAAAGTAATACTACAAGAGTATTTTTTAGTCTGTGTCCGTCTCCGGCACCGAAGGTACTAACATACGTTCAGCTGTTTAGGCGCTGAGTGGTAACAAACACACACACACACACACGCACACACACACACGCACACACACACACGCACGCACGCGCGCACAAACACACGCACGCACGCGCGCACACACACACACACACACACACACACACGCACGCACGCGCACACACACACACGCCCACACACACACGCCACACACACACACACACACACACACACACACACACACACACACACACACACACACACACACACACACACAAACTTTTGCATGTATAATTAATATTATTATTAAATTACTTGTATTTCTTCTTTACAGAATCTAATACCTCATCATCAAAACCGGCTGTGAAGCAAGATGACAATAATGAAAACCCTTCGTCTACTAACGCTGAAAAACCTTCAGAAAACATAAATACTGATAATGTAGGCAATGTGACAGAGACCACGGAGGACGCTATAGAAGGGGAGAGGAGGAAAATACTGATCAAGCTAAAGTATTTGAACGATACGTCAAAAGAAGTAGAAGGAAGCCTCGACGAGCTACTAAAAGATTTCAAATGGTACGTTTTTTACAACAGCCGCAGTGGGAACAAGCTCTGTGTCTAGTGACTATACAAATATACATCTTATCGTAACTTAAATGTTTCCAAATCAATAGCTGTACTCTTGCCAATACCAAACACCAAGTAATGTGATTTATTTACTACTAGCTGTTGCCTGGTCTGTTATATCTCTGTTTACATTGACGATTTTTTATACAAACTTTCATCCCCTATTTCAACCTCTTTGAGCCATTTATTCGCGATAAAAGATATAGCCTATGTTGTTCACCAAAGTTTAATCTATATCCATACCAAATTTCATCGAAATCGGTTAACTAGTTTAGGCGTGAAAGCGTAACAGACAGAGAGTTACTTTCGCATTTATAATATTAGTATGGATTTGGCAAACAAAGTACACCTATCAGTGGCGAAGAGTGACGTTTTGTAAGAGGGAAGCCGGCGCAAAAATTGCTTAGCTTAAAGCACGACGTATGGTCTATTTCTACACTTTGATAGATATTATAGTCTTTGTGATTTATCTCAAAGGGAAGCCGGTAGGAATCGGGTTATATGGACCCTTCGCCACTGACACCTATGTATTCGTTATTATTATTGGCACTCTGGTCTAGGGCCAGAAAATAGAATTATTCATCTCTTTCTATGGGAGATGACTAAGATATTGCCAACGGATAACAGCACTTACTCTAAGTATCACCTAACTTCAGATAGTAACACGCCCACCCATTTTCTTCGTCAGGTTAAAACGACCATTTTATATTAAACTCCTACAATCTTCTGACATCTTGGTACTTCTCCTTATATAAAAATCTGTAGAAGGTTGTACAAGACTGTCATCAGTTGAATCACGGTGATTCGACGCGTCACCCACGTGGAAGTAGTTGGTAGAGTATGGGCCAAAAAAAAACCATTCTAGAGGTGAAAACAGTAACAGCTGGCGACATAATCAATGATATGCCCACCTCATTGAGAACTGTAATGACCTTGTAATAGAGTTCAAAAGCAATTACACGGTTAGTTGTACATTGCAGGCGTCACTTCTCTACGGAGCTAACAGCGGAGTGTCGCGTGCGGCTGATATTCAACGGGCGCGTGCTGCTGGACGACGCGGCCACGCTGCGCGCCTGCGGCCTGCACGACAGAGCTGTTGTACACTGTCTCGTCAACCCCAAGCGGAACAATAATAACCCGGTTAGTGGACTTTGTTTATTTAACTTTAGTAATGTGTCTGAAGAAGCAGCGAGGCAGGCAACCGATGGATGAAGGCGGCTCACGACAAGCCAAAGTGATAAATATTGGGGAAGGCCTACGGCCTAGAATGGTAGTAGATCCACGCTGGTTTCAGCATGAATGGGCTGGATCGACCGGGGCAATACTACCCTCTTATAGAAGATCGACGTAAGAGTAGTAGTATCCGTACAACTGCGTTTTGTTCGGTGAGTGACAACGCCAGAGGCCCAATTTCCCCCCTTTTCTCACCTCCCTCATTCTCTTCCCACCATACCAGCAGTTTAAGACGATGGCTTTTGGAATGGTGGCCACCACTTCTGGATTCCACTGACTGCTTACCATCAGGCAGGGTAGAGTCACTTTGGTAGGTTATTATAAAAAAAAAAAAAGTTCAGCAGTGGACTATGAGGTGTCCTAATTGGCAGCGATCGTAAGATGGCGCGATGCGATCTTGTCGTGCGATGAAAATCATACCTGTAAAAATGCCTGTGCTCGTGCGACGGCAATTAAGACACTTCTAAAGAAATCTGTATATTTGAAGTGTGACTGCACCGTTGGTCTAGTGGTTAGTGTAACTGACTGCGACGCCGGGTGTCGTGGGTTCGATTCCCGCGGAAGGCAAATATTTGTGTGATGAACATTTGTATTTGTCTTTAGTCTGGGTGTTTCCTATGTATTATAAGTATGTATTTACAAAAAAAAAGTATGTATATGTATTATATTTCAGTTATCTAGTACCCATAACACGAGCACTGCTTAGCTTGGGACTAGACGACAGTGTGTGATAGTGTCCAAAAAAAAAAGAAAAAAAAAAAAAAAAAAAAAAAAAAGAAGTCATACCACGACACACGTTTAATATACTATTATAACCACTAACTACAAACACTGAGTATTATAACATTTTTAGTCTATATGGCAGCAACGGGACGCTATCGAGGAGAGTGGGGTGAACGCGACACACGAGCTGATCACTGAGCGAGCGCAGCCGGAACGGGCTTGGGACCTCGAGAACATACTGATGACGCTTGTGTCTGTTGCACTCACCGTTGTATGGTTTTTTAGGTAAATATCCTATTAATATTATAATTGCGAAAGTTTGTGTGTGTGTGTGTTTGTTACGGCTAAACTGATTTCGATGACAATTGGTATGTAGATAGATTCGGTGCTGGAAACGGACATAGGCTACTTTTTATCTCAAAAATCGGTCTGGTTCTTAAGGGTCACAACAAAACATATTTTACGCTCGGGCGAAGCCGTGGGGAGCAGCAAGTATTTATTTAATTTTGTTGTAGATTTAAATCGTTTTTTTATACAATTTCGGTGACAAGCATACGATACACCTGATGTTAAGTGGTAACTGTTATCTATGGACATCGTTGTGGACACGCAACAAAGCTGTTGTCGACCGTGTAGGAAGTAGAGGATTAGGGGAAGGAAACGGTTACTATTCACATTAATCACGATGATTGTTTGAGGCGGATTGGCAATCTAAACTTTTATATACTGCGGACGTTTTTGTTTGTTTACGCGCTAATCTCTGGAACTACCAGTTAGATTTGATTAATTATTTTTGCGTATGATAGCCCAATTTTTGAAGAAAGTTTACATAGGCTATGTAACCAAACACGCGGGTAAAACCGCGCCGCGGAAAACTAGATAATGACATATTTTTTATTTTCCTTACGATGTATGTCTTCACCGTAAAGTCTGTAATGTCTAAGACAAACTTAAAAAGTACTTAATGAATTTGGAAAAGGCACATTGATACTTGCATGGTTTCGAACCCACGACTTCGTCCAAACAAAGCGGGTTCTTTAGCTATTGGGCTAAAACTTTTTTAAACAACGTTTTTCAGGTGCGAATATTCAAACATGTTCACGGCGAGCGCGAGCGTGGCTCTGTTCGGGCTAACTGTATTCTACAGCGTGGCGATCTTCGGCCTGTACCTCTCCGACACGTTCCAGTTCGACCGCCGCGCCGCGCCCGTGCCCAACAACTAGACCGTATGACTCACTCCCCTCTCACTTACGGTTCTATCACATCAGACGGTGAGCGGTCACTCGTTTAAGCGTTCCAGTTTACTTCGGTTTTGCGTACGTTGTATTGTATTGAACGCGAAATGCTTAAACGCGTGATCGCTCTTTGTCTGATAGAAACCTTATACTGGCTATGTTGGCTTATTGTGCTGATTGAAAGGAAAAACGACTAGACCGAGTGTCCCCACTCTTCTCTATGTTATACTGGGCTGTGTTGGCTTATTGTACTGATTGAAAGGAAAAATGACCAGATCGAATGACCCCACTCTACTCGGGTACTTCTCATTTGTTCTATGGAACATGGTATTATCGAGAAAAGTGATTTTATTTTATTTTTTTGTACATACTTCCCAAATTTAGATATTTATGTCATGAAATATTTTAGCAAAATATAATTTTCATATAGTTTTGGTACACTCGGAGAAAAATCGTCGTTTTGCTTGATGACGTCATTTTCTATAGAACAAATGGGAATTACCTACTTTCCTCTAAGCAAAGGAAAAACAACACCAATCAAATAAACCATAAACGTTAGGCATTATATACAGAAAATAGTGCTATAAACGCAGCCGAAGCACGCGACGGCTGGCCTCTGTCATTGGTCGATTTCAAATGCCAGCACTCATTTTGATACTGTCAAACATGTGTAACATTTTAGACCAATCACAGCCGTGGTTTGGTTAAGATCAATGTCTTTGTCTAGCGATTTTATTTCAAACAGAAATTTCTGATGAGCAATAAGCACTCCATTTAATACATGAAATATCATTACTGATGGTGATATTTACAAAAAGAAAACTATTTATAAATTCCTTTACGTGTATAATCACCAGTGCTACCGCCAGTTTAAGCTTTAGGGACATTCAAATTTTGTTACATAACAATATTAAAAAAATACAAGTTTGACTTGGTATACAAATCAAACTCGTATTTTTTTATATAAAACAGAAAATCAACCTAGTGCTTGAATCATAAAGTTCGTTTTTGTCCGTTTTTGAAAGTTGCTAGCCAAGCTTAATTTATTACCTCTTACTTTAAAGTAATTAAAAAATACACAGCATTAATATCTTTTTAATGAGTACAAACTAAAAACTTTGTTAAGGTTTAAGAATAACTTTATTTCTCATAAAGAATTGCATACATAATTCAATTACTAAGAAACATTGTTTGTAACTTTGTTCTCTTGTCTTACTTAATAAAAAGTTATTTTTATCCTGTTTAAATTATTTTATACCAGTGTTATTCGTAAGAAAGAAAAAGACAAAAAGAATTGTATTGTTCCAATATTGTGATGGGTAAACCCACTTCTTTGCGTGAGGTTGATAGTCGGTCATTGGCTTTATTTAATAATGAAAGACCGCACTGAAACCCAAAGCATTTATTTCATTTAGATCACATACAATACGATGCTTATGAACGTCAAAATTACAAGAAGGCAGCCAATTAACTTACAACCAGTTCACTGAAAAGGTAGAGCCGTGAGAAGAACTGGCAAGAAACTCAGGCCACATTTTTCAACCGCCAGATTTTTTTTTTCTTCTAAATAGTAAATAAATTATCCGTTAGATACTGTATTAACATTTATTTATTCCGTTTCAAGCTCACAAAATGTAATAAGCACGAGCAAGATGCGTGGAACGTAGAAGCTCTGCTGTGATTGGCTATTTTAACGTCAAGCGTGCAATGCACTAATCATAGTGTCCGTAATGAGTTCTTATGCTCACGAATACCAGTATGTGTGTCTGCTGCCCTGGGGGCCTACCATCACCTCATATAGCAGTATTATTTTAATGATACTTTGTGTTTTGTGGATTGAGACAAAGTAAGGTTATAATAAGATTGCTTTATGAGGTTGTGGTAGTGCCCTTGTATGCGGAATCTGTGGTTATCTGTTCCCTACTATTAACTAAACATGAAAAGCGATAACTTTGTGGACTAAGTTTTTATTATATCAGTGAATATCGAAAAATAAATGCCAACAATAGCCAGTACGTAGACTGTAAATAAATAGATATGCCGCCTTTTTATATGTTAAAGGTAGCGTTTGGATTACTATATAGCTAATAGTAGCATGGTACACGGCATTAACAACATAATTTATTTTAAATTAAGCATAACTTCTTGCAAAACCAAAGCCACTGTGTGATTTTAAATATTGAAAGTAATTGGGTGTTCCCACTACGCTGAAATTGGTAATTTTGCATCGCGCTTATAACCACAAAGCCTGTGTATAAAGCAATATATGTGGGCCTAAGTGACTGATGTCAACTTAATACGAGAGGCAACTTTAGCTCTACTATCACTTTTATTCAAAGTTGCCATGCTACTAAAAGTTACAAGAGATTTTTGCGCGGAATATATTATTGTATTATCATTTGAAATTAAATACCAAGCTTATACTTTAGTTACAATGTAAATCATTATTATAATTGGCTTAGCAAAGCAGTCATGTATATAAATATAGAATAAATATTAAAAAATAATAACTTCTTAATAGTTCATAAAATAACACCAAAACATAAGAAAATCGATTATAAAAAGTCTGAATATAAAAATGTGCGAAATATAATTCTAAATAAAAGTACGCGCTTTTGTTTACTATTGAATCGTTATAACTGAAAACTAGATTTTTATAATATAATTTTAATTAATTTTTATCCTGTGTGATTGTAACATACTCAAAAGCTAGTATTTTGTTAAATAAAAATATTGTGAAGAAACCTGAATAGGAAATATTTGTAACGGGTGGCGCAAAAGTAAAGACCCTATTTGGTTCAGCTATAACATTTTTTCTAAATTAGAAAACTAGATTTAGATTTTTTTAAATGTATATTTGTGCCATTAAATTTCGTACCATTAGGATTTAAAGATGATGTCTTTTAAATGGTGACCTCCAGAGTTGATACACATTTGAGCCCTATTTATGACATTTTGCATAACTTGCCGTAACACTTCCTGCGATATGTTCGTTATTTCTTGACGAATGTTTTCTTTTAGAGCTGCGAGAGTCTGTGGCTTGTTCACATACACCCGAGATTTCAAAAAACCCCAAAGAAAGAAGTCTGGACTGGTCAGATCGGGTGATCTTGCAGGCCAAGGCAAATCGCCAAAACGAGAGATAACTCGGCCTGGAAAAGCGTCCCTCACTAAGTCCATAGTGTCGCGCGCTGTGTGTGCCGTAGCGCCGTCTTGTTGAAACCAGATGTGCTCCAGCCCCAATTCGTCCAAACTGGGTATCAAAAACTCACGTAACATGGTTCTGTAGCGTTCTCCAGTGACAGTAATCGCATTGCCTCCAGCGTCTTCGAAAAAATAGGGTCCGATCACTCTGTCAACACAGATGCCACACCATACAGTAACTTTTAGTGGGTGTAGAGGTGTTTCTTGAATAATGCGCGGATTATCAGTGCCCCAGAACCGAGTATTCTGCTTATTGACATGCCCTGAGAGATGGAAATGGAAACGCAGGAAGTGTTACGGCAAGTTATGCAAAATGTCATAAATAGGGCTCAAATGTGTATCAACTCTGGAGGTCACCATTTAAAAGACATCATCTTTAAATCCTAATGGTACGAAATTTAATGGCACAAATATACATTTAAAAAAATCTAAATCTAGTTTTCTAATTTAGAAAAAATGTTATAGCTGAACCAAATAGGGTCTTTACTTTTGCGCCACCCGTTATATTTGGTTGACATGACTCATGAGACTACTGTTTTTAACAGAAGGTTCTGGCCAAGTAAGAACCGTAACAGTCATTTAGATAAACATAATTAAAGCTTAATATTATATATATTATACCAAAGATATGTCATGTAACCTAATGCTTCCAGTCTATATTATTGTGGTTTTCAAACATTAAAGTAATTTACATAAAGTAAACGCTTAATTAGAAAATCTTCTATAGCCACATAAAATAATTTTTTTAGTTTTATTTTTGTATCTGTGCATTATTTTGATGATTTCATTAACTAGCTTTTGTTTGTTACAATCTACTATTATCGCGACACCTAGTATAAAAACGTGTCTAGTAGAAATACAGAAATATAAAATGTATAACAATGATTATTGACACAAAGAACTACTTATCTAGACCCAAAATAAACATAATAAAGCTTATAGAATGCGGATAACTTATCAACATATGCACAAAGACATTTTGTAAATAAACTTATATTGAGATCCTTTTCGTTGCTGATTTAAAAACCGTCCAAAAATTATGTAATTTGAAATTTTTTTTTTACTATTCAAGATTCTAATATTTTTTAGTGAAGTAGAGCAGTTATTGTTCTACTAGACTTTGCGGGTCATAAACGAAAAGCGACATAAGTCGAGAATTTTACAAGAAATATTCAGAATCTACCTAAAATTCGCTGGCTTTTAAGTTGGGCCGCATAGCTGGCTATGTGTGTGTATAATAATATATTAAACCTATGTCTAGGGCGTAATGCAGCAGGTAGCCTTTGTTATATTTGTAAATGTCAGTGCAATATAGAACACACATAAATGAATGTGTAGTGAACATAATTGTGTCACATTATGGTCTCACAAATTGTAAATAATGGTAATAGTTATATGAATGTTTATATTTATTAAGACATAAGTACCGACCTTTATGATTAGTATCATTTTCATTGTAACATATAAATGTCATTTTTTTTTCCTTTCCTTCATGATAATATTTTAGTAATCATTTTAAAGCTTTTTAAATTCTAGTTATCATTTCGGGTACCTAATCGTTTTCTATGCTAATGTTTTTATTGTTATTTACTTTTAAGAACATAGATATATATTAAAAGTAATTTTTAATTGAAATCTTTATGGACTTTTATTGTTTAAAACTTATGATCGAAATATTTTGTATTACGTTACTGATAAATAGTTATCCTGATTAACTAGTAACAATGAATTTATAAGAAGTACTACAACCACAAAAAGATCCAGAAGGTTGAAAATATCTATTATGAATTCCTATTACCTGACCTCGTACCGTAAACCACAGATTCTGAACCTTTACGCGAACACACCTGCGCGGAAAAGCAGCAGGTGGTTATGTCGGACTCTCCGGTCGCAGATAAGCTGCCAGCATACCGACTAAATGTTGTAAATGTTGCTCGCGCATTAATCTACAATCCCGTCAGGCCACGGTCCGACACATCCTGTCGGACCCTGTCCGATTTGAGGGGTTGCACCCCTCCTCACGAGAGACGCACGCGAAACACGTGCGCGTCACCGTCTCAAGCTTGTATAGTCGTGCCCAATCGCCGCTCACAGGCTAGCACCAAGCGGCAAAAGCACGCTTTACGCCTTCTACGGGTAAAGTCAGGCTCCGACATAGCCTTGCCTCATACGGATTCTTCACTATGCCCTCTGCTATTTAGAGAGATATGCGGCGATCCCGACTGGATTCCTTTTGGTTCGCGTTTGCCGTGAAAAAACGTTCCACGGTTACTAAGCCCTCACGGCACGGCAAGGCGCGAACCCCTTGTAGGGGAAACCTACTTATACTAACTTCCTACTACCTTCTGCTACCCTAGCACTATTTTAATAAAATATTCAATTTTAGGTTATACTGTTTTAGCGCAAACCACACAACCACCTAGCGGTGTGCGTTCGCGCAGCGGAATGTTGTTGAATTTAAACATTTTAATTATGCAGATATTTAGTGTATGACGTCGTATAATTGTGTATGGTAAAAAAAAAATTGTGCACGCAGCCATTGTGGAGAAATTCACCAAAAACTGATTCCGCTGGGCGAACGTTGTTCTGGGGGAACTTTTTTTAATCTATAGACTTTAGAAGAAAAGAGATCACATCTCTTTTCTTCTAAAGTCTATGGATTAAAAAAAGTGTGGCTGCGTGCACAATTTTTTTTTTTACCATACACAATTATACGACGTCATACACTAAATATCTGCATAATTAAAATCTTTAAATTCAACAACATTCCGCTGCGCGAACGCACACCAGCTAGCGAGCGAGGCGGATGAGCATGGTTTATTTAAGCGAACTATAGAGATAAGCTATGTCAGCGATATGAACGATGCGAACGAAATCGAAATATCCGACGACGATGATGCAAGGGATGCTATCGTTAAACTCGTTAGCATAACTTAGCTCTAGTTCGGCTCTGTAGTTCGCAGTGTGAACCAAAGTGTGAAAAGAGATGAATCGCCCGCCTTGCTCGGAACGTTTTTGTCACTCTCTTGCCCGCCCGTCCGTACCTACATACTTTTCGGTGTGAACCCACAAGCTTAGCTCGCCAAGACTTTTATTTCACTACGGATTGGGTACCTACTATACATCTTGCATGGGGAGGTCTATATTTGTTGATAGCGCCATCTTTGATTTCTATGCTGTAAACTCGTAGTCGTCTTCACTTAGATTTTCTCTGTGTGTCATTATTGGCCAGATAGATGACGCCACAATCCCATTGCATTGATTAATGAAGACAGCGCAGCTCTTGTTCTGATTTTGAAGTGTTGGAGGACCTGTGGGTTGGTGGACTCCCAACTCTCGAAGTCAGTCTGCTGGTGACGCAACCAACGGATCCGACGCCCTATCTAGGAGAATTATTCCCAATAGTCCCCTCTAGCCCTGCCTTCCGGGGTGACAGCTGGGAATTGTCTTCCCAGTTGTCACCGGGGTGACAATTTGTGCAGACTGTTCCCTTTGAAAACTGACTAGAGGGGACAAATGAGAAGTCTGTTTTTCAGTTGTCACCGGGAGGGGGGGAATTACATTATTTTTTCTGGGAAGGAATCGTAGCAAATGTCACCCATCGAACAGTCGGCACAAATTGTCATCCCAACAACTGGGAAGACAATTCCCGAATGTCACCCCGGAGGACAGGGCTAGAGGGGACTATTGGGAATAATTCATCTAGGAATTTAGTGGTTTTTCTTTTCAAACTCGTGTCACAAATTTAGGAGACGCGTCCTACCAACCGTTTTGGGCCATATTGTCCACTTCTTAAAACGGCCATTCCCAAAACGACCACTTTCCAAAACTAGTACTTCCCTTAATACTACTTTCTTAGATTGGCTACTTTCCAAAAATGAAATGAACCACCGACATCGCACAACAAAGCTCATTACAGAATTTCGACTGCAAAGTTAGGCGCTGTTATCTAAGATAAATCAAGTTGCGAACATGTTTAAATTTTTTAAATAAATCTTGAAATACCTTTGTGTGTATTTTGAACGGCGGAATTTATGTTTTTCATTTACTCCGAGATTAACGCAGCAAAAGTGGTCAATATTAAGGAGTGCACGATATCTGGCAAGTACCTAGTCATTACGGGCAATGGTCGTTTTAAGCGTTTAGGTGCAGAATGTCCAAGTAGGAAAATGTCCTGTGGTTTTAAAATGTCCAGGTCGCAGAATGTCCAGGTTGCAGAATGTCTAGGTCCCAAAATAGTAATAATAGGAACTTCTGGATCTAGAGGAAATATACCTTATGCTACCGAAACGAAATACACACAAATCAAATAAAAATTTCTGCACCTCAAAAATATTATGCGACAGGTCGCATGTTTTTGAGGTGCATTTTGCAACCTGGACATTTTACAACCACTGGGCATTTTGCAACATGGACATTCTGCACCTTAACGGTTTTAAGTGGACAATCTAAGATGTAGTCAATCTGAGAAAGTAGTCAATAAGGAAAGTGGTCATTTTGGGAAATGGTCATTCTGGGATATGGTCGTTTTAGAAGTCATCATAGGAAGTGGACGTTATGGTCTAGCGCTACCAACGCCTTGAGCGCCACAAATCGTGACTGCTTGAGGATTGTGTTAAGGACGCGTTCTCAAAAATCATAGGTATCGAATCGCACCAATACATAAACAAATTTCACACACACATACATAGGTCAGCCTAACTAAGGCGATTATATAAAAAAAAAACCCACGTTGATACTTTAGAAATAAATTTTTATTTTGTTTAATTGGAATGACTTGTATTTGAAATTTCTAGTAGTATGTTTTTTATTTTGTACTTAGAATTAGTTTTGGTGGGCATGGAATCACACATTGCGTGAATGGACATTTACGAGAAAGACACTCGCGCGAAAGACTTTTGCGTTGAACTTGGCTGTTTTTGAACCTATTGTTTTCAAAATCGATATCTGAGTGTCCCAGCGATGAATAAATAAGAATCCTAATTCAAATTTAATAAAAACAGCCGCCATTTTGAACTTTGCTGATAAAGAACCAATTTCATTCAAAATCGTTATCTGAGTGGCCCAGCGATGACTGAACACGAATCTTTAGTCAAATTAATGACAGCAGCCGCCATTTTGAAATTTGCAATTTTTTAACTGTTTGCTTTCAAAATGTATATAGTGAGTATCCCAGCGATTTTAAAAGCAATCTGTTTAAAAACAGCCAAGCCCAAAATGGCGGTTGCTTTAATTAAATTTGACTTAAGATTCGTGTTTGGTCATCGCAAGGACACAGAAATATCAATTTTGAAAGAAATCGGTTTTCTAACCACAAGGTTCAAATTACTAGCTGCTTTTAATAAATATGGCTTAAGATTTGTGTTCAGTTATCGCTGGGACACTCAGATGACGATTTTGAAAGCAATCGGTTCAAAAACAGCAAAAGTTAAAAATGGCGGCTGCTTCAACAAAATTTGACTTAAGATTCATGTTCGGTCATCGCTGGGACACTCAGGTATCGATTTTGAAAGCAATAGGTACAAAAACAGCAAAGTTCAAAATGGCGGCTGCTTTTATTAAATTTGACGTAAGATTCGTGTTCGGTCATCGCTGGGACACTCAGGTATCGTTTTTGAAAGCAATAGGTACAAAAACAGCAAAGTTCAAAATGGCGGCTGCTTTTATTAAATTTGACTTAAGATTCGTGTTCGGTCATCGCTGGGACACTCAGGTATCGATTTTGAAAGCAATAGGTACAAAAACAGCAGCTAACGTTCACAATGGCAGCTGCTTTAATGAAATTTGACTTAAGAATCTTGTTTTATCATATTTCACGCAAAAGTTTTCGCGCCAGTTTCTTTCTCGCAAATGTCCATTCACGCAAAAGTTTCGCGCAATGCGCAAATGTCTTTTGCGCAAGTGGATTCGCGTAAGTGTCCTGATACCACTTCGGTGACTTCTACTGGAACTAGCTGATTAGAAGAGCTGGGTATAACGATTATGGGCTCGTTAGGTTAATTATGATGAGACCTTACCACCGGACATGATGGAGTGACCAGAAGGCACATTCAGCTCTACTAATCAGCTACTTCCAATAGCAGTCACTGAAGTAAACTTTCAGGACACTCTAACATGTCCGGTGGTAAGGTCTGATTATAACTAACAAAACGAGCCCATACTCGGTACACCTAGCTCTACTCGTTAGCTAGTCTTAATAGCAGTCACCGAAGTAGACATTCAGATTTCTCAGCATGTCCGAAACGCAACTAATAATAATAGCTACTTAGGTACTTATAGCAAAAACAATAATACCTTGACAACTATTTCGTATAAAATGCTTGCAACTCTTGTAAGTATCAAATCTAGTATTGTCAACTACATGGTGTTTATACAACGAAATTTACGAGTCGAGCAGCTTCCGATAAGCGACACAGGTCCACTCACGACGGGCGCCGAGGTGTGCGTCAAGATGAAGGGACCAAGTCTTGGATGTCTGTCATACATATACAAAAGATTAATACCATTAATCTACTATTTGCTACCTTTGCTATAATTTTAGCTACCTCTTCATTAAGCATATTATTTAACAAAACCTTTGGTCCCTCCATTATGACGTCAAGTTGGAGGGACCAAAACGATAGACTGCTGATATACCTATTGCTCCCTGGATTGTTCTACCTAGTTAGTGTTTTAATACCATAATTCTACCTTAATAATATTGATTTGGATTGACCGATACATTTATAGTTTTAAAAATATCGACTAATACAAGTTGGTCGTATGGCTCATCTTGGCACAGCTACCATTGCGAACTGAAAATCTAATTACATGACGAATTAGTTGGTAACTAGTGAAAATTTGTCGCAGAATTCCAGAATTGATCGGTCCTTCTGAAGTAAGATATTTGAAATTGTTTCTATTTTATACAATTAGGTTATGTACAGTCGGAGACATGTATGTATGAATCAATAATATTTATCACTAGCTGTATCTTTTGGATTTTAAAAATCGTCATTTAGGTACGGTACCAAAAGAAAAGTTAAAAACAATACTTTACGGTAATAATTCTCTATATTCTTTATACGATATTAGACGTGAAGCTATCGATGATCAAAACATACAGGCTGTTAGGATTGCTAACACGTGACAGAGCTACATAAAGCTGACCGTGCGAAAAACAGCTCATACTTATATCCACACCCATAACTTTTAGTGTCTGACCTTGGATTTTGTTAATTGTCATCGCGAAATATGAGCTCACTGGAAACTGGACTCGTTTAAAACTAAAAAGACAATTGTTCGGAATGAGAGGAATCCGAGAAATAAAAACATCAGGTTTCGTTGTAAATTAACAAATATTCGACATGATTCTTTAAATTCGCATAACTTTTTTATTTAAGAACCTATTGACATGAAACAAACACTAAATGTTAAGTGAAGCTTACCATAATGTATTAGTGAAAACCATATATCTATATCGGATAAGCCTTTTTCAAGATAAGAATGAACAAACGCACAGACAAACAAATAAACAGATAAACAAACAGACAAAAATGTTAACAATCATTGTTATAGGTGCAATTTGCATTGATATAGGTCCCAATTACATTCTCATTATGTATTCTATGTACATACAGCGATTTTCATTTTTTTGTAGGTAGATATACTTATCTGTTATATTTATATCAAAAACTCTATTGGTAACAAGTTAATTTAATTTTATAAAATAATAAAATTATAGAAAAGAATATTTTTAACCGATTTCCAAAAAGGGGGCGATTCTATGTTCCGTTTCATATTTTTGATCTTGATATTTAAATGGATTAACTGTTTGTTGAACGGTTAAAATTCTATCTTTTTCATTAATAATTCTGTTGCTACTGCCGTATGGAAATAAAGTAGGTATACCTACAATCAGATTTTCGTATTTAATAAAGAAAATAGTATCAAAGAACAGTCATTTCCTTACTTCCACATTCCCTAATGTTATTCTATTATTACATTCTAATATTACATAATATACAATGTTTGTGGGAACGAAAAGATATTAGTCACTCAAAATATACAGTAACATGTATTTTTATTTATCTTGTTCATTCAATTAATCAATATGGCGTTTACTGTACTTGGAATGCTATATTTATTTTAAAAAAAAATTCAAATATCTTGCTAAAGGACGAGACAAAATTCTGGAATTCAGCGACTAATTTTGACTAATTGCCAACTAACTCTGGGCATAATCAGATACTTGCTACGTACTATGGTTTTCGACATACAGTGTGGCTGTGCCAACCTAAGCGCTCAGTTTGGCATAGCTACCAATATCCCCCCATATAACTTTTGAACGGAGAGCCGTAGAATCCTGAAATTTTATGTTTAATGTCGACTAATTACCGACTAATTCGTCATATAATTAGATTTTCAGTTCGCGATGTTGGCTGTGTTAAGATGAGCCATACGACCAACTTTTATTAGTCGATATTTTTAAAATTATAAATGTATTGGTCAATCAAAATCAATATTATTAAGGTAGAATTAAGGTATTAAAACACTAACTAGGTAGAACAATCCAGGGAGCAGTAGGTATATCAGCAGTCTATCGTTATGGTCCCTCCAACTTGACGTCATATTGGAGGGACCAAAGATTTTGTTAAATAATATGCCTAATGAAGAGGTAGCTAAAATTATAGCAAAGGTAGCAAATAGTAGATTAATGGTATTAATCTTTTGTATATGTATGAAAGACATCCAAGACTTGGTCTCTTCATCTTGACGCACACGCGCCGAGCGTGGGCGCCGAGCGGAGTATATTAATAAAGTACTCTGTGGCGCGGACTGATTCTTGTTCACAAAGCTCTGTTCCATGCGATGAAAACAACTACCAAACAAAATAAGTCTTATTACAATGCATCAAGATTCACGCTGCATAGCAAAATGTATGGAAAACGACGATATTATTTTTCATTGATTTTCGTGTTAATTTGTAAAATGTTAAAAAAATAGTCTGATATTTTATGAATTGAAGATATTTGCTAACTTTTGGTATTTTTAAATTTAGAATATTTTAAATATAAAAAGAAAAAAACAGGTCTCGAAATCAACACGATTTCGTAAATTCTGCATTGAGAGTCAAAGAACAACGGTTTTTACTACCTACATTGAAAATAAATATTATTAGTAAAAAAACACGTCCCATCACAAGATAATGAACCATTCTATTTGTAGTATCTGCTAGATATATAAAATTGTTTATCGTTTTGCCGCAAAATGAACCGAAAAAGGGGTTATTATATGCCTTCGGAAACACAGCAGGGATATGAGAGAGAGCATCCTATGATTATCTAAGATAGTTGAGAATTTGCACCCAAATGATAGGCAGAATCTGCTTACCTCCTTATTTCTGGCACCAGAGGGCGCCGTATGTATCTTACCGCCAAATAAGTTGTCAAACGTCATTTCTCAGGGCTTAAACCCAAATACATAGTGTGAAAAAATCTCTACTACTTTTGGCCCAGGATCTGCATGCCATAAAAACTCTGAGACCACAATGCAAATAATATGTGGTAAGCGTTCAGAGTGTGTTGAAGTACGCCGGGATCGTATTTTGAAAGAAATTTCAAATCAAAATCTTAGGGCAACATTAAAGAATGTTCCACCTAGCGCAGAATACTTGTTCAGCCGGGAAGCTCTGCAGCCTATTATACAGTCCCTCGGAGGGTCTCAGGTCTGGTTGAGTACTCCATCATATTTAAAAGATAAAAGAGCTTCAGCAGGTGGAGATAATTCATTTCAAACTAGAAAGACTCACAGCAATAAAAATAAGGTTAGGATACCTAACAAAAAATTCAAGCGTACAATTCGAAAGACTCAGCCCTTTCATCAACGTCATACCAATACAGATAAGTCCAACTCCAAGTCAAAAGACAATTGACTCACAGCGGGTTTTCAGAGGGGGCTGCCTGAAGTTTGCCATAGAGAAATGGGCCAAATTAGGAGCAAACAATTTTATTTTAAAAACAATAGCAAATTACCATTTGCCCTTCAGGAAGAGGCCACCTCTGAAATACCCAACCAACCAGTTTTTGCAATGCCTTTCTACCAAAATTTCCCCAGAGATGACACAGATGGTCGAGCAATTAAAGAGCAAGGGCATTTTAGAACGACCGACAGCTCACGACCCAGGCTTTTTCTCGAAGATGTTCCTCGTGAAGAAGTCGGAGGGGGGATTGCGCCCCATTTTCGACCTCAGAGCCTTAAACCAGTATGTAGTTACAAAACATTTTTATTTAATATCACAAATAGAGGTGATAAACTTTCTTCAGGCAGACGACTGGCTGGTGAAGATAGACCTTCATCAAGCGTATTTTCACCTGAGTGTCGCGGAGACGCACAGACGATTTTTACGCGTAGTCTACAATGGAGAAATCCTTCAACTAACAGCATTGCCTTTCGGCCTGTCCTCGGCGCCACGCACCTTTGCAGCAGTTTCAAACTGGGTGTGCGAGCTGCTTCGCCAACGGGGTATCCGCCTCTTAGTATACCTAGACGATTATCTTCTGGCTTGTCAAGACAGATTCAAGCTTATGGCACAGGTTGCGGAAACGCTGTCCACCTTGGAGTCTCTAGGTTGGCATATAAACTACCAGAAGTCAATAACCGAGCCCACACACAAATTAGAGTACCTAGGTCTGGTCTGGGACACCCAGCACCAGACGATAACCTTACCAACTCGGAAAATTGTTGGCATAAAGAGCTCTTTATCAAAAATTTTGAACCGCGGAAGCTGCTCCTTAAAAGAACTTCAGAGTGTATTAGGCATGTTGAACTTCGCCAACCATGCGGTGCCTCGAGGACGACTTCACTGTCGCAGGGCACAACTCTTTCTGAGGAAATTTACCCAGAGCGGCCAGAAAAGAGCTCTGTGCCCAAAAGTACGAGAGGACTTACAGTGGTGGTTAGATGCGATAGAGAGCAGTTCAACCCCGCTTTACAAAAAGGAGATCACTCACTTTTTGACCACAGACGCAGCGGATGCGGGCTGGGGAGCTCATTTGAACAATCAATACCTCTCAGGCAGATGGGCTGCAAATCAAAAAAATTGGCACTCCAACATGAAGGAGATGTATGCCGTCTTTGCTGTCATCAAAGCCCAGGGTACACTGTTAAGAAACGCCCATGTCCTAGTTCAGTCAGACAACAGGACTCTAGTGGCATATATCCGGAACCAAGGTGGAACACGGTCACTAAGGCTACTGGGGCTAACAACCAGGTTGATGGAATTGACATACCAATTCAACATAACAATGACAGCATTTCACTTACCCGGAAACCTGAACGGCATCGCAGATTGCCTGTCAAGGGGACGACCAGTACCCGAATGGCATCTGCTACCAGCAGCCACGGAGACTATTTTCGAGAGGTGGGGTCGGCCGCTAGTAGACCTTTCGCCTCAAAAGAAACCGCCGTCGTCCCAGAATATGTTTCACTGGACTCAAGAGATGGCTGCGCGCTTTTTTGCGACGCGTTCAGCCAAAATTGGGATTTTCAAACGGCGTGGATATTCCCGCCTCCCAGCATGATACCCAGGGTGCTGGGTCATCTGAACAACGCAAGGGGAACATATTACCTGATAGCGCCGCGTTGGACCCAGTGTTTCTGGTTTCCGGACCTACAGGCGCGTGCGCTAACCGCCCCTCTACCGATAGACAACTTGAGCAAAGTCCTGGTAGACTGGACGACAGGCTTGAGCCCACCTCAAGTTCACAAGCTCACGCTTCAGGCTTGGAAAGTTGGGGGTGGGAAGAACATTTATCAGGTTGGAACAGAGAGGAGCGGGAGCTACTAAAAACAAGCTGGCGAGCCTCTACCTTAAGCACATATAGTGCCCCATTAAAGAGATGGTTGCAATGGTGTAAATCTTGTAATATTAATAGTAAAAGCCCAGAGGGTAGGGATGTAGCAAGATTTTTAGCTAATCTTTATTTACAAAATAAATTTGCTTATAGTACAATTCTACTTCATAAATCTGCAATATCAACTTATTGTGCAGCATCAGTAGAAAATTTGTCTAAGAACTTTTTTATACAACAAGTTTTAAAAGCCATATCTCTTTCTAAACCACTCTCACCTAAGTCACCTGTGTGGGATGTAGATATATTATTTAATTGGCTTAAATCTTCTACTTGTTCGAACTCACTATTTGATCAAAGTAGGAGAACAGCATTAATTTTGTTATTAGCCTCAGGCAGAAGACTACATGATCTTTCCCTCTTGGAATTAAGTAAAGATAGTTTTGCTCAAACTGAAGATACTGTGACTTTTTGGCCAAAGTTTGGCTCAAAGACTGACACGGGCTCCCACAGACAATCGGGTTGGCTTCTTATACGGCACCAAGATCAGAAGATTTGCCCTGTGACTCATGTTAAAGAGCTCATTAAAAGCACTGAAGCTAGACGCTGTCAGGGTAGCCAGGTGAACTCTCTGTTCATCTCTATTACAGGAGTTGTAAAACCTGCTTCCAAAACAATGATTGCAGGTTGGGTAAGATCAGCATTTAAGTTGGCTAAAATTGATGCCTCCCCAGGCAGTATCAGATCAGCTGTAGCCTCTCGGGGTTGGCTGGATAATAGACCAATACAGGAAATATTAGATAGAGGAAATTGGAAGTGTGTCGAAACTTTCACAAAGTTTTACTGTAAAGAAGTAAACAGATCTATGAGTAATGAGGCAGAAGCAAATTACTTATATAAAAATTTTGAAACTGTTTAAAGGATCAGTAGTTCCTAGATGTGATCTCAATGATTATAGAAATTATTTAATTGTTATTAATTAACACAGAACCCTTGTTTATTGTGTTATTTATTTTTTAACTTGAGTTTTAAGCGATTTTTAATAGAGATGTGATCTCAGTGATTATTAATAATTATTTAATTGATATTAAGTTAACACATATGTGTTTTTTGTGTTATTCACTTTTGAGTTAAGTTTTATGTTATTTTTATTATGTTGATTTTGTTTATTATAGCAGATGTGTCTGCACATGCTATAAAAAATTATTTATGAAAAGATGTAGGTTATAAACTGCATTTGTAAGCATTGAGTGCCTTCTTTTGTTTTATTTTGGTTTTAATTATAGACAGAGTCTGTCTGAAGTGAATCACTAGCAAATGCGATTATTCAGTTTTCTATTTATACCTAAATTGCTCTTTTTAATTTTTAAAAAGATTAATAAACGATTTAAATTAATAATAACTTTGATTTTAATTTAAATACTAACAGATTTAGTACTTATTCACATTGCATTCTTATGTTTGCTTATTTCTGATCACCAGCAGATATCAAACAGGTCTTCTCATATCCCTGCTGTGTTTCCGAAGGCATATAATATGACTGTTTTGCACTAAAACAAAACAGGTATTATATGTTGAAGGAAACACAGCAGGGAGTCAAGGAGCTTGCTGATGATGAAGACTGCAATGACGTTTGACAACTTATTTGGCGGTAAGATACATACGGCGCCCTCTGGTGCCAGAAATAAGGAGGTAAGCAGATTCTGCCTATCATTTGGGTGCAAATTCTCAACTATCTTAGATAATCATAGGATGCTCTCTCTCATATCCCTGCTGTGTTTCCTTCAACATATAATACCTGTTTTGTTTTAGTGCAAAACAGTCATATTTTTGATAGAATTGTAAACGCGTCCTTAATAGATGAACAAAAAAACTCAAACTAAGTTTGTATAATGTTTTTATTAGGACCAAAACAATTTTACTTAGATAGGTATACGAATATGATGGAGCTCTTATTTTATTGTTTCACCTCTTCTACGAGGGGGCGTTTTTATATTCGCGGAATGGGGGATAAAGAGTGGAAATAAAAAAACCAAATTATTTTTCCTTTTCAATATATTCACCTGCAAGACGAATACATTTTTCAGATCTTTCAATTAATTTATTAATACCCTCATAAAAAAAAGATTTCTCTTTGTCTACAAAATACGCCGAAACTGCCTCCTTGACTTCATCATCGGTGGTAAATTTTTTACCCCGTAGTTCTTTTTTCATTTTTGGAAACAGGTAATAATCACTTGGGGCCAGGTCTGGGCTGTAGGGTGGGTGTTCTAAAATATCGAAGCCCACCTTATGCAGGGCAGCCAACGCAACGCGGCTCTTGTGAACGGGCGCGTTGTCGTGCAAAAGCAACACACCTTTCGTCAATTTTCCCCGTCTTTTTTCCTTATTGGCTTCTTTAAGTCTCTCTAATATTGAAGCGTAGTATTCCCCGGTTATAGAAACACCTTTTTCTTTATAGTCGATTAATAATATTCCTTCCGAGTCCCAAAAGACCGTTGCCATAATTTTCCCAGCTGACTGTGACACCTTAAACTTCTTAGGGGGTGCTGCGCCCTTTTTATGCCACTGCATGGAGTCTTGTTTCGACTCAGGTTCATAATGATGAACCCAAGTTTCGTCTCCAGTAACAATTCGACTCAATACATCATCCTTGTCTTCATTACAGAGGTTCAAAAATGCACGTGAACACTCTACGCGCTGTTGTTTTTGGGGCGGCGTGAGCATTCTTGGCACCCATCTTGCACTGACCTTAGTCATGCCAAGATGATCATGAAGAATTTTAAAAATGGTTGTATCGGATACTCCAACCATTTCTGCGAGTTGTTTCTTCTTTAGTCGAGCATCTTCCAGTACAATTTTTTCAACTTTTTGTATAAGTTCTGGCGTGGTCACCTCGATACTCCTGCCCGGCCTCTGATCGTCTTCAATGGATTCCCTTCCTTGTTTAAATAAATTGTGCCACTTGTAGACCATGGTTTTTCCTGGACAAGAGTCACCGTAAACCAATGCCATCTCATTCATTATGGTCGCAACTGTTTTTCCTTGCTTGGTAAGGAACTTTATAACGGCACGATATTCGATTTTTCCATATTTCACTTTTCACTCCCGATTATGTTGCTTGATTGACAATAACTCAAAGACTAATTGTCTAATTGCAATGAAACCTCGTATTTATACTAATTATGAGTCACTGAATACGTTACGACCCTAATGAGTGTAATCTCCCCCCCCACAACCCTCTCATTCCGCGAACTTAAAAACGCACCCTCGTATACAGTAAGTACCTGAAACAAATTAAAAATTTACTTATTAGTAATATACATTAGATGATTCAATTGGTTTTGGTTATTGAATTAAGCTTTGTGCCTTGCCGGATTGAGGTTTACCGAAAATTTAGATAACAGTAACCTCACCTAGACAAGCCTTTTAATATTTCCAAATTTGCTTTCTTGTTAATTAATTACTTTAACAAGCTATCTTTAAGCTAATTTGGACAAATAAATTAGACATATACATGTTTATCTATATATATAAACATATATGTTTATATATATATATATATATATATATATACATATATATACATATATATACATATATATACATATATATACATATATATACATATATATACATATATATACATATATATACATATATATACATATATGTATATATTATAGGTTGTATTATAAAATTATCAGTTTTGTAAAAAAAATGCTTACCATGATAATTGATAAGACATAATTGATGAGCAGTGTAGTCAGCAGCGGTGGTAGGTACTGCAAAGTAAAATTCAGATTAACATTTGCTTTTCAAATGCAACCTCTACATTCGATAAATATAGTATTCAGCCATCCAAGGAAGTTTTAAATGCGTGGTAATCAGGGTTGCGCATTTCATAAAGCATTATATCATCATTCAAATTTCGACATAAGTGTTTCAAACCAATCTAATTTTTCATTGTCAATATGTAAGGAGAACATTCTGCAAATTATTACATTCTCACTTTGTTAATCTAAGTATTTTGTATATAAATGATCTAGGACTATGGTTCTAAGTGGAATGATCCAAATTAAATGATTTATACACAACAATTGCTATGATTGGTCAAATGTGCATATTAGAGCCTAAATTCAAGGAGTACCTAATCTGGCAAACAAGTTATATATTCACCTTTGTAGACTGGCAGCAGACTGGCAGTTTTATATTCTTTGCTGTATTTCTATAACAAAAGATGTCATTAGTAATCTGTATTATCATTATTAATCTAGGGCTCTATTATCATTAGCGCAGTCTAAGCATTGTGATTGTGACATATTTACAATAGTTACTCTATATCGACTTTCAAGGATCCAACTTTCGCACATCATGAAATCAATATATTTAACACTAAGGATCACTTTCGACTCTCCAATGTCAATAGAGCAAAAATATTCAATATATAATACTTACATTTTTAACAGCTGAACTAAATAGATGTGTAAGAAAACAGTTATTGTGTGTAAAGTAAATTTTATTTGACACTGGCTTTCCATCCAAATATATAAACAATTAAATAGAAAGTCAATGACATGTCTGAGGAGACAATTATCGCTTGCGGTGCAACTGCAATGTGTTGCGGCGGATCCAGGCAGCACGACGAGAGCCTCCCTTCGTCTGTGAGAAGCGATGTCCCTTGCCGAGACCACGGGAACTGCGACCAGCTGATGTCAAACCACGCATCTCGCGATGTTTGTGGACAGCATTTACTATCCAGTTGATCTTGGGGTCTCTGCGGATAGCCTGTGAAGGAATTCCAGTATTAAGTTTGGGATAAGTGACTTAAGAGTAAAGATGTATGATGGTGAATAGTCAGATAAAATGGTAGGTGAAGTTTCAGCAAAACCTTTCAGATTGGTGCATGACATAAAAGTTCATCATTAGGAATCTAATACTGATAATTATTCATATAAATAAAAACTAGTTTTATGATAACATAATATATGTACCTTGTGTGAAGGATCGACCAGGATGACCTCGAAGTATTTGTAGGAAGAGTCCTGTGCCACCCAGTATGAGTTGAGCACACGAAGACCACCACAACGGCGACCAACACGCTCCTGTTTACACAAAATGCCATGTTAAATACAAAAAAGGTATTAATAGCACCCTATGTAAATGAATTATAATGTTTATTAAGCTTTAAGTATACACAAGTACATCAAAAAATAACTAGGTATTACCCATCAATGTTGGATCAATGCTAAGTAGCTTTCCATATCAATCATCAATTTCTTGAAGTTCACACTTAGGATCAGGTAGTATCAATCAACATTGGTGGTATTAGCTTCAGTGTATCACTAACCTTAAATAATAAAAATGACTTACCTCAGCAATAGATTGTAGGTTGCGAGTAGGCTTCAGTTGGTTCACACCTTGGCTCTTGGGCTTACCATAAGTGGCACCCTTGGGCACTGGGCGCTTGCGGCCACCACGGCGCACGCGGATTCTGAACACAACGTAACCTACAAAAACAAAATTTCAATTTTAACAAGCTTGACAAACACCACGTGGATGATGCTCCGGTCAGTTTAGAAATAGACCTTACCCTGCTTTGCTCTGTATCCCAGCCTCCTTGCCTTGTCAGGCCTGGTGGGCCTTGGAGCACGGTGCATACGAGTCAACTGACGGTACTGCCATACTCTGATACGCAAGAGAAATCTCATAACATCGCTCAACTTTTTTCTGTACAACTCCTGAATATATCTGTACGCACCCATCTTGGAACGCGCCTGTGGCAGACCTAGCAACAAAATCAATGGAATGATTCAATGATCAGAAGTCACATCATCGGTCTGGCCACAAATAGAGCGAATCTACACGCATCTTGTATGCCATTGCGAGAACACTGAAAATACACGAATCAGATCATAAATAAAATTTTACTAAGAAACACTTGGTAATAGTTTCACTAAATATAATGCAAAAGTAGTTGAAAATGTACTGATAATCAAGATAGAAGAAGATTTATTACAACGTACGTGTCGCGTATTCCACAGGCAAACCGAAAAGAAAACTGACACTTGAGCTTGACAGCAATTTCCAAGATGGTTTACAGTTTACACCATAGACTTAGAGTAAAGATTACACAGTCAGTGCAGTACAGCCGTCAAAGACAATTTATATGTACCAAAATTGTCTCAGTCTCTGCTCTAGGATGTACTTTGTGGTTTGTGGTCGTAAGTTTATGATGAGGCATTCTAATATTCATATTTATTAATTGAGAAACATTTATTACAGTTCACAAGTTGCCTTTACCTTTTGTAGCAATATGCAAATTGAGGCAGCCTGTAAAGCACACATTTTACTTTTTAATTTTTCTTTACAACATAGAAAGCTGTAAGTAATTATAATTAAGTATCTATACAGTTAAGTGTATTGCCTGCGGCACTTTGCATGCTACTTGAAACTGTAGGTAACTTACAAAAATTGTAATAACCTGGCGATTAAAAAGAGTGGCCTGAGTTTCTTGCCAGTTCTTCTCATGGCTCTACTTCTAAGTTGCAATGGTCGAGTCCCATAAAACTCAATTCCTGGATCGCCACTGCTAAAATAGCACCTACAATGATTTTAATAAAGAATTATAATGAGAAGTCACTTTTAATTTACTAGATTTCGACGCTGATAAAATGAAATATAATTGTCATAAAAAGGAATAAGCAAAAAATAGCAGTATGATTTCTTTTTAAAAAAGTAATTATTAAATAAATAAAATAAATAAATAAATAAATAAAACCTCTTTAAAAGCGATGGTTTATTTGTGGTTGTTTCTGAACGAAAACAACGGTTCGAATATTAAGGCGCCATCTTGAAAGCGTAATTGTTGTCATGTTTACGTTGTGCGTGAAAGGTGAAATTTATTATTTGGGTGTATTCATCTGGTAAACTTTAATATTTTTTGTGAATTATAGTGTCGAAATTATTAATAATTACATTTCAATATGTTTTTTTGCTGTCAGAGATAATAAACAGCTCATAGTAGAGTGCTCCAAGATTAGGCGCCAAATTGCACATAGTCGTTAACATTTTATTGTAATAAACTTATCACGTCGTTGTTCTATTCTTGTGATAATACAATATCTAGTGGTGACTGTTGCGTGTTTTTATTACAACATTATTATTTCAGCAAAGTGTTGATGTGAGTTCAAGCCGGAAGTGGTGAACTATCACGATGTTTTACGGACATTTCGTGCTGGCCAAGAAGGGTCCCCTGGCCAAAATTTGGCTGGCGGCCCATTGGGACAAAAAGTTAACAAAGGCCCACGTATTTGAGACGAACATCGAGAAGTCTGTTGATGGTATCCTCAAGCCCAAAGTGAAGATGGCCTTGCGTACCTCTGGGCATTTGTTGCTTGGAGTCGTTAGGATTTACTCAAGAAAGGCCAAGTACTTACTTCAGGACTGTAATGAAGCCTTTGTTAAAATTAAGGTAAAAATATTTTGTATATTTACCATTCATTGATGTTTCTTATTTGTAAATAAAGAACCTCTTAATACAATGTTTGTTGGGTTATTTCTCTAATAGAGAATACTATTTCTACAGTAAATATCTCTTATTCTATGTTTCATTTGCTTTTTAATGATAAATTATAAACATTGTTTCTATGGAATCTTACATAATTTACACCAAATTATATTATTATTTGTTGAAGTTCTGTTTCTTACTGTAGATGGCCTTTAGGCCTGGCATGGTAGATTTACCAGAGGAGCACAGAGAAGCAGCCATGAATGCCATTACTCTGCCGGAAGTCTTTCATGATTTTGACACAGCCATGCCTGAATTGAAGTAAGTTATTTATCTCAATAAATCCTAATGCAATGTTAAATTAAAAACTATAAGGCAATAATCTGTACAGCTTTTGATCAGAAAAAAAAAACTAATTACACTTCAAACATAAATACTATTCAATTGTATTACTTATGTTAGTAGTATATTTTTCATGTTAATCAAAGAGACTCAATCTGGTCAAATTAATTGGTTCATGATAGACTGTCACAAATGCCCTTCGTCATATCAACTGAAAGACATCCTTTGCGAAACATAGGCTACCCCCAATTTTCGCCATGTTTTTTTTTATAGCTGACAGTGGCAGATGAACAAACAGTCCACATCATGGTAAGTGGTAACTGTCACTCTGGCATTGCTCTTGCCAGGGATTCTGCGTAGCCACTGCTGGCAATGGTTTGATTGTGTTTTATAAGCATTATTAATTCTGCAATGCTTGGAAAACATAGCCATCTCTATAGGTTATGGTTACCACTTACCATCCAGTATGCTTGTGAGCCACCAAAGTTATATAAAAAGAAAATTTTTTTGGTCTTGCATGTAATAGGTCTACTGAAAGTATGAATACCTTGTGACAGTGAATGAATATAGTAGTAAAGATTGTTCTAAGGATGACAGACCTGCATATTTATAAAATTTGCAGTAATTTATTACTTCTAATAGCGTGTTTCAACATGTTTCAAAGATGAAATAACATTATGACAAAGTTCCTACATAAATAGGATATTGATCAGAGATGAGAACTAGGTAAAACGTTGTTATTTAAATGGACATTTCTAGAGTTTTTATTACTACCGTGTAGGATTTTAAACTAAATTACTGGTCAAAATATGAATTAATGAGGTTTTATTTAAGAAATTAAGAAAAACTGATAATTAATTAACTTCTAAGTTAACTTCAAAACTTAGAAGTTAGGTAATTATTTTAAGAGTTAACATTTTTTTATTAACTATTAACAACTCAAGAACGGTATTGTAAACATACTATGTTCTGGGTAAACATATTAAAACTATACATAGAAACTTACTAAATAAACAATATTATTTTAACTCAATAATATGTCCTGCACAATGACCAAGTCCACACTAGTCACTATTGACTTGTAGGTACAACATGTATTCATGGCGCCTGGACCAGTAACGGTTAACTCATTAAGAGCTATTCTATTACACTAAATATAACTGTCACTGTTATGCCGTGAGACTGTTATGCAAGTGGATATGGTATAGATTTCCAATGAAAAAAAAATAAAGAAATTAAATAAAAGAAAAAGTGAACATATTTCGGCAGAGATTATGATAAAATTATACAGGCTTGCTCCATAACATGGATATCATGACTGGAAAACTTACTTTTAATGGATTTTACTAATAGATCTCCTCACCTGCGTGCTAAATTTTGATATTTCCTTTTCTGTATACTTAATAGTAATTTACTTGTTTATCACATTAATGCATTGCATTGGATTAAGTTCAATAATTTCTACATTTCAATACAAAAGTAATCTCTTATCCGTAATATCTCCTTTTGAGCTTTATAACATTACATTAATTGCAGATGCAATGTTTTATTCACATCATTTTAATTTTTAATAAATGAAAACAGCACATAGCTTAGAAATGTGCCCTTTTTGTTTGTAAACATGTAATAATATTATATATGTTATAATCTGTATGTTTTTTTGTTATATAATGCAAACAAAATAAATTTATTTCTTTCTTTTTCTTTCTAAAGCTGTTTTGAAACTTTACAGTGAAGTGGACATTGAAGCCCAGTTTTCCTTAAACCAGTCAAGAGCTGAGGAGATTACCATGCGTGAGGACTATGGTTCCTTGAACCTTGTCACTCACGATGATGGCTTTGGTGATATGGGGTTTGATACAGACAATCCCGATATTATGCGAGAGGCTATTGGAAACGAGGGTGGATTGGAACAAGTAAGATGTTATTTTATTAGTAACTAGCTGACCCGGCGAACTTCGTTCCGCCTAACAGTCGATCAACAATACTTTATTTATCTAAAATAAATGATTTTTTCTAAAATAAACCTAGCCTAAGTTACTTCTTGCTACATCAGCTACCTGCCAATAAAAGTCTCGTCAAAATCGGTCCAGCCATTTCAGAGATTAGCTGGAACAAACAGACAGACAGATAGACAGACAAAAATTTTTAAAAATGTTATTTTGGTGTATGTACCGTATATTATATTCCTAAACATGTAGTAAAAAACGGTTATTTCAATATTACTAACAGACGTTTTTTTGAAATAACCAATTTTATTATACTATGTATAGATTTTAGAAGACATTGAATAATATCATTGATTTGTGTTCAAAAGTTAATATTTAAATAAATATTAAAAATTAAAAATTTTATATTTTATACTAGCCGGCCTGACGAACTTCGTACCGCCTAAAAGTTTATTGTCGTTTTTTTTAGTTCTTCAATTGATAATGGGTTGTAGTTTACAGATTTAAAGAAAAAATCAAATATAGACACAAAAAATTGTTACATTAAATAAAACTTTTTCACATAGCTTAAGTACTTGAATGCATCAGTTTTAAATTTAAATTTATTAAATTTTATGTCGAAAATTTGACCATACTTTGTTTCTATGACATATTATTGTTTGTTACAGAGTAACCTACTATTCGCGGATGGTTCATCTCTAGAACTCGGGGGTAAAGAGACGGTTGGTTCGTTGGGAGGCGTGACTTCATTAGGTGCGGTGTCACGTCGCATGGAACCTGCGCCTACGCATATTGATGATGGTTTTGGAGGGAATATTGCTGATGTAGCGGATTTTGGACGTAAGTATATTTGGATTGGTTTTTTCTATTAAGAACTTCAGCAGGTTATTATTATAATAAAAAAATCAGAGATTATAAGAAAAATATGAAATCAATAATATTAGAGAAAATGTTTAATTTGAATGCATTATTAGACATTTTAATTTTTATTCGAATTTTAAAATATATAATGATGCTCGTGCTTTTCCATATTCTATACTACCTCTCTCTTTCCTGTTACGTCCTCAATAGAAAAAAAAGTCGATCTTTTGAATTAAAGATTAAAAATCCAAAACTTAAGCTACTTAATTTGATAGAAATTTAGCCATATTCTGTATGTACCTATATCATGTTGTTTGTATAGACGCGGGCGGTCTATTCGAGGGTGACTTGTTCGGCGAGGTGACTGGCAGCAGCAGTTCGGCCGCGGCCGCCGCTGGTATGCCCGGCACTTCGGCACAACCGCAGTCTCTGCAGGTATGCATTCATAGAACTGCAAGTGCTTATTGACAGGAAATAAAAAATAATGAAAGTAATGACAACAAGTTTGTATGACGCCAAACAAAATAATTATCTACAAATGATTTTTTGTAATTATTTTTTTCCTACAGATTTGATATTATAATGTTTCATCACAGAATTAATTCTTTACAAGGTTTCTAAAGTAAAATGTTTAGTTTGATTGTTTCAAGCTTTAGTTGAGCTAATTTTGATATTAAGTGAGTACTTACTATTGTCGATATGAATATTAAGTATTTACCTTATTAAGTACTTTCACTGTATTTTGTTCTTTAGTTACATTATGTTATATTATTGTTACATTATTATGATGAGCATGATTGTTTGTTCTGTGTCTGGGTGTAATTTATCTATAATAAGTATGTATTCACAAAAAAAAAATGTATATAAGTAGTATATCAGTTGTTTAGTACTCATAACACAAGCAAATATAACTGCTTAATTTGGGGCTAGATGGCGCTGTGTGAATGTGATAGAATATTATTAATATTATTATTATTATTATTGTATACCAATAAAAATCGCCTGCCAAGCGCAGTGTCATACGACAATCTTTTTTGTTTGAAAGAAGCCTGTAGGTTAATATGTCATAATTCTATAATAGGCCGAGATCGACGCAGCGGGTGTGAACGCGGGCGATACAGGCGGAGATATGGCGGCCGCTGATGCACCGGACTCTGATGATGATATGGGAGACCATTACGATGCAGGCAATTCACCACAACACAGGTATTACTTTATTACTCAAGGTATTTAACAGCTCAATATCAAGTTTATTTATAGGTACTTTTAGAGAACACCCTTGAAACCTGAAATAAATATACAAAAGCTGGTCCTAAGTGACAGATATAGCTTGTAGAGTTGCCTTATAAAAGTGACAATGGACACATAGCTCGCAGAACTAATGTACGTTGAGAATGGTGACCTCGAATCGGAAGCCGCAGCGTGAGCCTTCACAAGATTCACGACTGGTTAAAATGGCGACAATTAGAGAAGGTCTATGTCCAGCAGAAGACACGTCTTTCCACTGAAATTATGAAAGATGTTCTACTACCTTTTATTATAGTATTTTTAACAGCTCTAAATATTATTATACGGTTAACTGGTTAAAGAGACAAGCTAAAATGTATATTGTATTTCAGTTGGGCTGGATCGCCAGTACCAGAAAGTATGGCTCCCCCACCTGCGCCTGCGCCGCCCTCGCCTTTACCACCCGCTGTACCCATGGTAAGTCGATGTAATAATTATGTAACTTATAACTTTTATGTTTCATTTTATGGTATAGTGTGACAAATATAAGACCTATAAAATGTTTTGGCTTTAATCTTAAGATTTAATCTGTGTAGAAAATAGTACCTACTTATGAGATGTGTTCTCCTTTTGATATTTATATCTTACTAGATAATCCCCACGGTTTCGCACGGGTGTAACTACACTCGCGTAGGTCTCAAACTCGTTGAGAAATTAGGATAAAAAAAAATCAGTAATAATTTCGAATTTTATTAGTTAAAGAATTTTATTATGACATACAAAAAATCTAATCTTTGCTTTTTGTAACATTAACTTAGACTAGCTATTGCTTGCAGCTTCGCCCGCATAGATACATCTACATTAAAAGTCTTTAATACTCAGGGTTAATGTACCACCATATTAGTGAAATGATTTTAAAAATCGGATCAGTGGTACTGGAGATTATCACTTACATCCAAACTCACAAAGTTTATCTCTCTAATAAACTGTCATGGGTTCAGGCGACTATGGGAGCACCAGTTGAATTAGCGTTGTATGGTCTCAGGATGTAGAGCCTGCGGTACCGGAGCCTGCGCCGGCGCCTGGCGCCCCGCCTGCGGCAGCGCGCGGCGAGCCGGAGCGCGTGGCCGACAACACCACGCTGTTACACAATGATGAGGAGTCCTTCGCGCTCGCGCCTGTCGATGCTACTGTGCTCAAAGGTACAGCACCACCCCACCTGTGAACTTAAGTGTACTGAGGCCCTAGACAAGTGTCACAGATTTCTATTCTATTCATAGAATAGATAAAAAAAAGTATGAAATTGACATATGCGCTGGCGTTAGCTTATGTCAATTCAGTACATTTTTTAATCTATTCTATGAACAAAATAGAAATCTTTGACACTTGTCTAGGGCCTCTGGTTACACAAATATAACGAACATTGAAGGTTCCCACAGAAGCTAAACTTATTGTTACTTTGATATACCCGTGTTGAGAAGTCACATCATCGACGTAGTATGAAGTATTACGTGCGAGTAAACTTGCTCGTACATACTCGTTACAGTTTGGCTTCAATAAATTTACCATTGTGACCAAAAATTTTCAGAAAGAAATTTCTGACTTAATTTGTAGGTAAATATTATATTGAGTTTTTTATACACTAAAACTATATTTCTATTCTAATAATAACTATTCATTGTGTGTATAACTTTTACTCCGATCAATGTTAAAAACCACAACAGTCTAATATTTAAATTGCGATTGACTTTGTGAAAGCAAGGCTCATCTAAACACTCTTTGTGTTACTGTATACAATATTAATTTAACCATATCTTCAGGCATAACAAAAACTAAACGCAAGCGTAAACTGATAGTGGATGAAGTGAAGAATATATCTGGAGAAGAAATGAAGAATCAACTCAGTAACACATCCGACATTGTTACAACGTTGGACTTAGCGCCGCCTACTAGGAGACTAATGCATTGGAAGGAGACCGGAGGAGTTGAGAAGTTGTTCACGTTGCCCGCCAGGCCGATACCTTCTAGAGTTTTGTTTAAGGTAATGAATAATGATATTAAGTATCTAAACACGAGTTTCATGATATATCGTATTTCATCGACAATTCTTTACATCTTCTTATAGTTTACCCACTCTCTTCTTCAAGGGTAAAATGTCAAAGCCCATATAACAACTTTAATGTTCCGCGCGTAGACAGGACGTGCATCTAAGCGGTTCTTAGTAGTACATAGATATCGTTGTAAAAAAAACAGTTCACATTATGATTAATGATGGTTGGTTACAGAAATACCAGCGTAACATGACGCTACGTAGCGAAGCGGAGGAGGCAGACGCGGCGCGCTCGCCCGACCCCGCCGAGACCTCCGCCGTGCGCAGGGGCAGCAGGAAGCGGCGCCACGAGGAGGTAACACGCACGTCGTACACGAACACTGTAGGTGCACAACGTACACGCACAACATTCATGCAGAACGTACACGGAAAATGTACACGCACACCGTACACGCACAACATTCATGCAGAACGTACACCATACACGGTACACGGAAAATGTACACGCACACCGTACACGCACAACGTACACGCACACCGTACACTCCTCGTTGGATACCCGAAACAAGAAACAAATGTCCTCATGAATGGAATTATTGTCAACATGTTTTTCATATATAGCATTTAATTTTACAGACCTTCCAGCCTCCAGAAACGCCAGCACCACCTCCTGCCGACCTAGAGCCTCCAACACCAGTGCCACAGGAATATGAACCTTCTGTTGGTGAGCATAATTCTATTATTCACTGGTCTTTAATTGGCAATGGTTTGTTACATCTTAAGGCATCTTGGCGTGGCCATGCTTTGGTTCAGTTAAAAATTAAACTACTTTTCACCATTCTTTATAATCATTTATCAATCTTAACTAAAATGTTTCAATAATTTAGCTAATAATAATAAAAATAGCTAATTAATTGAAATATACATTTGTGATTCTTCTCAAAGTTAAGAAAAAACATTTATTTTCATAATAACAACATCATAATGAAAGTTTAGCATGAAATAACATTTACAACTGTAGCGATGAAGGGATTTTATTTTAAAGTATAAATTTTGTATATTATCTAACGTAAAACAAATCGCGACGACGAAAATTGATGACATAACGGTTCATGAGTATATTGACTGTAAAACGTTTCTCTATTTTGCCAAAAATTGTAACTTGTACCAAATTTACTATTATTTAATGGTAAAAGCTAATTACTTGAGGTTATCTTGACGTTCATAGGTGCTTGTGATACAAATAAATTAGCTACTCTGTGGACTTACGAGCTTGGTTTCAATAAATTAGATAGCTTTATACCATAATTATTTAAAATATTTTAACCTCATAGCAGCGTCATATTCTCAATAAATGTTATTTCATGTACATCTTTCATACAATTGTGTACATAAATAAGCTATCTAACTGCACATATTAACATAACATACTATGGTGCACGGTTAGAAACGGAACCAGTGGCTGACAACATTGGGTATCAAACACCGCGCTCCGAATCAAGATTAGATGAACCTCAAACGCCGGGCACTCCAGGTGAATCATTGGATATATCTCATCAATTATTTATCGCTATTTTATTATGTTTTATATGGTTTTCTGTGTATTTAATTTATTGTTTATTTATTGTATATTTTTGTGGCGAGTTTAATTTTCGCGCAAAGGAAAATATAATACGTCATATAGATTATCATGTTACTTTAAGTGTGGGTTCGATCCCCGATACCAATAAATATAAGGAGAGGTCTATGTTGTACAGTAAAGTCAAAGTCAAAGAATTTATTTCATTTTGATCATAAAGTATGATGCTTATGAAAAGTCAACATTACATGAAGTCAGCCAATTGACCTACAGCCAGTTCGCTGACGAGGTAGAGCTGTGAGAAGAACTGGCAAGAAACTTACGCCACTCTTTTCAATCGCCAGATAATTACAGTTATTTGTATGAGTTACAATTTAAACATTCAACGCAACCAAAGAACCATACAAAGTAAATTATTACAAATTAACGAATTAATATAATTACTAAGATTAAAGAAAGAAAAGAGCGAATTTAAATTATTTAGTTTCATCTAGTATGGTAATTTGACTACGTGTTTTAATTAAACTGGTAAATGCACCTCCTGGTCACATTGCACGACAAGGTAATACTGGATTGAATATTAAATGTATGCCATGCCAAGATTGACCAGTCATCCCAAGTAGCACCCGTTCACGAGCATGACGCACGGGCCAGCCATCATCACCCTCGCCATATTAGAGGGAAGGTGATTACCCGGCCAATACGACACCACAAGCAATGACATTTTAGTGAAAGTAAAGATGTCTTTTGGCTAATAACAAAATTCATACTTCCATACTACTATTAAAAATGCGAACATGTCTGTCTGTCTGTTACGTTCTCATGCCTAAACCGATTTTGATAAAATTTGGTATAAAATGACTTGAAGGATGGAGAAATAGGGTTTGTATAAAAAATCGTCTATATATAAATAATATATTATGCGGTATAACCAACATTCACGCGGGCGGAGCTGCGGGCAATAGCTAGTATGCTAATAAAATGATGCCTAACAGGGGTGTTAGGCACTGAGCAAAGGCCTCTTCCAAAAGTTTTTGATTCCTCTTATTTCTAATCGAATTCTAATTTATTATGTTTTCCTCATAGATACCAATGCTTTTTTTTAACTTAAATGCTCTCTATGTCACAGGTATGTTAAGTTCCTTGGGACCACCTTTAACGCCGGGTGTACTAGGACCTCTCACTCCTGGCACATTGTTGCAAGGAGGTCTCACGCCTGGAGGTTTACAGCATGGCTCTATGACACCAGGTAAGCATTTTGAAATATGTACATTTAGATGTTTGCAGTAGGACAAACTAGATTAAATTGTAATTTGAACTTTTATTCTGTAAGACGAAGAGTATTATTTTAATTTATTCTCTGTTCATGGTGTTCTTAAGGTGGTTATAAGGTTTTATAAAGTCAGCAACTTGCATGTCATACTCCTGGTGTTACACTGTGTAACCAATTGCTTGCCATCAGGAAGGACTTTGCCACAAATTGTAATTGTAGATCGATGATATGATGATTTAAAATTTGCCTTGGCCTAGTTCTACATAATAACGTTATGAACTCAAATATGTGTATGTTTTTAGGTAGTCTAGCTCACGGTGGTATGACTCCAGCGGGTCTACACCATGGAGACAGTGACCTTGGACTGGCAGCTGGTATGACACCCGCTGGCTTGCATCATGGTGGTAAGTCGGGATTTTGTATTCATCATCATTATCATATCAACCTAAAGACCTTCACTGCTGAACAGACTCCTCCAATTTTCGCCACCTTCGCCGGTCGTGAGTCATTCTTATCCATTGGTTGCCCGCCACCCTTATTAAGTCGTCGGTTCACCTTGTGAGGGGTCTGCCCACGCCGCGTTTACTGGTTCGTTGTCGCCACTCTAGAACTTTTCTGCCCCATTGGCCATCAGTTCTGTGAGCTATGTGTTCTGCCCATTGCCATTTCAGTGATACAACTCTGAGAACCACATCTGTTAACGTTAATGTTAAATAACTCTTTATATGACTTGTATTCTCTTGTTGTAGGTATGACGCCAGGTCTTCTAGAAAGTGGTATGACCCCAGCGGGTCTTGTCCATGGAGGACTCACGCCTGCAGGCTTACACCATGGTGGTATGACGCCAGGTTAGTATTTTATTTATTTTACTACAAAAAAGTATGTTGAAAATTTAATATTGAAGAGTGTTTTCTAAAATATACTTACTTCAACTTCTCTTTGATCCATATCAAGTGTGGATCATGTTCTTTAAGAAGTATATTCTTTAGAATAGTATATTCATTATTGCTCGCCATAATTACAAAATAAATAACAGAAAGAGTGGTGGTATTATGTACTTGATTGATAAGAAAAGTTGTAAAAAAAAATAATGTACCAAAATATATAATTTATTGACAACTAGTAGGACCCGTATCACATTCTCGAATTTTGACGATCGGTTCTCAATATGTCCAACAAAAAGGTTTACACAATTGCGTGTTTGTTTAGGAGGTTTGGACCACGGTGACATGACGCCAGCTGGTTTGCAGCATGGAGGTATGACACCAGCAGGGCTACAACACGGAGGTATGACGCCAGCAGGGTTACAGCACGGAGGAATGACACCAGCAGGATTACAGCACGGAGGAATGACTCCTGCGGGTTTGCAACACGGCGGCATGACGCCTGCGGGGTTGCAACATGGAGGCATGACACCTTCTGGTTAGTTCTTCATTTATATTTCTATTTTGTTTATCGGATTCTTGGAGTTTTATGCAGGAACGGTTTTTTGTCAGTTCTATCTTTCTATTGAGACATTGTGTACAGTTTGACCCACAATGTGTAAGAGAAAGCCAATCACTGTCTTTTATCTTGAATATGACTCAGCGTATTAAAGTGTTAACTTACCTATCATTCTAGACCAAATGTCATTTTATTTATAACATATTCTGTGTTTCAGGTGTGTTGATGCAGAGTGGGTTGGAGCCGTTGCCGATGCTGTCAGCGCTGGGCGCCAGCGAGCGGGAGCTGCACGCGGGGCCCATGGAGCCTCTGCTGCCGCTTGATGACCACAACGACTACCAGGTATACACACACTCTTTTATAATACCATCTGATCGCTGTGTATTATAGATATATGGAGCTAGATCAGCTACAGTATGCGCCATGTCTCCGAGTGTTTAGTGCGAGTTTGTTCACGTTAACGCGATCATCACGTTTATGACGCTCGGTGCTTCGATTGGCCCGCTCCAAGCTCTTAACCAATCAGACAGCCAAACGCGGTAAACGTTTCGATCGCGGTGACGTAAAAGCAATCGCACCCTGGTACATGTTTGGCAGGACAATCATTGCATTGAATTTTTATATTTATTGATGTTGACTACACAGTCAACATCTTAGAAATATATAGTACTACTCCATTCCTTCCATAAATGACGTAAGTAAAACACGATATAAAAAATACCAGAAGAATGTTGTAATTGTTTATTTCGTTATCAATCCGTCTACCGATTAAAGGATCCTTATTTTGGACGCTCACGAAAGGAGAAAGCGTGAAGTTAATACAAATTGTTAATACACACAATAATGTTTTCATTTTATTTTTCAGAATGGATTGCACATGACAAACTTAGGGTACGACGACCAACACGGTCATCACAGTCCAGCACACGACTACGATCTCCCTCTAACGCCTGATAATGTAAGTCCGGGTTTTAAGTTTATTTCAAATGTTCTTATCCCCTTGACAGTGCACTTCGCTTTTAAAGCGAAGTGTCAAAATACCCCTAACTGTGTACTTCGCTTTTAAAGCGCGATTCAAGATGGCCGCCGACCAAAAATGAAAAAAAAATCGAACATGTCTAAAATCGGTAGTACTCCAACTGTGTTATTCGTTATAACTCCCTGATTTTAACGGTTATTGTCAACTAAACGCAACTAATAACGATACCAACATTAAATAATTATAGACATTTAGATGTCAAATATAAATTGTCATAAAAGTCTCTTGTCAGTGTTATTTACGCGCGCGAGAGAACTCTTTCGTTCTCCTCTTTTGTTGATTTCTTAAGTTTTTTATATAGTAGCCAGTATTGTTTTTACCTCAAAACGTTGGAAATCTTATCTATTTGTGAAGTGTTATGTTTTATTTGAAAACAACGCTATCGTGATAAAGTCATGGAACCTTTTTTTTGTCAAGGACCTTTTTTTTTTTTCAAGTGGTTCAAGTGGTTCAAGTTTTGTGTTATTTTATCGAAATAATAAAGTAAGCACTTGTAACAGCTGCTAACTATGTTTGTGTTAAGTGTGTGAACCAAACTACAAAATGGATATGCCAGATGTTGTAAGTATTCTTAGAATTTATAAACAACGGACCCTATTGTTTACGTTAGCGATCGGATTTCGCTCGGGTGTCGGGTTACGGCTTTGTCAAGGTCTCATTGTGAAATAGTTAATGACAAGGAATGTTATTGTTTATTGATTTAAGAGTTTAATGTGTGCAATATGTATGTAATATGTATATATTATGTATTTAAAACATTAACTTTTTCGATTACGGGTATTTTTTTTAAATAATAGATATTTATGTAATTTGAGACGTCATAAAATACCTATTTTTTTTTAATATTATTTTAATTAAAAATAAATATATATTGCCTTGTAGACCAAAAGGGACTATAGTCCCTTTTATTCATCTGTTGGTAGAAAGCGTAACGGGACTTGACTCCCTTTTTAGCTCCTCTTTGAAAATTAAGAGATATCGCGAAATTAAAATTGCTGAGTTGCGAATACTGAATTTTCGCGATTCGCGGTAATTAGATACACTGATGCGCGCAATTGACATTTATAGCCTACACTGCTGAGGGGTTATTAAACAGAACCGGTGTACGTATTTCCTTTAGAAAATTTGTGTATACAAAAATTAACGCACGTGTCGCGCGGTTTATCGTAAACTTCTGTGACGATTTTTGCGAGTAGTAGGAATAAAAGAAGGGTGGATTTTTTTATAATCATAATTGTATATCCTTGTGTGTGTTCTCTTGCCACTCAATTGTATAGTAGAGGTCAAGACGCAGATTGTATCTTGTACTCGTAAGCACTTACAGCACTTACCTTGCACATCCACCCAAAAAAGTAAACCCGCAGTAAATCTTAGTAAAGGCCTGTTCAGACCTAAGCCTTATTCGCTGCCGCTATGGGTAGAGGTAAATACCGCGCGGATTTCGCTTAAGTATTTAGTATTAAGTTCCGCGGCTAGAGCGGAATACCGCATACCCACTCGAACGTGTGAAAAGTTCATATCTTCGTGAGCGAAAGTCACGCGATATTCTACCCACAAAAATAGCGAATACCGCTTAGGTCTGAACAGTAATATTACCGCATACCAACTGGGTTTTCTCTGCCGCAGACGGAAGCGAATACTGCTTAGGTCTGAACAGGCCTTAAATCAGTCTAGAGTACCGAGACCTGAAGGTAGTAAATGCCTGAGATTAATACTCTTTTGTTTTAGGGCGAAGACGGTGAGCGTGAGGCTGGTGAAACAGATGAGCAGTTCGAGGAGCGGGTACTAAATCGCAGAGCGGCGCAGTTATTCGCGGCTATGAAGCCCAAGCTCGCCGCCGGACTACAACTGTCCTTCGCTGACCTTGCCCCCAGACACAATAATAGGAAACAGGTTTGTAGAAAATCACACAATATAACTGCCCGCTTCTACTGAGATTGTAATTAGAGGGCAACTCATATTATCCCCCCCTCCCCCTTAATTTTTGTCATTTGAAGCACTTGTTCAACAGCAACTCACAAAACCTAGATTATAAAGAGAATTAAAGATATTTATATATACCTGTATAGGGAAAATAAACTGTTTTTCTACCTTTTCTTTATTTGTTAACTGCAACTGATACCGAACATTTTGTTACAGGTGGCGCAAAAATTCTATAGTTTACTTGTACTCAAAAAGCACCAAGTATTGAAAATAGAACAGCATGAAACATATGGACCTATAAGCATTTGCAAGGGTGTTCAGTTCGAAACTGAAGCGATTTAGGTACCCTAATAATACATTATTTATAATAAATGTAATATAAACAAAATATCAAGACTAGTTCGTAAAAAAAGATTTTATGAAGAGATGATGGTTTAGTTGTAAAGTTATGGACTTCACGGGGACACGCGTTGAGCCAAAAATATTGTGTAAGTTGAACATGCGATTCGAATGCATGAAAACATTTTATTTTTAAATATTGGACCAAATAATATTACGAGTGTTGATCTCACAAAAAATCTAATTGCAATGCATGTTAATATGTGAAACAGTAGTTGTTTTCATGGATTCGAGTCGCTTGTGATGAACAGTTTCTATTTGGATAATTATGTTTGATAGACATGTGTAGGAAAATGCCTTATTTTGTTTTGCTGTAGGCTAAGTGAAATTATTGTAAAGATGTTTTACAACCATTGTTTGAATAGTCAATCATAGAAAGAAATAGTATTTGCTATATTGTTATAAACCCCAATCCTCAAATCGTGTACGGATGGTTACTGATGATGCGGCTACAAAAATTATGTTAATGTGTTTATTGTACCTCTCAAGGAAGTGTAGACATTGAATTTTGATTTAGGTAGCTTGTCGTTTCATTGGAGTTATGAGATTTTAGTGCCTGTGTGAATTATGACGGACATTGTAATACTTAGTAGCAGACTGGAATGAATGAGAGTAATGTAGAAAATTTAATGATTGAGAACAATGGACAATATACACAATCTATGGAATGTATTCATTCTTGTATACAACTCTTTATAGGTCCTAAGGCCGCTATTAGACTATCATAGAAATATGATCAAAGATGTGTAAGTCATTTTTAAATGAAGAACATATGACGGTATAATAACTACATGTGATTATCTACGATCATAGTGTGAAGGTCGTCGAACTATGATCATAGAATTTGACAGATATGAAATCATATTTCCATGATTTAAATATGATAATGTAATACCGGCCTAAGTCACAAAGGAGTTATTCGTAAAATTTATTATATAGGTACCAAATAATATCAATATCGTTTGAACTTTACTATGGCTGACGTGTGGTTTGTTTATGATTGCGTTTAGGACCATAATGTCCACTTCCTATAATGACCACTTTCCAGAACGACCATTCCCAAAATGAGCACTTAATAATACCCATAATGACTACTTTCCCAGATTGACACAACTGAAATTTTTGACAACTTGTTTTATCGAAGCGATGATAGTAATCGTTCGTACTTTTGATCGAATAGCATGTCTCGATTACGTGTTTTGCGAGTAGCTTTAAAATAGATAGCGCCTAATTATGCAGTCGAAATGTCTGTAATGAGTTTGTTGGGCGATGTCGTTGAATAGTTTGATTTTTAGAAATTAGCCAATCTGAGAAAGTAGTGGTCGTTTTGGGAAGTAGTCATTATAGGAAGGGCCTAAACGTTTTGGTCTATCAGATGTGTCTGTAATCAATCACATTTCAATGCAAAATATTAAACATCTCCTTCACAGGTTATTGACGGATTTTATTTGGAATTATCCTTTTAATAACAATAAATGTTTCTGATTTGTGCATATTGTTCATTTACGCTAAATAATGTTATTTATGTCTAAACTGTTCAGTTTTGAATGTTATGGCTGAATTTGGTTTTTACATTTCTTTGAGATAATTTATTTTACTGTGTTATTGTAACACAAAGTGAATGCATACCGAACAGGTCATTGGTTTGGATTCATTTTGTTACATATTAGCGAATATTTTTAAATTCTTTCAAAGTAAAGCATTATGAATGCCCCTAAACCATTTAACAATTATCATGTATTATTTTTATTTGGACATTGTGTTTTAAGAGTTTACCTCTGCAGCCATCAAAATTAGATTTTTCATTTTCTTACTGTTTTCGGAGGTATTCACTTAAATATTTTTCATAAAAAACAAACATATTTGCAATAAATTTGTTGATATAAAATGACATGGTTTTTTTTGTCATCCTTTTTTATACCCAGTCTGTTGTAATATACAACTGGTGGTTATAAGACTCGTAAAAGTGATAATATCAACGATTAAGAGCCAAAACACAACAAAATCGTCGTGGCACGATTTCAAGCTGCTCTCTTCAAGTTTGCTTGAAATTGTGCCGCTGCGACGCCACGCCCCGTTGTGTTTCGGTCCTAAGATGATTAACCGCGACACCGCTATGTGCCGAGCTTGTATAGTAATAAAAAGCAATATACTCTGCGCAGGCGATAAACAACGGGAAGAGAAACCGTAAAGGCCGTACTTTTTTAACCATCGATGTAAAACTCATAAATTGTATCGAATAACGCACAGGAACTAAAAATGCCTCAAAAAAAAAGTACACAAATTACGGCGGACACCGAGACCCGCCTAGTCCGAATAGTTCTACTAATAGAACTAAAGTGGAATTTATTTCTATCTAGTTCTATTATAAATCCGATAGTTTGTGTGTGTTTGTTCCCACTCAGCGCCTAAACGGCTAAACCGATTGGTATGTAGATATATTTTCGGTGCCGGGGACGGTCATAGGCTACTTTTTATCCCAATATTCGGTTTGGTTCCCAAGGGATACAATTAGAAGTATTTTACGCGGGCGAAGCCGAAGGGCGCTGCTAGGTTTACAATATTATTTAATAATAGAACTAAATGGAAAAATCAGTTTTGTTCTAAGATTAATTTTGTTAGAACTTGGAAATCATTATCCTTATGTAGTAATATTTATTATGTAAAGGAGAGACCTGATACTATTTCCAATAACTCTCTTCAGAAGGACCGACTAATTCTGGAATTTTGCGATTAATTAGCGACTACCTCTGGGCATAATTAGATATTCTCTAGCTACCTACTATGTTTGAGATACAGTAGTGGCTGTGCCAACCTGAGCGCTCAGTTTGGCACAGCCACCTATACTGCCCCTATAACTTTTGAACGGGAGGCCGCAGAATCCTGAAATTTTGTGTAATGTCGACCAATCATCGACCTAATTTTAGGTCGGATCGATTTTCGCTAGGCTGCTACGGTTTTTAAGTCATGAGGTGGCAGTGCCAACCCGTGCGCTCAGTTTTGCACAGCCACCAATATACCCCCTTAACTAACTTTTATAACAGACTGCGATGGTGGCTGTGCCACAAGATGAACCATACGTGATACCTACAAAATATAGTAAATAGGTATCTAGTCGAAATAGGTACCTACCAATTATAAAAATATGTGACATCTCCCTAGCATAGGCCGCCACTAGTACTGGTGTCTCCAAAAGGCGCAATCGAGGGTACGAAGACCAGACCAGCATGAAATAAAGTCATTTCGCCCGCCCTGTTGGTTTCAATTTGGTTGGGTAGGATTTCAATGAACTTATGAAGCTGCCAACTCAAAAATTTTTTGGCTTACGTCCTGGATACCTTCTCCTACCAACAAATGCACGGAAACCCAAACAAAAAGACAATTCTGTGTTCCCCCTAGGTATGTAGATGAATTTTATTATGAATATGAAGGCCCTCAAAATCTAATACCTAGTCGATCAGAAGCAGACTCGTCTGTGTTGATTGCGTTTTTAATCTGGTCTGAAGTAATGTTGATAATCTTATTATATTGATGGGTGGTACCAATCTATACACATCTAGGTTCATGTTACAGTGTAAGCTATCCTTTCTATCAGCAGTCATATAGCAAGTTATCCTGTTCAATAAATCGAAGAGTGACGCCACCGCACCGCCTGATCACGTAAGTACCTACCTATTGACTGACTTCTGGTAGGTATTTGCAATTTATTCTACTGGGTGGTCATTAAATACTGCCTAAGTTATGTGGTGTTACTTTTGGAATAAAGGGATTCTGCTAGTCTTTAGGATCGTACTAGGCTGCATCACTAAAGGTATAAATAAGGTTAACTCGAGTTCGGGAGACGTGAATGAATATGCGTGGGCTGCATTGATTAGTCATTATGCGTGTGAACCGGTACATATTATCACCAGTATTAAAGTGTTCTTGTGTGTACTTACGACTAATTGCATACTACTACTTTGGAATCAAGATCAGGTGGTTGGGGTCACATAAACGCAGATGTGGTTTTGTATCATTTAATTTTTAATCGCCCTAAAAATGTACAATACAGATGCAGACATTCTCGAACAGGATAACTCACTACAAAAATCGATGACAATACTCACGCAATTATACGCAATTTACTGGCTTAACATACATCATCTCCGACTTTTGGCATGAGGCTAACGTTTTAACATGATTTAAAATAACAGTCTACACTCTTAATCAGGAATAAAAATAATTGTAGCATCATTAAATGTTTACGTACAACATTTTATTTGCAGATTTGTGTATACTACATAATTAAATAAATTGCATTCCTGATGACGCACACTGGTAAGTGTAACACTTTTACACATCAGTCCATGCATCACTATGAGGGTGAGGTTTCCACACATTTGATTCCTCGGTCATCCACTCCAGATAGTAAACACTGAAACCTCGTCATGTGGGATGGCAGTAGTAGTGTTCTTATAAGTTAAGTAGCTTAGAAAGCGAACAACAGCAGGAACGCCATCATAAGACAGAACAGACCCATGGCTTCAGACAGGGCGAAACCCAGAATGGCGTATGAGAACAGTTGCTGTTTCAGGGATGGGTTCCTGGCATAACCAATGATGAGGGATCCGAACACTGTTCCAATACCCGCACCTGGAACATAACAACATTATATTACTCTAGTACCTAAATAAAATAAATGACAAGGTTTTTAAAGTTTAGGCTAGGAACAGATTACACAAAACATTTATCATTTTAAAATTTATGGATCTTAAATACTCTGATGTAGGGAAGCAGTTACTGTTATCAGTATCACTTATGCTAAGATATTACCAATAGTTGTTGTAACTTAGTGTCAGATTGATCATCAGACCTACTAAATGAACAGATCAATAACTACAAACTGTGCAACTAAATCATCTCACCTGGTATAGTGGTGACAGCTTCATACTTGTTGGTTATAAATTAAAATACAATGTATAAAAAAAGTTTTTGAACATGCATCAAAAATTAGATTGTATCTCACAATAGGCAGTATACACTGTACATCAGGATTATAAATAGATTCAAAAAGCAAACAACATAAGGAATGCAATCATCAAACAAAACAAGCCCATAGCTTCAGTTAATGCAAACCCTAAGATGGCATATGAGAATATTTGTTGCTTCAATGAGGGGTTGCGTGCATAGCCAATGATTAAACAACCAAACACCACACCGATACCAATACCTGTCAAGAACAAAGTTAGTAAGAACATAGTGCAGTTAAACAAAAAAAGCAGGCAAATTAAAGTGTTACTTACACTATGCAAGAATATCTTAACTAGCAGAAAATCAATTTGTAAATGCCATTTTTTCAGCAAGTAACACAGACAGAGTGAAAAATGTTATAATGATCTTGCATTGGGTAAATATGTTGTTATAAGCATTCTAGATCAGTTGTTAGTCAATAGAGGAAATGTGGTTAAATTATCATGATTTTAATTTTTACCTGAATACAGAAATTAAGTAAGTGTGCCCAAATAATGTCACCAAAAAAAAAAGGTAATGTATTAAGCTCTCTGAAAGTAAGCCTGAATAACAATAGATACTATCAAATTTATTAGGTGACTTCAATATTGATTAAATTATGTAATTAAACCCTTATTGCAATATTCACAAAAAGATAATATGAATGCATTTACTTGGCATTAAAGTAAAGTAAGTACATTAAAATCCACATTTCTTCAATTACACTTTGAACCTTTAACCACTTATGTAAGGAAGATAACCTTATTTTAAAGAAAATCACTGTGGTATCTGCTGGGCTTATGTAATCACACAAATTTGCCAACATTTATTTAGAACACCATCATTTTCCACAACAATGTGGTCTATATTGTTGCAGATATAATTGTATAAAAACATTAATTTTACATGGTTTCTCAAACATTCATTAGGTTTTTTTACTAACTGTAGTAGATAAAGGATCAAAGAGAACTATTTTATGTTGTGTAGGGATTAGTTTAGGAATGAACACAAACTGGACTGGCAAACACAACAAATATCATAAAAAACCTGAAGACTTACCAGAACCAGCTACTCCTACCGTCGCAGCACCAGCACCAATAAATTTAGCAGCCGAGTCAATGTCTTTGGTGACCGAGGTAGTCTGGAAAGAGCGTGCTGCTGATAGCTGGGCTGGTGCTACAGGCACTATCTGGGTGTGTGATGGAACTGCAGCTAATGGCCGAACCAGGGCTGTGTTACTGAAGATCTGAAATTTATTAAACATCATCTTTAGCAAAGAACTTATCTAACATAACCTGTTATTGGACTACACCCCTAAAATCAATACTTTCATAAATTAAAGATAAACTCGATAGATAGGTAGATGCAAGTACTGTATTCTTTATTCCTTCATGAAGTTATGACCATTAACCAACCAACCATTGGAGTTTGAAGGTTGGTTATGTAATTACATAATAATGAAAATTAACAAGTTTCTGACAAAGTATAGTTGGTTCAACTAGAAACAATGAACTTAGAGCTGCTGAACTGTGATTTAATTAACCTAAAAGCCGGTAGGTAGGTAATGCTTACTTCAGGATTATACAAGGTCATATAAATAAATGTCAAAGTTACAACTCCTGCCAGAATGAAAATCTAAACTAATCAATGATAAATAATTTGTAAACTACACTAAGAAATAAAAAGAATACTTACGGCTGACCTGGCAGCAGGGGCGATCAATCTGGCGGCAGACAGCATTTTGTGTTTGGTATAGGTGCAGCGAGCGATGACTGAAAGAAACCGTACAACTAAATGAGTTGAGTCAGCTAGACGACCCCTTCGGAAATGTTTTAACTTTAGGCTCAAGTGAGAGACTGACAGTTTGACCGACGACCGCAGAATGTTACGTAATTTACGGTGCTACGTAACGAAGACTGAGATTAGACTATCAATACTAACTAGATGTTATTCACAATAGAATCACTACAGACACTTATTTTATGCGCTACCTAGGACTATTACCGCTAGATTATTAATGAGAATTTTACGGAAAATGGCCGATCCGGCGATAGACTGCAGTTAGACGAATTACTTATTCTTCTATGATAACTTACTAAAACACAACTAAATATTTGCACTATCACACACTATATATTTGAGAACGGCGTTTCAAGCACTCCTGAATTACCGATGGCCAATAATTTTTACACTTTTTCACGATTAGTTTTCACAAGCCGCACTTACCAAAGAACACCGAGAAGGAGGAGACCGGCCTTTGGAATGTTCAATTTCTGAGTGGCGAAGTGAAACAGAACACAAATCCCGCAACGCTATTGGTCGATACCGCTGCTAGTTCCGCACAGCGCAGCCAACTGTCGATCAATATGCGCGAATGACAGAAATATTTAGTATTTATTATTTTCGAAATAACACTTTTAATTTATTAATAGATTTCTTTATCATAATAAATTATTAATATATTTTATAATTCAATAACGTTTCTCTGTAATGTAATAGTATCTCTTAAACACATATGATAAAAGCAGAAACGTGTGTGAATACAGTTGTGTTATTGACTAGTGCATTAACATTAAATAGCAATGGCGGTGTTCATGATAAACATCTGTAAATATAATGGCTGTGGCATAACTTTTCCCCGATTAAATGATTTAATTGAACACATCGAAGATGTACATATCGGTGAGTAGTAGAAATTTATCTGTATTCTATGGTAATTGTCCTTATTTTAAGTGTGTAACGTAATCCATGACCCTCCTAATTTACGTCTTATCAATGCGCCTATGTTGTCACCATTGGAGGGTATTTTTGCGTCAAATATAAATACTGTGAAGGTAAATGCTAATGCTTTGGCAGTGTTATTATTTTAATGGTTTGTTTAATTTCATTAATAGAATAGAGTCCATTAAAAACGTAGGTAGGTACATTCTATTCTTATTAGTTTGCCTGTTTGGGTTAGGCGCTAAGTAAACAGTAGCGGCTGCGCTGAATCAGCTGATCGCCGGCGTCGAATAAACACAATTTATGTATTGCTTTTCAGATTTAGATCCGGCAGTAGTGGAACAAAAGGAAGCATCACAGCCAGCATGTATACCGCTAAGTTATGTTTTAAAATTTATCACGGAGGCTTCGAGGCGGGAAAACCAAAGTGCAGCCCCTGTACCAGATGTGCGTCGCCGTCTTCTGTCTGCACACTCTGCACCCAAAACGCCTTCAGTCCGCAGCAGTACACCTACTGGTTATTTATCAATTATTCTAATTACTACATGATTTTTAATACTTATGTATTTGTATCACAGTGCGACGCGACATGAATTAATATTCTAACAGCTGATCTGAGTGCCTGTCTAGAAAATTCATTTTAGATTGATTTTAATTTCTTGATGATGAAAAAGAATTGATCATCGTCATCATATCAGCCAAAAGACATCCACTACTGAACATAGGCCTGCCCTAACTTTCGCCATCTTGGCCGGTCGCCCGGACGCCCTCATCCATCGGTTGCCAAGAATTGATAAGGATCTCAAAATATCTTAATAAAGGGAAAAGCTAGCTATACTAATTACAATAATATATAATAATTGAACTATAGATGTAGTGCCAGGATTTGTTCAGGTCGTCCGTAATTTATTAATAGAGGCATCCGATTGAACTAACGACTGTAGTCAATGGTGACAGCCGAGAGCGATTGTTAACGTGCCCTTCAATTAATTGTCAGAAGCAGTCATCATACAAACGCCCCAAATTGATACTATCTGTGAAACTGCAACTAACCATGTTTTTTTTTCTAACCGATGAAAATCTTGTCCAAAAAGTGCTTTTCGAACTTTAATCTATTCTGTATACAAGAGACCTAATCTAATTTTAACCTACCTAATCCTAATATCAATTAAACTCACATGATAAGTCTCTAGTGAGAAAGCTGTTTCGAAGACTTAAGTTGGAATCAGTGCAATTTGCTTTTGGCTCAAATTTAAAAGAGTATTTGTCTAATTAATGGTCAAAGGTTACTACATAGTTTTAAAGTCATTTTAGTCGAAAGATGTCTTTGGGCCTCTTCCGAACGCCCCACTTTGTGCGCTGCCCAACTTCGACGAATAGTTATTCACACAATCATGATATCCAAGATAATTATAGAATGAATATGTGCGACATTTATAATGACGCTAAATAAACTCTAAATCGATAAAATGTGAGGCACATTTTTACACTTTTGGTACAATTACCTTTTTACCCGATTGTCAACGCAAGGAGACAATATTTACCGAGCGTTAGTTTAGTGCCCAAGTGTTTGAGCCTTTGTCCAGCTAAATGGTTTAATAAAAATTGAATACATGAGTTGTCAGACCAAATTGAAAAAAATATCGAGAATGGTTTAATTGAAAGGCCTGCGTTAATTAATTATCACTATCACTACATAGTATAAAACAAAGTTGCTTTACGCTGTCTGTCTGTCTGTCCCTATGTATGCTTAGATCTAGACTACGCAACGGGTTTTGATGCGGGTTTTTTAATAGATTAAGTGATTAAAGAGGAAGGTTTATAATGTATATAACATGCATAATATAGTAGAGAAATACTGATAATTTTAGAGGTTTCTAATGTGATGTCGTCAACCTTTTTCTACGCATGGGTGCAATGCCGATAATAAATATAGTATCAGCATTGCACCCGTGCGAACTTGCGAAGCCGGGGCAGGTCGCTAGTTGTTAAGTATGATAGTATTTTAAAAGTCATTATGCTTACAAAAATGAAAAAAGTATTAAAAACCAAATTACATTTACTTACTTTATAGGTACCTATCTTATCTTTAAGTTGGTATCGCAAACAATTATAATGAAATGTGGGAGATGTTGATACTGTATGGATTTTCGTATTTGTCTGTTTAATTTAATAATCCAATTATGTTTTTTTAAATAATTGAAAAATATGCACGCAACACAGCGAAATTAATGAGCCACAGATAAGGGTGTACCTATTATACAGGTAGAAGAGGTACGTATAAGTTTTAGAGTTGTTCTATTCTGAAACCTATAAGTGGTGGCTATAGGTATCACTAATCGTCAGGCAGACTGCTAGCTCACCTGTCGATGGGCAATAAAAAATAGAACATCGTCTCTACATATATAAACAATGATTACGTGATTACGTTCTTTAAAGGCATGGTATCTTAAATATTAAATGCACATAATAAAACAAAAACTATAAATCCGAACCAAAATATAACATTTCTTTATCCGAGACTTTTATCAAAATAATAATGTTCTCTGTGATCGAAGCCACTGGCAGAATATAGTAGATAATTAAGTTCATTTTATTAATAACATGATCTTTTTTTAATAACTACTTTTTTTGTACCTTTTCTTACAGGCAGCGAGATGGACGAGGACGAGATGATGAGCCCCTCGGAAGATAGCAACGACTCCTGGACCACCGCTGAGGAGTACAGCTCAGAGTTTATACTGCGATATGGTGTCAAGTATGTATTGAATATACTTTACATTATTTAACTTTCTAATAATGTTATTTTAATTAAATTACCTTGATTTAAGACATAGTGGCACCTAATTTGATGTTTTCAATTCAAGTTAACCTAATGATTAATGCACTCAATTGACCTCTTTGCGTCTATCTCCCGTCATCGACATTATCTTCTTAGGACGTCCATTGTTGAGTATCGATTTGGTGATTACAAAATACGATTCTGTTATAATAATAAATTTGTTACTGTTAGTCATAATACTGCGTGTTCTTTGGTCTAGAACAAAAAACCACACCATTTCTATAGGTATCATATGAGACGACTAAAGGAATACCATAGATAAAACGGCCAGCAGAGTTATTTACCTTTTAAATATCATCTTACTGCTGTCACTAACTCGCCTCTCAAACATGCTGACAAGCAAACACCTCTCTTGGGAAGGGCCTTTGCCTTCAGTCGACGTTTTCCTTGCTAATGATCATTCATACTATTATTATTGGTATTAATAGTCTATTACTAAATAATAAAAACCGATACATCAATTCTTGCAGGATGAACGCAAGCGCCTCATCAGGTGCGTTAGGGCCGGCCGCTCAGGAGAAACCGTTCGCATGTCCCGTACCAGGCTGCAAGAAGCGCTACAAGAATGTTAATGGCATCAAGTATCATTCCAAAAACGGTCACAAAAAGGATGGGAAGTAAGTTAGAATTTAAATGCCTTTTTAGTTAAAGTTTTTAGGCCGGAGTTACTTATCTTCTTGGAAAAACAGGTTAGGCAGAAGCTAATTACAGACATAACTATATGCCTGTGCAATGGATAAAATCAGAGAATATACATTTGCTACGACGATTCAAACATCTTTGCCTCTTCAACATTCATTAATCTTATCATACGTGCTCGTCGATCGTGCTTGTAATTTTTTCTTTACACATCACATAAGCTTTGTGTTTCATTAGTTCGTGTTATGTCCGTCTACGAAAAACCTTACCAATTTTCACAGGCATTGCAGCTCCATAAATTTATTTTTAATATTTTTGGAAAAAGGTGTTGTCCTTATTTTACTGTGTGACGCAAGTATTACTTCTACCTTTGTAAGAAAGACTATGATGATTAGGGAGGTACCTATTTGTCTCTTAATTTTTTTTATATGGCAACTTAACCATTTTTATATATACTTATAGGTACTACTTACTACTTACTTGTTTGGAAATACAATGTTTAGTTGATTATAAACGTGTGCCGTAGGTCCCTACTTAATATGGGTTTATTAGCACGTAAATGTTTTACACTAACACGCAATAAATAGTACCTACCTATTAAATTTTCAAGGCTTATCCTATAACCTATTTCAAAAATTACATATGATTTGCCTTTACCTATGTCTTGTTAGTGCCTACAGCAGCACTCACTATCAGGTACCTTGAGACAAAAAAGTCGCTTTTATGAAAGGAGAATAAATGCGAGTGCCTAATAATAATTCCTGTTCGTAGACAGACGTTTAGCCTAAAACTGTAGATAGAAAACATTGTTTGTAGTAGCATCGTACGACCGTGTTTCTATCTGAGGTTCCACATTCGAGCTTACACTAAAAATTCACATGTGCGATTGCGGCGTCATAAAATGCATAGAGCAGAGTAATATTATAGCATAAGTACTTTACGTATATGCATCGGTGCGTGGCGGTTACGGCATAATTGCTGTAATCTACCCGTGAGTTCTTCGCGTGATTTTTAAGTAGGTACTCTACGCACATCCTTTGAGTTAGTAATTTTGGCCTGCTTAACGCCGTTTTATAGTCATAATAATGTTATAATCTTTAACATTACTGATTGAATTATTATAATAATTGTATACCTGGTGAAATTTAAGCACGGAAGATCGCGAACTGCAAAAAAGCTGCTGAAAAAGCCATTTAAGAGAAAGATAAATATATACTTACCTCGATTTTTTATTACTACATACCTACTGTTTTTCAGTAGTTTAAACTTATGCCATAATTAGTTAATTACATTTAGGTAGGCACTTACGCCTCAATTTTATACAGAAATTTTAAATACTAAGTAGGTAGGTATATTGGTCAATAATTTTGCACTTAAAGTTCGAACGAACTTTGAGTGAAACCATTCGTAAATCAAACTAAGAGCAATTTTTAGGTATATCACGGACACTAGTGGCCTTTAAATAATAAGCCCGTAAATCCTAGATTATTGGTAGGCATACTGATAAAATGAAAACTCGGGATTTCAATTATTAGATTGTTCGTGCGTACCTATATCTGCATAGATGAAGCGCATTTTTCGATTTGTTGTGTGATTGTGTGCTCTGGATTATGGAGCTAAGTACTGGATGCGATCATTTACAGAATTAAAATGCCTACGTTCTCTAAATCTGTAAATAATTCAAACCTGCCTCAATTCTTAAAAAATATTTAAGAATTTAGGCAAGTTTGAATTATTTAATTTTCGTTAAGGTAGCCATTACCTATATTCTGATTAGAAATCTCATTACGCATTTGGGACACTTGTTACGGATAGCCCTGATAAAAACAAATGAAAATGTAAACATTAATAACTCTCGATTTTTACTTTTGATAGAAAATATCCGGTACTGTCGAACCCTGACCAGTACAATAAAAAGTATAAAGTCACCGGACCCAAGAAACGTCTCACTGCTCAAGAGTATTTTTGGAAGAAATGGGTACTAACTTAACTGTATAGTGTACTACATAGACCATAGATTATCTCTTAATAGATACCGCATTACCATTACCTTCCTATTTATTCTGAATCGAACTCACAAAAATAAGAGGCAGGAGCGCGATGTGGTGAATGTAAAAGCTGCGCTGTAATTGGCTATTACAAGGCACTAATCCGTTGTGTTCGAAGCGAGATCTTGTGCTAGCGAATATCAGTATGAGTTATGCGTGTCTGTTACCCTGCCATGCGAAATCTATTATGGGGTTATCTGTAACGTAGACTCGACGTAGTTCGTAGCTAGCAGAGTAATCAGTTATAAGGATGTATTTGTACACGGTTTGATACTAGCTCAAAAAGTATATTAGATATTTTTTACTTCAAAGCGGATGTTGCCTTCGTCGCACCGTTGTAAGAAAAATGATATTATACTTAGTCATTGATATAAAAGTTTTGATTAATACAACAAAACTTATTAAATAATTTTTTTAATAAATGTTAACGAGTAATGAGTAGATATATATTTATAGCGACGATAAATGTTGTGTCATATTATATTTTTTACTTTCCAGGGTAAAAAAGGCATACAAATGCCAATGCGGCAAAAGCTACAAAACGGCGCAAGGGCTTAAGAGTCACTCAATCTCGCAGCACATCGCGGCAAGCGAACACAAGTTACACGTGCCTAGAATGCCCGGCCTCGTCGTCACCAGCTCACCCGCAAGAACCCTTAACCTGCTCGATGCCGACGGGAACAAACTCGTGCGTATCTACGACTCGGTCAACAAGGAATTGCCTTTCACTATCCCCAAACACAACCTTACTAGCCTTAACATCGTAAGCGCCAGTCAAGCGCGACTAGGACTCATAACCCCCAACACCACCCCCGGCTCTAGCCCCGTCGATAAAATAAAGTTCGAGCGCTCCCCCAAAGTAACTGTGCAGGCCACAACCCTCCCACATCTCACCAACATCTACACGAGTGACAACAACTAAATATCGACCTAACCAAACGAATTTAAATATTTAAAGTCATTAAAATAACGTGCAGTTCCTAATAAAAACAAAAAAAGTCGGTTCATTTTCATTAGATTTATTTATTAAGTATTGTTAAAGGTGTTAAGTATTTAATATTGTGCTTGTGCATGCTTTCATTTTATTATATTTTGCACAAATTTCCATCGCACCTTATAGAGGTACCTACCTAATTATTTTTCAGAGATTGGAGAGTTATTTGTTTTTGTTTGAGAGTTTTTTTTATGTTGTTTAGTTTTATTGATAGTTTATTGAAACGCAGTTTTGTTGATAACGGGAAGGTTTATTATTATTTTTGAGAAAAATTGGTATGAATTTCATCGACGTTAATACGTGAAGTTATTGGATGTAAAGTCCAATTAGTATGCATTACGACGTGTAAGTTTAAGTGACAGTGACCCTATATCTTTGGCACTGGACACTATACGGTTGAAGACTGTGATCTGTCGATCCAGTGGTAACATGTATGTCGGCAGATTGTGCGAATTATGGAATCACCATCATGTTTATGGGTCATTTTCGATAACTATTTATTTGGTCTAATTTTCGTATAATTTTCTACGTTTTTATGTTATTTTTGAACTATAAATTATTTAAAAAAGATAAGAGTGTAATTTATATTACGAGTAGATAATAGATCTGGTTGCTAATGACCCATAAATATGTTTATTTAGTTTTGTTTCGCGTCTTCCGCTTCTTTATGTTTGAATTCTCTATGATCTCTGTGCGTGGTGTTCCCGTGCGATTGTGGATTAATCATCCCTTTGTATCTCTTTGTGCCATTACTTCTAACATGTGTACTTAATCGTATACTTATTATTAAATCACGCGTAACGCTTTAGGTTCAAGTTATTTCTCGTAAAATTTTCACAGTGTTAGATTTTATAATTAAGATAAAAAATATGAAAAATAGCGATCACCTAAGTATCGTTTAGAATAAAAGATATACTCGTACATGTGATATTTATAAAAAAAGTAAAAAAAAAATGCTAAGCAACTTTAATTTATTAGGTTTAAGGCTGTTGACTGCAATTGAGGTTTGATACCTATGGTAATACTTGTTAGCCCTTACTACTACTTTACATGAAGAACACATTTCATATAATATAATATATAATATTTTTGTGGCATTCAATTGTATTCCGCACATTAGAATGTCACATTGTCGATTATCTGCTATATATAAATAAATAAAATTGTATTAGGTATGTATGCTAACTTTCTAACAAGTATTAAGTTGAGTAACTCATATTATTCCTACGTTCGTACCACTTTTGGCTAAGTTGCTAAAATATTATTGCTATTAGGTAAAGACATTATATCTCGTACAAGGCTTAATTACATAAGTTACATTTCTTCATAACATATTGAGACCTTTCTGTGTCTCAGAGGGGACGTTAAACTACATATTTTGATTGTCAAACTATCTACCTACTTTGAGGCCTATTCAAACCTGAGCTGTATTCGCTACCGCCTGCGGTAGAGAAAACCGAGTGGGTATGCGGTAATACTACTATTCTACCAACTTTTCGCTCTAGCCGCGACACTTCATACTAAATACCTGAGTGAAAGCCGCGCGGTATGTATCTTTACCCATAGCGGCAGCGAATACCGCTTACATTTGAATAAACCTTTAATTGCGAGTAGTTGGAAACAGGTCAATTGTGGTACGAGCATATTACAGGTGAGTCAAAGTTATGGCGGAGAAGTACATTAAATATAAATGTTGAAGATTTAATACAGAGAGTTTTCGTTGGGCATATTTGACATAATTCCATCCATATTATTTTGACTTGTCTGTTCTCTAAAGTAGTATTGAGGCTAGTGTGAATATGTTCATTGTATTTTTTGTATTCAAGACGGAGTTATTATTCCCTATATATGTTTTGTTACTTCTTGGAACGCCTATTTCGATATCATTTAGTATATCTCACAGTGAAACTATTAACTCGATTTACAAATAAAGAGCTTATTGTAGAATAAGTTTGCTACAAATACGTACGTACGAGTACCTACCTAAAGGGTGGAAGGTTGTTGCTTTCAATAATGAAAACTGGTAGTAATGCCACAGATTACAGAAAACCTACGTAATGATAGAACAATATTCAGGTATTTATTCACATTGTCATACGTATTTTCTACTTGTTATTTGTTGGGGTTTCAGCGACCCCGCGAGACTGTACCACCACACTAGACAAAACAAAATTCTATTAAAATTTTGTATGGTTTTTGAAATATTCCATTGATTTAAAGCCGAAATAGATCTGCACTAAATTGAAATGTGAGTGTATAAAACTTCTTTAAAATAACGTGCGTAATTGTAGCAAACTATAAGTAATTAAGACATAAAATTAGTAACTAAAATATTCTCATAAAATACATACTTATTTGATGATTGAAAATAAAATATTCGGTATTGTTAGAATGGACCGGTGCTAATACAGTGAGAAGCACATAGATAGACTGCGGCATAAAGTAGATATACATATTATGTATATACTATGTTCCAAAGGTGAAATTATATGTAAAGATAGGTCATGGTGCTTAACGGGTAAAAAGTGTGATATTTGGATATTAAAGTATGTAAGTGTGACTACCAAAGACATTGACATTTCAGACTTACGATACGTATTTAATAGATTTTGTTTTGAGGTTTTATTTATCGGGATTCTACGCAACTTTAATCTTGAGTGTTACCAAGTGTGATCAATGTTTTAAAATTGAAATAATAGTATACCTATTATATGTTGTTTATTTTTGATTAATACGAAAATGTTTAGTTTTCTGCTCTTTGATAATTAAATCAAAATGTATCTAATTACATGCTTTGTGTCTATTTTTATCTATTATAGTTTGATACAAATTTGCATTATTAATATTACATATTAATTGACGGCTGGTCCGCAGATATACTTAGCAAGTTTCAGTCGACTATTAGAAGGCCTAGACTATCAGGAATAGTCTGGTTTGGTCCACCTTTTCCCTCACCACTTACAATTGTGACTCCTGCATTATCGGTAACGGCTATAAAACAAAAAAGGAGAAAATAATGTAAGTATTAGATACCCGGGTAGTAGTAATAGACTCGAAGATTATAATAATTATACACATTGCTGTAAAATCAATTTAAATTTGATTACACTTTGGAGCATGAAAAGAATTCATCTTTACCTCAAGAATTTACTTAATTTATTTATGCGAATATTTTGTTTCATTGAACCCTAAATGACTAATACGGTGTATATAATTAGAAAGGCTGTAGTGTGGCACTTTCTTCGTAAAAGATTCGTACTTATTAGCATGCGTCGGCTATGTTTGAAACTATGCGTACATGCGCGTGGTGGCAGCACTCGCCACAGTGTACTCTGGCCGATGAGCACATAAGTTAATACGTCGCGTTGGTTAAATTCAAAATATTGTAACATTATCATTTAAGTTAGATTAATTCCACATGTCGCTATATATGGATGCTTAAGTATCAAAAGAAAGGAGCAGAATTCTCTATTCGGCTTTATATTTTATTAGAACAAAGAAATATTTACTTTTCAAAAGTATATTCATCTGCTATTTGTTGATAATTAAAGATTTGTTTTATATAAAGTTCCGTCCTCACTATGAAAGATCAAACATTTTATTTAAACAAGCTATGCTTGACATTACCCCTTATAGGCTTCTTTCCATTAATTATTTAATAATTAATTTTGGTAGGAGATAATCTTTTAAAATGGTGAAACTCGTGTATTATTTTACAATTTAGCTTGATAGCTAATTGCGCCGGCTTAGCAATTTATAATTATTAATTAGCGTTATTGGTGTTTAATTTAATTAAATGTAAAACTCAAGATTTAACGAATACTTCGAGAGTAGCACACGTTCGGTAGATGTAGAATTAATGTGTAAAATAATTCTGTGTAAACCGCCACTGATTGCTGACACATTATTTTGCATGATAAATGTTTACCCAATTACTATATTATTAAGGCTTTTATAATCAAAATGTCATCGCTTAATGTTTTTTATGATAATGAAAACTTAAACGTATTTTGAGTCATTAAGGTTCATAATGAGAAATGAGTTTATCTGTTTTCTTCTGGCGGTTTTAATTTATAAGGTCCTTTAAAATATAAGAAATAAGAATATCATCACACTACTAACTTTACCAGTGTTAACTGTAATTACATTTTACTTTTAATATTAAAGTAACCTACTTGCCATGCATGGTGACTATGGCAACCACTTTCCTTCGGGAGTGGCCTACGTCTCGTAGTGTGCCGGTCCCGATCTCAAGTCTAATGATGATTAAAATAACAGAAGATATTAAACAGTGAAATATGTCTTGTGGTTCTAAATATAAAAATAGGACATCCGAAAGAAAATGTTTTTTATATTGTAAGTATACGAAAATATTTACTTACGGTAAAATTCTGTCAAAAAGTGATAGTTAAAGAAGTAAAGGTTTAGATTTCGATTAAGTCCCACATAAGCAATGCTGTGTTGGGTATTATTATTAAAATGTTTGTAACTTCGTACTTTCAAGATATTTATTTTTAGTGAATTGTTTTAATCCAACAAAAATGAGTAAAATATCCTATTGCACGCATATATATGCTTTCAGTATGGTTTATATAATTTTTCAGTATGAGCTTAGATCATTAAACTAGGCAAATGCCTACTAATGTTCAACGAAAAATTTGTCTGCTGCGTTCATTGCGGGGCGGGGTACGTGTCTAGCACACGACAACATCATCACACACACTAAAACACAATGTCCTGTTACGTGCACACTAAACCAGAACATCACACTAATACAAATCATTCGCACTAAGAAATAACAGAAGATAAAAATTGTCATGTGCCATGGCGAGAGGGCACTACACGCGAAGGCATTTCTTTAGTTTAATGCGTGTGTATGAGTTTACTTTATATTTTAGAAGGACTTTATATGTTTATGTGTTACTGTCGTACGTAAGCTGCTCATTATTATAATTTTCGTTTCGGTATAGTTTCATGGAACATTGATAGTCATGATTAATTTAAGACTGATAGTTGATTTATAGATGTTGTCTCCTTATTTATTTGTGTAAAAAGACATTTTCTACTATACGGACGATTTGTAAAACAAAAATATGAAGTAAAACTTTTTTTACTAGATTTGTGCCGACTCTCTCAAAAAATTTTGCAGATACAATAATACAATTCTTGTACGATAATTGCTAAACTTTTAAACCTCTGAGTAGACGGTACATATCTCCATATCAATAACTAATGAACGAGAGCATTGACGTCTCTAGTATACTGTACCTAAAGGTATTGTTTAACCCTTAATTTCTCTTATGGGGTCTATCACACCCCAGAACCTAGATATTAGTTTGTTTTGCCATGTTTTTAAATTTATTTCTATGCCGCGAGCAACGTTTTAGTACGTATGCAATGCATTATTTTAACTTATGAAATAGTATTTTCAATATTTGTTTAATATTTTCAAGTTAAAAGAAATAGATAATTATTTAATTACAAGTAAAATGTATGTAAATAAAAACGCTCGTTCTAAAATAACTTTAAAACAGATAAATATCTGGAGTATGTTACGCCCCCATGTACGTCACCTGTAACTTTATTAGACGCGAGCAATTAAGGGTTAAATTAATCATTATCTATCTCGAAAAGTGACAGAAAAATTATTTATTTTCTAATGGCGTCAATTAAACAAATGACCAATTTTAACATGTTGTTTAGATTGGATAAAAAGTAAGAGTTTTGTATAATATTTGTAATATACCTACCTACACAGTGTTAGTGTGTTTAATCCATTGCATACTATGTTATAATTTTAACGCTCAATAAATCTGATTTTCTCTTTATCCGTAAACGGTTGTGAATAAGATATAATTAGCATGTGTTTATGAAGTCGGTGATAGTTTCTTTTTTATTTTGTAGTGACACTGATAATGGGGTTCATGTATTTTGATTTTTCTTATACGATAGTAGACGACAGCGAGCTGATGAAAAATACCTTTCCAAATATAAGTCATTTCTAAACGATAAAGTTGTTTATATGCGGACTGCATGCTTGTTCGCTGACATAAACCAGTTTATTAAATGTCCCAATTTTTTGGTTTTTCTACATTGAAATATATTTTTACAAATTAGCTATTAGTTTCGATGTGTGAACAAGCTGGCAAGCAAGGTATATAATTAGTAAGAATCCTTCCGACTGGTAGTTCCAGGCATCAGTGCGTTCAAACAAACAAACTCTGCCGCTTTTGACGTCGACTCTAGGAGTCGAGTCAACATCGGGACGGATACATAATAGTATAGAGTATAGATGTGCATGAACCTCATTTTTTACCGTGTCACTATGTTTGTTCACAGTCAACTTCAATATGACTAATTTAATGTTGGCTTTTGTGATTTATGATAAAGTTCACCGAATGTTGTTGTATGCAAGCTCTATATTCACTAGGCAAACGTAGTGTACTTTTATCAAAATAAAAACCACCTTTAGACCTCCCTAAATAAGGTATATTTTACTTTGGTCTTGTTATTTTCATTGATGTGATTCTAGAGCTTGCTATAATCTGATTGTAATTGTTATCCTGTTTTCAAACCCTTTGACTCACTGTATGGCTAATGTAATACTTGCCAAATTATAGATATTAGAATTTAAAAAGAATTTCTGTTTCAATTAAGTCAGAGGGTGGGATTATACAGAACAAGTATTTACAGAATTTTGTACCTAATTGAGTTGATTTAAAGGTTATAATTCACGAACGCGCGTATCGTTTGTATAGTAAAATTAATTTATGTAGTGCTTAGCTACTTCTGTATAGGACTGTGTGTTGATTAATAAAAGGAATTCAAAGGCTTATAATGTATTCGTTACGTACATTCGTGAATTGTAAGTACCATAGTAATATAGGTAGATGTATGCCGATGTAAGCGATTTCATGTAATGCCTACATTCATGATTACTGTTTTCATCATCGTCTTGATAATAAACGCAAACTGCAACCATTGATTTATTGTTTTATTTATTAATTGTAAATAATTTTACTAAATAACTTAAAGGTATATATTACATGGCTATACTTGGGGTCGAGAGCGCCCTTACATGTTGCTATTGTATATTTTGCGGCTTCCCTTTTATTAGAATTATTATTCTAATTGTAGTGCATTGAGTGAAGGAAAATATCTTACCTGACTAACTTTATAACCATTTTTTAACTTGGTATCTTGTATCAGGTATCCCCAAGACTGTATCTCGATTTCAAAAATATTTACGTTCACCCAATATAAGCAAATACTTCATTTGGCGTGTTCTTGTAACTGAAAAATGTATTGACTTAAAAAAATGACGTTAACATTAAATACGAGTCAAAATTAACATTAGATTTGTTCTACCAAATGAAGTAGTATCACTAATGTCAGACCAGTTTATTTCTTGGTAGCCAATCGTTCGAGTAGTGAGGCAATTTTGGCGTGTTTAGAAGACTCCATAAGCGGGCACTTGTTCTGCACGAACAAAAGGGCACTTTCGTCTTTCTGTTCAAATGCGACCTCTGCTGCTTCTTCGTAAAAACTGTAATTAGATATTTATTATTTTAAGTGTTGTGTTGTTGAGAGGGTTGCAGAATTTTCTTGAATAGGCTGAATGTTTTATCATACGAAAATCCAATTATTCAGATTAAGTTAACTAATAAAGTGTCTACAGAAAAAAATCAAGATCGTCTTAAAGTCAGGATGTTTTTTAAATATACTCAACTAAGTTTAGAGCAACCAAAAATAATACTTAAATATTTTCTATACACAATAAAACAACCCTAAATCACTATAAAGCGAAGAGAATTCAATTTCCTATTAATTTTTAAGTTATCAAAATGTAAGTTTAAGACATAAACTTACCCAGCTTTCACATAATATTTAACTTTGATATCGTCTCTGCATTTCGGCAAGTATTTAAGCGCCTCATCGTTTTTGCCGTATTTGAGACAAGCATCCACAAACGGTTCGTAGCCGACGGGCGATTTCTTTGACTTTGAGAACCTGTCCAATTCTGCCCAGTCGTCTTTTTCAGCCAGTTTGAGAATACGGAGCCACCAATATCTGAAAGGTTTGTTTAATTCATTATAATCCAAACTATTTTGTCCAAGATTGGTTCAAGATCAATAAAATGCAACATACTCTGCTGCAAGATGATTGCGTAGATATCCCAGGTGCTTTTAAATTTGAAGTGGACAGGATATCATTCGGATTGTTGACTTTGGGACTACGCACACTTATTCGGCTCTATTCAGCTTATGCCCATAGAAAATAACGATTTTGTATGAAGACGCGTACATCTGTTCAGCTTGCCGCATGCGTACGCGTCTCCATACAAAATTGTTGTTTTCTATGGGCATAAGCTGAATAGAGATGATTAAGTGTGAGTAGTCCCTTACACATCGAGTCGAAATTGGTGTGTAATGCAGTAGATAGATGCAGTAGAGTTACGATCTGGGTGCTTTTAATCAGAATAGGCATTTCTGCTTAGCAGTGTATAGATATAAATTTAAATGTGCTGTCTTGTAGAAGTGTGATAAGAAGGAAAGTAGATAACAATTAGCGAGCATTAAGTAAATAATAATTGAAACTTCTGTAACATGGATCTTGTTTGCCTACATTATCAAGAGAGAGAGAAAATATTTTTGCCACTAGTCAAGCGCTTTTTGATAGTTAACCCCTGATTGGCCCAATTTGAAAGTGAAAGTGGCGCCAACTGGTGGCGAAAATTTTACCTTCTTATCACACTTCCACATGAAAGTCTTTGTATCTAACCTTCTATCTGGCATCTTATACTCCGCACGCAGTTTATCGGCTAATTTGACTTCGCCTTGATCCAATAGTTTTTTCACAGTATCTTGTAGGGACAGTCCTACAAAGCTAGTGCCGTACGTCTCTTGCAATGATGACTGTTGCTTGCATAGCTTGCGCGCGTCTTCGCATATTGATACACCTAAAATTGAATAACAAATTTTATAGAATGAAAGATAATAACTTAAAATATAATAAAACTGTATAATATACACAAAAAGTAATAAATGTGCAAAAGGCCAACATCACGTGGTATTCCCAGGCGGTCACCCATCCAAGTACTAACCACGCCCGATGTTGCTTAACTTCGGTGATCGGACGAGAACCGGTGTATTCAACGTGGTATGGACGTTGGCGGTTGCTTGATGAAATTTTATGTACAGTTTTTAACACAGTGCCTTTGTGTATCTTCAATGGTTATCGCCGCAATAATAATATTATGTTGAGCATTAATCAGTTTTCGGTGTTACAAAATTACATTTGCAGAGGAAAATTGATACAAGCGTACATCGAAAAGCATTTTTCAACTGCATACCTTTACCTAGTTAAATTTGTCTTTTCGTTAGAGATGTGTTCGTTATTAAATAATGTTGATACAAGCTCACCTAAATCACTCTTTCCTTTCTTATAACACTCTCTAGCCGATATAAGGGACGCTTCAATACTGCCCGGGTTTGTTTGGTCTATTGCATCGCGTATATGAGTGGCCGCTTGTCCTTGAAAATCGTCTTCTTGAACGTAAACCTGACGTAACGCTTCGCGGTTGTGTAATGCGCAGTACTTGATGTATAAAGCGTGGGCTAGAGGGAAGCCACGGATTGTTAGCTGTAAAAAATGGATTCGAAGTGGAATATATTTTTAAATATTTTTGTAACGATCTTATGTTTTTTTTTGTGTTCTACATAAATAAGCCTTCCAAAATGACTTAACTTTGCCTAAAGGTAAACAAAGAAGAATCAATAATGTTTAAGAATAGTGAATAAATGATTCTACTGCTACGGACTATGGCGATGGCGGCTTTTGTAACGCTACACTCGTAAAATTGGAAATCACAATTGAAAGGATCCTGCTGGATCGGTAGATGGCGCCACATAAATAAACATAATATAGTCTTAATTTCATAATGATTTATTATAACAGTATATACTTACTTCAAATTCTCGTTTGCCCATTTTCTCTTTCAAATGTAGTAGAACTATGTAAACTAAATCAGTATCACCGCTAGCTGTAGCTTTTAACAATGCAGTTGGTCCCTCTCCTAATGTTAGAAGCAAAGGTACTTGTAATTTAATATGGGTTTCGTATTCCAGAATCTGTAATAAAAAAAAAATACGAAGTTACAAAAGGCCAACATCACGTGGTATTCCCAGGCGGTCACCCATCCAAGTACTAACCACGCCCGATGTTGCTTAACTTCGGTGATCGGACGAGAACCGGTGTATTCAACGTGGTATGGACGTTGGCGATAACTATGTTTAATTTTAGGATAATGTTGTTCTTGGACTGAAATTGACATGACGTCACAATTAACTTAGCGCTATGATGACCAAAAAATGTTTATATCGTAGAATCTGTGAGTAAAATTTTCTAATATAAGATGGCTTATATTTTAGACGAGAACTGATCAGACATTAGAGAATAGGCTATTAATTACTTACCATTGGTGTGCCAAAGCTTATTAACAACTCAAATTTCATAAAAATATTATTTTGTATTTAACATAACTATGGCTGCAGTTAAATAACAATTAAAACGACTTACTTTAATAGCCAGTGCTTTTCTGCCCTTTTCTGCAGCTTTCATAGCTATAGTGGTATACGAGATGCCGGGTACACTGCGTAGCTTTTCACCTATTTCCCGAGCTGCGCTTTCATTGTCCAGGTGTGGTTGTGTAACCTGAAGAAACCATTACACTTGAATTAATTTTAAAATAATCTATGTAATTCAAAATGAGAATAAATATAGCAAAAATTTAGTCCAAATGTTCACATTTTTCTTTGATAGTAATCAATGGAAAAGCTACAAATCAGTCTCAGACATCTAAGATAACTCTTTTAATTTAAGAAGTATATTAAACTGAATATCGTCTTTTCTGTTTTTTCAGGTGTTTTATAATTTATTCATCAAAGTTACTATTTTTAAAAAACATACTTCTCTTCGCCCATATAAAACCTGCAATTCTTTACCAGCGCATGTTTTTCTTTTAATTTTGGTACAGGGTCTTTTAAACATTCATGCAAATATATCTATAAAAGCCGCCATAATGGAGGCCACCTGTCAGCAGTGACACTATGAATACAGTCTTTATTATAACTTGGAATTTGATAACATGAATCAATTTACCTTATAACAAGCCCAGTTTGATAGCACTCTTGTCTTTCCATCTTTGAGCTGTAGATACGACGCTATATGTCCAGCTAAACAATGCAACCGTCTCCATATTAGACGATCTAGTAATACTCGCTCGCCTAAGCTAGTCATTCTGATTAGTATGGTTAAAGTATTATATTTTATTTTATATAAATTTAAGCAAAACCTGAATAAAATAAAGAAATCTTACAAAAAAATATTTTCTTTTTAAATACACTCCTTTGTAATAACAGTAATTTGACTCAAAAAATAAATATTTGTGCAATACTACAGTGCAGTATGTAAAACATAAAATTATTTTGAGTGCATGCATGTCTGGATTGCTGACTGTAGACTGATTTTATTCTTCCTTGTCCTTTTATAGATAGGCTATGAAAGAAAGTATTTAGTCATTAAACCAGTCATAATAAAGGTTTAACTTTTCTAAATTGAAATTTTAATTTTAATTCGGAACAATGATAGCCATAGTTCTTTTTTTTGCGAAAAACACAGTGTGTGATGTATACCAACACCACCCAAAAAATATAAATTTCTCTATGCATATTAAAAAAGGATACTGCAAAGATGTTAGCGGTATAGCAACTTTGGGATCCCGTACAGCATTTAAAACCCTGAGCCATCGACAGGTCCTCACATATAGGTCTGTTAGTTCAGGGTCCATAAGGAAGCATTTTCCAAACTGTGCAGCACGGATCAGAGTTTTTTGGACCTCAGGGTTGAATTCGAAGGCAGCTGCTTCGATACAGTCTTGCACAGCAGTTTGAAGGTCTGGCTTTACCAGTCTCATGTAGTCATCGGCTTTGTGACTGCGTTTCTGTAACCCCCAAAAAAACATAAAATTAAACTTAACGAAATAATTAGTAATATAAAAAAAAAACAAAATAAGGCAATAAACCAACATTATGTGGTATTCCCAGGCGGTCACCCATCCAAGTACTAACCACACCCGATGTTACTTAACTTTGGTGATCGGACGAGAACCGGTGTGTTCAACATGGTATGAACGTTGGCAAAAGGCGGGCAAATATAACAAATAGATAGTGACAAACACTAGATGTGGAAAAGCACTTAATAAATTGTCTAACTTTAGATTCGGTTCCCAATATTTTTGCTCTGCAGTTTCTTGTTAGGGCAATACAAGTTGGAGTTGGAATCCCTTTTTTAATGCATTTGTTACTAGTGGGCTGACACTACTAGGGCTGGGATAGGTAGGGGTAATAATTTATATGGTACTTAGTTTAATTATTTACTAATATTAAAAAAAATCATGTTACCTGAAAATGTTTCGAAGCTTCAACCAAATACGATCCGGCAGCCGAACTGCTGAGTCTAAATATTTTTTCCACAACAAACGGCACTTTTTGTATGAGTTCGTGAGTAATTTCGGACACAACTCGGATGCAATCCATCTCTTGTATGAGATGGAATGGACCGTCGTAGGGGTATGGATAGCAGTTGCCCTTAGTACCGTATATGCACATTGTGTCATCCCAATGTGCTACTATTGCTTGTGAACCGCACCTATAACGAAAGAAGGATTTTTGAACAAAAACTAAATAAACGTTATTTTATTAAGACGCTACATTTTAGGAAATTGGGCGGCCCATGTTTAGTAGTACACGTGGAACAGCTCATATGTTTAATAGCGTTACAAAAAAAAATTGTTAAGTAAGCATACTTTTTCGAAGAATTTAATCCGATTATAAATTTATTTAAGAATGTTTGTTGCATTCTAGAACCCATATCACAAGCTATTAATATATGCTTACTTTCAGTCTAGATGGCGTTGTGTAATTGTTGTGGTATTATTATTATATAGGTATTTTTTTTTATTTCATACAAATTTGGTGGCAAACAAGCATACGGCCCAGCTGATGGTAAGTGGTAACCGTAACCTATAGAGATGGCTGTGTTTTCCAAGCATCGCAGTAGTATTAATGCTTAGAAAACACAACCAAGCCGTTGGCGACCACGGCAAAGGGGATAAAGAAGGAAAGAAAAAAGGAAGAGGAGCGAAGGGGTATTTGGGCTGCCGGCACTCTGACTCACCGAACGTAACACTAACGTCGATCTTCTAATAAGAGGATAGTACTTCCCCGGTCGATCCGGCCCATTCATTTTGAATCCAGCGTGGATCAACTACCGTTTGCAGTGTGTATGGTACCAAAATTATAAAACCATTCTGTGTACTTATATTTTTACAAAATCCGACCACATCTTTGTTTATATTCAACTTAGGTAATGTAGGAGCGACGAAAGCTTCGCATTCGTAAAAGTAGAAGGCAACTGGATGATGTCGGCTCAACACCGGTTAAAGTTAAGATGCTTGGAGAACCAGTGGACATCTATTGGCCAAAATGATGCTAATGAATGTATGGAAATATTGCTTACCACATCAACTCCCTAGGTTGTTTTATATATCCAGTGTCAATTTCTGAATATGGCTTAGATTTGAAGTCTGATGCCCCGATCCATAGTATTCCTGAGTCTGTGAAGAAAGCCACGTGTTTGCCATTTTGCGATGATACTATTGACAATATTTGCGTGTATGGACTTTTGATGTCAGGACGCTAAAAATAAAAAAATAAACGAATGTTAAAAATATAGCCATAAAGCACCACCTAGTAATTACTAGCTGTACTATTTCAAGACGTCACAATGACAGCGCTGAAAACAATTGCTTCATATTAGTTCAGGTACTGTCTGCTAGATGGTATACGCAGCCGATCTATTTTTATTTATTTCGACCATGATGACAGTTATTAATATTTTAGACATTGCCTTCAATAGAATAATTTTATTTCATGATTATTAACATTCTATTTCAAATACCTAATTAAACTACCTAGTGGTGAAAAATTTTACTTTAACCATCGCCAACGTCCATACCACGTTGAATACACCGGTTCTCGTCCGATCACCGAAGTTAAGCAACATCGGGCGTGGTTAGTACTTGGATGGGTGACCGCCTGGGAATACCACGTGATGTTGGCCTTTTTTGAAGTTTTATGTAGTCTATTTTGCTTAATTACTTTTTCCGATAAACTAATTTTACCATTTTTTACTGAAAGCCATAAAAATAATCTACTAGAGTTATAGAGAATAGATTATTGATTGATAAGACCAAACATGTCAATTAGTCAATATACCTCCTTTCAGATACAACTTACCATGAGAATAGCTCGGGACTCACCCAGCTGACATTTGTATATTTCTTTTTCTCTACACACAAGGAAACCTGAGCCGGTTACACACCAACATGATATTGGTTCATTAGCACCTGAAAATACATAATATTTTTTTTATTTATCTGCATATGGGCATTTATATAGTCAGTGAGTAGTACTGTGTATTGTAAAATTGAGTATTTGTGCATACACAGTACTCTTATTGAGTTTGTGCTTGAGAATTTTTTATTAAGTTCGCTAGATAATTGCATGTGTTGTCTTCTCGTTAATTTGGTCTGGTCTATAAAGAGACGTGAAATATATCCTCACAAAGTCGCCATAGTGTAGGCAACAATATCAGCAGTTTGCCGCAATGGCTTTTGACACGATGCACCGACGTTGGCCACCCGACTGACTGATTGTTAGGCAGGGTAGTCTGTTCCATAGGCTAATAAAAAAAGATTAAGTCGGTACTATCGAACCAAGTGAATTATGCCCCACCATAAACTTATTTTGTCAAACCATCTAAATGCAAGTAGGTCGATATTCGCCTCAAGGCAGATTTCCTTAGCAACAAGCTTGTAAACATTTTATTAGACACTAACATTTTACTGAGTACACTATTGATAAGTTAGTATGATAGATCTTACAAGTTATACAATTTGAAGTGAATTATCAACAAAATAGGCCATGATTGATTTGTTTCTATAGTACCTAAGCACACTAGCGAAAATGTCTACTATAAGCAAATAATCCTTAGAATAGTTAGCAGCAGAGATTGTCCTTTGGCTGCAAGTTCAATGTTTACCACTTTTTTACAGGACGAAAAAAGTACAGTTTTATACTTACGAGGTAAATCTGGTACAGATCTAACTTTCGGATCTGCGACATTACTGAGTAGGAACATGCGGTTAGTAGTTGTGATGACTGCTAAACCCACACCATATTGCTTGGAAAATAGCTGGGCTTTACACACCTGGTGATGGAACAAATCTTATAAGTTATGGCTAGATAAAATATTATTATTTATTGTACAACTAGTACAAAACAAATATTGATAGGCAGGTAGGCATTGAAGGTTGAAAACAATAATAGAACACCATAACTAGTTTTTCTTAGAAATCTTATTAGGACCAATAGGTCTGAAAAGCTTTTGTCATTGAACAATTTATGTGTCATTGATTTATTAGTCTGTTTGTTATTCAAACTAGATAGAAAAGAAACACTCTTGAAAAAGAAAATGTTATAATTCCAATAAGCATTCAGTAAAAACACAATTGAAAATATAAATACACTTATTTCTGCAATAAAGTGCATCTATGTGGGTTGAATTAACAAGCTTTTACATTAAATCTCATTTTACTTTTGAGGCAAAATAATGCCAAAAATGAGTTATTAACCCTTTCATGTACATTACTGTAGACACAATAGATGTTTTATTGTCATTACGGCCATATCTGTTTACTGTCCCGGAAATTGTTAAGAGCCTTTACTTCTCATGAATGGCAATGTCGCAATTCAGTGTCATATTTCTTGGTTTTAAATTTTTATCATTTAACTTAGTTATATTTTGAAAATATTTTTGTTTGCGACGTTGCCATGACGTGTAAAGCCTCTTAACAAAAAAAACTAAAGACATCAAAATTAATCTTTACCTTAGTATCTCTAACTTCCTGACCCATATTAAACGTTCTTTGGTAGGCTCCGAACATATCATAGACTAGAACGTCCCCACTCTCTTGCACACAGAGTAGTTGTTCATCATCTGACCATCCCATATGCAATAGTACTCCGCTGTTCCACTGAAACATTATAATGTTAATGTAGGATTTTAGAACAGTTGTTCAGTAATATTCATTGTTAGACTTATTTACACTACTAAGAACTAAGTAAAACTTAAAACACAAAAAAACATATTTTCTACATTAATGATTGTTTTGAAATATGTGTGTACAGAAAATTTTACTATGATGATTTGCAGAGGTAGGTTTTCTCTAACTTACATCTTCTTAGCTATTTTCTTCCTTAGAAGCATTATGGTAGTACTCTTAGGGAATGTATTAGAGTTCTTTTGACAGTAGTACAGTTGTGTAGAGGTACAAAGTTACCTTTACACTCCTATCTTAAAGGTTTGCCATGCATTGCTACTATAGCATTGACTATAAGTGCACTAAAATGGCTGAGTTTCAAGGGTACTGATAGCTCTCCATCCATGTATAAGAGTCAATTACAAGTAGGCATTGGAGAAGGCTAGCTGCTAGGACACACATTGTTGGGAAAAGACCTTTCCACATAATTTATCATAGAAAGAAAACAATGATTAATGAAATACAATTTTGAATGTGCAGTATACTTTCCAATTTTGTTAGTATGTTAATATTACTTACCAAAATCTTAGATATAACATTTCCAACACAATTATAGATGGTGATCACAGGTTTTGCGGTTCCCATGACACGCACAAACTGTTTCCTGTCCCGTATCACAGCAATGGGACCGCCATATGGGGCTCCACTGACTATCATGTTGTCTAAACCTTCGTCCATAGACCATCTCATTGAATATAGGTCAAACTTCCTGTAATTTATAAAGAAAGGTAACATGATAACTAAACAAAAATTATGCTTGACTAAATATAGTAGGCCTTTATTTATTAATATTTATTAACATATATTTAATAATAATTATTAATATAGTTATTAAATCTTGAAAAGGTCTTATTGCCTATTCAAAGAAAACTTACGTTGAAGAAAATTTGTTTTTAAAATCAGATTATGACTTGAAAATGTATTGAAGACAAGAAGTTTATACCAAAAAAGAAGTTTTGTCAAATTACCTGTAGTAGGAGTCCAATTGGAACCAGTCTGCTGTTAGTAGCGCCGACATTTCGGTAGTTTACTGAATGTAGGTTTCAAAACAATTATTGTTATCACTTATTATTGACTGCAGTTTTCCTCCTACTGATCTATTTTATTTCTATAATATTTACTAGTAATTTCATTTACTCCATATTATTATATTTCACTAAATTTCTTCGTAAGCATTTCCTTCTTTAGATAGGTATTTATTAGTTGTTAGCAATAATACACCAATAAATTATGGAATAAAAATAATAACAACAAAATTAAATCTAGCTTCCTGCAAGCAAAACGTTTGACAGATGACAGTTTTGGCACTTGGCAGATTGATTGACTCGTTGTTTTCAAAGTTCATTAGTTCACTCTTTCTCTTTAAAGTGCATTAAATATGCTATCGCATAAAATTTATGCTAAAAATGTTACAAAAGTTACATGTATAGAATCAAAATGCACAGCTCAGCTCACGAATGGAACGCGTTGACATTATTTGTTTTCGTTCAGAAAATATCCTAAAAATATGTCAAAGCTCATTTTCCGTCAGTTGCATTTTATTTATGTGGGTGAAATTTAGGTCTCTAACAAAGGATACTAGTAAAGGCAAATTACAATCTATTAAAAATAAATTATCATTGCTAATGACAGGAAACCACTATTTCGTAATATTTTTTTGGCCCGACTGCCGAAGTCAATGAGGTTTATGTTATGTAAACTCTCCGAGAAACTGCTTTAGTCCTAGTTCTGAGCGACAAACGCAAGAAAGACATTTATATGATAGGGTCAATTCATCATCCATGACATCTCGACCGTCAGATGAAATGCCAGTCGCATCTAGCTTTTCGTGGTGCGGTTTCATCCGCGTCTTTGATTACTGCTCTGTTCCCTTCGCTAGTAGCGTAATGTTACATAGCCATTACAATTAAAACTGGGCTATCATACGCAAAAAGAATTTTCAAATCCTACTGGTAGAGTCACAGATTAGCGCGTTCAAACAAACAAACAACTGCCGCTTTATCTAATAGTAAATATAGATTGACACAAGAACGCTGTATTAAGACGTAAAGGCTCGAAAATATGATACAGATGTATTTCTTTATGTATGTAGGTACCTATAATAAGTATGTATTTCTATTTCTTTGGCACGCTTTACAGCCTAAATGGCTTAATGAATTTTAACATAATATGAGGTGTCATTAACTCATTAGATTCGTATTAATTGTGGGAGTGACATTGGGTATATACTTAATAGTGCAATGTAGCATCATATTTATCTACCTAATTATTATTCTCTTATGTTCTCAGATGTTCTTTTAGGGGAGTAGGGTTCTTTTGAGTTCAGCTAGCGTTTACTTTTATGGTAGAAAGAAAGAAAAGTAAGGCACACAAAAAAGGCACACTTAATTGTTACAAGAGTAAAAAACTAAAACTAGGTAGGTACTTACTTAGGTACCTACGTTAAACAATTAGAATAGAAATTACAAAGACCGCGTACTTACTATCCATCATATATCGTGCAATTATTTACACAGTTTGTACGTGTTATTAAAAGAAAACTAAATGGTCTTCTAACATTATAAATAATTGTAGTACGTACTAAGAGTAATTCTTTAATGTTATTACTAATCCGACATCTTGCACGCCTGTTGCTCTCAGAGAAAATGAAACAGATAACTTTCGAACTTATTAGAAGATGCCACAGCTGCTGTCTAAGTGTAGCTTTAATATCTATTTGTGTTCTAAATAATGTACTTACCTACCTACCGTTTCTTGCTAGATTAGTGTTGTAAATTATCTACTCAGGCGATATTTTTTTAAGTAGGTATCGCCAAGATTTGAACATTTAGTAAATTTATGAGTGTATTTTCTTAAATTTTTGCTTCAATTAACTTGGTGTGAATCTTTATTAACACGTGCGTTTGTAAAGACAAGTATAGAAAACTGTAAATTAAAATTTCTTCGCTTTCATCGATTATCATAGGTAGGTAGTATTTACGAGAGAAATAAAATAGTAAAAGCTAGTTGGAAGGACTGAAATCTAATTGGCTACAAATATTTTTTATTGTAGCTACACAAAATAGTACCTAGGTAGGTACACGCTTAATTAGACTAATAGGTAAGTATGTGATTACGCTTTGATAAGTATTTATTTAAATTATGTTTATTTTTATACTAGTGACCCGCCCCGGCTTCGCACGGGTGCAATGCTGATACTATATTTAGTATCAACATTGCCCGTGCGAAGAAACACAAATGCTGTGAACGTTGTACACATTCTGTAGTAGGTACCTATTTAATTTTACTACAGATTGCCGGCCCCCTGCCGCTATATCCCTCCCTGCATTTTTAATCTGTAGATAATATCCTTGAAAATATTATTTAAATTACATGCTGCAAAGGGCATTTATATTAAATGCACAATGTATTTAAGGTACTTTATTTGATAAGGATTAATGCTGTATTGCTTTAAAATCGCTTCGAAAATAACCCATTATTTCTAAGTAAAGGATAAAAAATGGTTATAGTGGGTAATCCCTTAGAGACAGACATCGGTATTCTATCGAGATTTTTTTTTGTAGACCTTTTTAAGGTGTACAATACTGTAGTACATTATTTTGATCTATCTTGTAGGGTTTAGCCAGCGTTACAATGTAAGCGCAAAAAATTTGTTTATTTACGACATCACATTAAAAACATCTAAATTTATCAGTGTGTCTCTACTAGGTATATTATGCATGTTATATACATTTAAACATTCCTCTTGAATCACTCGATCTATTAAAAAAACCCGCATAAAAATCCGTTGCGTAGTTTTAAAGATTAAAGCATACATAGGGACAGACAGCGGGAAGCGACTTTGTTTTATATATAATGTAGTGATACCTAAGCACTCTTACTTATGACTTGAGTAATCAAGGAAAGCTCGCGTCTTACGGTTATTAAGCGCAAGTCGTTGACACTGCCACGGTGCGCAACTAGTCAGCCAGCACCACATTTTCGCATGGATGAGCGGGCTGCAATTTTCTCACGCCTCGTCTCTCGTCCATCCGTAGACTATTAAGTAGTGGAAGGAATTTGCATCCATAATGAACGACTTCCGTCTCTTTCACACATCTTGCTCTTGCTCTCCTTAACTCGATATGTTTAAACTTGGTATGTAAGATAAAATATTTATTGAGAGTATTCAAGGGTTTTGAGATAAGGAAGCATTAACAAGTACCGAACTTATTTAATACTTGCTTCCCGCAGCGCGCTTTCACCTGCGCGGAGTTACATCTTTGGTTACTGCTCTGTTCCCGTTGCCGTAGCGTGATGTAATATAGCCTATAACCTTCTTCAGGAACTGGGATATCAAATGCAAAAAGAATTATTCTAATCCGACTGGTAAGTCCAGAGATTAGAGCGTTCAAACAAACAAACAAAAAACCTGTGGCACTCGGGGACTGCCGTGGTAAAGCTATGCAACTATCAACTTATGCAATTATAATTATTTATTTATTTTTTATTTATGCAGTATTTTTTCTTTGATATTAGGTAATTCAAGTTTTTTTTTTGATATTAATTCAAGATACACTTTTTGAGCGTGGTGACCGATAAGAAAACATTGAATAAATGAGAAGTTAATATCGTTTAAAATATTTTTATTATCTTACAATACATGTAGGTTATTCAGGAATTTTTATCATCCTACTAAGTATTTTTACTCCGAAAAAGAATAAAACTGGGACATTACATTACATTGATGCATTATTACACGTTATTAAAATCTTAGTTTCATTTGTATAGTTCTACCAGATAAAATTTATCGCAATTGTGACAAAATATTTGGTTTATGTGTGGTAAAAATTAGCGCCACTAGTGTTTATCCTGAGAAATAAATTTTATGGTAGGCGGAGTGGGAGGTGTTAGGTTTTATTTTCGTTGGAATTTCTTGATTCGGTCGCAGCGCGTTCAAAGCAAACTATTCCGCGATTATTAGTTATAGATAGACGTGATAGCAGTATATATAATTATAGAGTTAGGGTGTTACTACGCCAATCGATCGATCGTCGATCGACGGCTTCGATCGACGGCAGAGTGGAGTAGTCGACGTCCATCGATAGTTTCTATTAGACCAATCGATCGATCGTCGATCGACGGCATCGACCGATGGTAGAATAGATTAGTTTTTTATTTTTGTTTTTATTTTGACTGGCCTGTTGGTCTAGTGGTTAGTGACCCTGACTGCTAAGCCGGAGGTTGTAGGTTCGATTCCCACCCAGGACAAACCTATGTGTGATGAGCATGATTGTTTGTTCTGTGTCTGGGTGTAATTTATCTATAATATGTATGTATTTACAAAAAAAAAATGTATATTAGTAGTATATCAGTTGTTTAGTACCCTTAACACAAGCAAATATAATTGTTTAACTTGGGGCTAGATGGCGCTGTGTGAATGTGGTAGAATATTATTATTATTATTATTATTATTATTAGTTGACGCAGTCACCCGACCCGATTAATCGATCTACGTCGACCGATGCCATCGACCGACAATCGATCGAGTGGTTAGTCGAACGGTATCCGTCGATCAATTAAAGCTACTAGACCAGTCGATCAACTTCGATCGACGTTGGTCGATGATCGATCGATTGGTGTAGTAACACCCTAAGAGTTCGTGACCGTAATACCTTCATAGCGTATCTGCTGCACAGGCTGCATCTATTTGTGCCGCAAAATATCTGCGTAAGTACCGTACCTACCTAAGTGTGTTACTGGAGTGTGTGCTAATTTATGAACGAAGAAACTTAGATAGGTACTCTTGAGCTATGACATCAGGCTAATTGAACTGAGTATGTGCTGCCCACGATGTTTAGCAATAAGTTTGTTGTTCCTTTTTTTTTTTATTTCATTTGTTAGCAAATACATCTTGTTTTCCATGAAAGGGTATGTAGAGCAGCTATACCTAAGACCTAGATCCATACAATAGAGGGCAAGTTTTATCTTTGAATTTATAACTGTGTATTCACTAGCGGATCCAGGGAAAAGGGCTAGAGGCTCAAGCCTCCCAAAACACATTCGAATCCTCCCGTAAGAAATATGAGCTGTTATTGTTTAGGTAGCCACCTTGATAAAACCTGCCCTGGCGAAAACAAGCTTCTCCCAAAATTAAATTCTGGAACCGCGACTGTTTGTGTCTTTTATATTTATAAATCTAATCTAATTACCCTTGTAAATTATTTCAACAGTAGGACAGTACTTAAGCATTAGAAAAAAAATGTTATTTATTTATTATTTAGATCTCATTGTAATTGTGTGTGAAGTAATAATATAATACTTTAATAATATCTCGGTTCAAGCCTGACTATCCATTTACTGTGTCATTATGTCATAAATATAATTATATAGGGCGAAAGTAGATTAAATATTGAAGATAGGATATTTTACTAAAAGAAGTCAAATGTTATTCAGGAAATGTTAATCGTTATTTTAAATGAATAATATATTAATCACAAGTAGTATATTAGAATATATTGTACATTTTCCGTTCCAAAATATGTTTTGGAATCAGACTGCAAACAGTCAAATCACCTTTAATGATAGGCTATTTATAAATTGACTGTTTGCAGTCTGATTCTAATAACGTCCTAATAAGTTGGTGATTACGAACTAATAAACGGTTTAATTACTGATTAGCACGATATGGTAATGTCAACTGTAAGTGATTTAAGACTGTGTTCATACGCAAAAATTATAATAATATTAGCGCGATCAAAATAGTATATCTCTTCCGCTATCTAAAATAGTATAGATATAGATGTACCTCATACTTAAATCAAATTTGAAGTGTGAATAGAATAAGAAGCACCGCGTTTTCATAGTGGAACATAAGAGTTATTCCGGTCTGATCCCCCAGATCTGATCCCCTGAGATTATTATAAAGAGTCTCGAATTAAGCGGTTACCTACTTCATACGTACCTTTATTATGTCGCAAAATTAAACGACAAACTTTTTGCTAAAGGCGCGTGGCACTTGTTTAATTTTTCTGTCTTCGGTAGGATCAATTGAGGATCAATTTCACGGGTTGATTGGTAGTGATAGGTATAATGCCTTTAATTTTATTATCAGAGACTGCTTTTTATCTATCCGATATGTATCTGGTTCCTCGTAATAATTTATGCACAGTGTCTGAATGGTCACTTGAAGCTAAGGCCCATCACTCGTCCCTAGTGCCATTGAGGAGGAAAGTCGAAAAAGACTTGTCTGAAATCGAGAGCATTCTAAACAAAGTCCGATTGGAGACGACTAAATCTAGTCCAATTTAACCTCAACAAGACACAAATCTACGCGTTCACAGCTAAGAAAGCTTAATTTGTAGAGCTTTTCCCGAGAGACTACAACATGGCGTTCTTTAAGAAAGGAGTTAAAAGGTTTTTAACAAGGTCGGCAACGCGCTAGTGATGCTCCTGGTGTTGCAAGCGTCCGTAGGCTACGGTAACTGCTTATGATCAGGCAGACCGTATGCTTGTTTGTCATCTTAGTCCTTTATAAAAAGGCCGTAGGTGATATTTGTGATTTTCATAAATTCAGTTAATTCAATTGCAATGTACCTACCTAAAGATTGCTCTGACTTGCCGTTGGTTGCACTGCATGCATAGTAGCTCGAAAAATGTTCAGAAATAGGTACCTAAAAAGTAACACCGATTTATTAACGACAACATAAAACTTTTTATAAAATGCTTTTTGTAACGTAAAAAGAAGGTGAAATTCTCAATCAACAACAGAATGTACAGGCCATCAATCTTGTATTGGATTTCTAAGAAAAAATAAATAAAAATGACGTGAACTCTATTAAAAATAAATGCGAAGGTGTCGGAGGCACGTGCGACGGCAGATCCATCATGTCGAATCTTACAATAAGTATGAGGAGACAGCCTCCAAAACTTAAGTATATATGTTTTGTTTCGAAAAGATTATTTTAGGTGTTTTCTGGTTACTTTAAAGAGAGCATGATTGATTTTTCTATTTGATCATCTGCTACAAAAGAGGTACTACTACAGGGAGCTGCTACTCTTATTTTATTAAGTGAATATGGAGCAGGCAAAGGTCAGAGGCGACAAAGAAATGTATGACATTTTTTTTTTATAAATACTTCACCTTCGGAGTTTTGATAAATTTTGCATGGTAGGAACCTGCATGTTCCAAATCATGTAAAAAAGAAAATCATGTCATAGGCATGATGATCTTGTAAACATTAATATTTATTTTTAGATTCGATTAGATCTACCTACTTATAAATCTGTTACTAAACGCACTTGTCTAAGAATGATCCGCAGTGATCGTGAGTGCATCGTCCTATCTTTTTCTTATTGCTGAGAGACCAGTTTATAACGACTTTGCTCTATTTATTCTTTCCCCCACATTGTGTGACCGGTTCGCCTTCTTTTGAGTTTTTTCTTTACTTTTTGGTTTTATTTTGTATCTCATCTTGATTATGATTTACCTGGTCGTAGCTGGAGACATCCACTAACTTTTCTCAAATGTAAAGCGTTTGCGATAGTATTCAGGCTTCACATTTAGTAGCTACGCAGCTGCTGCTCATTACCTGGAGTTCTCACCTCATCAATTGGCGCCGCCAGGTTTACTTTCAGAGGGGTGCATGTGACTTTCAGGGGGGTGCATCATTTAATGTCCATGAAATATAATAGAACAATCATTTTATTGACAAGGTTGTACAACAAGTTTGGACAGCAACCTATAGACGCTTTATTTTCAAAGATTAAGTTACAAAAAAATGGTAACCTTTTATATAATCTATTAATAATAAATCTTGCATCCTCCTCCCAGCGCTCAAGACCTCATCTATGTTTTGGTTCATTTCTCTTACACTCTACTTCGTATTTATTTGTATTTAGTCGTTTCAGTTTTGTAGAGTAAAAAAACCTGAAAAGATAATAAGAAATACGCTCAAAAATAAGGATGGTAGTAACTTGCATTTGCATGTATGTAGAATAATCTCTGAAATTAGACACCGTGGGTACGCAGTGGCAAAAGACTGGCAGACAAGAAAGAAGATTTAATTAAGGGAGATAGTATCAATAATTTATGTTCTAGTCATTTAAATAAAAAATAGCTAGGTTTTGTAGGTAAATCTATTTCATCGTGTGCCTTAGAGTAGTCTAAATTAACTACTACGTAATAGATGTACCATGTGAGATTGCCCGACAGTGTTTTCACGACATGACATGTGATTATGAGATTTATAGCCCAGACGTAATACCGTGAACAACATAAGCTACTACTTTATAGCAATCGTAAACTGACAAATTTGACGGTTTATACCTTTAGAATAGTGTTGTGTGTAAGTAAATGTTTATTGACTGTTTTATGCTAATAAACACTGTCTGAGGTTTTACTAACTGTTTTACATCAGGCACAGTAAAGTCATGTTAGTAAATTATTGTTTATTTATTTATTTATTTATTTATTTATTTATTAGGATTACCAACAAGAGAAACACATACATAAAAAAGTAAAAAAACATAGGAAATGCATGCCTGGTGCTCTCTCAATTATAGGCAACCACATCTAACTTAAAATATTTATACTGCTAAACTATCACAATGTAATGAGTAAAAGTAAAAACACAATAATAAGTTGTAATGAATAATAAAATGAAATGAAATTATGACAAAAAAATAGAATAAGTATAAGTAGGTAATTACAAAGGCCAATAAAATGTGAGTAGACAACAAACGTAATAAATACCACTAAGAACGCATATATTCCATAATTTTACACCTGAAATTAGACTGAGTATTACCAAAAATGTCCAAATCCAATGATCGGGAAAGATCGTTGTATTGTTTGCACATTCTATTTAAAGGTGAATTTAGGCCCAGATTAGTTTGGTATTTGCTTAAAATGAACAGCTTGTAGGCACATGATCGCGGTAATCTGCTCGGGGCAGCAATTTTTATTTCAGATAATATTTCTGGACAATCTATCTTATTATTACATAATTTATGCAAGAACATAAGATCTAAAAACTTGCGTCTATCGTTAAGGGAAATCAGTTTAAAGTATTTAAGACGAGCATCATACGAAGTTAAATGATATTTTACATGCAGGTTATACGCAAGATGAGAGAGAAATCTTCTTTGTACTCGTTCAATTCTGTTTCGATGAACTTCATAAAAAGGAGACCATACCTGCGAGCAATATTCTAAGATGCTACGAACCAAAGAGTTAAATAAGATAATTTTAGTTTCGGGACTTTTAAAATTATTTGTGTTTCGATTTATAAAGCCACACATTTTGGATGCATTAACTATTGTCTTGTCTAAATGCGAATTAAATGTTAATTTACTATCTATGAATATCCCTAAATCTCGTACGCATTCAACTTGTTTGAGTGTGTGGTCATTTATATTATATGATGTCTGCAATGTTTTTTTTTTCTTACTAAAAGATATGTAGTGACATTTGTCAGTATTTAGTGACATCTTATTGAGTTCACACCACTCAAACACTCTATCAAGATCGTCTATTGTTATAACACAGAAAGGTAAGGCGTAGATTTGTTTTATGATATTTCTTTCTCATTTAAAACAAAAATTGGAGCAGCATAGTTGAAAACGTAAGTTGGTACAGAATTCTCTTTTTTTTTACAGCAGTAGATCTTTCGTAGTTTTAGCGTAATTGTCTGGGGAGCTACTACCAATGCATAGAATATTGGCGTGAATATTGGCTTTATACTATTGTGTATTATCGCATAGATTTTAATGTTATTACAGCTGTGTTCTCATTTCTCACTCGATTTTGGTGCGGTGTGGCACAGGGATCGTTGATTCACAGATTAATAAGTAGACGTAGTATTTAAGTAGATGTTTTATTGTCTTTACACATTCTTTACAGCTCTATTCAGTTATTGTATTTTTTATGCCATGTGTATTTTACCTGTTAAATAAACGTTTTTCTTTCTTTTATTTAAGTGTCAACTTATACCGTTAAACTAAACAGTTTATCTAGAGCGTGTTAATCTCTTAGATGTACTTACTAGTTAAAATTGTTCACACCTTGTCGAAATCACACCTAGGTTCTTTGCGTAGCAGCGAACAAATTCTAGTAAATACTTTTAAAAGTAAGAGCAAGATGAAGTTCTGTTAAATCTGGTGTGAATGGGTATAAATATGTTTCATGTTACACACTGCATGCAGGATGTTACACCTATATCTATCCCTATCCTAGCGTAGTAATTAATTATCCCGAAATCAATGGCATACTAAACTTTTGTATGTTCTTGGTTTTCCTCATAATTTATCTACTTAACTCTTAACTCTGTTTTAATAATTTTGAAAGAGTGTACTCATTTTATGAAAGGTACATATCTACCTTCTTTTTTTATACGACTAAGGTGACAAACAAACATACGGCCCGCTTAATGCACCAGGAGCATCACTATCATACATATAATGTGAAAGATTTACTGTGATCTCAAATATTTTGATATACTTAGGTACTTATTTACAAAGATCAAACACAAATTGTTTGAATCACTTCATTTAATTTAATGAAATTATCTGAAGTAATCTTATTGAGTCACGAAAATATTTTCTAACACCGGAACTTGACCTTCGGGTAAACCAGTTTTTGGAGTAAACTTGACTCGAAATTCTTCAATTCCTGAATGCTATGAATGAAACCTCTCACTAAGATCTAGACTTCTAACTAATCAAGGTAAACCACAATTGCTACAACTACAGCACAGTCCTGCGGCTCTGTGCAACAATAACAAAAGCAAGTCATGACATCGATGTGAAGTAACGAAATAACTTAGAAATGTCAAAGCATGCCGGCTGTGGCCGCGGTCCGCGCGACCTCGCTCCCACTCTCGTGCAACGGTACTCACGGCTCGGCAGTCGGCGCCTGCGCCGCCACACGCTCCGAGGTCTGTGCCCTCCTCCCCGGCGACTAGCACGCGTCATTGCGTCCGCGCACAGCCCCCACAGCCTACCGACTCCGTTCGACTTTTAAACGAATATTCTCAAATAACGAACACCTCGAGTGCAAACTTCGTAATCCTCGCGATAACTTAGGCACCGGAGACCAACTTTGCATCGGAAACTTTTAATGTGACACATTACCGTACGCAGCCGCGTGTGAGAGAACTTTTATCAATACAGCCTTTTACAAGCTCTCAACTCTTGCGAGTTAAATGTGATTTGTGAAATGGTGCGAATTATGGAGATTTCATGTTTTCGTATCGACGTGGTGATTTTTTATCGTGTCTGAGGCGTAAAGTGGAAGTTTGTGAATTATATTGAAGAAGGAACACTTTGTTGGAATATTCGAAGTTTACGTGCCACTTGGAAATAGTGACAAAGGTGAGTTTGAACAGTTTTAAAACCAACGGGAAGGTTCGGTTTAAGAACGATGTTAAATTAACAGGCAAAACATTAGAACTTAAAATATAACAAGATGATCGATCAATGAGTCCGATGGAGAGAGAATACTTGAATAAATGAATATACTTTGTTGTTAATGAGTGGGAGAGCTGTACGAGGGTACTTGGTCCTTCGGCAAAGATAAATAATTACATTATAATGAAAGGGGATTTTATTTCTGTCATTGTAAATAAGGCTTTAAAATAATTGCGACAGTATACGTAAATAAAATAAAAGATAGAGTTCATTAAAGTTAGGTAGTTACATATAATACACGTAAATTTATGAATAAAAATTAACGTAACATAGTCAAGTATGGTCAGTTCAAAAGCTGCATTGGCCTTGTTCCAATCGCTGTTTTTTGTTACCTCATGGCCGGTATTCGCAAGTACAGTTTTGTTTTAATATTGGGATCTAAAGAGTTATTACTATACTATCGCTGCTTCTAGTTTTACTATATATAGGGAGAACTTTCTTAGAACGTAGTATGAGTACCGTAAGTGCAGCCAAGCTGTTAGCGGATACCACTAACCAACTTTTTTATACTGCTGCAAAGTCAACAAGTGCGATCGTTTAAGATTATGCAGCTTCTTTCATCGTTTAAGAGTCTACTGTCCCATCATAGGCGTGTTGCTACCCCGGAACAAATATCAAAGCACTGTAAAAAGTCTCACTCTGCAGAAATTCGCAGTGTTGTGTCTTTACGGGAGAGAATTAGTCTCGAGTTTACCTTGGGAAGCGTCAAATTGGTAGCGGGATAGATTGTGTCTAAGAATGCAAGTAGACAGTCAAAGGCAAAGTCAAATTTATGAACGATAAACCCGAAGAGATGTGACACAATTTGCCTATACCTTTCTCAAATACGTTATACGTTAAATAAGTTACGAAACTGAATATTTGTTCCGTTTGCGTCACACGGTGCAATTTCAAAGTGTATTAAGCCGCAAAGTAAAAGTCTATTAAAACTATCTATTATTTCCATTATTGATACTTAAATGGTTATAAAAATATCATTAATTTGATTAGATGTTACGTTACCGCATGATTGCGTTGATTGATCGGTTTAACTATTACAGGAGAAGGAAATTAGCTGAACTGCTTTGCTATTTATTATTATTTATTCTGAGTTGTAGAAACTACAGTAATGAAACTGAATCATACATGTTTAGAGACCCAGGATTAACAAAGCAACACAGATTACCTATCGTCCACTCCAGTGGACCTAAATCTACATAGTTTTCGATCTCGCAACAAATTAAATCAGCAGTTAGGATAGAAGAGTTTTAAAGAAAGTGACCAATTCCTTTCTAAATAAATAAAGCTTTTAAAGCATTATTATTCAAAATGATGTAAACAGAATGTGCAGGTGCATCCTGCTTAATGCAGCTGTAATGGTACCTATATTAAAACTTCTTACTTCAATCCTTCGAGGTCGCCTCTTTGGTATTTAAACACGTAAGTGATAAGTGAAATATCGAAAACCAGTCTAATGACTTTACCACAAAGGTGAATCGCCTATTGATGAGCTTATATAAAATTATATACTAATTAGCAACTAAACGAAAATAAGTCTTTTACAGATAACAAATTGTAAATATCAGTGCAAATTCCAAGGTGTCAGGTTAAAAGCAAAAATATTGAAATTTAATAATAGATTTTATAATGGATTCATAGAAATTACAGAGAGTGATATATTGTATCTTTTATTATGATTATAAAACATTTTATACACGAGAGTCTATTTTTCTTATATTTATAACGTATAATTGATACCGCGGATTTCAGCTTTTTAAACATTTATTAATTATTTTTAATATCAGAATCTAAATAGAAACACACACATGAAATTAAACTTCTTGCCAGAGTCTAATAATACCATAATCACAAAATCTAAGTCGGTATTTGAGATAATTCTAATTTTAAAAATTGAGAACTGTCATAATTAGCATTCAATTTACAAAATTAATCAAAGAGACACGTTAAATCGGCCGTAAAATGAAATCGATTAGGTGTCATTTACCATAATATAACGTAACTATTCGCATATAATTTATTACTGGTTTTATTTTAATTCTTAGCAGTATGTTTATAATATAACTGTATTATGATACTGTTATAGCATTTCTTGTTATACATTAAAATATTGGATTGATATTCCTGCCTCTTAGACATTTCAATTTAATATCGTTTACTAGAGACTCGCCCTGCTTCGCACGTAATTTTATGCCTTTTTTCATGCCTTGTTAAAATTCTTGTTTTTCTCTACTATAATAATAATATAAATTGTATTAAACTTTCTGGAAAAATGCTCTAAGCGACAGTGAGTTATATCAAAATCCGTTGCATAGCTAAGAAAAAATTATGAGAAATGAACAAAAAACAAGCAAAACAATAACATAGATATTATTAAAAAATGAAGAAACTCATTTTATTCGTGCTGACGCTACTTTGCAAAATTATATACGAGTACCCTATGTCACTCCCACAATTATGCAATTTATGCTGTAGAGCGTGCCAAAGAAATAGACATGCATACCCACATATATACATACATACAATCGCTGGAAAAATAATACTCTCCTTGATTTCGGCAGTCGGGCAAAAAACTTCTTTAAAAAAAGCGATCTTAAACCTATAGAGATTACCATTCTAAAACGTTATTAATGTACTTAACAGTAAATATTCATGTCTTGTTTATAAATAAATCCCGATGTCACAACATTTACAATAAGCCCATTGTAATTATATTACAGTAAATAATAACTATTACGTTAAATAGGTGTTTTGTAAAAATAAAAGCGTTTACATATTTTTACAAAACACCCATTTTTAAAGATTATTGCCTTATTTATGTTTGTGTGTTTGCTTACAGGTACAAATTTATTGTCGAATGATAAAGTTTTTTTGATGCTGTTTCATAATAGGTATTTACAAAAAATCTGTTTCACAACCTCAGAATACTATAGTTTACAAGTAGTATACATTGTAACTCAGGACATTTTACATGTACCTACCTAGATCGTAGAAAAACTAAGACATTTAGCGCAGAATTAATTTAATTGCTTAGAAATGATTTATATTTGCATTGATAATTTGGCATTGATTGTCTTTTGTTTTTTTAGGATGGGGGATAAGTATTTAATTGCATGTATGAATTTTTAAAGCTTTATTCTTATATATTACTAGCTGACCCGGCGAACTTTTTATTACTATTTTTCTAAAATAAAAGAATTTTTCTAAAAAAACATAGCCTATGTTACTTCTTATTACATCAGCTACCTGCCAATAAAAGTCCCGTCATAATCGGTCCAGCCATTTCAGAGATTAGCCGGAACAAACAGACAGACAAAAATTGTAAAAAATTTTATTTTGTGTTTATATATTCATATACATGTAGTAAAGAAACGGTTATTTCAATATTACAAACAAACACTCCAATTTTATTATATGTATAGATTAGCTTGCCGCGACGCGGTTTTACCCGCATCTTTGCATAGCCTAAAACCTTCCTCGAGAACTAGGCTATCATAATTAGCGCAGTTGTCAAAAGAATACTTACGAAATATTTTTGAGTTAGATTTTGGTTTTAATTTTACGTAAGCATTAACTAGTAATTGTCTGAGCAGGACTTAGGATTTTAGCCACTGACTAGCCAGTCAATTTACGACCACTTTTTTTATAATTTGAATAGGCATAGCACAAATTACCAACATGATAAACGGTCATATTTTAGTTGGAAATTTCCACATTTATCTACGTGAGCATTGAAAGCGATTGTCTTCAAGAATCTCATGAAAGTAAGTATGAGATAACTTTTCTTAGTGTGTGGTGAGAGTTCGTAATGTTATACTGTGAAGAAGTGAACGAAAGCTGAACCTGTAACATTGAACGTAATAATGAAAACATTCTTACGTCTAGTGTCAAAATTATCGTTATATAGGTACAAATCGGTAGCAGATTCTCGCTTGTTTCCGAATGGATAGGTCGACCGGGCAAGCTCTACCCTCTCATACAATATCGACGTAAAGTATTAGTTTCCATACTTAGGTATGCGTTTCGTTCAGTAAAAAAGAACAGCAGAGTCTCATTTATCTTTTTTGTCCCTCATCCCTTTCTTTACCATACACGATCGGCAACGACTTGGTTGTGTGTTGTTAGCATTCTTTCTGAAATGCTTAAAGGACACAGGCATGTCTATAGGTTACTATTATTAGTTATCGTCAGGTTGGCCGGTGCTTGTTTGCTATCGAAGCATATAAAAATAAAGCAATGAGTTAAACTTGAGTTGTGTGAGTCAGTTTGTGATCACGGCCGGTATGACCTGGTTGAAGACTGGTTATCAGAACCGCACGTGTGTATTGCGGTTAAGGAGAAGAAATATTTGCGTGGTCCACTTACGTGTCCGTCAATTGTGTATTTGTACGTGACACAGGGCTTGTTCTAGAACCTTGATCATATATTGTTTTAAAAAAATGTCGCGTGACTGTTATAAATTACAAAAAAATAAAAATGTGCAAACTCTAAACATTAACTTACTTTGGTTACTAAGGGATTTCTAGGTATTTTAAAGGTCTGAGTTTCTTGCCAGTTCTCCTACCCTAGCCCTACCCTTCAGCGAACTGGCTGTAGGTTAATGAGCTGACGTTATTTAAATTTTGACGTTGATAAGTGTTAAATAAATTAACGCAAATGAATAAATGTCTAGTTTATTAAATCTTTTAACATACAAATCAATAATCTTTAAATATATTACACAATCAGGCTGTAGCCTTAAAAATGAGTTCATATGAAAGTAATTGTATCAACTTCAAAAGAACTAGAGTATGCCTTTTTAACATTTAGTTTGGAATACAGCTTTGCACGCAACGCAATTTACGAACTAGATAGCAACCAGTATCAGTTTAACCTTTCATTGTTTTGTGCTATTGTTATGTTTAGTTGAACTGTTGACATTTCTCAATTCGGTATCAACGATATAATACAAAAATTCCAAAGACCAAAGCGTTATTAACATAGCTTATTTATTAATTAAAGACATTTGTAACTAATACACATTTTATAATAATACGACGTAAGTTTTTTTTGCAATTAGGGTTTATTATTACTAAATAATAAAATTTTAAACTGCGCAGATTTAAATCTTATAGATCATTACTTAGATAATAATACTGCGCTTATTAGTCGGATAGCGTTTTTACCAGTACCTAATAATTTTAATAACTGCTTAACACGCACGCAAACACTGACAATAATATCGCACCGAGAATGAGAGTCGTTTGGCAAATTTGTCTCTTGGCTAATTTTCATCTTCTAGCAATTCGATTAAGATTAGTTATTGTGTAATGGCATTCTTGACTTGTGCCCTTTTAACTATGATGGTATCATACCTATGGAATACCTAGGCATTGATTTTAACATGAGCTGAGGCTGAACATAATTATTGTAGGTATGTAACATTGTAACGCACTGAGGTAGAGAAAGTTAAATCCCAAGATATTCATTTAATCGGCGAATAAGGGGCTTTTCTTGCAATGAAAACCTAATTTAAATTTAAGAGTAGAAGCGGACAGAATGATACTGTCAGAATAATAACTCATTTATAAACATAACCAACAAGCTAAAATACACCATGAAGTTTTTTAGCAATAGTCTCATCCTATCAGATAGCGGGTAGCGCTAGATCCTTTAGTCTGTCTTTTGTTCTAAGTTATCGTTCTCCTTTTCCTCTAAAACCGTATTACAGACGAAAGTTAAAATTAAAATTTAATTTCTATAGCATCAAATACGCTTTCAAATTAACTTCCTTTATTAAATTAATAAAAATACTCCAAATTAAACCATTTGGTACTTCTTTTTTGCTTTACAAAACTTTGATAGCCAATTGACACAGTTTTATGACCCAAAATGCCTTCTTTCTTATATTGTGTTTATCGCAAGAGAAAACTTACTTCCCAATAGTTGAAGGTTATAATTATATGGGCACGGTTTAGTTATTAGAGATATTGAAGTAGTGGTGCCCGCATGCCGTATGACCGGTGTAAAATGCCGTTAAGTGTGATTACGAGTACGTTCGTGTTAAATATACGTGTGCTTGCTTACATGTTCGTGTTGCTCTGAGAATTTAAACTGGAACGAATGTTTATCGTGTGAGTCGTAAGATATTGAGATTAATAAGACAGCTTGATTTTCTTAATGACAAGACTGACTGTGCTGTGACATTTTTAGCAGGCGGCAAATTTATTAAACAAAGTAAAATAAAATAACTTTTGATATAAATAAATAATGAATTAATATCTACCTTTTACGAATACTCAATATACTTACTCAATATTTTATACCGTAGTACAATGTAGATTAGGTGTTATAAATAATACATGACATCATTATGGATACTGTCGGGCACAGCCCAGCAAAGTTAGGAGAGAGAAAGAAGGAAAAATAATCAAAAAGACATTATTAAATATTCTTGAGATAAATTTCATCTGAGATTATGTTACGAGTTCAATACCCTAATGGAAAAGTTGTTTGAAAGTTTTAATTCTAATTGCACTTTTAATAAATAACTAAAATATTTTTTTGTAAATTCAAAAACCTTTTTTTTTATTTAGAAAGGCGACGCATTTCTTGAAATATCTAGTGTTTTTGAAGGTTTTGAAAATATACAAATTACTCGATCGAACCCACAACACTCGGTAAAGTGTCAATAGCTGCCGTGTATGTAATCGTCATTCAAAGAAATAGCCATGCTGAATATAATTTGTAAGGCATTGTAACCATTGCTTTGGCAAGGGGCCACATGCTTTACCGACATTTAGACATACCGTGTTAAAATGGTGTAAACTGTTCTTACTTAATGTTTTGTGTACCTACCTACTTGAAGCTTTATTGCTTATGAAACAAACGAATAATAGAGGCGGAGGTTGTTTCTTTTAGGTAAGCGTTGTGGATGAAGGTTTTTTGCTACTAAGAATTTATGATTTAATAGTGCTACATGAGAGGCTCACGACCGGCCAATGTAGCGAAATTTGGGCAAGGCCTATACCCAGCAGTGTACATACTCGGCAATATGATGATATTCATTTAAACTTTACTATCTCTGATAATTGCACTTTGCAATGAATTGTTGAACTCTATCTTTTAAACTACCTAAAAGACCGCACTAAGTATATCTACGAGTATCTCACTGTCTGCTTGAGAAAATGAAGCCTTGAGGTTAATGTCTCTATAGCTCAAGGCGATATAACGGTCCTGCAAAAAGCAAGATTCAACTTGTTTGTGTATAAGTACAAGTTTTGGGTTACTAAGGGTTGCTATGCCCCTATTCGTCAGTGAATTTATAAAAAATATAGAAACGAAAGCTTACTAGATACAAAATTTTGAAATTACTTGTGCTTACTGTAGTTTGAAAAGATTAGATAACAGTCGCTTTGTGTTGGCTTCAAGTTGAAAGGCGCGTACCATGATTTGTAAGAAAATCTTGCTGGTTTCTCCCATTGAAATTTAGTAGAACTCTGGCTATGATTGTAGTTATTTTTATGATTATAATGTATCGGTTAAATATAAAAGCCATTACAGTTCAAATACAAGATTCACTTTCCATAAAGAGATAAGTTTTTAATTAGCTTTTTACACTATCTATAAATAACTTATAAGCAGCACTTACAGTCTAGGTCAATGACTTGAAAAACAACAACATACAGAGAAGTTAAGCTTGGACTTTAGGTGAAGCAGTTAAGTGTCGGTTCACTATTAATTAAGACCAGTATCGAAGGTTCGACTTCTACGCGACACAAATATTTGTGTGTACCGCATATATTTGTTTCCCAAGTTTGAGTGTACTTTTAGTTCTCTATTAGCTCTTCAAGTATGCCATGAAGCAGTGGCGAAGGCTGACTTTTTGTCAGAGAGAAGCCGGGGCAAAAATTGCTTAGCTTGAAGCGCGACGTATGGTCTATTTCTATACTTTAATAGATTTTCGAGATACTTTATTACTTTAATAGATATTAATTATTTATCGTAAAGAAAGATATTAAAATGTTTAATAAATCTAGTTTCTTTTAAAATTTATTGTCATATCTAGGCGAGCACGGCCGATCTAAATTAAGTACTTGTTTTTTGTTTTCCAAAATTAACTTTGAGAATATTTGGTGTTTTCTGAGATAATTAATAAATCAGGCAACAATCTAATGTTATTAGCGTCGTAGACACACAGAAATCAGAATCACTTTTCATACTACGCTCTAAGGTCGGCGCAGCGCCCGACGGTCACACTAAGAATTTCAACTACTTAGAGGGGCTACTCCAAACTAGTCCAAATCCGCAGTAATAGCCCGCAAAGCAGAAAGCTTATTTTACAATATTAAACAAACCTTAAACATACTATTACAATAAAAAAGTTTAGGTACAGAACAAAACATAATAAAATTTATATTTCTCAATTTTCACTATCGAAAATTCCTAATAACTTCTAAATGGATTACATTATTTAAACAATTTCTTTTGCCCTATCCATTTTAGACCTAAACTTATCAAATGACACTAAAAACAACACAATATCTACACAAATAAAAAATCATGTTTTCAACTTGCGTATTCATGCGTGTCTCAAGCGGACGGCACTCGCGCTGCGCTCGCCTAGTAGGTATTCCCAATATTTTCCAATAACTCCGAGATAATATCGTGTCCATGCATGAAGGTGCGTTGCTCAAGCGCACTTTGTATGTAGAAATGTAGATTACCTTCTGAGTAAACATCTTCACTAAATTACTTTCTACTTGTTTCTTTCATAGTATTATAATTAAAGTCTTTATACGCTTAGAACTACTTACTAAACAAAATTTATTATGTTCACTCTTTTACAAACGCTACCCTACACAAACTATATTTCGAGATACTTTATTACAGAATTAAAACAAAAACAAACAAAATATTGCTTTAATATTTGTAATTAATAAAGTTTAAATGAAATGTCAACAACGGAGTTACCAATACTCAAAAATATTTGTCCCTAAATGTAAACTACAAAATCTCTAGAAATGAAATTATAAATCACCAATAACCGGGGCGGTTCAACTTTATTTTAATAATTACTTTATTTTTATTAATTTTTAATTACTTTTTTCATTTTCAAAACCTCATATTATTTAATATCTGATTTATTTTAACAGCTAAGTTGGTAACCCTGACATGCACATCTCTTTCTTGTCAAATTTTCGTCCTTCGTACGTTCTGGAATGTAGCTTTGTTGTCTGTCTCGCTTACACCTACGCAATTTGAATGTTCTGTCTCTGTAATAAGCCGGCAAATACCGCGTAATTTAACTATGTTCTTAGTTACTTGGAACGTACGATTTTCTATATTATGGATTCCTCTCAATTCCTGCGGCTTATTTCATAACAATTTGACAATTTGGCGCCAATGCGAAGGCGTTTTTGAAGTTTTCATTTTATTTTAGTTTATTATTACCAGAGTAGAAAGACAAGATAGTACATAACGGTGTTCTTAAAATGTTTTAAAGTTATTTTAGTTAAATATACCAGTGAAAATAGATTATATTTTTATTAATAGACACTATGTAGTCTTTGTGATTTATCTCAAAGGGAAGCCGGTAGGAATCGGGTTATATGGATTATGGACCCTTCGCCACTGCCATGAAGTAATTTTGATAAATATTGACTTGACACTAAAAGCATAAACTTTATGTTTTACATAGATAATATCTATTGTAAACAGTTAACTTGCCTGCATCAGTTTTTTAATCAAATTATACATTACATATAAGTACCTACATTTATGAAAGCTGAACGGTGAAACTTAACAGTTAAACGATAATGATAGGGGTATAACAATGTACGATTTCAATAATATCGATATATTTCTAGTTTTTCCAAAGCCCATTGTGAGTGTAAGTATCCAACTCCTTCTTTTGAGAGGCTTATGTCCAGCAGTGAGTGTCAGAGGCGTTCTTTTAGTGTTCGTTTTCATAATAGGTAAGTACGTTTTCATAGTACTACTATCAATTTTTTATTTTCGTCTTTCTTTTTACTTAGTAAAGTAAGTAACAAATGATTTTGTGAATACGGCTTGCGGTAGTTTCAGCCCAAGGGGAGAGCGTCAGAATAATATATAACACAAAGGAGCTGTCATCACGTGACACGGTGACATCACACAAAATACATGCCGACTCATTTATATTGACGTTGGCATTAGTTCAAATTGTCTTCTTCTGATGTCTATAAACTGGTTCTTTTTTACAACGATGTAACAAAATCATACTAAGTAATAAAATCATTTTTAACAAAAATAAAACCGACTTAAAACAGGAAGGAAACTAAAAAGTAAAAAATAAATTTCAAAAGTTAATCTTAATAATTAAATAAATATTTTATAATTTTTAAGTTGGTGCCGAGTAAAATAATAACTAGGTACCTTTAGGTATTATCAATCCTAATTTGCTATTCTACCTACCTAGTAAGGTTCTTATAGTATTTACTTGGCACCAACTTTAAAATTATAAAATACTTATTTATTTAATATTTTATAAATTTATTTAATTATTTCTGATTAACTAAATCAAAATACGAACTACTTTGTGCTATGTAAATTTATTTTTTACTTTTTAGTTTTCTTCCTGTTTGAAGTCGGTTTTCTTTTTGTTAAAAGTTATTTTATTTTACAATTTTTAGTGATGGGTAGACCTAAATCTTACTTAGGTATTATTTTTGTACACACTAAACATTTTGGCACATTGAACCGTATGAAGTAAGAAGTAAGCCCGACATGACTGCTGTTTAGTAATTCTCTCGACTGTCTATGGTCACCTGTAATGCCACTTATAACCCATACGGGTGCAAAATTCTCATCATTAGCAATGAATTAAGTAATGAAAATCGTTGAGGAGTTCCCTCGACTGTCTTTGTGCTCCATCATCAGATCGACTCCAAACCTTTACTAAATAGTAGTGCCTTAAAATACTTAATAAAAAACCTAACAAATTCACTAGTCGTTATTACGATTTCCAAAAGATCCCCTGGATTTCTCTGGGATGCCATCATCAGATCCAGGTTCCCCTATCATGGTACCACCACATTTATATAATCACCTTATTTTTCTGTTTGGTTTGAGCTATATTTCTAGTATTCGTAAAGTTCATGTAGCAGTTGTCACTTGCGATTAGGTGAAGTACTGCACGTCTGCTACCTAAAAAAGGCAATAAAAAAGTCATTCACAGTCAACATTATTTCCATATTTGCTACTGACTTTATGTTTCATAATGTTTTCTTCCGTTCTGACGCTTTCTACCCATCGATTACGTCTTCCAAATTTATGCCATTTCCTCTAAGCTTAATAATGAACAGGTAACAGAGTGAGGACCATTAAACAAGTAAACAAATTACATTCACTATTGAATAATCTCGTCTCGGTCTAGTTTTTAAAAGATTCGCTTCTATGAATTTAATCTGAACTGTTAAGGCCTGTATTGTTGTCTGTAGGAGAATAGTAACACTTAACTCTTAAATAATAAAGTAATTTTGTTTGTTTTTAAAATCGTTTCTTTCTTCAGTATCTAGGCTGAAATCAGTGCCCTTTTATTTTACTTATCTCTCATTCCTCTTTCACGATTAGAAACGTCTATGGGTAACTTTACTGTAAATACTCGTAGCATTTATTTTTAATCTATGGGCTGCCGATGCTCCACTATATAGAACTCTAATATAACAATCAACGCAATTGATTTATTTCAATTGAAAAAGAAAGAGAGAGTTATTAAGATGTTATAACTAATTGTCATGGTTATCCATGGTTTTATCATGATTTAGAAAGTTTTACGGGTATTATGTGGTGGCTTATAGTGTTTTTGAGAGAAAAGTTGATTTTACAAACAATGGGACTAATAGTATAAAGAGATTTCTATCGACAGTACCTTTATGTTAATAAGAGACAAATTAATGTTGTACTTATTTCATTAAAATTTATCATAAACTAACGTGGGCTGGCCAATGAGTTGTGGAAAAAATTCTGCCCTGCCTCTCTCCAAATCTGCCCTGAGACAGGGTAGATCAGGAAAAATCTGACAAAATGAGTAGGACAAAACAAATTTAAATTTTTGTCATGGTTTAATTTTTTAGGTCATGGCGAAGAGGCCTTTTTACAGCATTGGATGATATAGGTATCTAATTATCTTATTCATGATAGTCAGATAGATAGAGAGTCAGATGCCATATAAAAATCAATAGTTTGCGTTACTAATACGGCCGGTAGTGTATTGAGGCACTAAATAGTCCAAAAGTAGTGTGACCTACATTCCCTATTGGTCTCAGTTTGGTTTTCGATTGCTAAAAATTAGAATAGATTACGTATTTACTTAAGCCGCGAAAAATCTATTACTTTAAACAGCAAGTTAAATTTAATACAATGTTTAAACTATTTAATCTGTTGAGATTTTAAGTTACCGTTAAATAAGCTTTGTTATTATTTTGAATAAATTAAGTCAATCTGATGAAAATTGGTTGCCACTAATCTACATTCCATTAAAGGTTGTTACGATTATTCAAATTTCTTGTACATTATTTTTAATGTCTGCTGTTAAAATGTTTCGTTAGGACAAAATATTGTAGTAAATTATGTATTCGTATAAAATTTGTACCTAATTTCGTTGTAAACCGCCATATTGTACAGAAATTTGCATTACAATTTGTGTTAACATTTGCGAGATCTTTTGATGTAGCGTTGTTTTACGTTTTATTATGAAACTAGCTTGCCGCGGCGCGGTTTCACCAGCGTATTTGCTCACTGCTCTGCTCCCATCGCCAGTAACGTGATGTTACATAGCCTATAACCTTTCTCAAGAACTGGGCTATCATATGTAAAAAGAATTATTCAAATCCGACTGGTGGTTTCAGAGATACGCGTTTAAACAAACAAACAAACTCTTCCGCTTTATATATTAGTTTAGATAAGTACATACTTGTACATTATAATGGCTGTTATAGCTGAAATTTAGAACGGAAAAATTACTATTACCTATCTATGCCTGTTGTTTGTATCTAATTCTAATAAAATACTGTTAAGGTACACCTCATATATCTTAATAAAGTTTATAACATTAGTAAAGTAAGTAGCTTATCAAAATATATTTCCCTTCAAGATACCTAGGGGAGTCGTCGAACATTCTAGAAACTTAATGATCAACTCTAAGCAAATTGCGTGATCTTTAAAGTACTAAATTTTAAACTATAATCGGATTTCAGTGTCAAAGTTTCTGCTAATCTTGTGGCAACTTAGCTGTTTCAATCTTGTAATGAAGGTAACCCTATACCGACAGTCAGGATATTATTAACTAGTTTTACTTCGTGTCGCAATTTTTTTAATATATGAGTAGGTATGTTAAACTAGAAACTATACTATTATATTGGGATAAAAGAGCATCTAGAAAGAAAGAAAGAAAGAAAATAATTTATAAGCGTACAATAACAAAATACAAATAGCAACAGATACAAAATTTTATAAGTAGGTACAATTAACTTATAAGCTAACAAGGTAGTGTAATATTGCAAGCACGGTAGGTACATAGAAACGTTATTTTGTACTGCTAATGGGCCTCAGCTCAGCATGGTGCTGCAAAAGTACCAGTACAATTGCAGCGCTGATTTTCAGCCGAAGCCTCGAGCGGCTAGAGGACAATAAAACAATTGTAGATGTGATGACATAATAATTCAATGTAAAATAAATAATCAATAGGATATCATGCAGAAATAAAATTTAAATTAGCATAAAATAATTTAACTAGATTAAATGTTTAGATATATTAAAACAAATTAGACAAATAATATGTAATAGATTTATTGTATAATAATGTCAAGCGATTTTAAAATATTGTATAATTGTAATATAATACTTAGCCGTAATGGAATAATGAAATTAAATATGTATACGTGTCGCAATCAATTAAATTAATAAGCATCCAATATCAATTAGTTAAGTGTCTATTCATTTACTCTGTTCCTTGTGCTGGAGGTCTGTAAAAGAAGTAGTGAGAACTTTAATTTAATCTTGAAATTATTTACAATAGTAAGATTTCGCAGTGAGGGTGGCAGGTTATTTCAGCACTTAGTTGCACTATATTTGAAACTACCACGGAAGGCCGTGGATTTATGCGGAGGGTCACGAAGTGGGCACGATACTGATCTTTTAGGATATTTACTATTTTCACTCATCTAAACTAGCTTCGTATAAAAGTACGTAGGGGCTTTGTTTTTTATAAGTCCAAACAGAAGCGTAGCTAAATGCATATCTCGGCGTAGATTAAGGGCGTTCCGTCACATATGACCTTGAGCGTTTCGCTTCCTCACCACCCCGCGCCTCACCCGAAAAAAACATTGCGTGCGAGTTTGCCCTCTAGCGGCAAGTAGCAGTAGCACAACTATAAGACAATGACCTTACTTGTCCGAAACCGCAGAGCTAAAATCTGATAGACGCGCCAATAATGAATTATGTTTTTAGTATCTTTTATTATTTCGTTTAGTAAGTATGTATATTTTTAGTATGTATTATTTATATATTTATTATTTATATAGTAGCGAAAGCAAAGATAAGTGTTTAGAATCATGACGTTTGTTAAATATGTAGTAGAAATAAAAATAACTAGGGTGCTCTCACCTTATTCTGTGATAATTTAGATATTTCCAATAAAATCCAGGATAATATTAATTAAAATGTTTAATTTTTTGTAGGAACATAAATCAGTCTTTTACTTACTATTTTAAATAATAATCTCTTAGTTTTATAACAAAGAACTTATTCTAACATGGCTTTACAAATCACATGTTCACTTTGGTAATTCTGTTATAAGCACTTTAATTCGGTGATAGTATTATCATAATTCTGATATAACACAATTAGAGGAGTCTTTATTATTTATTATCACATAATTAGGCAAATTTAACATATTTATATATTTTTAAACAAAACAAGAAATTATTCTTTAGCTATTTTTTTTATATTTTCGTAATCAGTAGGTATTTATTAGACGGAATAGTTTAATTAACATTAGGTGTACATGTATTTTATTCTTCACCACTAGAATTATCAATACTGCAGTTATCGCACATAAAAACTTGCTGTTTGTTACTAACATCCTGACTTTGGCAATGTGTGTGATAAGGATGAGTACAGAACGAGCATGTAATCCAGTCAGAGCCATTTTTCATCCTAACATCATGTGAGTACCAACCATTACATACCCTGCACAACCAGTCTTCGTCGGAAAGGGAAATTTTTGATGGTTTTGATATTTTATGAGTCTGTTTGACGACTGATTTTATGTTACGCTTTCGTGACACAGATGCATTTTTTTGGCGTGGGTGGTTTTTTTCTTTTGTGTCAGTATTGAGATCTGTGCTGGAGGTTGAGACAATTGGTGTCAAACATTGAGCTTTAGGGACAGTTCGCTTTTGGCGTGTTTTGTTGCTAGGCTTCCATTTTGGTAATGTTAAAATATCGTGGATCAAAATTTTTGAGGAGCAAGAGCTTGCCAAATTAACCTTTTCAGTTCTTTGTTCTGACTCACATTCCATTTGAAATACTTCAGGGGGTGCAACTTCTAGCGGGTGTGGTTGAATGCCAAAACTAGTGCATGGAATGGGTGGTTCGATCTCTTGAGGATTGACAGTCTCTGTTGTTTCTGTCTCCTTAAACGGATCAACATCACTCTTATGTATTTCAGATTGAGCAATTTCATTATCATAATCTGCTTCAAGGGTCACTACTTCTGGTATAACTTGTGCTTGATCCGATAATGTAGAAGGTGCAATAGCTTCAATGCAGATAGCTTCTTTATTTAAGGGATAAATGCCTGTCTTTCTGAAACCTGAACGTATATTGGAAGGTGTAAAAGATTTTTCATACACAGGCGTCAAAAATGTATGAAAATCAAGTCTTGTAGGAACCTTGCCAGGATTTTTCATTTTATAATCTTGCAATTCTGCGCGCCACACTGTTTTTAGTGATTTAAAAACACCAACATCCAGCGGTTGTAAGAGATGGCTAGTGTGAGCAGGCATCGTAAACAGTATAATCTGATGCGATTTAGCATAATCAAGTACCTGTGGTGTTATGTGGCTTGCATGGGAGTCCATAATTAATAATACAGGCCTTGCAGGAGGAATATTGTCATTGAAAAATGTAAGCCACTCATAAAATAAATCTGCATTAATCCATCCTTTAGGGGATAGTCTTGTCAAACTATCTGGAAAAGCTCCTCTGCATAGCTCCGGAGTATTTCTTACTCCTTTGAATATGACTAAAGGGGGGATATATTGTCCAGACGCATTGATACACGCCAAGACGGTAGTTGTGGTGCCTTTCTCTGCATACGTCCGATTATAAACATACTTTTTCCCGATTTTAGTCACGATCTTGCTAGGCTTGTTTACGTACATTAGAACGGTTTCATCGCAGTTCCAGATCCTCTCTGGACAATTTATTAAATCATGAGAAGTTAGGGTTGTTCGCAATTTCTCATAGAAATCAGCCATTACCGCGGCGTTAGAGCAAATGGCTCTACCAGTGGAAAGATTTTCAGGGGTCCTTAGACTTAATCCATATCGCTCTTTAAAACCTACCCACCAATTCCAGCCAGCATGCCCTTTACTTGCGTTAAAATAATGTTTTGATTTCGAATTATCAGCTAATTTAAAAGCCAACTGCCTTATTTGGTTGACAGTGAGGCCAAATCCAATTTCTTGCATTTGTACTATATATGATAACAATGCTTGCTCTAATTCTGCTGAAAGGGAAAATGGTCTACCCACCTTTAACATTTTAATTTCATTGTTTCCTAGTTCGTATTGCTGTTTTACAAGTTCGACGTTTACTTTCAGTGTACTCCAGGGCACATTATATTCTTTTGATGCACCATACACAGTCAATCTTGATTCAAGAACACTTTCAATGGCAGATTTCAACGTAGCTTCACTATACTTCCTATTTTTTGATTTTGGTTTAGACATTTCTGGAGTATTATCTTTTCCCTCCATTTTTCTGAAAGAAGCAATACAGCTCACTTAATTATGTGATAATAAAAATAAAAACTCAGATAAATATTAACAAAAACGGTTCAAATTACTTCCTTTATTTTTTATTAAACATATTTTATTTATCTTTCTCATTTAATTGTAATAAAAGTATCAATTAACATAGAAAATGGCATGCGAGATACTTTACCTTGTTTAATTCGGTGATACTGTTTTCTATCGTTATCCAAAAAAGTCGTTAGTTTTAAGCTTCCGTAAATAAGGTATAATTCAATTATCTCTCACATTTATCAAAATCTAATACTGGCAAAAATATACTCTATTTCCCACACATAGTCCAAATTTCAGGTAAATATAACAATGTTTACTATTAAAAAACAAATACTTTGAAGGAGTACAACGGCGAGTGGCCGGCAACTAATAAAAAATGGTGCCACGGAGACAATACGCGTCATTGTTCCTTTCTCTGTCACACAGTGAAGCCGAAATTTTGCATGGTAAAATAGACTTTATGTGCCTATCATAAGGTTAAATTTAAAATTGTGTATCTTACTCATTTAAAACGATAGAAGCTTCGGAACTAGTTATCACAGAATTAAATGAGTCACATAATTATGCGAGGTTACCCTACTGTGGGTTAAAACAATAAACTCAAAACCCAGCTGCTGTGAAATGTATTACCTGATCAAAAAAGCCGTTTAAAACGATTTTTATGAATTATTGAATACAAAAAAATATTTAATAATATATATATAATATTAATATTTTTTGAAGTCGCTTAAAAATTAAGTCCCAATGACAATACACCATTGTGATAAATTCCTATAATTGACATGATAAGTATTCTTCAACTAATACTAGTACACTTTAGTTTAGTAACCCTGCCGAGTTTAAACTTATTTAGTTATAGTTATATATATATATATATATAGGTTTTTTGTACATGATCAAACTAAAACATTTTGACTTAAAAAATGTATTAACATCCTATTAATATTATAAATGCGAAAGTTTGTGTGTGTGCACGTATGAAACGTATGCGTACCTCATCTTCATTTATATTTTTACTATTTGCAATAGTGTCGCTAGTATCATGAAGCCGCTATGCTAGCAGTTTGAGACAATTTCTATTAAAATAGCAGAGGAGTGCGTTACCCCAGCAAAATGTTGATAAAAATGTGCTTATAAGAGGTGAGAGTATAACAGATAATTAGTGCGTCGTAAGGAGTAATTTGTTTGCCTATAGCAAAATTTGTTTGCATTATAGTTTTAAACTTATTCGGAAAAAAACAGATTTTGCTGGGGTAACGTTTGAAACATTACCCCAGCAAAATGTCTTTTCTTTAAATTATCCAGGCAGAGTCACGTTGGTAGACCAGTATGAATAAAATAACTGTATCAATAGTACTAGTACATGACTTTTTAAAACAATACTGAAAAATTCAATCTTTATTTATGCCCGTCTGATTGTTAAATGTTCAAAATTAGCTCTTACAAAAGCCAAGAGTTTTCATAACTTTCTAACTTCACTGCGTCTTCATGGACTGATGATATGAGGTCCTGCATCAATAATAAAAAAGCATCTCATAAAGACCACCTAGCCAGCAGTTTGAAACAATAACCTTTGGAATGGTGGCTACCACTTAGTCTTTTGGATCCCACTGACTGTATCATAAGGCAGAGTGAAGTCACTTCGATAGGCAATTGTATGGCACGGTTATATTGATGTATGTAAAGTAAGGTTTTGTGCAAGACAACTTTTTCTTGGTTCTGTAGATACGTACCGCTACCAAACTCGAGTAACAAATCAGACTACACTTGTGCATTGTCTACTATACATTGTACTTGTATATTGTATTAAATGGCAAATCTTTCGGAGTGTATAGGCTTGGAGCTTAATAGCAATGCAAAACAATTTTGAAGTGCTACAGACTGTGGACCTCCTAAACACTATTTAATTTCATCAGCCTTAGTCCACGAGGTAGGAATAACAGGCACAGTCTGCTGAAAATGAACACAAAATAGTAGGACTGTGATAGCCATACATGAGTTGGTGTTGTCTGATATCTGGTCCACTGCTTTTAGCGCTTTACAGTTTGCCATAGTAAATTCATCCTTTATAATAAGGCTTCTATCGCGCAGCCAAATCAGTAGAAGGATTATCTACTCTACGAACACGACTCTAATCGAAACAAAACGCTGTTCTGTCTCGAGCAAAGATGTATACAGAATATTATACTAAATGATTCATAATTTATTTCCATCCTGTAATCTCGCTTATTGATACATTTTGACATAAAATGATTTTTTTTTGTATTAATTATATATGACATAATGCCCGAGCCATAATTGTACAGTTAAGTACACATTTTGTATTGTTTTGTTAAAATTGTATACTTAGTATTATTAAAATTATACATTGTGATTTGTGAAATAGAGGTGTTCACAATGTACATTGTGAACTCCTGTGGTAAATTAAGTTCATCTTACTTTATACTTATATCGAATATTAACAGTTTATATAATACTTACATAGAAACATTTATTACAGTTCACATGTTGCCTTTACCTTTTGTAGCAATATGCAAATTGAGGCAGCCTGTAAAGCACACATTTTACTTTTTATTTTTTCTTTGCAACATAGAAAGCTGTAAGTATTTAATTACCTATAGAGTTAAGTGTATTGTCTGTGTCACTTTGCATGCTACTTGAAACTGTAACTTACAAAAATTGTAATAACCTGGCGATTAAAAAGAGTGGCCTGAGTTTCCAGTTCTTCAATTCTTCTTCTTAAAATTCTTTTAAAATTGTTCTTCAGTTTGTCAGCGAACTGGTTGTAGGTTAATTTGCTGACATTTTGTAAATTTTGACGTTTATAAGTGCTAATTTAATTAACCTATATGAATTAACATATTTTCATTTTCCTTATTTATTTTCGGTTCATCTGGATATAACTTCAGTAAATCATTCTGTATATTGTATAGCCAGCAAACATTTTACGGAAGTAGATCTTTTAGAATAAGCGGGACGGTTTGACTGGAGATGTGCATTTAACATGTAAATAACGACGTAAAATGCAAGTTTTGTCTAAAAATCAGTGGTCCGAAGGCATAGTTACCTTCTCGGTCCTCTTTATTTCCTTTTTTCTCACACAGTATCTTTACTCTGTATGGCCACCACTGCACTGAATTTGAAACAGCACCATACACCAGCAAAACTGAATTCAAATGATGGAGCTGATAAGGATTTTCAGTTACACATGCTTTAAACAAAGCGTCATCATTCCTATGTTGATTATCTTCTAGTAAGTGCCCGTACGTAAGGTACACAATATCATGTATCCTTAGCAAAATAAGTAACACGAACAATTTCCAAAGTAGACGCATTGTACCCACAGTTTGAGTGATTTGGATGTACCGTGAAAATTACCTCGCTAGAGATTCATTATAAGTATAGATTACTGCAATATGTACATACAGATATATGTGTACATACATATATATGTATGTACGTACATATTGCAGTATTGTAAATGTATAACATAATGCAAAATCGGTAAAGTAGAACTAATGTAATATTATCGCTAAGTAACGGATCCATGCGGACGACGTCACGGGGTAGTTTTACAGTACATACACTTATAATCAGAAATCAGAAATTTTATTTGTTAACATAGGTACATAACAAAGGTCTTGAGATCATAAAAATAGTGCGCTATGTTTTGCCTACATACAAGGCATACAAACATTTTACAATAAGTTTATATATAATATAATATAATAAAGATACATACATACATACATAGAGTGCTAAAACATAATTCTTTTGCCTTTACCTAGTTAGGTAAAGACTGTACAAAAAAGAGTAGAATTCTTTATACTGTGCCACCGTGCCGGGTCTATTACTTTCTACATACACCTATCACTCGAAAAATACGGTATTAGTTTTGTTATGTCCAGTAGGCACTCAACAATATATTATTTAATTTTAGGATTAAAAATTCATATAGTACGATAATAAATAATAAAGGAACAGAGAGTAGGATTTTTAATTTACCTAATTGTGATAATTTCACAGTCTTCAAATATTTTAGTTTGGTTAGAGACTAAGACGTTTTGTAAAGCCTTTTTTTCTTCCTTTCTTGCAATCAAATAAATAAATCAAAATAAGATGCATTGAAAGTAGAAGGGTAGGTATTTACTTTAGCCTAGTATCTTATCACTGATTTTATCAGCTCATGAAAAAAAATCTAACGAGGTAAATACTTGAATATTTTATCGGCATTACTTACCGATAGAATATTCAAGTACACACCGTATGTATATATAGAATGTATAGGTATTTATGCTCGTGCAAGATAACGTAGATAGTCAGGTACCTAACAGCAGCGTGTATGGTTGTTTTGTGTAGGTACCTAACTAGGTCGCAAACCGACGCATGTCACGTATAATCATTGTAATTTGAGTTCTATGCTAGTTGTACGACCGACGCCGACGTTCGTGTTCCGACCGAAGCACCTCGTACCTACGTCGGTCGGAATCGGAAAGCGCCCTTGCCACATGAGTAAATATCCAAGTTAGATATTTTACTCATGTGCCCACCTACCACACGCCTAGCTCGAAATGATAGTAGACATAGACAATATTGTAGCAAGCTCATATTCATATCCCTAGGGTATTGAGAAAGGGACATTTTGCGAAAGGGACGTACTGAGAAAGGGATATTTTGCTACCTGTAGTCATTTTGAGAAGTGGTCATTTTGCGACAGAGCCTATATATATAACAGCAGAAATTTACTGATTCTTGAGGCCCGGTGTTGCCTTGATCTTATCATGAGCGACAATAGGCTCACCACCTGCTACCTAGTTTACGTGGAACTAAACATAATTAAAGGATATCCTAGGTAAGTATCTCAAAGAAGGTATTTTACTAAAAATATGAAGGTAGGTATACACCTACTTACAGGATATTCATGTGTTGAATCTTTTGCATTTGTATTTGTTTCAGTCGTGAAATTTTAGTCATTTTGATGAAAAATAATAATAAATGTAGGTAAATACCTATGTATTTAATACACTAAAAAAATCTAAATAACTAATCTAATTTATTTGCAACACTAAATCTATCCACAAATTTTTTTTTTTTGATATTATTTATTTGCAATTATTGAATTACGTAAATAATTTTAAAAAAAACCGCATACGTCCGTCCGTCAGAAGGGCTTGCGCCGCTCTGCCGCTCTGCCTCCCGTCGCCCGCGCAGAGCCCCTGCGACGCTGATTCAGCCAAATTATCAATAACTATTGAAACATTATCCTAATAAATGAAATAAATCTATAGAGTTGACATTTGGTTTATTCCGGTTGATTCAATATAACTTTTATATTTATAACTATAATAATTACAAAGTAATATTGAGATATAAGTGAAATCACGTTGTTTTAATATCGTTAGTATAAGTTATATAATCAATTATTGTAAATAATTCTTCTACTATTCTAAAGTTCATGAATCAAAGTATATTGTAGGCAAAAAACAAAATGAATAAATAGCATTAAAATCTACTAAATAACGAGATGAAAGTCGCGGATTTCGGCGAAATTCCGTCGGAACCACCTTAATTTTCAGTATTTTGTGATTATTGAGAAACGGCGTCACGTGGCTACGGGGTGGTATGTCGTAACAATAACGAGCACACGCATTCTGCACTCGTTGGATGAGACCAGCAGTTTTGGCCAGGAGTCTCGGCCCATAGGCTGCATCTAAGTAATTTAATTTCGATAGGACCAAAGATTCTACTAGTTGTTCGCGGAATGGTATCGATAAGTGTCTACGCAACTTGTATAGAACTTTTAAGCGGTAAAAACAGTTTCTAACTAAGTTTGCTATAATATGTTGTTCAAAGCGAAGGTCTTCGTCCATCAAAAGACCCAGATTACGAACCATGTCGACACGAGCGACACTCACATTATTAATTGAAATAAGTGGATTCTGATTAGCGATGTTCAGCCGTTGATTTTTGCATCCAAGAAGTAAGTAAATCTGTTGTTGGGTGTAGTTTTGATATAGTATATATTTATCAATCATCATTATCTTTAGTGACATCATTATCAGCCTATGACAGACCACTGCTGGACATATTCAGCGGCGCTCCATCATTTTTGATTTTTGTCTGTAAGAATTGGTAAGCATCAAGTTTTTGTTAACCGTCCTTTGCAAATCGTTGCTCCATCTAGGCGATTGGTGATATTATATAAAAGGATTAATTTTAGTGAATAAAGCTAACCAAGTATGACAGAATTGTTAATAATATAAATCTGAGGTTTCCGGCTACCCTTAGGGATTACATTTTGATGTTAAAAATAATAAAATACATATATATATATATATATATATATATATATATATATATATATATATATATATATATATATTATTTTTACACCTCTAAAACAGTAGCTAACATATTCAATTCTCCTTAAAGTTAAAGTTTTTAAGTACGATAAAGTTTAAGATACCGTCAACTTTACAACTTGCAAGGAGTTGATAGTTATTTGGATAAATGAATCAGTCACTACATTTGTAAGTAGTTAAAATTATGTGGAAAATAGGACTTAAAAAAAAATAAAAGGCTCATACCTTTTTTGTATAAGAGAAGGCTCTTGGCCAGCAATGGGATAGTAACAGGCTGGTATTATGATTATTTTAGTATAGTTATAACAAATACTGAAGAGACTGACAGAGAAATGTACGTTATTATTTTCTGTAAAATCCAACTATGAAAATGAAATGCAAGACATTTTCCGTATCACTCAGTTCAGTTTTTCTCTTAGCGACATTCTTCCTATGGCGTCTTGAGGGCTACTAACTGTTCTTCTGACGCTACTGAGATCAATGACCGATTAAAGTGCTGTCATTAAATCTCAAGCTCTATCAAATATGACATAATAAAATAATTGAAATATAAGACAGATTATATTCTTATATGAATTGTGTTCTTTTTAAATACTTATTCATTCTTAGAATCTTGCGAAAATACCTGTTGATATAAAAAGCATAAAAAGTATAGGTATCTACACTTGTATACGTACAAAGCCGCAATTATGGAGGCCACTATGTCAGCAGATTGTCAAGACCCCACTGACTGCTTACCATCAAACAGAATGGAGTCATACTGATAGGCTTAGTATAATTTTAATACACTTGCTTACCCTCTAAAAGAAAACACGCGCGTAAACAGTGGCTAATAATAAGTACAGGAAGAAACAAAAATATGTATGTACTTACTTCCACATTTATTAAAATTTTAATAAGTGTGGAAAAACGCCAGCCTACGAAACAACCTTCGTTAACTTGGGAATCCATTAACGGGGTAAGCTCGATTTTCACTCCAACTGTCTCTATACAAAAACTTACGTTCACTCCTACGTGGAGTACCTATCTTCTAATAGTACTTATAAGTTTTACAAGTAGGTTGCACTAGCCCGCGGTCTGTACCATCGACAGTACGGAAGCACTAAGTCCTTTGAGTCTTCCTTTACAGCTGTTAATAAAATAAAAAGGAAATAAAAATGAGGCCTTGTACTGGCTAAACTTATTAAATAAATAAAAAATTTCAACCTCGACGTTGAAGTTTTTACATTTTATTTAATGAAAAGAACTTATTAGTACTAATATCAACTTTGCTTCGTTCAATTGCCGCAGTGCTCTTTTGATTGCATTTTTTCTTACTCGGAACATATTTAACTTACAAAGGCAATCAAAACGTACAGAATTTCAGACAATTTTGCTCCAAAATTCTGCCTGCATTTTCACCTTACTACAAAAACCTACTTATACGAAACTAGGTTAACAGTAATAACATTTTATTTAAACTACGTATTATATGGCTAAAATTTATTACGTATTGCCTATTTGTCTATATCTAAGGTAAATTTTAGGTTGACTCCTTAGTCCTAATACTTAGTCCCTTTGTGTGGCACTTTAAGGTTGAGAGCTTTCAGTCTGCGTAAAGAAAGTTTGGCTGTGAAAGTCATCAGAGATTAAACAACACAACACACGAAAAAAGAACTTGCAAGTGACATCCACACACTGAAAGGTTTGGGTGATTCTTAGTTTTTCTCCATCGCACGGTGCTTATTGTGGATACATGACAAACTTGTAGTTGTTTTCCTACATTAGAAATTCAGATATTAAAGACATTTTTTCTAAACAATATTCTTACAAATATTATGCAACTCTATAATATAAATTCTTCAAGATATGACACATAAATTGACATAAACCACATGAAATCTTTTTATACGTCTTCATCAGCAGTCAGCATTTTCAACTAATACATTTTATATTAAAAGAAGCGTAAATAACTATTCTCGAGGGTGCATAGAACTAAAATAGTGAGTTGCCACTCAGTCGCGTTAAGAGGATCGGATCATTTCGACGTCACAGAGGTTTTACGAGTCAGTCGGCCATAGTTGGCGCGGTGCCACCATTGACAAAGCGATGTCTTTGAAGCATTATATGAGGCTAGAGAAGCGTAAACTCTTTGTATGATATATATTATACTTGCATATAATTTTTAGTGATATGATTAATGTTATGCTCGTTATATAAAAGTTTTTCGGCTGTAATAGAACAATTTCAATCAGGGAATAAAGCTTTGTATCACGGCAAACTTTGCAAAAGAATGTGTCTTTGAACTAGTCTAACGAAATCTTAGTGTATAACAAACGGATATGTGAAGAAGTGACGTAAGATGCACATTTCTTACCACTTAACTATCTCGGTTGTGTAATAAGAGTAATACAGAGAGTAGCGCGTGACGCCTGTACGAGGTTGAGTTCGATTCTTACACCATGTAAAACTTGAACATGATAGATATAACATTTTTCTTTTCTCTTATTTTATATATATCTAAATATCTTCTGCTAATACTGCCACTATGGTACTGTGTACGGATTACCACGCAGAGGTCTCGGGTTCGATCCCCGGGTCGGGTAAAGTGATATTGGGTTTTTCTGTTAAAAAAATTTCATTGTTAGCCCGGCGTCTGGAATTGTGCCCGATATATGGCAACAGGCTCGCCCCCTATTACATGAGACCAAAAATAAAAAATAATGGCGAAAAGTGAGTGGTTAAAGACTTCTGCCTACTCTTTTAGGGATAAAAAGCGTGAAGCTATGTAATAATAATAATAATAATAATATTCTACTACATGCACACAGCGCCAAATTAAGCAATTTTATTTGCTTGTGTTATGGGTACTAAACAACTGATATACTACTTATATACTTTTTTTTTTTTGTAAATACATACATAATATTATAGATAAATTACACCCAGTCACAGAACAAACAATCATGCTCATCACACAAGGTTTGTCCTGGGTGGGAATCGAACCCACGACCTCCGGCTTAGCAGTCAGGGTCACTAACCACTAGACCAACAGGCCAGTGTATGTATCTATTTATCCATGGTCAAAGTGCGACAAGTATACTTAACTTAGCTTTGCGTCTCTCTATATAATTTGCATTAGCAAATCCGCCGCGTTCTTCTAACTAAAGAAAGCGTATACGACAAAACCGTCGAACCTTTTTTACTAGTTCTGAAAAATTTTCCGCGTTTTCCGTATTATTTACGCATCATTGAACAGCAACGTGCGTGAACCGATATTGTTCTGCTCGATTATATAACTTGACATTTTATGTTTTTTTTTTTTAGAAAAAACAAGATGTTATATTTTTTTTCTGTATTATAAGCGTTTGACGAAAGTTTTCCGCTCTACAAATTTTAGATCTTTTTTTTACTAAATTAGTTTTGCTTACCAGAGAAATATTTTAAATTTTCAGGTAATCCATCTATATCTGTAGGTTCTACTAGCTTTAAAGCGGTTTTTTTTGCTTATTGCTCTGCTTCCGTCGTCAGTAGTGTTGTTACATATCCTATAACCTTTCTCAAGCTTGTTTGAACGCGCTAATCTTTGGAACTACCAGTCGAATTTGAATAATTCTTTCTCCGTTTAGTCGAAAGCCCCGTTCTTGAGGAAGATTATATGCTATGTAACATGACGCTATCGGCGACGGGAGCAGAGCAGTAACCAAAGATGTGACTTAACGCAGGTGAAACCGCGCTGCGGGAAGCTTGTCCAAAATATATATTTGAAATATTAATTAAAATATTTTGGTAGTACGTACGATTATAATTTCATGTTTTAAATTTCTGGCTAGTTACGTAGTACTCTCGTTGCTTAGTAAATGTTTTTTTTTAATTAATAAAGCCTAATCAATTCAAGCTTATTTCCTCAAACCATGGAAGTCGAACTCTACAATCAGTTATTGTTAACGACCTTGTTCCTTTTAACAATACACAATACAAATTCTCGTCTTAATTAATTTAGCAATGTCAGCTAAGGTCGCATAATGATGGCGATATTATTTAATGCTACTAAGTATGCTGGCGGTTTGTTATACCACCAAAGTAATAAGATTACAACGAATTACAGTCGCAATGATGTGTTTCAAAGTACTTACTTTGGAGGTCTTGTTTCTTCTAACATGTTGGACTCTTTGGCTCTGGCTCTTTTGTTCGTTGCTTTCCGTCCCCAATATTGTCTAGATTTAAATTAAAACCTAGCCAATAATTTTAATAACTTTTTAAAAAGTATTCGTCTTTTTAGCAGTTTACACTAATGTTATTAACTTGTATCAAAATTAGATTTTAACAAAATACGCTACCCATGATTACCATAAACAAAAAGAACTTCACAATACAAGGTTCTTTATTAAGACTTTAACCACAGATTACATAACCTAACTTTAACTTTGCGTCAGCGTCAAATATTGCACGCGTTGGTCGCTCATAAATATAATACACATTGCATTACTTCTTCAACGTGAGAATTGTCTGTTTTCTTTATAATTATTTTAAGAATTGGTAAGTTAGTTGCAAAATATCGTGAGAGAAGACGTGTGACCGTGACTTGTTGTGTGTAACTATTTTCAAGGTAAGAATATAATACACGTAATAAATATTTTCTCTTGCAATTGTCTTGATGACCGTTAACTGTCACATGATAATAGTAGCTATGTATAAGCTTTTCCTTTTAAATTCTGAGAATGTTAGTCAAAATAAAATTAAAAAGGAAAAAGAAAAAATATATTGCAAGCAGTTTAATATTTTTAGTTTAACTTAGGCGAAACAAGCATTCGTGGACGGTATGCTTGTTTGTCATAGGTAGGTAGTAGCCGTAACGTATAGACATAATTATGTTATAATTATTGCAGGAACAGTGATATAAAAACACAAGCCATTACCGATGGAGTAGGCAGAAGGGTGTAAGGAAAAAAAGTGCAAAAGAAAAAGACCGGGAGAGTAATTACGCCTCAGAAATTCCCATCAATTAGGTATGTGGCTAATTTAAGAGTTCCATTCTAAGTAAAAGCCCCTTGGGCTCTTGTACATAAAGGGACGATTGCATAGAATAGATAGAAAGATAGAATATTCTTTATTGTATGCCACACAATACAAGTTTTACAATATCAGACACGTTTAAATATACACAGGTGTACGTACAATGGGCGGTCTTATCGCTAAAAGCACATATTACTATGTTACATTATTCCATACTTCTTTACGACCGTATGGTCTCCGGTCTAGATATGAAACTTTCTTGTAGTGAATTTCGTAAGGAGTACTAAGGAAGTAACAGGTACTAAATACATATATTCATAGTACGATAAACAAATCGCTGTCTTTGGTCTTAGTCAAATTGGCTATCTTTTAGTTTGTACTGTTCGACGTTCGACGTGGTTATGACTTGCAGTTGATATATCACGTGTTTCTAAATCTGAATCCTTACGAAACATCCTGTCCGTTTACCAAAATACCCGTTCCCAAAACATCCGTTCTAAAATAACAGTTTCTTTAGAATGAATAAAAGAGTATGCAATCTCTTTGTTGATCATTCAATGAAAGAGATTAAAACTTCTCAGTTACAAGAATGCGAGTATTTCTCAATACATTTTCTCTTAGTTTAAACTAGCTGATCTGGCGAACTTCGTTCCACCTAACAGTCGATCAACACTACTTTATTTTTCTAAAATAAAAGATTTTTCTAAAATAAACGTAGCCTAAGTTACTCCTTATTACATCAGCTACCTGCCAATAAAAGACCCGTCAAAGTCGGTCCAGCCATTTCAGAGATTAGTCGGAACAAACAGACAGACAGACACACAAAAATTTAAAAAAATGATATTTTGGTGTATGTACCGTATATATATTCATATACATGTAGTAAAAAAAGGTTATTTCAATATTACAAACAGACACTCCAATTTTATTATACGTATAGATAAATAAAATTTTTTCTTCTCCATAAAGCAGACAAGACAAAAGGCAAGGGATTAAATCATTTTATCCGATAGAGAGAGATCTGGTCGGAATTGACGAGAACAAAAGCTGAGACCGGCGTATCTTGTAACTTGTAGAGGACTGATTTGTCTGTTATCTACCTATTGTTTTAGAAGATTGAGTGTATTCCATAGTAGATAGGAACGTAATGTATTAATCAAGGAATGATAAATGACGGATAGCGATGTAATATTCTTAGACATAAAATTTATTTTTCTAAATTCCAAGATAACATAGTTTTTGGCGCATAATGGGCATTACCTGCCCAGTTTTTAATATAGGTATGTATCTTATAATGTAAATTTAGCTGTATAGGTATAGCTATGCTCTCTTAATATTTCTAACAAATACAATTCTTCAAATCTGTGTACTAACTAAAATTTTATTAACCATGTCATTAAGGCAATCGTCGTAAGCGGTAGTGCAATGTTAACTTATTAAATTAGTTATAATAAATATCAGTAATACAGAAACAGACATAACATACAAAACAAATGCCATAGAAGATTGAGTTTCTTTTTTATACTATTAAATAAAGCAGAAGAGTTTGTTTGTTTGAACGTGATAATGTCTGGAACTACCAGTCGGATTTGAAAAAATCTTTTTGCATATGATAGCCCAGTTTTCGAGGAAGGTTATAGGCTATGTAACATCACGCTACTGACGACGGGAGCAGAGCAGTAAGCAAAGACGCGGGTGACGCGCGCCGCGGAAAGCTTGTGTAAGATAAAGTATAGTAGGTACCTTTATGAGACCATCTCTTTGTTTTGTACGATAAAGTTTTAGTGTGGTCATATTGTATTCTTAGTGAAAGCTTATTCGAAAGTAATCCAAACAAAGATAGTTCGGAAACTTCAGTGGCTTCCGCTCATGCGTATAACATATCGCACAAACTTACGTTCAAAATAACATAGCTATTTTATATACTTGTTAATATACTCAATAAAGACTGTTCTCTAAGTAGTATAATATAATATATTTTTCTACTTGTTATCCGCTAACTTCTTCATAAACGCGCAACAAATTTTGATATGGTTAAGAGCATTTATTCCGGAAGGTTTATAAGTTGTATTATACATAAATACATTGTAGGTTTATTAGTTTACATTACTTACATGCCTAATAAAGTAGCGAATTTCATTAATTTATTATCATGTCATAAAAGTCATTAAAATACTTACTTGCGAAACAGGGGCGGGTCACTAGTGTTACAAAAAATATGGCTTGTAACCTTTCGGGTTGCCAGCTATGCTATTCGAGGTTTTAAATTTTTTCACTGCTTTGTTCCGTCTTGTGGTGAAGGTTACTTGCTTGCTTATTTTATATTTATGCTTGTTAGTCGCAGTTAGCTTTATAAACATACATAACGTACACGAATGAGTAGAAGGTTGTCTAAAATTCCTGTTGAAAATATTTATTGTGATTTACAAATGTTTAGCTTAAGTAAAGATCAAATTTACCATGCTAACATCTTATCTGCTAAGCCACACTTATAATACCAGCTATTGTCCCACTGCAGGGCAAAGGCCTCTTCTCAGATAGAGAAGAAGACATGAGTATCAATCACCACGCTTGCTCAAGGCGGATTGGCAATTTCAGACTTTTAAGTCCAGATTTCCTCACGATGTTTTTCTTCACCGTCAGTCAGAACTTTAACTTATATCCATAAAACTTAAAGGCATGTAAATGTGTTAAAATTTCAGCAAATACACTTAGTAACATCAAAAAATTGCAAATTACGTTCTACTTTGTCATCTTCATACAGCGATTACAACAAAGATGGCATGTTGCGTAAAACTTAGGTATTGTGTGCTGTGATACTTGGCAAAACGAGTGTCAATGTGAGCGCAATATGTCAAGGTTCATGCTTGTAGCTCGAAGATATGAAGACAGTATTTTAAGTACTTTATATTGCACTTTCAGTAGAATATAGTCGTAAAATGAGAAACCTAATGTACGCCTATAAGACAAATTTTCATCTTGTGATAACTGAAATGTGGTTTTAACTCGATTGAATAAGAGCAAACATGTATACTATTTTATGTTTTAATATTAATTTTACACAGAACAATTAAAAAGAAACACCATATATTCTGAATACAATAAAAAAAAAAACGATTTTTACATAAATGTACAAATTGTGTGGCTTTCATTCTTTTTCCGTATCACGTATTGTATACCTAGGTATGCTTTAGCCTACAGCTATTCAAACAGGAATACATAAATTGTCGATAATTCGGCGTTTTTCGCTCTATTCGATCATTATTGGATTTTCCTTCGCCGAGCGGTTTAAAAAAGTAGCCATATAGAATCGGTTGAATGAAGTTATCTAGCTCATTTATCCCTATTTCAGATGGAATTAAGCGAAGTTCCTTTGATATATTATTTTATGTGTATGTTGCTGTAAGTGTTTTATTTTTAATGGGGTTCAGAATATAGGTTTTTTTATCTTTCGATTTACGAATAATTAAGTAGCAACGCCCCACGGCTTCGCCCGCTCCTGAAACGTGTTGTCTCCCATGGGAACAAGACCGATTTTTGAGATAAAAAGTAGCCTATATCCGTCTCCAAATCCAAATCTATCTACAATTCGATGAAAATTGGTACCTATGTACCAATTTTCATCGAAATTGTTTCAGCCATTTAGGCGCTGAGTGGTAACAAACATACACACACACACACACATACACACGCAAACTTTCGCGTTTATAATATTAGTGGAATATATTTTCTGCATTTCGAACACTGAATATAATATAATTTAATTCAAAATAATATTTTATTATTCATTAATTTTACTTTTAAAATAATTAAATTTATAAATATTATTGTCAAATTTTTATTTTTTATTATTGTGATAATCGAATTAAGTAAATAATTTTTAATGGTCAATTAAAGTCAGAAAATAACTCAAAATAGACCTAACTAGAACTACATAATATTTTATTCTCTAGTTAAACTAAGTGTTTAAAGACTGTGCTATATCTCGGTGTATAAAGCACCGATAAGGGAGTCTAACAAAGATAATAGTGAAGTTAGATTTATTCAAAGCGGAATTTATCGGGACCGTTAACCAGAATAACTTCGGTTTCGTTAGGTTTCGTTCCATTCTTATTGTATGTCAAGGCCGAGGTATTAGGGATGAGGAAAAATAAGTCTAGTATATGATTTGGAAAGGTGCTCGACACTAGACTGTCTATCTTAGTATGATAATAAACATGCTGCTATTCTAATTATTAGATACTAGCATAATAGTGAATCAAAACATCGTGAGAAGCTGGACTATTAAAAAAAATACAGCACAAAATATTCCTAGGGTCTCAGGAGGTATTAAAAACGGCCCAACCATAAGATAAACTTAAAGATAAGTCTATGTTTATGTGAGGTTTCACAATATTTGACCTAGGATCTTTTATCAAAAAGATTGTAAAAACTATGGGAGGTTTCGTCACGACCGACTGTCTGTCGTGTTAAATCGTGATTGAAAGCTGAGTTGATTTTGTGTAACGGACGAAAAATAAGCTGACCTATAAAATACTTGAGCGTATCTGAAAATTTACCTGTATTAGGTACAACAGCTACCTAATCAATAATAGGGCTTCTTTTTGTGTTATCTCGTAAAAAGGTTATTTGAGTGCTTCTAACGTAAAATTACAATTGAAATAAGTCACTGCACGTGTGGTCTAACGTCAATTACCTGGACTGGGCACTGGCCATGTGCAAAAAAAAACATCGTTTGGACTGTGGAATTGCGCGCGAATACTGTGTAAGGCCAGTATTACATTATCATATTTAAATCATATAAAAATATGATTTCATATCTGTAAAATTCTATGATCATAGTTCGACGACCTACGATGTAGTTATTATACCGTCTTATGTTCTTCATTTAAAAATGACTTTCCACGTCTTTGATCATATTTCTATGATAATAGCGGCCTAAGAGTGGTCCAATTTTCATACGACACAAAATTTTATGTGATTCATATAAATATGTTCCAAATCTGGGTGTAATTTGCAAAGTCTTCCGTGAAATAGAGCTTGTGTCCTAGTGCGGGAGTAAGAACATCCTATTGGGAACATCCTATGTGATAAGCTAAGGGTAAGAAGTTAAGCTGAAATTTAATAACATTTAATCATTTCTACTACCTACACAAAAAATGCAAGGAGTTTGAAACGTTACCCTATCTCCAATAACAGAGCTATAAATTAATATTATACGAATATTATCAAACTAGCAAGTCACTACCGCTGTTATATAGACAATGTTTATACGAGTGTATATTAATGGCTGGCGCGGTTTAGTGTTTACCGCGACAGTTACTCTTGATTATGATATTTATGACGTGACTTAAGAAATTAGATTTTAGTGTTAAAGTTATTTACTTAGATATGTTTATGATAATGACTCTCGTAATAGTTAACCAGTTAAAGTAGAGGCGCTTAGTGGGGAGGACTAAGTATGTATGTCTAAATGTTTAGTTGACGTTCGGTCCGCTTACTCCTTCTAAGCCACGCACATGGGTCACTAGTATTTAACGATAATTAACACTATTAGCTTGCATTTAAAAGTACCTAGACGTTCACTGTCACTTCGCTTCGGTATCAAAATTTTCATTCGGTCTCACAACAAACGCCTACGGAAAATTTCATTGCATTAGTGTCGTATTGCAACATTCATATTTACAAAGACACTTATATAATTGAAATTTTGAAATTGACTGAAAAATATGTCAAACATAATAAAATACGACTTGCTGCCGATTCGGACACAAAATATTCGGACAATGTGTCCGAATTGACACTTTTTGATTTAAATATTTTTATACAGCCTATGAGTTCTAGTTCCAGTTCTAAAGGTGAAAGATTTTTTTTAATCGGTTACGTAGACCTTAAGTTAAATCGGAACATACAAAAAACCAAATCTTCTCTTAATCAGACTAACACACATACAAATCACAAATGAAGCTAAAATTCAAATTGTATACTATCATTCCTTTATTACTGCAAGTCAGATGTTAAAAAATCTGCACAGAATTTCCACAGGCAACGGCAAATCCTAGTTTAATAGGCGAGTTCAAAGAATATAAAGGAGGACTTACAATTGTAATGTTTTACGACTTCGTTATACCATAATCTCATCTACAGCAATGTAAATCGTGGTTGTCATCCCCTCCCGGCCCGCACGCACCTCCCTGAGGCCCTCAGAATCACCTAATGCCGTTTTTACATTCTCCTCATCAAATCAAGAGTCGGGTTTCAAAGAAATATACGACACAGCAATTTTACTAAGTATCAGTCTTTTCGGCATGCCTGGCTAGAAAATCTCATATTATTTTCTTTAGGTTTCATCTCTCTCCCGTACAATGGCACGTGGCACAATAAGCCGAATGGTCTTTTGTGTGAAACAATGGTATAAAATGGTGGTATCTTCTCAGAACTCGGTTTCAATTAATTTAAGTAAAGACGTAGCCCGCTGCTTTGCAATTGATATAGGGATATTAAATTTTGTTTTCTTCTTGTTCTATCTAAGGCTTCATTAGAAATTTTATTATACTAAAGTATAATTAGGTGGCTTAAGGCGTATTTTTGTTTAGCATATCAAATATCGCTTGTTTTGTTTACGTTTACTTTTTATTCGATTATTACCAACCAGTAGTATTCCATTCAAAGAATGAAAAAGAAGGCCTCCTTTCTCTCATTTCAATTTAAAATGGAATTATAATCTTCCATTGTTTATTTGATTTGAATTTGGTATTACGATGTCCCATTGTTTATTCTCTTTCCTAAACCTTATTTATTCGCATGAGCATTATTAGAGACCTATAAAAATAATTTGTAATGTGTAAGTTTGATCCTAGCTAGTGGTAGGTGCAAAATCCTCTTCGACTTGTACCTATTAGGTATACAGTTCTGACCTCTAAAAATTATCACTTTTTTTTACCAAACAATTTTAGTGGCAAATTATCACTATTAATAAAAACAAATCCGAATATTCACTTGTAAAAAATAGGATTTTTACAAGCATTTTCATTGTTTTCTTATACCACTTAAACCAATTAGTCTGTGAAACTATTTGTTTTGATTTTTGGACATAAAGATTGCAGATTAAACAAGTATTTGACCTTGGTGGGAAACGAAATGGCTCTTACAAGTACAGAATTTGTATTTTTAAGAAAAAAACTTAAAGATACCTTTTAACATATAATGAAGCATCTATCATCTAAGCGCATTAGGTGTAGGAGGAATGCAAAGAATAGTTTTAAACAAAAAGCAAAAACAAGTGCATGAAAACTTTGAATAGATAAAAATAAACAACAAAAACATTCTTGAAGCGAACAATGTGGTACCAGCTACTTTTTTTTTTCTTTTTTTTTTATTAGCCTAACAAAGTGACTCCACCGACTGATGGTAAGCATTCAGTGGAATCCAGAAGTGGTGGCCACCATACCAGAAGCCATCGTTTTAAACTGCTGGTATGGTGGCCTCCACTATGGCAGCTGGGAATGGGGTTAGGGGAAGGAAGTGAGGGAGGTGAGGAAAGTGGAAAGGGGGGCAATTGGGCTCCCGGCACTCTTACTCACCGAACGAAACGCAGTAGTACGAATACTACTACTCTTACGTCGATCTTCTATGAGAGGGTAGTACTTCCCCGGACGATCCGGCTATCTAATACTGGTGCTTAGAACGGCAAAGTGAACAAAAAGTTTTAAATACATTAGCTACTAAAATTTGGACGATTTACTTCTTGTCTAGTAATAAATATAGGCGTAAATAAGGAACAAAATATTAGCTAAACTCAAACTTTAAAATAAATGCATACTCTTAAAAATTTCATAAACATAAATTGACCGTAAATTTTTATACATATTTAATTTTTATTTTATTACCTATGTTACTATTTGTTCCTGTGCCAGAAAAAAACGCCCTCGGAAACTAATAAAAACTAGAGGTAGTCCTGCTGTAGTAATTCCGTACTATTATAATTGTTTATTGTACTATAATAAAAATGCAATAAAAAGTATATAAAAATATTTTTATATCCTCGTGTACAGCTAATTAATTCAATAATTACGCTAGAAACATTTATTTCAGTTGTATCCATTATCTTTCCTTCGATTTAGTGTTTTAGTATAGTTATCTGTATTAACTATAAAGTTAGGCATGTGTTTTGTTTTGAATTGTACTTATATTTACCTTCAGGGTGTGAACAATCAATTTCCAGCGCCGCCCGTAGTATTGACTACTACGCTACTGAGTTTATTAGGACGATGCAAATGGCCACCACACTGTTTCCTGTTGCCTACCATTAGACAGCTACCATTAGACAGCAGTGATGTTATTTTGGTAGGTAAATATAAAAAAAAAGAAAGAGAGTGTTGGGCTACGTATTTAATAGCCACTGCATAAGCACACTGTTACGTCAGTCCATGAGTATGTGACCATTTCTTAGAACACTTTGAGATTCCTCCGTGCTGTACAGAACAAGTTTAGCGTCTTTGTTTGTAATAAATACATTTTAAATATGAGTTTGAAAAGCCAGTTGTTGGACATTTTCTACCAATTTATGCAAACGTACGCGCTACCATTGCGTCATTCTCATCATTATTTCAGAAACAAACCCTGAAAACAATATTATTTATACTCGCACAATCTATATATATATTTAAAGAAAACACGTACTTATGTGAGAGTTATGTGAGCAATGAAATGTATAGTTTTAAAGAATCCAGTCGGGTAAAGGCCATCCGGCGCACCCACACCTGTACATAAAAGGTGCAATAATCGAACATGGGTGTGGTAACAGAGCCAAACTGTTGAGCTGTCTTGATCTCAATATGATTGGCGTATTGGTAAAGAAAATAATAATACATTTATTGACATAAAAATAAGTTACGATTTGGTGGTACATAAAAATAAGTTACGATTTGGTTAGTAGGTACTTTTGACTCCTCTTTAAGGATAATTATTTTGACGGTTGATTTTAATGTAGGTACCTACTTACTGTGAGACCGAAGCAGTGCAATATGGTTTCGATATTCAAAATTTAAAAAATTGAATTTGTGACTAAGTACATTTAATTCAATTCATTAAAATAAAATGGAAACATAACTTTAATTACTTAGCAATGTAGCAGTTTTGTAACAGTTTTTAAAAGTGATAGTAGTTATTATAAAAGTTTTATATTTAATTTTGAAACACAGTATTTGCTAGCCGTTAAGCGGTATAACTTTTGCTACGAAACAGAAAGAACTAGGAATTTATTTACACTTAACAACATCTAACATACCTACTTATAAATTGTGTTACTTGGAGACCTTTGATTACGAAAACAGATGTTTCAAACTTTTAAAAGTTAGGCAAATTAAATTATTCATATACGAGTATAGCCTACACAGAGAACAGAGAAACTGTGCCTGTCGTAATTATTAAGAAAGAAAATTGTTTTTCATTTTTCATTACAATATTCAGTAGATACCTACTGAAATTTCACATTCATTTTAAATTATATTGGTGCTAAAAAACTGTTGTTTCTTTTTTGTAAAACTACACTGCATAAAATTCCCCGGCATTGAGCGTCGATACAAGAATTTTATCAGTAACGCCAATTTCATTGACCGGCACGAGTTAAAATATGGGTAGGTACCTATACTTTATTTTTTACATGTAATTAGTTTATGGTCTGTATGTTGCAATATAGTTGCAATTCACATTAAAATTGATTAATTATGTATTACTAGTAATTTATGAAAATGCGACACATTTAAAAATTCTAAATAAAGCTATAACAAGTAACGAGTAACCAAGCACAGATAAAATTATTACTAGCTGACACGGCGAACTTCGTTCCGCCTAACAGTCGATCAACCATACTTTATTTTTCTATAATCAAAGATTATTCTAAAATAAACGTGGCCTAAGTTACTCCTTATTACATCAGCTAACTGCCAATAAAAGTCCCGTCAAAATTGGGCCAGCCATTTAAGAGATTAGCCGGAACAAACAGACAGACAAAAATTGTAAAAAGTGTTATTTTGGTGTATGTACCGTATATATACATTCATATACATGTAGTAAAATTTCAATATTACAAACAGACACTCCAATTTTATTATATGTATAATGGTATAACAATGTTTAACTACAGGTATTCGCGAGTGTTTTAATCGAATTTTGAGTTTTATGCACATAATCAAGTTGCTAGCCTCCAATATAATATCATTATTAATTGAACATCTCGCGTCCGATCATTTCTAAAATAATCCTAAGTTGCTATAGCCGTAAGCGGTTGAAATTCTTCACAAATTAGTCTTTGGTATTCTGAGATTATAATTTAAATCCGCCGGTGTCTAAACCGCAATGATTATAAATCGCTTATCAAAGAATTCTACCAAGTTTGCGCAGCGATATTGGAAAAGTTGCCGCGTATTCCCGCAATCTGTAAATGTCTGAAGAGATATCAGTCACAAGTGGTTTACTTAACGACCACTCTTTCCTAACTTTCAAGAACTATTTAGAATAACTGATAAGTGAGGGTTACAACTGTAAATGACGCCTCAATTTGTAACCAACCATTTTTTTACTGTCAATGGTGACAGATAAATAAGAGGTCTACCTGATTTTTTAGAGTAGTAGATCCACGCTGGTTTCAGCATGAATGGGTCGGATCGACCGGGGAAGTACTACCCTCTCATAGAAGATCGACTAGAGTAGTAGATCCACGCTGGTTTCAGCATGAATGGGTCGGATCGACCGGGGAAGTATAGTAATCTCATAGAAGATCGACTTAAGAGTAATGGTATTCGTACTATTGCGTTTCGCTCGGTGAGTGAGAGTGCCGGAGACCCAACTGATGCAAGGATGGCAATCCTCGCAGCATGTGTGGGACCAGCTGAGTATCCGCGGAGTCATTGTGTGGGTGGTGTGGGTCGACCCGCCGGCCAGGGAGACCCGTAGAAACGGTGGTGCCACTGGCCGCCCGCGGCATAGTACAGGGGCCCAACTAGGCCTAACCACCCTAGGAGGCTGCCCCACCAGGTCGCGCATAATCCCGGAGTGGTTCGTCGTGCCGGTTAGTGACCGGATGGTGGGACCCGGCGACCATTTCCGAGAGGGTACGGGGGCCCTTCCGTCCGGCGGATCGGCTACCACCATGCCACACAGTTAAATGACGAAGCAATACTCGGCACCTTGTCTAGCCTTGCTGCGAGGGCAGTCATCTTTTCCACGCCCCTCCCTTTACCCTCCAACATGGCAGCACGCAAAAAAGCAGCAGGTCTAACAGCGGCATCTTCCTCCCCCACCAACCCGCTATTTGAGGTGGAGTTCACTAACATCCGTGGACTCCATTCAAACCTCAACGCCGTCCACCAACACCTCGAGACGGCACGGCCGGCTTTGCTTTTCCTAACGGAGACACAAATACGCCGCCCTGACGACACGGCATACCTGCACTACCCCGGCTATGTGCTCGAGGAGCGCTTTCGCGCTAAGGCCGGAGTATGCGCATTCGTCAGGGCGGATGTTTGCGTTCGCCGTCTGCGCTGCCTAGAGGACCCATCCTACCCCATCCTTTGGCTTCACGTTGATCTTGGTTCTCTGAGCCGGGTCTACGCGTGCCTTTACCGTTCCCACTCCGGAGATTTGGAGACAACTCGACTCTTTGACCATCTGAGTCAGGCGGCAGACTTAGCGCAGGAGCGGTTTCCGAACGCGGAATTGGTGTTTCTGGGAGACTTTAACGCCCACCACGAGACCTGGTTGGGTTCTCTCAGAACAGACCATGCGGGACGAGCCGCCCATGCATTCGCTCTCACGCATGACCTGACGCAACTGGTAATCCATCCCACCAGGATACCAGATATTCCAGGTCAAGCGCCCTCTTTGCTAGACCTACTGCTGACGAGTCACCCAGACCAATACAGTGTTTCGGTCCACGCCCCACTGGGTAATTCCGACCACTGTTTGGTCTGCGCCTCAGTGCCTCTTGTTGCTCCCCCACGACGTTCGGAGGTAAAGCGACGACTATGGCACTACTCGTCAGCAGACTGGGACGGTATGCGGGATTACTTTGCTTCCGTCCCATGGGCATTACGCTGCTTTAAAGACAGGGATCCGTCGCAAAGTGCTACTGCTGTCGCTGGTGAGATCTTGTTAGGTATGGAATATTACATTCCATCCTCAGATGTCACCAGTGCCGGCAAAACGCGTCCCTGGTTCAACCGTGAGTGCGCCGACACTGTTAAACAAAAAGAATCGGCGTACCGCGCTTGGATCAGGGCCCGAGCACGGCGCGACCCTAGCTTGGATCGCCTAAAAGCAGCGTACAACAAAGCCACTAGGGAATGCAAGAGGGCTTACATCAGAGCGGATGCCCAGCGCATTGCACGGATTGGGCAAGAACTCATTTCGCATCCTACGGGTAGCCGTAGCTACTGGCGACTAGCCAAGGCCGTGCAATCTAACTTCTGCAAGCCTTCGCTGCCCCCCTTGAAATGTCCTAATGGATCGCTGGCCCACGAGCCGCAAGAGAAAGCAAACTTGCTTGTAGAACTCTTTGCGGCTAACTCCCGAATCGACGACCGTGGCTTGCACCCGCCGACTATATCTGGCTGCGACTCCGTTATGCCTAATATTCGTATTAGGCATCGTGATGTCCGTGCGGAACTAAGGTCGCTCGATGTTCGGAAAGCCAGCGGACCGGATGGTATTCCAGCGGTGGTTCTTAAGAAATGCGCAGCGGAGTTGTCTCCTGCATTGACGCGCCTATTCCGCCTATCTTATTCCTCGGGAATTGTGCCGGAGGCTTGGAGAGAGGCGAATGTTCAACCCATTCCCAAAAAAGGGGATAGGTCCAAACCAGGCAACTATCGACCCATAGCTGTCACCTCAGTTCTCTGCAAGGTGCTTGAGCGGATAATAAACTCCCAACTAGTCCGCTACCTAGAGGGTCACTCGTTAATTAGTGACCGACAATATGGCTTTAGGTCAAAACGGTCTACGGGTGACCTTCTAGCGTATATCACGCACCAATGGGGTGAAGCTATGGACAGGCATGGCGAGTCGTTGGCCATCGGCCTTGACATAGCCAAAGCCTTCGATAGAGTCTGGCACCGTTCGCTTCTGTCCAAGCTTCCAGCATATGGTCTGCCACCCCAGCTGTGCAACTGGATTGCCGCATTCCTGCGTGAGCGCCGCATTAGAGTCCTTTGTGACCGAAGGCCGAACTCCAATTATTTGCAGGTCAACGCTGGGGTGCCTCAGGGGTCCGTCCTGTCGCCCACTCTGTATCTTCTGCATGTCAATGACATGTTGTCCCTTGGCAACATTCATTGCTATGCAGATGATAGTACAGTGCATGGGCGATATCTCGGACATCCTGCGGCTAAACAGACTGACATCGAGGCAAAACGCCTAGAACTTGTCGCTGAGCTCGACCAAGTATTATACCGCATTTCTAAATGGGGTTGTGAGAATTTGGTCGAGTTCAATGCCAAGAAAACACAGGTGTGCGCGTTCTCTGCAAAAAAATCTCCGTTCCTTCCCCTTCCCTCTCTTCAGAACACAGCGTTACCACTACAGGATAGCCTAAGTATCCTGGGTATGGACATTAGCCGAGATCTCAACCCTAAGAACTACATCGAGTGCGTCATTAAAACCGCCTCCTGTAAACTCGGTGTCCTGAACAGGGTGAGGCGGTACTTCACGCCCGAGCAGCTCTGTCTTCTTTATAAGACACAGGTTCGTTCCTGCGTGGAGTACTGCTCTCATCTTTGGGATGGCTCCGCACAGTACTTACTGGATGCACTCGATAGGTTGCAGCGGCGAGCAGTCCGTATCATCGGAAGCCCGGAGGCTACTAAGACCCTTGAGCCTTTACAGCTGCGAAGAGACATCGCCTCAATGGCCGTCTTCTATCGCCTTTACCATGGAGAGTGTTCTGAAGAGCTCTTTGAATTAATCCCACCCTCTCCCTTTTTATCCAGAACAACACGTGCGGGACTAAAGTGCCACCCTTTCACAGTGGAATCTAAAGGGTCTCGAACCAAACGGTTCAGCACTTCATACTTTTGTCGCTCAATTAAAGCCTGGAACTCTTTGCCAGCGCATGTGTTCCCATCTAATTTTGATCCTGGGTCTTTTAAGCGGGGCGTGAAAAAGCATCTCACTAAGCCGCCATAGTGGAGGCCACCATACAAGTAGTTTGGCTTTTGGAATGGTGTCCGCCACTTCTGGATTCCACTTACTGCTTACCATCAGGCAGAGTGGAGTCACTTTGGTAGGCTAATAAAAAAAAAAAAAAAAAAAAAAAAAAAAAAAAAAAAAAAAAATGTTAAGTGATAAGTGGTAACCGTCCCGAGGTCTTAGACGAGTGGAATAGATTTCTATAATCATAGAATAGATAAAAAAATTATGGTATTGACATTAGCGTTGGCGTTAGCTTATGTCAATCCCATACATTTTTTAATCTATTCTATGAATAGAATATAAATCTATGCCACTTGTCTAGGGTCTTTGCTACGCCACCCATAGATCTATTAACCCAGGTAGGTAACTAGGTTACTAATCTACCTACCCATTAGATAATTATGGTGAAAACGGTATAACCCCTCTCTTTCGCACAGGCTCATGACAGTTTCATAGCTGTTTCAACTGAATTGCATCAATTTAGTACAAAAATGTCACGTCTGTTAATAAATATTTCATGCGAGCATATGAGCTCTCCCATCCCGTCCTATCGTTTCCGCTTTCACGACGCGACCGGACATAATACGTTCATATTAATAATTCACTGTATAAATACATATTATTATTTAAAGCATGGTGAGTTAATAAGCCTATCATTATTCGATATTTATATCTTTAGATGTAGAAATACCTATTCTAATGAAAAGATAGTTTTAATGCGCGATCTTTTTTTAAACAACTTTGTTTGCAAACAAGCACCTGAAACTGTAACCTATGGACATGTATGTTTTCAAAGCATTCCAGAAATAATGCTTAGAAAATACAACCTATTTTACTGTCACCGAGTAAAATTGTATGAAAGTCTGTATCATATTAATATTTGCTCCAAATCAGCGTGTGCTTTGTGCCACTTGTAGTTTTTGAATGTAGGTATTTTTTTATTTTTTCTATTTTCAGTTGAGTCGATTTGCAACGTAACTGCGTAGATATATTAGAGTTTATATAAAGCGAGTTGTCAGGAATCATATCCGGGTGTAGACGTGTCACTCTATTTCATCTTCCTGTTTTCTACTTTCGTTGATCGCAGAGACCCATAGTTTTCCAAAATAGAAAGGAAAGTGCAATCAATGAGTGGTCAAACAATTACCTAACTATTATAATTTACGCGTTACGTTATAAAGAAAGGGCTATCCATACAATTCCGTCAAGCATATATATTACACAACAATATGACTATTTAAAACTCCATTTGAAAGATTTCACAGAAGAAATGATTACGCAATTTTTTAATAGCTCACGGTATGTGGATGTATATAAAGCATTGTGTCATTAAAATACCTTTCCGTGATGTAAATTTCATAATATTGGGAGAAAACGTTTACTCAGCAGAGATTTGGTAATAGTTATAGAGATTGATAGCAAACTTAGGTATTGTAATGCAATACAAGGAATTTATAATTTTTAAATTCTTTGTATAGGTGATTAATAATGCACAAAATTTTTAACAGCTTATGTTAAGTTTTAATTCTGATTCCGAATCTTAAAAAAAGTACCTGAAAAGTCCGCTAAAGTGAGCCATTACCTACGCACTAACTTGCCATAAAAACTATTGGGTGGTTTACAATGCTTCCGGACCACACTGACTGCTTACCTACTATCAAAAAGTGCGTAAAGAAACGAATCTATCTACATACTTATAAATTTTTATCGAAATCGTTTTAGCCGTTTAGATGCGGAGTGGTAACAAACACTCACATACACATACACAAACTTTCGCATTTATAATATTAGTAGGATATATCTGTTAATGTATGCAATTTATTAATAAAAGTGTTTTATTTGCAGGTACGTAACAGACAGTGTTCAGGAGTATTAATTTACTTCTATCTACTTAAATTGGAGACGGTAACTTTATGATGACAATCATATTCCTTAATGGTGAGTTAAGAGAATTTAAATTAGAATTGATGTTTTAATCAATTGCAATAAATAAATTAAATATTTATTTTGCGTGTACGAATCGGGTGTGATTTGTATACCTACTTTATTGTATGTTTGTAAATGTGGTGGTATTATAAAATGTACCGAAAGTAAACAGCCATGTATCCATAGGCATAAGAGCTTTAAAATTTATATTTCAATTTATAAAACATAATAAAAAAAAATATATAACTAAAAAACAAGATACTTCAAGAAAATATTTGAAAAAAAAAAAATTACGCTCATTCAGAAAGGCAAGCAACTGCAAGCAGAAATCGTTGTAAAGCAAAAGATCGACGTCACAACGGACTAAGTCTCACCAGTGAGAGAGTATTTCTAAAAGATTGTACAAATAAAACTGCAAATAGAGGTATCTTGGAAGTAATAGGACACTTCTGTCTTGCGTTCAGTCAGATATATACTTACTAATGTATATATATCGGTGTGTTTGTAGACTAAAAATATAAAAGTAAAAAATACCAGCTCATTCTCACCCCATTGCTAGGTAAAGATATTGTCCCATGCAAAGGTAGATTGGCAATTTCAAAGCTGTATTTTGTCGCGATATGTTCACGGTAAACGAAACCAGATCAAAGTAAACTGCAAAATATTTTAACTTTTATAACTCAAATTTAATTAAGCAGACTAGTTACACAGTTTTTTTTAAATTATGCAACAAAATTCGGATTTTTAAAAAAAAATATCGGTCTTCACTATAGCCTTAAATAAATCGATTACTACTTTTGAATTCAAACGTAAACCACGTCTCTCCTCACTAAATCAAATTAGGAGAAATTCCTCCTAGTATTGCAATCCATATAGATTTCAAGCAGCGTCTTAGTATGTAAATATACTATTCATGTATTTGAAGTAGAGAAAGTCTGTGTTAAACAAACGAATAAGAGGAACAGGATTAGGCGTATTGACAGTGTAAATATAAATTAATAGCTTTGTCTTTGTGAAACAAAAGTATTGACTGTAATTCTTATAATTAAATGTCTTTTTTTTAGGTTTTGAAGTTCATTCCAGTGCAGTATATAAAAGTACCTGCTTACATTGCAGTAGGTATATAAAAGTATCCACATAGCAGCCATTTACTTTTAATATTAAAAGCATTTGGTTTGGAGCATATCTATACGCAGACTGTTAGAATAGATTTCTTTGAACTAAAGATTTTTCAAAAATTTCATAGATTGACTGGTAGAGAATGCCTCTGGCATTGAGTCCGCTTTGTGCATTTGTTTTGTGCAAAAAGTAAAAAATAAAATAATAAAAAAAATAGATCTAGATCCGAAGATAATATTTACAGGTTTTTGAAACATTTTATGATTAAGTTTTTTACAGTAGACCTATCGATAAGTGTCCATACAATACATAAACACATAACATACAAAGACCATGTCTATTAAATAGATGACAAACATACATAGATGTAGTTTAGGCACAAAATGTCCAATTCTTAAAATGAAAATAGAGTCGCAAAAGGACTAATTTTAAAAATGGTCAATTTTAAAAATGCTCGACATTTATACAATAGAACATATTAAATGATGACCAATTAGTTTCTTTTTATATAACATGTTCTCTTAGAATCTTAGACAAATAATAAGTAATTATCTGCAGCAAAATAACTACTAAGTAACTTTATCTTTTAAGTTTATTCGTATTCATATAAAAATGATATGATGAATGAGTTTGCTTTGAAGTACGATGTCCCCGGTGGACGGCAATAGTAAGTCAGGTCACAACTTATTTAATTCTGCAAAGTTCTAGCCGGCCACTGAGACCAAATACGAATATTATTTGTGGCTTCATTAACTTTACATTAAAAGATTCGCCGCTACTCAATGTATATTTACGTACCCTTTCGTTTCAATAAAAAACAAACTGTTGGTTTATTACAAGTTTTAATGAAGAAATTTGATATTTTAATGAAATGTATTTTGATTCAATTTTAGAATAGGTTCGAGAATAAGCTACTTGGATATTTATATTTCGGTTTGAGAGCCAAAGTTACAAAGTTACAAAATCTTTTGGGTTGTTACACACACACACACACACACACACACACACACACACACACACACACACAAACTGACATCTTGATTAGCTTAGTTTACAACTGCACATCTTATATTATTATCTATGATGTGCAGTTGTAAATTATTATCTTTAAATTTTGAACTTATTACCTACTTAATTCTTGTAACAAAAACAAAAGAATGTTAGTATAAAACTATTGAAGCACTGTCAACAATGTTACAAACCAGTTGATATAAGTTATTATTGAACGACTTAATTCCTTTTCATTTATTTTCAGTGATACGTAAAAATAGTGTATATTTTTTAATATACCTACATTATATAAAAACCTTAGATATATTTCGTGAATGTGCCACAAGATATTAGACTTTATGTCAAGTTTGTCAAAAGCTTATAGTTGAAGGTGAACGCTATTCTCGAAATACAGTAGGTATAGAATATACTGTTTATAAGTATACTGACTAGCACTTCACTGTGATGCTTGGCAAAACGCCTTCAGACATACCTAATACGGGTTCGGAGTTCCTTTATCCACTCTTTTTACCATGATGGTATTACGGGAAGCCTATATTTCGATGCGTACGGTAATGTAAGCACTTTGCGAAATTGAATGGGCGTGTCTCTATCATAACGTAAATGCTATAACATAAAGACTAAATGTTCTAGTGGTTTTACACGTTTATTTTCCAGTGTTATCTCTTAAGGTTTCGTCGCGGTAATAGCAATTTTGCTATTTTAATACCTCAAAATATCATCCAATGGAATTTGCGTTCAGCTAAAATTTTCCAATGGAAAATCCAGATATTAAGTTTGTCGAGATTATGTTAAATGTTTCTTATATGAGACGTCATTACGCATTAGTGTTCAATCATGCCGCAGGCTGAAGTCGTTTTATTACTATTCGCATAAGGTCGAAAATAAATTGTATGGAGAGCACCTCTGGTTTGTTAAAGGTTAGCTAAAAATACAACAATCACTATAAAAATGTAATCGCCATACCAGCCAATTTCATGCAATATTGTAAATATTCTAGCATACAATGAATATCAATCGATTAATACAAAAATTCGAACATCAAAAATAGAACAGGTGAATATAATAGAGCTGTTTTGCCCACATTTTACATAATGGTAACATCGTCACCCTAAGTCCTTTGAGCGTAATACATTGGACAGATCCATCAATCAAGATCATTGTGTTCATTGAATGATCTATCATCTATAGACATCAAATATTTTTGCTTTGTTAAATTTTGTAGACTGTCTTGTGAATTTTGCGAGCTGTTGCTTTTACTCTATACTAAGTTATGCTCTGGCTTTTTCGGTTAAGTGAGGTGTTTATTTACAGTGATTTTCTATATGCAAACTTTAATCCAAGATTCTTAAAAATTAGACATAATTATTGACATATTGTAAAAGTGATTCAGCTCTGAACGATTCATTGTATAAAATTAGATTTTAAAATTAGCATCGGTATACATAATAGAAAGCCTCTAATAGTAACTTTAGTTATTTCATCTAAACTAGCGACACTCGGCTTCGCAAACATGTACTAATATCAAATCAAATCAAATCAAATGATGTTTATTTCATTTAGGATAATTAAATTAACACTTATGAACGTTAAAAATTACAAAATGTCAGCCAATTAACCTACAGCCAGTTTGCTGACGTGAGGGTAGGGCCATGAGAAGAAATGGCAAGAAACTCAGGCCACTCTTTTTAATTGCCAGGTTATTACAATTTCTGTGAGTTACAATTCTATATATCTTTTCTACTACTTATATAATTACAAATATTTTTTAATACTATAATATGCTTGTATTATTATTACCTTTCGGCAAAACCTCTGAATGAAATTGAAAATCGTTTCTAAATCCGTGTAGTTTAAAAGAAGTAAGCTGAGAAACAGACAAGGTAACGAACTATGCTTTATACTATTAAGAGACTAACTCCTACTGCGTTGTACTTTAAGTAATATATTTAGAAGCTTTAGTTTTTTATTATAAATAGACGATATGTACTTACACTAGGTGTATGTACATATCGCCATAAGAACACCATAAAAAAGTAGGCAACACAAAATATCTGTGCCGTACAAATTCTTTAAGTAAACTATTTAAATATATTTAAATATAGACTGGCCTGTTGGTCTAGTGGTTAGTGACCCTGACTGCTAAGCCGGAGGTCGTGGGTTCGATTCCCACCCAGGACAAACCTTTGTGTGATGAGCATGATTGTTTGTTCTGTGTCTGGGTGTAATTTATCTATAATATGTATGTATTTACAAAAAAAAAAAAAAGTATATAAGTAGTATATATCAGTTGTTTAGTACCCATAACACAAGCAAATATAATTGCTTAATTTGGGGCTAAATGGCGCTGTGTGCATGTGGTAGAATATTATTATTATTATTATTATTATATTAAAATTATAATTTTGAGTTACTTACGGTACTAGTACTGTAAATGTTACCCTATGGCCGACATACCATAAGATCTTAACTAGATTTAGAGTGAATAGATGACAAACAAAAAGACATAATCTATAATATAAAAATGAATGGCTGAATGTGTTGCTAAGCGCAAATCTCGAAAGCAGCTGAACCGATTTCGCTAATTCTTTTTTTATAATATTCCTTGAAGTACGAGGATGGTTCTTACAGAGAAAATTTGAAAATTGCCTAAAAAAATAAACACTTTTATAATAATATATTCCCATACAAAAGTATCTTTATTTATCCCAAAATGTATAAAAAAATGTCCACCCGTGCGAAGCCGGGGCGTGCCGCTAGTTTTTAATAAAATATTCATGAATCTGAAAAAAATCACATATTAGTTGCTCGGTTTCGAACCCTCGTACCTATAGAGGGAATAGTTATTTTACTTTTTATTTCGCTTTCAAAATATAATTAATCAAAAATGTACATAATGCATTATTCAACGGCCACTTTACTGTTATCTACGTAAAAATGTTTCATTCGTGATGTAATCATTTATTATTAATATCGCTCATAAATTAGGTGTTATCATTTCTATTCAAATTAAAATTGCGTTGAAACAACCATTAAACATTTTAGCCTGTACAGTTATGTTGGAATATAAACTTTATAATGTTAAAGGAACGGATTTGTTTTGTGCAAATTAAATTATTTTTAATTTGTGGTATGTTCTTTTGTCACTATTTTTATTAATTATCTAAATATAGAATTTCAGAAAATATAATAATAGAATATTGTGTATAAAAATAATTTCAGATAATTATAAAAGAAAAATAACGAACAAGAAATTTTACTAGTTAAATATTACAACATCGTATTCAGCATTGTTTGTGCGCCTTAGAACTGAGCTCTATGCACTATTTATTTTCAAACAAAATTTTGCACATATTTTTGTGCTTTCACACAAAAGTACAGGTATAAGATCTCAATATACACTGCCTTGAGCCGCATCGTTTTATTATAGAGCATTTAATTAGAATTTCATCTAATTGAGACAACAAACGAAAGGGTACTGGGCAAAGATTAAATTGGAGAGATTTTAGCAATTTATTCAGTTAATAGCATATTATAACGATAAACAGAGATTGCTCAGCTTTTCGCTCCAAACGAGGAATCTGGAGACGGTGATTAGCAATGAACTTTGTTTAGAAATGGATCCTTTTAATAATATAATTATTCCTTGGAGTGCTGTAGAGTAAGGACAAGCTCAGTTATTGCACTCGCGGGAATAAAAGGGATGAACGACCGAAGTTGGTAGAGTAACTAACTATATTTGAATTTAATGAGATATTGATGACTGAAATGAGTTAAATTATTTGTTTTGAATATTCTATTAAATTTAGTTTAATTCGATTTTAGGTTTTTAGGCCTCAAACTGAGATAAAGTTTGTATTTCAAATACTGTTTAAACGATAGGTACTGTTTATATCAATATGACACTAATACAAAATTATTAAAGGCGAATTTGTAATTTAGCAACGGTAGTTTATAGGTAGGAGCAACTTAAAGATTAAATTTTGCAATAGCTGGTCGCTTCAGTTGCCATTTGAAAATAATAGCTAGAACTAATAGGTACGTCGTATCTATACATATAATAAAAATGTAACCGATCGCTGTCTGTACATGGAAGATATATGAGAAAAAATACTATTAGGACCTATATCAACGCAAATAGAACCCAAAACAATGATTGTTACAGTTTTTGTCTGTTTGTCTGTTTGTCTGTGCGTTTGTTCACGCTAATCTCAGAAACGGCTTATCCGATTTAAATATGGTTTTCACTAATATATTGTGGTAAGCTTCGTTTTATGTCAATCGGTTCATAAATAAAAAAGTTATGTCAATTTAAAGAATCACATCGAACATTCGTTAATTTACTACGAAATCTTATAGAAGCAGAGATTTTAACAGGTTGCGGAATAGCTGATAGTGTTTTTATTCCTCGGATTCCTGTCATTCTAAACAATCTTTAGTTTAGTTTTAAACGAGTCCAGTTTCCAGTGAGCCTATGTTTTGCGATGACTAATTAATAAAGCCCAAGGTAAGACACTAAAAGTTGTGGGTGTGGATTTATTTATTAGCTGTTTTTCGCACCGTTAGCTTTATGTGGCTATCACGTGTTAGGATTCCTAGCAGCCTGTATGCTTTGATCTCTGATGGTTATACGTCTAATCCATACATCCATACATATTAGAAAAGGCTTTGTCCTGACTGACAGACAACGTACAGCCTAAACCGCTGGTCGTAGCGACTTGAAATTTGGAGGGTGTGTTTGTCTTAATGTCTAGAAGTGTACTAAGAAAGGGTTTTTAAAAATTCAACCCTTAAGTATATTGAAAAGGGATGAAAACGATTCTATGAAACGTCTTCATTTTTTAACTTACAGCTTTAAATTTTGTTTTGGATCACTTTTATTTTAATAAAAAATATGCTCATAATTTTTTTTTCTGGGGTGTATTTATAGGGGTGAAATAAAGGATGAAATATTGTATGGCAAGATCTTTGCTTTTGATGTTGGCGACTTGAAATTTCTTGTAACGAGTTTAACGCTTTAAATGTAGAAACTACAAGTGCTAGGAGTTTCAAATTTTGGAAATAGGTGCTCTCTAAGACGGGATTTTGCGAAATTCATTTCCCTGTAGTATAAAGGGGAACAAAATTTGTATGAAGCTTCTATAGTTTTTAAACGTGAGTTTCGATAATACAATTGCCATACTAGGAACTATTCTCATTAAGTGGGAAAATAGAAGTGGCAAGTTTCGTTAAATATCGCAAAGTTTCGTCTGTTTTAGTGGTAGCGGGTGAATAGATTTAAATCGATTCGCCTTAGAGACGGATTATAGTGATATTTATTACTAATACAATGTACGATTGCCGTAAGATTAGGTAAGAAATATTCTCATACAGGCACACATCTGAATTTTCACGCGAACGAAGTCGCGGGCAACAGCTAGTTACGGTATAAGGCTCACATAATGCATACAACTCAAGTTTGTGTCAATTACCAAATAAAATGCATGTATTAAACCATACATACATTATATTCATGCTTTTATTCCCTTGCCGTTAAACATTGACCTTATCAAAGGGAAAAACGTTATTGCGTAAAGCGCTCACATCATTAAATAAAAGCGTTCTTTATCCAGCTTTATATTAACTTCCTATGTGAATATGAAATTTTCATTACATTATAAATAAATCAAACATGTCAAGAGTTCAATTTGCGGCTGAATCGCGAATCCCAAAAAGATACACAAGGTAACAAATTGCCAATAAAAAGCTAACAAAATACTGTGGGTAAGCATTTTGGTCAAAGCTGTAAATCCCTGGGTTACGGTAATAAATTCGAGGAAAAAATATCGAAAGCTGTGTAATACAGTTACAGTGGGATTGTACTTGGGTAGGGCCGTAGGGAACCGACCATATTTGAAGCTTACCATCTATTTTGAATATAGAACACAGTTTGATGATTGACTTTCATTTGGTTTTGCTGATAGAGTGTATTGACTGGCTATTTTGTAGAATTACGTTGAATAAGTTATGTTTTTGTTGTACAATGACTTACGAGTATCTGGAAAAATTGAAGATCCACATGATGATATCTGACATCAAAAGCGCTTGGTGCACAGTTGGCTATGCTCCTTATTACCTATATTAATGGTACAATGCAGTCAAGGACACAGAGTCTTTTGCTATTACTACAATAGCAGACTTATATACAGGTATGTGTACAATTCTAGTGTTACTTGATTTCTCGCGCGCGTTTGATTCGATCAATGTTGCACTGCTGCTGTCCAAAATGGCTTACTATGGATTTGATGCTTACACGATAAAATGGTTCGACAGTTATCTAAATAACCGTCTTCAATTTGTGGATATTAGGGGAGATGACGGTTCTTCTGTTACTTCTAGTGTTCGGTGCGTGGATAGGGGATTTCCGCAGGGTTCCATTTTGGGCCCTATTTTGTTTATTATGTACTGTGCAGACATTACTAAGCAAATACATAAATGTAAATATCATATGTACGCAGACGATACGCAGGTTTATATATCTTTTAAGCCCAAAGATTATGAAGTAGCATTGCAACAGATTAACGAAGATCTTGAAAGAATTGTCAAATGGTCTATAAACAATTCGTTGGTACTTAATCCATTAAAATCAAAATTTATGATATTTGGTACTAAAGTACAGTTGCAATCGCTACCGCATACTACATGTACAGTTACTGTGATGGGAGAACCGATTGAAAGGGTGCAGGAAGCCAGAAATTTGGGACTTAATATGGATGTAGATTTGCGCTTTGAGAAGCACATCGCAAGCTGTATTCAGAACTGTTTTTACAGACTGAAAGTTTTGTATAGAATGCGTCACTTTATAAACGAAGACTTACGTATCCAACTAACATAGTCATTGGTTATGTCAAAGTTGAATTACGCTGATATTGTATACAGTCCTCGCCTTTTATCAAGGACAGAACGACTGATACAGAGACTGCAAAATGCATGCGCTAGGTTTTGCTTTAACATACCACGTAGGAGCCACGTAACACCATTCCTTAATAAGCGCAACATCCTAAAAATGAACGCTCGACGTAAATTGCACTTGGCAGGTTTGTTATTTGGAGTAGTCAAACGCGGAACACCCCTGTATCTGTTTGAAAAACTAACAAGGGTGACTAAGCACAAAGAACACAGAGGAAGGCAATGTACCAACCAACTCTCTATCCCATTTCATAAAACTACGGCTTTTAGAGGCAGTTTTAGATACTCGGCGACAAAATGCTGGAATAACATTCCGCCCCCCATTAAAAATTGTACCAATAAAGCTACGTTTGTAATACGACTAAAAACATATTTGATAGAACACCAGAAGTTGAATGAAAATAACCGAGTTACATTGTCTATGATATGAATAAAAGTCTGCATTTCAATTTTATTTTAATTTAAATTTAAATTTAATAATAATAATAATATTTATTTTATTTTATTTTTTATTTTTATTTTTATTGTGTGAATTTATATTGTTTGAATTTTATTTTATTTTATTTTATCTTTTATATTTCAATAGGATTGATTACATTAATAATCTGATTTTAATTGGTTTTGATTTTTTAGTTTAATAATTCATCAATGATTAATTATTTAATTCTGAATTTTATTAAATTTAATGGCATTATTTTTTCTTGAAAATACGAATTTTACATTTATATTATCTATTATTTAGATTTATATCTTAGAAATACAATATATTATCTTTCCCCATGCGCATCACTCTTGGGTTGCAACTGAAAACCAGCGTTGGAAGTATCTGCATCCAACACATGCTGAGTTGTGACCCTATTGGCACAGCTTTATGTTACTGTTTCTATTATTTTTTACAAATGTACTTATGTGTTAAGTTTGAATATGTTTGTGACTATTGTGCCAATTAAAGATTTTCTTACAAAACAGCAGAAGAGCTTGCCTGTCTTATAAGCAATAGATACTATTTCTCATCTGCAGGAATACAGTACTATCTAAGTAGTGTTCTGTAGGAACATTTTCTACCGACATGATCTAATTTTAATGAGATTTACTCAGAGTAAACTCGTGCCCTTTCCTCTCTTAAGTAAATTAAATACAATTTTAAATAAAAACTGATTTGATAAAAGGAACACAGTGATTCATTCATCTTGCTTGTACGTCGGTGGATATTAAAAATTCTTAGGCACTTTAATCTTATGCCGAGTAAGTCATTCATCATAGAAGATTGGTATAAAATAATTCAATTATTTATTCTTTTTTCTTTTAAACTTATTCTAAATGTGAAAATGTTTTTTTATGTTTTCTTTGAAGTTAACACATAGCAACTTCTGGCAATGAACTCTCGACAAATACTCGTAGTTACAATTTCGTATATGATTCTTAACTAAATTTGGCAAATAGGAAAAATAGGAAGGACCAACATAGCATAGACAATGTAAGTTAAAAATTGTCTATTTCTATTTGGTGTTTGTCACTAATATCCTACATATTTTGTGTCAAATGCATAATGTAAAAAAGTCACATTGTAACTGGCCCGAAATTTTGTTACTTAACCGCGTTTATAAGAAGGCAGGTATCGCGTAACCATTAGGCCACTGAGTTTCACGGCATATTCTGTAATCCCATATTTAGGTACGTACTAGTTGCCAAGAATTCGCGTGCTTAAAAGCTAACATAAATGTTTTCTTTTATTAAAATAAAAGAACGAAGAATGGTAACTAGCCGTTATGACAGTATTTGAGTATACTAGCCGTGTCATCTGTCGGGTAGGTACTGGCAAGGTCTGAGACCGGTTCCTATATGACCAGTTTCAATGCCAGCGGCGGCTGTGTAACAGTTCTCGTTGCTTTTTAATACAGTGCATTCCTTTGTGCAATTACGCTTTTTAGTAGGTATTTATAAAAATAATATATATTTTTAACTAATATTAATAAAACGAGCCGTTTGATTTCTACAACATCTAATCACTCAAATCGGAATAATAGGGGATCTAGGGCAGTCGTTATCGATGTCAATAACACAACCTATGGAGAGTTGAGTACAGGAGTTTTTCTATCCTCGTAATACCAACCAGAAAAATGGTATCACAAGTCAACTTGAAGAGCCAAGAAACTGCATGGAAACTAAACTTAACTTTAATTAGTTTATTAATCGACACAAATAAGTATTACACAATGTCTTAAATTTTTATTATTAAATTAGATCGTCTAGTGCATTATTTACAAAGTGGTTCTTGCAAACGAAATGCTCTAATATGTGTTGTGAGTTAAAGCCAACATTGCGTTCAACTGGGACGTATCGACAGGGCTGTCTCTAAGTTTACTTAGCCTTGCAAGTAAATGAGTTCAATGTTCAAAGGTCCTAAACAAACATTCGACCGTTCACGTCATAAATCAGTATTGAATTCACAAAGAAAACCTTCTTTACTTTATCTGGTAGAGGCATTAATATTTATTTATAAGGAATTAATAATAATATAATATTGCAACAACACACAACGCAATAATTAAATATTTAATGATTTTTTTATTTTCAGTGTACTTTCATTAACTGTTTCTTTGTAGTCGTAACAGGAGGGTACCTTTCTGTGTTTCTTATATTTGTGGTTGACGGTATAACTGATTTGAGCTTGTATTTTAACTGATACAATATTATTATGTTGAGGTGACATAGTGCAACTTTGTATAGAAAATTATTTTTTTTTCTTTTTTTTTATATATTATAGCCTACCAAAGTGACTCCACCCGCCTGATGGTAAGCAGTCAGTGGAATCCAAAAGTGGCGGCCATTATACCAAAAGCCGTCATCCTAAACTGCTGGTATGGTGGCCTCCACTATGGCGGCTGGGAATGGGGTTAGGGGAAGGGATTGAGGGAGATGAGGAAAGAGGAAAGGGGGGAAATTGGGCCTCCGGCGCTCTCACTCACCGAACGAAACGCAGTAGTACGGGTACTACTACTCTTAAGTCGATCTTCTATGAGAGGGTAGTACTTCCTCGGACGATCCGGCCCATTCATACTGAAATCAGCGTGACTCTACTACCGTAGATTTATTAATATATAAATATTAATACTATTAATATATACTTAATATTATTTATTAATATATAAATATTAATACTATTAATATATAATAGTATTTATTAAAACCTGAAGATTTTTTTTCTGGACACAAGTAGAATTAAATTAGGATATCTATGGGACACGTACGTGTCTCTCAGAGGTAGTGTTTTGCAGTTTTGTAAATCATGAGACAGCCCTAAGTACAAAGTGGTACTCGTCTCAACAGTCGCGGTTTGAGCAATTACCGCTATTGGGCCGCTAGGCCTAACGGATAGTGGCTTGCTCGGAAAGCTCCTAGACCCGTGTTTATTTAACTGTGCCTACTACATGCCTCACTTATTGCCTAATGTATCGACTGTGACACACAGACCTGGTACAGTATTTCTAGTTAAAAGATTTATATTACACGTTATTGCGCACAAAGTACCTATTTTAAACATAAAATACAGATTTTATAAATTGAACTTGGTCTTCATTTATCAAAAGTGTATGCTGTCTGTTCGGTGGTGAGCCCATATATTTGTCTATTCATTTTTTGCAATATGATAGCCAAAAGGTATTTTATTTGCTTTTGCCTAGGAAAGTACACGAGCCAACCAGTCTCCAGGAATTCAGAAAAGCCGCTTCTCCGCACAAATTCAGTGTTCTCTTTAAATCTTTGTTAAAAGAATGAAATAATAGAGTTAGGGAAAGATTTAAGCAGGTATTCTAGATAAGGTTTCCATGGTGTAACGGTACGCGCGTTATAGTCGAACGTGGGACAAAAATCTAATGGAAAACATTACATTTTTAATATTTTTGGTTGTATATAACTGCTTTTAGCAGCCCTCTTCCACGTATAGACATGACCTAAAATTCTGAATGCTGACCTAAATTAGCGTTAATTATAGTTGGCACAGTCCACGTTTTATTTTCGTCGTCAAGTCGGGGAAATCAATAAGACACCTATATATACATAGGGAGGCGGTTAAACTGTTGTCAGTAATATGAGTGCCCGTGCTAATCACCGTTGACAACTCAAGTTTTACTAACCGATTTGAAAAAAGAGGACGTTATTAATTCGGGACGTATGTTTTTGTATAAATATTTAGTTCACAGAATAAGTAAATACTACGAGCGTTGTTCATTTACTCAAAAATTCTGCTATTAACAATATTGCCAGTAATAATACCTTTTCTTTTCTTGCTACTATGCGTAATAATAAATATAATAAGTATTTAAATTGTTTGCTTTTCACATGATTTTTAACCGTGCATCTCTATAATCAACAAATAAATTGGCTCATGGAAGCGTAACTGACAAGCATACGATTAGTTTCGCACTTATGGTACTAGCTTTGTATTAAAAACATTCCAGATATAGAAATGTGTTTCAGAATAATCTGCATATTTATGTTGGTTTCTCATTGATTAAATGAATACATTTTTTATTGTGCCAAATCACAAAGAAACATTTTGGTAATCCTTATTTGGTAAAATTATCTACAAATATGTATAATCATAAATTCATTTGGATTTCGTAACCAAATTTACATAAATTCTTTTTTATTTTTTTTTATATTATAGCCTACCAAAGTGTCTCCACCCCGCCTGATGGTAAGCAGTCAGTGGAATCCAGAAGTGGCGGCCACTATACTAAAAGCCATCGTCTTAAACTGTATGGTGGCCTCCACTATGGCGGCTGGGAATGGGGTTAGAGGAAAGGAAAATTCTATTTTGAATCATTTTTAGATTTAGGATAATTGAGATAAAATAAAAAAACTTAGCAACGAAATTGTTTTGATTATCTTCCTGTGTAGATGATTAGCATTGATTGGCCTAATATTATAACATAACATATTGTGGATTTAAAAACTGGTGTTTGGTCAAAAGCTTTTGATTTTGCTATAATATCAGACATAATAGAAATTATATTGTGTCTCGTGTGCTTGGTCAATAACTGACATTCAGATTAAACTGTTCTCTAGAAGCAGACCACTATTTTCGGCAAGTCAATGCGATCAGGCGGCAACACGACTATGTTACCGAGTGTATTTTGTGTTGCTGGGTAAAAGGTCATCTCCCTAACCTCTTTACGTCGCTACAATTTCGTCTGTATAAACTTAAACATTTACTTGCTGTGTTTACATTTCATACTAATTGTGTACTTTGTTGGAATCAAAGAGTCTATGCAGCGGTGTCCGTTATGTAAATTCCTTGAATATTTAAAGCTGCGTCGTCGGCGATTCAATATTGGACTTCAAGTAAATTGTTGATTTCGTTCAAAGTATTCTCAAGTTGTTACTTTAACTAACGAGGAAGCGCTGAATTACTCTTGATAGTTTGCATTGACGGGTTTAAATTTGGTTGTTGTTTGCTTCAAGGTTCTGGTTAAAGTTTTTATGTACCTAGTTATTTGATAATGTCATTGTTCTTGTTCTGTAGTTTATTCCTATGTATTCTTCAAAATTATTTCTGTGATAATCTACTAATCTACTTGTTTCTGGATTCTTATTCCACGTTCGATTGCGATTTCTCTCAGAAAGTGAATATATGGCCATGCAAGCTATTGTCAATCATTGATCGCATTAATGAAGGCATACATATAAAAACAAAGTTTCACTAGAAACATCTTAGCATTGATTTGCTTTGATAAAAAAAAATATTGAGAATCTTAAATTGAAAATATCATATTTATTTTGTGGTGTTTACTTTTGCATTTACGCAACTGCAAAGATAAAATTTCAATTACATTGGTAACAGTATCTTGCGAAACTTTGTATTTATTTAAAACATGAAAAAGTTATATCAAATTTAAAAATTATTTAGGCACACTTTATTAAGATAAGACTGATGTGATAAGAACTAAAAAAAGTTTAAAAGTCGAGGTTCAAATAAGCAAATATAGAAATTGTTCTGTTTCTGACAAGGTTTTGATTCTGTGGCAATTATGTCCGATTGGCGAGGTCATGTAGCGTTTTTAATGTCACATTTTTAAGATATAGCAATAAGCAGCATGTATGTATGATGCTGAGGTATGCGATAAACTTATTTTTTTTCACAAAGTACAATATACAAATATGTGAAATCCACAGTTAATAAAGCTTGTTGATTTCACACACTCAGTAAAATTATTGGCGCCGCGCCGTGTTGCAGTTAAAAAGTAGGTACTGTATGTTTCAACTAACTCCAAAGCGTAATGAAATATATCTTGGTTATGAATTGCAGCTAAAAGTAACTGTTAGAATGCGGTAAAACTTAGTTAGATTTATTACGCTAAGGTTTGTAGGCTTTGAAAAGTATTTGCTAAAATTAAGGAAGCCAATTAATTAAGAAGGATACTTGCGAGTACCGTAGTAACATTTTGATGATGCCTTTGCGAATCGTTAAACTCAAACTTAATTTCAGTTCAGCAGAAGTAGATATGTAATTCCTATAATTTGTATTGTTAGTGGTTCGTGTTATTGTAGTTTTAGTTTCTATTATAAAATTGATTACTATTATTAGGTACTATTTCCGTGTTCATCATTTTGTTTAGCTTAATCAGGCGTTTTAACATAATCAAGCTTCACTCATTTGATGAGTCACATCAAATATGAAAGTGAATTGTCGCCTTCCTGGTGCCCCTCATCAGAGTTCTTTGTAATGATTCGGTCGCTATGTTATTGTAGGTAAACGTTGGTGTATACCACTGATTCTGTTTCTACCGCATAGTAACATCATTCAGTCATCATTGTAAAATCTTACGGACTTTGTACATTACATTACTGACGATGAAGGAAAACGTTGTGAAAAAACTAAAACACATATAGCACACAGACATCAAGGGTCAAAGTGCTTGGAACTATTAAAAACGAGACTTAAGTCTATACGTGAACTAAATCGGTTCAACTGCAATGAACGGTATATGACTGCGCCTTACTATGAGCTGCAAGTGGATTTTCATACAAAATCAACGCTAAAAACCGCGAGCCGTTTGCAATTTAATACCTGACATAGTGGTATAATATTATATTTTGTAATGTTTTATTTATTTCACTAGTTCTTAAGAATTGCGACAAAATTGTGGTAACGTTAGAATGTGGTTGTGCGCTGGTCAGACGTGAATAACAAAGATAAATTGCTACACCCGTTAAATTTTCTCATACAGCAGCTATACATGTGTACTTTTGTTATTGTATTTTATTGTGAGGTTCAAATGTAATTTTGACAATTTAAAAATGATTACATTTAAAATATTACATTACCTATATCTCGTTTTCTACTGTTACTTAAGGACTCTTATTAAAGCAGTAATAACCACTTCTTGGAATGAGTTCGGCTTTTTTACATTTGCCAAACGTCACGTCTATTGTCTTCCGTTTTTCCCTATTTTTTAAAAATATATAAGATGCCTTCTCAGGTGAAGTGGTCATTTATTAGTTTTGGTTCTCAACAATTATTTAACACTAGCTTTCAGCGGCGCGGTTTCACTCGCGTCTTTGTTTACTGCTTTGCTTCCGTCGCGTGATGTTAAACAGCCAATAACCTTCCTCGAGAACTGAGCTATCATACGCAAAAAGATATTTTTAAATCTGACTGGTAGTACTAGAGATTAGCGCGTTCAAACAAACAATCAAACAAACTGCCACTTTATATAATAGTGTGGAATTGTTGATTAATTTGCATTTACATTTCTGTCCAATAGGACTTCCTATTGGACAGAAATGCAAATTAATGAGCAATGAGTAACAAACGGAGAAAATATATATATATTTGCTCTGTTCCTTATCATAATACTCGTACTTATCTTGCTTTTATTTTGGTACACACTAAAACCTAACAGAATGCAGATACAGCAGTGCAAGCTGAGTGCAAGCTATAAAGGGGTCAACAAAATTTGAATTAACGTGGCAATAATATTTACGAACTTTACAATAAAAGTCTACTATAAAGAAAATACAAACACACACAATCGAAATTAAACAAGACAGTGACAAATTAAACATAATGTTATTATTTCCGACTTTAAGCTCTAACACAAAGGCAATGTTAAGAGATTACGATCAAGGTCATACAACGGTAAATATAGACGGTACTTACGACCTTATAGAACAGTGTTCAGTACTGTCGTTGACTTTTTAAGCTTATGTAGGTCTGAGGACTAGCTTTACGAAGAACTAAGAAACGGTTCTTAAGATTTTTCTTGTAACATTGTACCTTGATTATCTTCTGTCGTTATTAGCAGACAAATTGGATGCTTATTACGCGTACACAGAGTTCTTTTTAATTTTTGCATACTAAAATGATTACACTTTGATTAAATGGTAAGCAGTCATTGTGTTCTAGGAGTTTTTATTTATTTATTTATTTTAAACTTTCTGCAATAAAAAGCTTGCACAAGGCGGACTTAATGCCTAAGGCATTTTCTGCCAGTCAACCTTAGGGTCATGCAGAGATAAATAGGGCAGGTGTCAAAATTGGAAAAAAAAAAGAAAATTAAATAACACAAAAAGGGATATAAATATGATATAAGTACTTACATACATTATATTAAAATATAAATAACTTAATTATACCTAAAATATAAATAAACTTACATATTATATGCATACATACATATTTATACATATATCAAATATATACAATTATATATATATATATATATATATTTATAACTATACAATATGATTACAAATGCATCGATAGAAAAGTTGTAGACACCATTCCAAAAGGTATCGTGTCAAACTAAAACCATAGTGTCCTCCACCATAGCTGCCAAACCAAGAGGCCTATGTCCACTGCTGGACATAGGCCTCTTGGTTTGCCGCCTTCGTCCATCAGTTGCTCGCCAAAACTCGACAAGAACCATAAAAATAATTATTCAAATCCGACTGGTAGTTCTAGAGATTAACGCGTTCAAACAAACAAACAAATAAACTCCTTCGCTATTATAATAGTATAGAAATTCGCGCTTAAAATTCCTGAGATCAAAATTAAAAGGAAATTTTAATTGTGTGTATAAGTATGAACAACTGAATACATAACTTTGAAACCCTTTAGATTCCAGTGTGAAAAGGTAGCACTTCTTACTAGTTATTTATCAGCTACTAGCGTTTCGCCTTCGCTTCCTAATTCGCTATGAAATTTGCAGTTTGCTGCATGGTTTACTAGTATCGATGCTGCTCAGGTCTTATAAGTTACCTTTATAAAACATTAATGTTTTACAAAGGTACCAATAACCTTACCGGAAAAACGCACTAAAAAAAAGGCAAAATTATATTAAAATCCATTGTACGGTTCTTGAGATTAACTATTTCAAACAGATAGACGCTTTTAATCCTACTTATTTCTAAATATGAAATTGTTTTTTTATTAAATAAAAATAGTTAAAAGTAATAATATTACTTTTAACTAATTTTATTTACGAGAAACTTTGAGTTCTATTTTATTATTATCTATTATTATTTTATTATTATCTATAATTATATATATTATATATATTATAAATATAGATAATATTATTATCTCACAAGTAAGTTTTCTCGCAGCAAAACTCAAAGTTTGGAGAAAACTAATAATGTGTTAAATAAGTTAAATGTACCAGTGAAGAAAGTTTCAGCAATTAATTAAAAGTATATTATAATGTGCTCTTACGTAAATATACATTATGTATTATCATGATACGTAAATATACATACCTATACCTATGTTTATACGGACAAATATAGTACCTCACCTTAATACCTTTTTACGGGTAGATAGGTACATAGAAATCATACAGACGTAAGCAGAACTGGATTGGGCTGAAGCCCATTTTTTATACTAACACATGATCCAGCTTACGGCTTTTATCAATTACTAGCTGTGTCTAGCGTAAAATATGGTTTGTTGTATCCCTCGGGAACCAAACTGAACTCGGGATAAAAAGTAGCCTATTTTCGTCTCCGGCACCGAATTTATCTACATACCAATTTTCATCAAAATTGGTTGAGCCGTTTAGGCGCTGAGTGGTAACAAACACATACACACACACACACATACACATACATACACACAAACTTTCGCATTTATAATAATAATAGGATATAACAGATTGATATTGTGATGAATAACATATTTTACGCGCGGGAGAAACCTTGGGGCGCAGCTAGTTATTTATATATTTTGATCCAGTGTCTTTCGTATTAAATTTTATCAAAGTTGTTTATTGAAATTCAGTTTTAATAACAAGGTATGAGCCGGTGCAATATACGAAAGGTAAACTCTCATTTAGCTTAGTGTAATGAAGTGAAAAAGTAGAAAATTCATTTTAGACTCGCCCGTCGTATGTTTTGAATACTTTATTTTAATACTAGCTTTCCGCGGCGCGGTTTCACCCGCGTCTTTGCTTACTGCTCTGCTCCCGTCGCCAGTAGCGTGATATTACATAGCCTATAACCTTCCTCGAGAACTGGGCTATCATACTCAAAAGAAATTTTTAAAATCCTACTCTTAGTTTCAGAGATTAGCGCGTTTAAACAAACAAACTCTTATGCTTTATAGTTATAATCGTATAGATGGTGAGTCCTTGTTTACATACGTGAGTGTTGTGAGGTTGTTTACGTTAGAGATTATAGACTGTTTTCATATTTATGGTTATATAGCATCTCCTTTCTAAATAATATAAAGCAAAGTAGCTGTTTTATTCTATCTGTTTCTTTCCAAAGTTCTTCTGAATAATACAACGCATTTTCATACAGTTTTCACTGTCGTTTAGAGAATTTCTTCTGAATGGTTTATATGTAGGTATAATATAATAATAGTAGAAAAAACGATAATTTCAAAGATTTCTAATCATGTGATAAAAAAGATATTAGTACCTACATACGTTCAAGCCTAGGCTCACTAGTATAATATATGTAATACTAGCTGCGCCCTGCGGCTTCGCCCGCGCGGCAATCGGCTAGCGAGTTTTCGGATAATAACCTCCTCCTTTTTGAAGTCGGTTAAAAAGTAGCCTATGTCCGTCTCCGGCACCAAATCTATCTACATACCATACATACAAACAAACAACCAAACAAAATCTTCCGCTGTAAATAAGTATAGATGGGATGTGTTCTGATGTTTTTACTTGATTAGGATTATTATGTAACTAGCTGTGCCCTGCGGCTTCCCCCACGCGGAAAATGGTTTGTGTTTAATTAATATATCTTGGAAATCCGACCGTATTTCGGAATAAAAATCGATTTCGGTATCATATGTCCGTCTCTGGCACTGAATCAATGTACATACCATTTTCATTGAAATCGATTTAGCAGTTTAGGCTCTGAGTGGCAACAAACACACACACAAACATTCGTATTTATAATATTGGTAAGATTTAATAAATAATATTTGAAATAAATAAATATTTGACTTGGTCAACATAATTTTTGTTTAATTTCATGAATCTAGAGATAGCAGTATATTTAATGGCATACTGTGAATTGTAAGCAAGTCTGTTATAACCCCCTAAGGGGTGATCCTTTAGTTGCCACTTATAACACTCGCGGGAGAACTTGAGACCCCTACTCAAGAGATAATATCCAATATGCTAGCGCTTAGCTCTGATTACGTGGTGACTTAATAGCGTAATATTACATAGAACTAGCATAACTTTGATATAAATGAAAAACCAAATATTTAATAATAAAATATTTAATTTCTTACAAGAAAAAGATGGCGAGACGAATTGGACAAAATAAATAAATCGTGGTCCACACTTGCTATGGATCGAGGAGAATGGAAGTCATGAGGAGAGGACTTTGCCCAGCAGTGGGATGATTTGGGCTGACAGTAACAGTAACAGTAACAAATATTTTTGTTAAGATGTCTCGCACAGCATTATAACCAAACAAAAATTCGACGGCACCGCATCCAGTTCGCGCCAACCGATCGCGTTCGCTTCATTTCGCGCCGCTCCGCACCGCGTTTGGTCACGTAGGCCACTTCAATAGGTTTCGATTGTTTGTTATTTTCGCTCCGCGCCGCGCCGCTTCGCGTTCGCGTCTAGATCGCTTACGCAGGACGTCGCGCTAGTGTTCGTTTAGAACTTAGTATAGCGTAAAGTTTTCTAGCGTAAGTAGTGACACACAGTTTAGTCAACATAAGCTTATTTGCGAAAGTCTCTCGTGTGAAAATATTATTTGTATGAAATATAATCATCATCACATAAGAATAGCTCTAGGTATAAGTGTTCTCAATACAAGCTTACTTTATTTGAATATTGAATTACAAAAATGAATTTTCTCTAAATATTCGCAGGCAATCTTTGGGACAATACAGAAATTCTAATAAATCTATAACGATAGTAAACGAGAGGTATTTGTTCAATATCAATAACACAATAAACGACAAGGTATTGGAACTTTTTATTGCTCAAATAGAATCTTTATAAAACAATGTTATTAAATATAGCGAAATTTAATATTACTGTCGGAATATTATTACTAAGAATCTAAGGCCTGTATTTATAAACGCATCTCAGGTATTGAGTTGAGTACGCGCACTTGAATCATATCCCTGTCTCTATCTAACTAGGGGCCCGAGACCGTAGTTAGATTTAATTTATTATGATTTAGAAAAAGACGGTATTAAGTACGCGTACTCAATACCTGAGCTTCGTTTATAAATACGACCCTAAATAACTTATATAGTTTAATTTATAATTCGGTATAAAACATGTTTTATTTGCGTCAGGGTCAGGTAAAATATTGGCACTTGTATATTAAATACTAATGTTATCCCAGAATTGATAAAATTGAGTTGATAATTAATTATGGCTATATTAAATTGCCACATGGGCAGCTGAAAGTATTAAACTAGATCAGTAATCGAGCGATCGATCTGCCAAGCGTGACAATGATGTCAATTCTCCTCACAAGCGACGTCAAGTCGTGAAAGATGACGATGAAAACAAATAAACTACAACTATCTTATAGACTACTATCACTTTTTTAAATAACTGAATTGACTGCCTCTGTGGTTTGGTGGTACTGTGTACGTATTACCACGCAGAGGTCTCGGGTTCTATCTCCGGGTCGGGTAAAGTGATATTGGGTTTATCTGTTAAAAAATTCTCAGTATTAGCCCGGCGTCTGGAATTGTGCCCGATATAGGTATGGCAACAGGAGGCCTACTCCGAATGTCAATTTTTAAAGTTTCGGTCGGTTGATCGGGCCGTTTCCTACTCCGAAATACATTCGTACCAAAGTTCGGGCCGACCGAACTAGCAATGACGTTTCTCGTCTCGAAGCTTACTCCGAGCGCGCAAAACACGATCGAAGATTTGAATTTGACACACGATTCTTCGGGAGTTTAGTGTCAAAATTCACGATAACAAAATAGTTACCTTTTCATCGTCGAAAGCATTCTCGGAAGCAAGATTCAATACAATATTAGTTAAATAGTGGCAGTGAAGTTGATTTTAGAAGTTTACAAATTATTTTAAGTAGCTTTAAGGATATTGGCAAAGGCAGGAAGGTATTTTATTCTTCGAGCGTGTCTTGAAGAAGAACTTTTGGAACGTAGAAGACGGCGTCGTCGTCGGAGGCCTACGTTGTGAGAGGGATTTGACTTATATAAGATTTCGGATGTGGAGTTTATTTTTAATTATACTTAGTCCGGAATTTTTCAAACTCTCATCGAGGAGATTTATACCTACCTCAGTTAAACCGGCAAAGAATATTATAAAGTGAATATTAATCATTATTATTTTATAAGTCGTAATTTGTGAAATAATACTGTAAACTACTGAAACAAGCATACACTTTTATTATATAGGTAATAAATATTAATCAGTTTACATGTTTATTATTTTTGTAGCAATATGCACAACACAGAGACAGCCGGTAAACCACATATTTATTATAGGCTACCACCTATTAATTTATATTTTGCTATATAATATATAAAATTAACTTTTTACACTTTTGTTGATTAGCTATTATTAGTACTTGCGAAAGTTATTAAGTAAGTAAAACACTGTTATTAAAACACATTTATTTATACATTAATTAAAACCTTCAAATACTACAGCAAAGTATCTTATACTAAACTCAAAAAGTGGTAGGTTGTTAATCTAGAAAGTAGTACAGACCTGTGTAGGCACTACTAGATAATTGCACTTGAAATACTTATTTATTTGTAATATTTAAAAACTAAGTCAATTATCATATTACTTAAGATTAAACATAGGAAATCATAAGTTTGTAAAACTCTTGAACAATAATAAAAATCAGTTATTTTTAATAATTAACAAAACATTGTAATAATTTAACGCACATTTCTTATAAAAAAAAGTTAGAAACCTAATTTAAGAAACATAAACATTATAAAACCACTAGGTAATACACATTCACAATATTATCAAAATAAAATGGATCCTATGGCAAATATTTATTTATGGCAAAATGAAACAATGAAAGAAAACAATTTGTCTATTTTGTCTCCGTGTAGGCTCATTGTCACAATGTTCACTAGGAGCTGGCAGAACTGGCTGGTGTTGGTTCTGAAAATACGAAAATGGAAATTATGTAATATGTTCTATTTTTCATATAATTTGTAAAACATTGTTTTAAACTCGCATAGCCGAGCTTCTGTTATATGATTCGCCTTATAACACGAATTATTTTAGTAATTAACTATGATCTAACATTTAAGTATATATTTTCACAATAAATTTATTCCTGAAATTTGTATAGTTTTAATGACATTTATCAACCTAGACACCTTGCTTGTAAAAATGTAAACATAATTATTAGTAATATATTTAGTGATACTAACTTAAGTACTATTCATTACATAGAATTCTTACATAGAATTGTTATGTGAACATAAATGATTAATAGGGAATAGTATGTAACAGCCTAAGCTTGCACTAGTTAATGAAGTTTTTTTTAAACTTACCGTTGCCATTGCTGTACAGTCTTTGTACAACCAACCATTGAATTGAGGGTGTATCTACTTATTTCATCCCAAAAGCACTGTGATTGTAGTCTGCCCTCCACACTCCTCAGATGGCCCATAGCCAACTCAAGATGTTCCTTAAGAAAATTGAAGAACACCTCCTATTGTTCAGAAGTTCGTGCAGACATTTTAAATTTAAATAAACGTAACACTGTCAACAAATCCTTGACACTAACTAAATAGAAACTAATTCGTAACTCATAGAAAGTCATGATAATGTTAAAAAAACTTTTAAGTAACACATTGGTATAAATAAATCATCATGCATATCAATCGTGTCGGGTTTGTGAGAGTCCACACAAATTTCGTAGAACACACTCCACTCATTAGCCACGGAAACACTTAGCGTTTTTAGATGATAAAAACTTTTGATTTACGATTTGCTGTGTTTACAAAATACTGAAATTGACACATCTTTTTTTGCCACGGCAAGTTGACAGTCATGTGTCATTTTTATCATTTTAATGGGATAAAAATAAAGTTTTATCACATAGACACATTAATTATTTCATTTTTGACACAAATCATAATATTTAACATTTTACCGATACATAAATAATTTAAAAATAATAAAAAAGTAAAACCGTAACTAAGATGTAACATTTTGTAGCCGACCACACTATTAATTCGTTCATTGTTCGTTCACGATAGTTATCACGTGACTCCGACCGAAATTCGCCAATTCGATAATACTTCGGAGTAGGGACACGGCCTAAACTTCGGTCGGGCATCGGTCGGATCCGAAGATTTGATTGAGATGTTTCGGAGTAGGCTTCCAGGCTCGCTCCCTGTTACAAAGGAACAAAAATAAATTAAATGGCGAAAAGTGAGTGGTTAAACACCTCTGCCTACCCGTTTGGGGATAAAGAAACTACGTATGTATTTATGATGATTTTTTTCTGTATTCATAAATCACAATACACATTCATTAGCGGAATACGAGAAATATCAGCATTTCGCTATCAATGCATCTATTTGTGTGTGAAGATAGTACTATTAGCCCACTACAACAAATGCTGTCAGCTTATAGATAACAAACAATACTATCTGAATCAATAAAGTTATCAATGATAGAACTATGGTGCATTAGCATAACTAAGTACAAACAATATGGGTTATTTTGGTTTGAACAAAAATCGGCATTTTACTTTTATACAACGTGAAATGTTTCTTAGGATTCAGGCCAATAATTCGAAGTCAGCGTCGCGTCGTAAAGCACATTTATTGCCTCGCTTGTTTCTGTTATGAATACATCAGTTGCACGACGTTTGGCATATTTTAACTCAAAATATGTTTATAGTAATCAGTAAACTATTCAAATCAACTAAAAATAATTGACTTTAATTGAAAGTTTTACTAGTATATTTCGATTACTACATATAGTTTTAAATTGTCAACAAGTTTGAGAGTACTTATAAGAATATGCTTAAAGAGAGTTTGCAGGTAACATTTGGTACGCACGTAACATTAAAGTAAGAGATAGGGTACTTCCAAATTCTAGTCCGTAAACTACACGTGCTACATCATAGCAATTATAAAGCAAATATTCTTAAAATTAATTAGGTTGATATGGTTATTGTCCACTTTGTTACGAACACAGGCAACGTATTAACTTGCACCCAAACAAGTAAAACAATATTTTAAACTCATGACTAAACTTCCCGCCATCGCACCCTTGATGGAAAAGAGTCCTAAAATACGTGTCTTAGACAATTGTAATCTTGTGACTATTAATCTAATGTTAGGTATTGCCTAACAGCAGTGACTAGTTGTGCCCTTTTTAAATTACCGTACCTCAAGAGGAAAAACGGAATCCTTATAAGATCATTCTGTTGTCTGTCTGTCTGTCAAGACATTTTTCTCAGTAACGCGTATATCAAGCTGAAATTTATATCGTATACTGCAACCTCTTGAAACTTAAAAAAAAAACCAATATCTATGTCAATGTAATCAAAAAACATAATAATATGAAAAAAGTTATTTATATTCATGTTTGTACGGTGTACGTGTCCGACTCGCAATTGACCGGTTTTTCCACTGCGAGTGCGATATAAAGATGCACAACGACATATTGTTCGTGGACTCTTGAGGTTAGATGTGAAGTGCAGAGAAGCATGTCTTTGACATATTGATAAACGATCCGGTCTATAGTGTCGGATATCTCATTTGGTTGGATCGAGAATAATGTGGGAGTTATGTTTTATTTATAGGTGCATTTGTAATATGAATGCATTTGGTTTTATTTTTCTTGGTGAAGTAAAGTAATATTCTTGTCTTCATATTAATATTATTACCAATATTCTTTAAAAATAAACGGAATTTTTAATATCTTATAACAAGTATCTAGTTGGCTACTTAAAACTACTTGTAAAGCATTAACGCTGTAGTGTTTCATAAAGAAAAGTTGTTCGAAGATTTTTCTTGTCTAGTTTCAACTTTTATAGAAAACTGTCGCATCGTCTGTTAACTAAAAGCATACAGATTCGTTACTGTGGACTTTGGGAAAAGGGTGTGGTAGTTACCTATAGCACATACATAAACACACTCAGATACACATTGACTAGCCGCGGGTAGAGGTCTGGTGACCCGTAATACAGGTGGTTTCCTAACCAACCTAACACACGCATCAGCCTCTAACAAAGTTGGTTTTAACCTTAATACTTATAGAAACCTTTGTGATGAGAAATAGTCATTTTATTTATTATTATATTATACGTCTGTACACAGACCCACCGAACCACAGAGGCAGTCAGACAGAACATATAAGTTACACTAAATAAACACTATACTGAAATCAATGCTCATTATTGGTGTTAATTCACCTTAACGAAGCTTAAGAACATGTTGTTACACGCAACTCAGTAGTTCGCCACAACTTTCCGTTAATCTATTTAGACAAGTTTTACCCGTGATTGTGTCGAGGTTACGTTATGGGGGGCATGGTACGTACAATCGAACCAAATGAATGATCACCCACTCTACTGTCGAACTTGTGAGATCCATCGTGTCTACTTCAATTAGGGCGTTTTTAATACTAACATAATAACAGTGTATTCATTTAAATGTCAATTTCTAATAAAATGATAACATACTCGTAGCCAAGTAAATCTGTCGTCAGGCAGATTTCGACCTATTTTCATTTAGATAGATTGGCATAATATTGAGCTTATGGTAAGTCATGATTCACTGTTGTGATCTTGCTTCCTATACTCAACCTGTAACTAAATTTTAAAACGTTTGTATCTCTGAGGTAAATGGCGTGATTTTAAGTAGTAGTCTTTCTGCCATATAATTTCTGGTTTCTAGGACACCCGAGCGTCAGTTTAGAGTTTTTGAGTTTCTTGTGCAATACCTTTTGCAAATTTTAAACTAGATATTGGGCTCTTTTGACAATTGGGGGAATTATACTTATTACTAGTTGATCATATCATAGGACTTACATTATTGTATATTATTTAAAGTTCAAATAATAAAATGTCTACTTGTCTAGCTACTTTGTTACTGACTGTACTAATGTAAAATGAGAATACGTCAATTAGTATCCGACGCAATAGCATACAGTAGTGAAAGGGAATTTTATAAAAGTGTTATAATTCTATTATAAAGCGGAAATCGTTTATATTTAATTATAATAATATAAGTATGTTAATTTATTAGATTAAATAGATTAAATATTGAGACGGGAAAACAAATGGTTTTACTTCTGGTTATAAATAAGTCAGTTATACTAGTATTTTTATTCTAATTATTACACTGATTGCCGGGTAATTCTTATTTCTCATCGGTGACAACATAATTATGTATGAAAAATGAACAGCGCTCCTGGTATTACTCTGAAAACTAATTTTTTCGCTGTCATCCTAAAAAAAATACGTTAGTTTAATAGCTATTGGTGTATTCGTGTGTAACATAGTACTTTGATACGTGTTAATCCTATGCTATTGGATACGCTAAAGCGCTTTTCATCGTTTTCCTAAATGTGCATGCGAACTTTTAAATAAATCGGCAAAGCTTTTAAAACGGTACAACAACTGCATGTTGAAATTTATCACTGGGTTAACCTTTAACGTATACGAGAACAGACCTAGTAGCGAATTTAGTTTTATTTGTAATTTTACTATGTTAGCCTACAGACTAAAAGTTACAAAAGTATTATACGATTAAAAAAAAATTTTATTTGAAGTTTGACCCCAGAACTTTTTACTGGCAGTAAAATTATGTCAAAGGGCCTGCAAGGTTAACTTATTATAATAATATGATTATTCATAATACCTAATGGAATTATTATTATTTGTTTCAGATTTATTATACAGCCACGCAGTTAAGAGGTCAGTAGATTAATATGTCAAAACACTAAACTAATGACACGCGATACAAACTTGTATTGTACCTTAATGTATCACAAAAACTAAGTACTATAAATTGCACTAAACAAGTTCCGAACCAAATACTTTGTTGAATGTTAGAAGATTAATCGACTATTCGAGACTTCAATTAGTCGAGTCGGCAGTGTTCACAAATCAAATGCGATTAATCGTTATGAAGCTTTTATTCAATTGTTTCATATGAAAATAAAACACTGTTAGTACTTTTAATGTAAAAGCCCACGGTTTATTGGTCCGAAAATTGACAAATATGTTAGGAATGGGTGTTTGTATTACTAAAAACCATGTCAACACATAAGCAATGTTTCTTTTAAACCATTTCCGCACTGATATAATGTTAACGATATACGGAAATAGGTGAAAGTAGTATCTTACGTTGACACACGAGTATACACGTATGTTTTCACTACGACAGGAAAAGCAACAGTTTAATTACTCGATTAAATAGCCGGTTAGTTGATTAGTCGAGCTAGTATGAATCGACTATTCAATAAATGTAGTTTTGGTGTTATGTTACTTCTAAAGGCGTCATGTAGTCTCTAGTCTACGAAATGGAACCACGGCATCGTTTTCCGTGTATGTCGTAAGAGAAGACTAAGGAAATACCAGGGAATGAACAGTAGTGTAGCGTAGCAGTACCTGAGAATTGATTAAAAGTATTTCCTTACTGTATATAATACTGTATATTATCTGACTGACGAGTATGCTTACTATAGCAAACTCATCACTTTGGGAGAGGTGCCCAACCAGTTGATGGCTTGAGGCTCACACTCGCCACAGCATGTAAAACATCCACATTTTAGCAGCAGAGCTAAGTGAGCCCTTAGTTACAAGTAAATTAGTACAGTGTTTCTTTGTTGTTAGGGCAGAGTTGAAAGCTTTAGATTATTTTAGCGTTAATTAACGGCAGTTACCATGTGTAGCGTCGGTTTAATCTTCTTCTGTTATCATGAGCAAAAACATATCAAACAACAAACAAAATAACAAAAATAGAAATACGTGTAGGCGATTGAAAGGTGTTAAAAATGTATTTGCTTGGTGATTGTTTCATACATGCGAATATTAATACACAACAAATTTATGTATTATATTTTGTGACGTCACTTATCTGACCAACAGAGACAATAAACACGGCCGTATATACGAGTACATTTCTATTTCTAATAAGTTAAAAATACAAATAGATGTAGTAACTAAGTATGTATTGTATGTACGATATCAACATTAGGTATCCGGCGCTATGCGATGCGATCTCAAATCTGGCTTGCAAGCGAATATGGCATTAGTCCCCCGGGAACTTCGGAGTTACACACCAAATGGGACCACCAACTGTACTATATTTTTACTGCTAAAATATTTATTTACAAGTACACCTAAAATTAATGTACAATAACATAATATCATTGTTTTTGTACATAAATTTAAATATATATTTACTGGTATTTAAATAATATGTAATAGGTACACATTATAATAGAAAAGAAAATTCTTTATTGTAGACAATTATATTTTTTTATATTAATTATACACATGTACAATTGGCAGTTTTATCGTTAGCAATGTTTTTAAATAAGCAATCTCCTTTTTTTTTCTTATTATTTACTAGCCGGCGCCTGCTGCTGCGGCTTTGATCGCGCGCAAAATATGTTTTTAAGATTTACGATTATAAAATTAATTAGATTATTTAATTTATGTAATTAATCATGGTGTTTTTGTTTATCTTTTTGTTCTGTTTGATTCTAAACTTGTTATTGCTGACTTATTTTGTGGTTTGCAGGTCTCGGTTTCGATTCCGAGTCGGGTAAAGTGATATTGGGTTTCTTTGAGTTTCTGTCGAGAAATTCTTAGTACTAAATAGTTGTGTGCTGGTGATATGCGGTTTACAGTATCCATAAAGAAGGCACTATATTTTTTTTTTTTTTTTTTTTTTATATTGTAGCCTACCAAAGTGACTCCACCCCGCCTGATGGTAAGCAGTCAGTGGAATCCAGAAGTGGTGGCCACTATACCAATAGCCATCCTCTTAAACTGCTGGTATGGTGGCCTCCACTATGGCGGCTGGGAATGGGGTTAGAGGAAAGGAATGAGGGAGGTGAGGAAAGAGGAAAGGGGGGAAATTGGGCCTCCGGCGCTCTCACTCACCGAACGAAACGCAGTAGTACGGATACTACTACTCTTAAGTCGATCTTCTATGAGAGGGTAGTACTTCCCCGGACGATCCGGCCCATTCATGCTGAAATCAGCGTGGATCTACTACCGAATCAGCGTGGATCTACTACCGAACTATTTATATTTTACAATTTGCATTTGAATTCTGTTTGTATGTCTGTAGTAAAAATAAACATTTAGGTTTCACAATCTTCGATACCGTTACGTATTTGCGTAGTTGAAATGTATATCAAAGCCATTGAAGTATTAAACCATCAAGTGAAATCCTGGCTATCATTATTGAGAGGGTATTTACTGAGCTACGTTCGTAAGACAATACTTAGACCATGTGGAGCGTAAAGTGCGATACAATATGATCTGTAGACAGACCCCTTGAGTATTATAACGTGATAGGGTTGTCGATAGTTGACACACACGTTTTTAAAGTAACGTATATTTTCCAGAATTGGCTGCCTTCATGTCTTTGTGAAAGAGACTCCTGTACAAGAGTTTATAACATTCATACAGGATATAACTTAGTATGAATAGTAGGTCTATTTGTTGTGTGCATTATGTGCTCTATCATAACGTTGAATTTGAACATTGCGTCGTCGCGTATAACTGGACCGTACGGACGCCTTGATATTTTTGCTATCGCTGGTTAATAATTATCTTATATCACGTCAGTATGTGATCACCTTCTTTTAACTGTTATCGGTGCTTTTCAACTGCCAGAGATGTAACCGGTTAGCTGCCATTTATCACCAGTCAGCTGTCGCCAGTGCAGTTCGATGGCCGTCAGTGATGTGAGCATGCCAATGTGGTCGTTTGGTAGTGAATTGGCACAACGCCAATTTGTCGTTGACCCGTCGTCCGAGGCGAGCCAATCATTGACATTATGTTGTAAATATTTTAACCCATTTTAGCTAGTACTCCTCGATTCTCATCCTTTTCTACTCCTTCTGCCCATAGCAATGGCATGGTTGAGTTTTTTTCATTGTTTCTGCATAGAAAGCACAGCTATGTCCATACGTTGCAATCACAGAACTATGTTATTGATTCTGATTACGATCGTTACTGATTATCAAATGGTCCGTACGCTACCTAATTTGTATAAAATTGACAATTATACTTTAAAAATATTATTATAATATCTTTATAACTGGTATGCGCAACCGCCTTTAATGCTGTATATAATCTGCGGCCCTAGACAAGTGTCAAAGATTTCTATTCATAATATAACGCCAACGCTTATGTCAATCCAATACATTTTTTAAGTCTGTAATGGTATTGTTCGAAGCAGAGTTTGCTTGATGTGTTCAGCTAAATATTTCTCTGTAATTCGTGGACCAGTCTATTGTAAATTTACACTCAATAACTCGCTAAATTTACAGTACGTTTACAACAGTCTCCCTCGTGACAGCCCTGAGCGATGTAGACCAGTCGACCGCAAATTGATTTACCTCCTTTAACTCAAGACTAGTAGAACGGCCCGGTTTGCCCATGTGTATAATCGGTTTGTAGTCTAAATATGAATCGGTTTCAATGAATATTACTAGACTACACGAAATTCAGTGGAGTTTAAACACTGGCTTTGTGTATAGTTTTTACAAGCGTTAATCAGTGAGGTGAATAGGCGCAGTCTCGGAATAATAAATTGTTTGCGCTTTAAATGTATAATGTTGCTTATGATAACAGATTTTTTTCGAGGCTGTATTTTATAGTAACGTGTGGTGGTGGCAAAGAAAAATTGGATGAGATGTTCAAGTAATCCTCAAACCAAATCTCTTGATTTAAGTAAAAATCTTTACATCCGAACGCGATCACTGTTGACTAATCTAGACTTAGGTTTATATGGCAATATTTCGATGCATAATTGGCATATTCTACAAAGGGAATTTACCTTCTACTGTTGCGGTCGTCAACCGTCTGTCAAGTGACCATAGCAAACACTGTCACGTCTGGAAGAGAACTATGTCCTATAGTGGCCCTTTTTAGGCTAGTAATGATGCTATAGTATTTAGAGTATACCTACAATTAAGAAATTTCTATTCTATTCGTCTTCTGTGAAGTGAATACTAACTTTTCCAAGTCTTAATCTAGCAATAGGAACCCTTTTGTATTATGTTTGAACAGAGAAATTCAGAGCGGTAGTTACATTCACAATCAGTATTTCAACATAACTTTAGTTCTGAATTGTTGAGTTACGAAGTATAAGCACTAAATTGTATGACAGATCGTACCGCGGCCGACATTATGTATTATAACTTAGGTAAACTTATATTATTTTTGTTAGGCAAAGTCAAATAATTTGGTATGCGATACAATTTATGATAACTTAAAAAATCAAATATAAATATTAGGTACACTAATTTTATAAATGAACTTCTTTGAAATTGAGCAAGTGAGTAGGTACATAACATATTCATGCTTATTGTCATCCAATCACAGAATAAATTTAAGAATTTTTATTATAAAATGTATGTATTTAAGATAATTACTTGATGATTACAAAATTCCAATTATTATCACTAATTCATTTAATAAAACTTAAATAAACATCTATCAATAAAAAAATACCTTCAAATATTATTAGCTTAACGCCGTGTTTCTGCCCTGAAACAATATTAAATAGCAAACATATTAAAAGTCCTAACATAATTTGATTAAAAACATTATTTATACAAATGGAAGGTATTTTCATTATAATTAGAACCATCTTTGAACAACATTGGAGATGAATTTTGGGTAACACTGAGTCGAAAGCATAATTAAATGATATTCACGAGCCGCCCTTAGCGTGTTATTAAATTTCGAGATCTTATTTTTTTGTTTAGATCGTCAGTGACCGGATAGGACTTTGTGTGAGTGTATAGTGTATTTAATGTAGATAAGTAGCTATTATGAATAATACTAGCTGCTGCCCGCAATTCCGCCCGCGTGAATGTTGGTTATATCTCTGTTTACATTGACGAGTTTTCATACAAACTTTCATACCCTATTCAACTCCTTTTAGCCAATTTAGCCTATGTAGTTCCCCGAGGTCTAATCTATCTTTATACCAAATTTCATCAAAATCGGTTTAGTGGTTTAGGCGTGAAAACCACGTCCACTGCTGGACATAGGCCTCCCCCAATTTTCGCTACCGTGGCCGGTCGTTCGCCGCCCTCATCCATCGGTTGCCCGCCACTCTTATAAGGTCGTCGCCCCACCTTGTGAGGAGTCTGCCCACGCTAAGTCTTCCGGTTCGTGGTGGCCACTCTAGAACCTTTCTGCCCCAGCGGCCGTCAGTTCTGCGAGCTATGTGTTCTGCCCATTGCCACTTCACTTAAGCTTAATTATAACTAATTTATATATATATATATATATATTATCTACTATATTATTCTTTTTCTTATATTGCTCGGATAAACAACACAGCGGATCGTGTTCGTATTATTTCCAACACCTGAACTGACTTAAAATGTTTTTAGAAATAGAAACTATTCTTAAAGTAAGTTATAAACACAATCACACATAGTGTGTCCGACACAAAAGCTAGTAAGAGCAGATAAATCTATTTACGGTAGATTTGAGCTGCAACTGTGAAGGGAGCCAACGAACCGAGAAACTTACTGGATACTATCTGAACCTTATTGAGTGTCGTTGGTGTACTTTATGAGTAATAAAACTAAACAAAGTCATTGTTTGTACTTATAATCTTTAAGAAACTAAAATATATAAGTTCGAAGTGTAATCTTTATGAAACTAAATGTATATCAAAATGTTAAAATGTTAAAATTCTGTTTGATAGAAAATATTCAGATGATGCACTGAATTGTATCTTAAAAAAATTATAAGCTATGCTTTGGTATACTCATTAACTCAGTACAAAGTACAGTACATATTGGGAATGTATTCGACTGCGCCGTGTGGGGACTTGTTTTTAAATTTGCCCGAGTCTGAGTGTACTCTGTGTTCTTTCATTGAATGTTTATAAAATTTCTTGCGACACAGGACTTTATTTATAAAGATTGATCATTATTGTTCGAATTTACATTATTATAATGTTTCATCATTAAAAGTCAAATAGATTACCGCATTAGTTCCTTTCTCTATTAAGTAGGTATCATAAATTATAAATCATAATATATGAAATTAGCTGCCAATTAGATATGTACTGTAACTATACTACCTTCAAATCCTTGCAAGGTCTTCTCATAGCTCTATTGTCAGGAAAGTAGCCGTAGACAAGGTATATAACAATCAAAAGTATCATATAGTAGTAAGTAAGTAAGTATCATACCTACTTATTGTGATCTAAATGAATAAATGAGTTGAGTTTGACTTTAATGATGCTATCTTCTACTAAAGTACATATAATATTTTTAAAACTTTACGTTTGTCACGAAAGAAGCCAAAGACAAGGTTACTAACATTCAAAACTATTACACATAAGTTCTAAATATATAAGTTTGATATTGATTCCCGCTCATCCATGTTACTTGAACATTTAAATAAGTTTTAAAAGTTAACAAAATGAAGTAGTAGTCTAAAAGTGAAATACGAATGTCAGTGAATATTTTAAGAGCTTGATGTCAAGAATGCCCTGCGGGAGACAAGCTGGAATTGAAAACTGAACGAATACTTGTCGCTTGTGATATTGAACATCTCTTTGATAGTCGAGGTACAATCGCTAACGTAGTGTTGCCTGTCGACTGTTCACGTTTCATTTTAGATGTAATACCGATTGATTTGTCTAGTTTATTTTCTCGCGTTTTGAAAACAGAAGTAGAATTATACTTCAAGGATAGCAAAGCATAATTTTATTTAAAGAACTGAAAACTTTACACTAAGTCATAGTACATTTGTAATGAAATCTGGCTGCAAGTAACTCGTATCTTTATTAATATGGCATAAAGTTTATTTTATTTATATATTATATCGAAAGAAAATCTGTATACCTTTCAAGTATAAAGCTTTTCTTTCGCTGAGCACTGTACTTTTATCTGCGAGATAAAAAGTGTAATAATATATTTGTACCAAGGTATCAACTTAAAAATGATAGGCAGAGACATACTTGAAGTAAAAATAGTAAATATTATACCCTTCTGAAGTTTGGTTATTGTTAAATCATGGTTAAATGTAGAACGAGAGATTCCGTTTCAAATTACTATAAAATTTATCTTTTCTAGATATGCAGTTTTTTAAGTACTTGTAGAATAAAAGCATACACAATACAATAGTTACAATTTTATATGGCGTATAACTTTATATGATAATATGCAAAGTTTGTCACTAATGAAACAAAAGAAACAAACAAACGTGAATAGCAGTTCTTCTGATATGTACAAACCCATTTTGCCACCCAACTAGGACACAAAGACCTCTTGTTGCAGCCTAAAACTCGTAATAACTGCCAGTTTGTGCATCATATTGGACATACATTCGAATTGAACAAGGGGAGGTTTGGAGAGCAAGCTCTGGTTGAACAAAAGGACCACAGCGACAGTCTCATCAAAAGCTGACCGTAAACGGTAGAGTAAACCAAAGGAAGCTTGATATCGAGTTTCCACTGTTATTTTATGTTTGTTTTATTTGCTTTTGGACAGCGGGAAATTCGAACTGTTAGGTACTAACTATTCAGAGTGCTGATCGAGTTATACAATGGGTTATTATACGCTACTATGACTTAGTAAAAAAGTACTTAGTACCATAGTAAAATGGAGCTGCCAAATACAGCGACCAAAAGAGGAACAGCTTCAGGTTATTTGTAGTTACGCAAAGATATGCAAATTCCATCTCTTTTCTTTTTAAAGACAACTTCGGCAATATAGGGCAAGGTTCTGTGTAGCGAGAGACTGAAAAAATAGGGCGCAAGCCCGTTACCCTACACATTTCACTGACGTAAAGTTCCCGTTGATTCCTAAAGCAAATATTTTTTGTTGCCTGCTAGCATTGTGTTAAAATTGTAAAAGAAGCTTAAATAAACTTCATAGGAAAATAAAATACCATTTAATATAATATAAATTAATCATTTACACTGAATAGGTATGAAAGTATTTTGCAACAAATAAAAAAAATATTTGCATTATTTGAATGTTTTAAATAAAACTTATGTTTTTTCATGTTTGAAAAATGATTTTTACAATAAGTTTTATGTTAATTTTACAGTCCAATAATTAAAAATAAAGCGGCTTAATTTTTTCAATGTCATGACGGTGTATAGTGTAACATAAGTTGTGGTATCGGAAAAAAAAATTGAATCGATATTGCAATGGAATATACACAATTATTAAAAAACATTTTACGGTTTGTGAGAGCGTAATACATAACGCAGTTTGCCGTGCATTTTATATGATTATGTCTTTTAAGTTCCTTCAAATTAGTAATATAATATCTACAGGTATAGTTTCACATCGCCTGAAAACACTCACTGCCAGACATTGAAACTGCCACAAAAATGGGCTTTGTTACAGTCATCGTAATAATGTGATATACAGGTAACGCTGATGTCCTTTGCCTGGTTAGGCACCTTTTATGTGTGGACCTGTATCCTAGATCAATTTTACTTTACCCATTTATTTGCTGGCAATATTTTGTAACTGCACTATAGCTTTACTAGATTCGACAACGAACAGTGTCGAAGTACAACAGTAAAAATGTCGCTTGAATGCTGCAGGTTGTCTAGGTTTAAGCGGAAAAGCTTTTACGAGCATTTGCCGTACCACCCTGCTACCCTACCCCTCTGATCCGTAATTACGCTCAGTTTACACACACAACAAAACCTGCAATTAGAATAAACAACAGTAAAATGAAAATGTTGTTTTAGCAAATAAAACAAGGGTCGACGACGTTGGTAAATCGAGAAACAATGGTTGGGAAATTCGCTTTATGAAAAAAATGTAGACTGTTTGTGTTTGAATAAATAACTAAGTTGTAACAGTTTTTTGCGTACATTTTTGTAATTCGAACGTGATTTACGTTAATTCAATGTCGTGGAATGAATGAGGACTATTTGAATTGTGTTTTATTGACAGTTGAATTTTATTTTAGTTTGAATTTGAAATTCGAAGTTTATATTGGTAAGTTTTTTTTATACGTGCCATACGTATCTTGATAAATTGATAGAAATCACAACTCACTAGGGTCAGAACAAGTGATGCGTAGTCAGGTACAGCACGGATAATATTATGCTCCTATGATACGATTGGTTTAAATTGGAAGCAAAAAACAACTTTGATGTGCAGTCTAAAATCTCAAATATCTCGTGATGTCGTACGTCATGTTAGTATATTTTAACACAAGCAACAATACAAACATCAGATTTGCAGAGAACTGTATTCTTTATGTGTATCTTACATGACAACGTAAGTAACTGACTCGAAACTTTGACGTGTTGCGAGTCACATAGTTGCATATTTTATAAGCCTTCGTCACGATACCGCCCAAACATGTCGTTCCACCAGTGGAAAAGCGATATAAAATGGGAGCTATGATTTGTCAATTTCAGACATTGCGTTAATCACGATATGATATACATTCCCTAAGATGCGTATTGCGTCGTATAATGTCTTGTAAACTTACGTATTGTAATGCGTGATGGATAATGTTTACGAGTAAATTGGAGCAAAAAGAGTGTAACGTTCTTGTTTATATTGTGTAAATAATACTAAGATGAGAAACAAGCGTATGGTCCGCCTGATGGTAAGCAGTCACTTGGTCCTGTTACCTTAGCTTATGGACGCTTATAACTTATACATTTATTAAATTATTTTCATTGACGTACACGTGCTTTCACCAAAGCTGTCTTGCTCGTCTCGCGACTCTGCATAAAGTTTAACGATGCTTATACAAAGTTCTTGTCAAAACTTTGTCGTATCTCTATGCGCTTTCGATGCCAGCGACAATGTGTCATTATGTTCCTTAACAACTAGTAAGTATAAGTGTCCACATTTAGTACACAAAGTTCTTATCTAAAAAAATGCTGCATAAAAAATCCGTTTATCAGTACATGCTTTTTGTATACCGTTTTTATTGCCAATATCGTAGCTCGCTTTACAGTTAATGTATATTTTTGTCTGAAACAATTTCAGTATTGCCAAATGCATGTAATGTTCTGCTTGCCGTTGTCACCAAAAATACTAACCAAGACATAATCCATTTTGCATTATAAAAATATCTACTAAAATACCAACTACTAAACTAAATTTAGTTCTAGACAGGCACCTGTATTCGTTTGCTGCTATAAACTACTCACAACAATAGTAAAACTGCGTTTAGTTGTAGTGTTCAATGAAGTTTCTTTATAAAGAAGTATCCTGTATTCAAGACCAAGTATCTCGTGCAGAATTATGTCAAAACATATACGTTCACTTTTAAGACTACTGCACTTTGCGTGTATAAAAGTGTATAACGAGCTATATACATTAGTCAACGAAAGCAGTGATACACAAGATCCATTATTTTGATATGTTTATTAAACATATTTATCGTACTTTTCTTGTTGTGTTCAAGTCATTACGCCTGTTTTTTTAAAAGGGGTAAGTAGATGCGTATAGCACCTAGCACCCATGAGTTGCGTTTTGCTAGCTTTGTTATATTGGGCCCTATATCAAACGGGGCAAACCTGTTATTATTTATAGTTTTCTCAATTTTCACACTTTATCACAGTTTTAAACTCTGGGCGAATACTAAGAATTTCTTGTAGAAAAACCCAATATAATTTTACCCGACCCGAGATAGATACCTTCAAGTAACAGACCAAACACAGCACAGAGCTACCGCGACAGTCATCTGTTCTTAAAATATTTGTGTTATATTTTTGTTACGCCACCGTGTTCTGTAAAATTTAAAAAAGTAGGTACTTGCTCTATTTCGAACTGGCGACTTTGTGTATAGCTAAACATTATAACAACGCAACCAATAACAAGGTAGATTGAAACTATCTGGATGTAAAGCTACGATATTGAATTCTTATCTGCGGATCATTACGTTGTCGGATGTGAACTGCTGGCTTGTCCGGATATTGCATCGCACCGATAGCATGTTCGTACGAGACGATATGAGCTACACATTTCCTGCACTTGTTTTACGAAGATTTAAAATCTTCATTTTGTCTTGTGTTCTGGTTTAATAGTAGTTTAAGCTTCGTTTGTGACGATGATAGTTTATTAAGTAAAAGTCTGTAAGAAGAAACGGCATAGGAAGGTTTCTAGACAAAATACACATTTAGTTTAAAAGATTTTTATTCGGACAAGAGATACCTATGAATCGTTTCCACTGGTTCACTCAAGGAGTTCATCTTTTGGACAATCGCTGTTATAGCAGCAGTTTGAGACGATGTCTTTTGGAATGGTGACCACAACTTCTAGATTCCACTGGCTGTTTACCATCAGGCGAAGTGGAGTCACAAGCAGGCTATTTAAAAAATGCTGTATGGTTGTAAAATAATCGATATAGGTTCCAATCTAGGAAAAAATATTCAAATGTCAAAGTTTTGTCTAGTATAAAAATTGAAGCCACAACTTGCGCAGCTGGTGACCACATAACAAATACTAACGTCATATTGTGAAGGCGTATTACGAGTTCGAGGAAGTCGGAACTATTTTTTTATAGTGTCTAGCTAAATTTTACGATAGTATAACAGTTATTTTTCTAACTTGTGAACTTCAGTTACAACAACTTTCCAAAGTACCCACATATTTTTTAAGAAAAACTTTTTTGCGAATAGCTAATAAACTTTATTAGCAAAATGTATGCACCGACAGCATGTTACTATACGATAGTATAACACTAACACTCAGTTTCTGTAGGGCTGATCAACGATAATTGACTGATCATCTGTTAAATATCATATCGGAAGCTACTAATATATGCTTAGACGGGGTTGTGTAGCTGTTGTGATGCTATTAATAAAAAAAGAATCTCATGTCAAGTACCATTGAGTTGCTAAAAGCATGGTTAATTAATTTAATTTGCTCATTAGGTGTATGTTAACTGCTAGTTAACATACACCTAATGATCAATTAAACTAATTAACTCGAGTTTACAGCATAAAAAATATAGACGGCGCTATTAACAACTTCAGTCCACTTCTATACAAAAACACTAAAAATGTATGGGAGTCTGACTCGCGATATCAACTTTCTCACACCAACTCATTTTATATGCAATTTCCGACTACTATTGACTACTACTGACTGCACCGTTGGTCTAGTGGTTAGTGTATCTGACTGCGACGCCGGGTGTCGTGGGTTTGATTCCCACGGAAGGCAAATATTTGTGTGATGAACATTTGTATTTGTCTTCAGTTTGGGTGTTTTCTATGTATTCTAAGTATGTATTTACAAAAAAAAAGTACGTATATGTATTATATTTCAATTATCTAGTACCTACCCATAACACAAGCTCTGCTTAGCTTGGGACTAGATGACGATGTGTGATAGTGTCCACATATTATTATTATTGTCGTTTATTATTATTATTATTATTATTACTATTAACTGTCGGGCAGTAGCCCGCCAGGTACGATCACCTAGCTTGTGTTACACCACCCACACAGGTACTCCCATTGTTATTACCAATGTCGTGCTATTTTATTACTTGTCTCGTATTATGTGGTGTGCAATCAAGAATATTCTATTCTATGATATATATTATACACTTGCGAGAGATCAAGGGGCTGCACCAGATGGCGCCTAATGTAAGAAGTTCCCTTAAATTAGAAGAAATAATATTAAGTTTCTGTGTGAATATCTACAACAATGAGTACAATTGAGCTCACAGAGTTATCTTGCTGTATTCAATTTTTATTACTGGGAAAATTTTACGTTAAAGTATACGGCTGCTTGTTTAATACCATGTTATTATTTATCTATTCAATGATTAAAATTCTTGAGAAGATCGGTAGAGCTAGCTTTAGAAGGATGAATTTATAAGTGACTAGCTGTTACCAGGTAGGAACAGGTTTAAAATAAAATTAATAGGTTTACTGGATACTAGTTCAGATACAACTCACTAGAGTTTTTTTTAGACGCAATGTTGAGAATGAAGAGACTTTCACAATTGGTCTGTTTTAATTTGAGTAAGGACATTCACCGCCCTAAAATATTATCAAAAATATTACACGGGGAACGTTTAAAAGGAAATTATATGTACACATCTAGTTATTTATATTGTTTTGGGTCGTTTTTAAGCCCAAGGTGAAAGTAAATGATTAAATCCTAAAGCTGTATAACAAATTGTGAGAGGGTCAGTTGGGTCATTTGCTATAAAGAAGGGTTTAAACAACGGCGGGCTATTACAGGTAAATACAAAATGTATTTAATTTCCTTTCCCGTTTATTTAGAATATCATAACATCAAATATGAATATTTTTATAGAATAATAAAGAGAAATCGTATACCTCCGATCCGTTTGGAGTAATTAATTTCAATTCATGAGTATTAATTGAATGGGTATATCATTTCGTAAGTTAAATTTGGATGAAAAAGTTATGATCGGATAAATTTTATTATTACTTTTTATTGAGAATGAGTAATATACATTTTATGTGCTGTTTTATTTTTGGAGCGTATGTATGTATGTATACTTTTTTGGCACGCTCTACAGTTTGAATGACTTGATGGATTTTAAAGTATGAGGTGTCATAGGCAGGTGGGCTTTTTGTTTTTTGATAATTATATATTGCTTGTTGTCCGTTTTATTTGTAATAGCGGTAACAGTATATATTTTTAATTGGTTTAGTTAAGTATTTAAGGTGATGGGTTGGCACACACATACAACATTAAGAATCTCGCAGGTTAAGGTACCTACCTATTTATTAGACGAGTTAAAATTTGGGACGATACTAGGGTTCATACGCTCTTTATTTCATATTTGAATACCTACATGTGTTACTAATATTTGATGCGTATTTTCAGTGACTCATACATTTTAATTTTGTTATAAATTTTTTTGTTATTCACTGAGCACATTTTTTACCCAGTACATATTCTTTAGTTTTAAAAGTAAATAGAAGTTTAGATGAGGCTATAAAATATCAAAATGGTTATTCATACTAAGTTTTGTAATTGAGACTTTTTGGCTAAGAACAAACTTTGCGATAAGTTCGGGGAGCCTGAATTATATCGCACGATAAGCTTTAACAAAGCCTAAGGCCTAACGATTCTGATCATGTAAAACACATTCAAAGCAAGGTCACTCCTTAGCTATTAATTATTACTTTAAAAATTGGAGAACTAATAACAGTACATTAGGTTCAGAAAGGATTTTACAACATTTTCATGTATATAGATACATCTAGAATCTAGCCATGTTTTATGTATTCATTAGATTCGTCATCATCATCAACTTAGATGAAATATGTCATTTCCATTTTGACCGGCCGTGAACCACCCTCATTCATCTTCGTTAGATGCTCTCACTGCGTTTTTCGATTCTCTACCAGAATACCATATGCCATTACCTCCAATAGCACATTTTTTTGTTTAATATATTAAATTGATAAGCAACTCTCTGTTGAATTTATTTAAAAAGCGCGATGATTGGTAACTGTCCCATTGCAGGGTGACGGGCTTTTCAAATACAAAACAGCCGGTTTATCTAACTCTTAATATAAATGTAGGTTCTTGAGAGATTATTGGTACCAACTGCTGCAAATGGATCAAATACATGAAAAGTTTGGGTTTAGATAGTTTTGGGTTTATTTGTATCTAATGTTCCTGGTAAATACTTTTTATATTGATAAAATGATAAATGCGGGTTTAGTGTTGAAAGAAAGACACGAATGGAAAAAAGCTAAGACTGATTGAACTAAAAGAATGGTTAACTGTATTATCTACCTATGGATTCAGTGTGAACAGACTCTTCATGTTTAAAATAAATTTTTACATTCATTCATACTCACTCTGTTCTCCGATCAAAGAAGAACCATTCGTCATTGGAACAACGAAAAATTAAGTGCATTCGTGTTCCACAGCGCTATAAAAGCGGTGTTTTTGATTATCGCTGCGTCTATAAATCTAGAGCTGACAGATAGGGCACGTCAGTTGCCTTTCGAACGAGGCTTATTGAGCGAGCAGTAGATTGCAGCGCTGTTTCGCTGCACGGGACGGCGACCGATTTATACCGGCGATCTACAAATTCCACAGGGATTTCAAACCATGTTATTGGCTTATCGTTTATTTGACTGCAACTTGCAACTCGGCATTTCGAGGGCTAAATAAATGTATGATAAATTAATTTACGTAGATTGACTTTAGGCGTTGACTGTTTGTTGAACAAATGGAAGTGATAATAAGCAATTGAGCCGAGAGAGGAGCTTTACTTGAGAATGGAAGTTCATGTTAAAAGATAATAACTATTTAAAAAAAATGTTGCATTGCAAGTCTTGTTTTTTACTGCATTCATATTTGATCTGCCCTTAGGGGATAATATTCTTCTTCTTTTCTCACAATTTGCAATACCTGTTACACTTTTAGAACGTTTCTGTTAGTTCGATTATGCATTAACGCATTAGCTATTCCATACCCTCTCAATTAACAAACCAAATAAACTTTGTTTACCTTCACATACCAAATATACTTATTTTATTAAAGATTCGTCCATCAAAGGCATTCACAAATATGCAATAGACTTCGACCTCTGAATAAGTACTAGTGGCATACGTCAGAGAGCGAGTCCCGCCATAGAGTAAATTGGACCATACGCAGGGCTGCCAACAGCACAAAATAACAAGGAAAACCACAAAAAATTTAGCAAAGATTTTTTGCGTGTAAATATGGCAAAATATATTGTAACTTAATATTCAAATATACTACTAAATAATCATACTATTTAATTAAACTAATATTAAACAAATATCTTGTAATCTTATCATAATAGTAAACTTGAATGTTTAATGTGTCATAGGCCTTAGTAAACATGCATTGTATTCGCTAGTATAAGTTTGCAAAATTTGTTGGGTTGGATGAATATTATTCTACCCTACATAAGTATTCATTATTTAATTAGTAAAGTATTAAACATAATTAAGTTTACAAACTATTTATCTACTGCTTACTGTTATTATTGTATTCATTTTTATTTTATCATCTGATAACTTGAAAGGAGATGGGCAACAATATCATGTTGTAAACTCTGAAGTGGCGTGAAGTCAAATAAATGTTGTTGCCCATTCTTGCTTATTATCGTAAGTACCTAACACTAATCGGCTTATTAACATGTTATTATATAAGTTACATTTTCTCTGTAAGTGATATGTAATGTATCTTTTTTGAGAAAATAAACATCTTTAACCATAAATCTTGTTGAAATGGAACGATTCTAAATGTTTTGTAAGCGGATTACAAAGATTGCATGGTCAAGAATTCTGTTACGGGTTTAGTATGGACTGTGAGGGCTCAACAAGTATTCTAGCGTATCACTAGCCCAAATCAGTCAACCAAATGATGGCGTGCAATCATTCTTATGCAAAAAGTAACAGGAAAATTATCCAACACAGGGCAAGTAACCATTACCCCCACCATGTGACGGCAGTCCCTAGGTCACCGATTGGAGCAGTGATCTAAGATTTTAGTCAAAATAGAAAGCGAATTGATTTATCACACTTTGTAGCAAATAAATTAAATAAATAGTATTATAAAAGTGGTCAAAATATTAATTTCAAGGTAACAATTAAATTAAAAATTAAACTAGCTTATGTCAGTGATTGGATAATGTCTCGAGTATATTCGACGCTCAAGAGAAGATCATCTCTTATCGAAGATAGGTAGATGTTCATAAGTTGGTAGTGAGCTGGGATCCTAGAGGGTGTAAGTCCCACTAAGATAAAATATGACATCTATTTAACAGAGTCATAATAGATTTCAATAACGCTCTTAATGTTGTATATCTCATAGTGACTAGCGGTTTGAAAACAAAACTTAGCTTTAGAGTGTGGAGGCTCAATTTTCCTTTTGCTTTTTCTTCGCCTCCCTTAATCCTTTTACCTAGCCCACTCCTTTCATGGTAGGTAGCTGCTTCGCAGAGTCTCTGGCAAACCAAGAACAATGCTAGACTTTGAGTCGTCCATGAGCGACAGTTACCACTTACCATCACGTAGGCTGTTTGCTCGTCTGCCACAGTCAGCAATAAAAATAAAACTGAAATCATTTGATATTTATTTGCTCAGCCAAATGTACAGCCCTACGTTATAAGGGGTGTCTCCATAAAAGCTTTATGTCGCGTGAAGTAAAGTTGGGCGACATTCCAGCCGCCCATAGCCGCGAACGTGGAATTAGGAGGAAAAATGTAAAGGTTTGCCTTCTCATAAACTATGAACATGGTCATGGGTGTATGATGTCGCTATTGTAGGAATTGTTCTTGCGTAAGGAGGCGCGAATAATGGCGAATATGAATATAAGGTTATTATTATTAATGCAACTGCTTATACATTTTCTTTCTTTCTTTATTTTTATAGAATAATTGCATCGGGTTCTTCACCCATAGTGTACCTAAATGTAAAGATAATATATCAACGAGATTTGTACTGTCTGTGAAATTATTGCAATATACTTGCAATAATTTCAAATTTCGTGAAGAAAACTTTAGCTTACATCAATACCACAACTTCTAGACGCATTGCGCGACTAAAGAAATTTTCTACTGCGCCTTTTTATGTGGCACAATAAGTGTTATGCTCAAATAGGACGGTATAACAAAAAAGAAAGTTCGGCAAATTATGTCAGTGAACTCGGTGTTGGCTACTACGAGTACATGTTCTATAGCTATAATATAATATAAGATAATAAATGAAGCAGAAAAGTTTGTTTGTTTGTTTGCACGCGCTAATCTCGGATTTGAAAGATTCTTTTTGCTTATGATAGCGCAGTTCTCGAGGAAAGTTATAGGCATATATGTAACATCACGCTACTAGCGAATGGAGTAGAGCAGTAAGCAAAGACGCGGGTGAAACCGCGCCTCGGAAAGCTAGTTTATGTATAAATCGTATAAAAGCGTAGGTATATAATATGAGCGTATGTATACATATATTATATAATTATACGTGTCTCGTTAGTTTAAATCAAAATTGTAAAAAGCTACGTGCCTCAAATTACATTACATATTACATTATTTTCCAATATGCAACACAAATATAGGTAAATCAACCTGCTCGTGTTTCATATAAGACTTACCTACACATAATATATTAGCTGTACATAATGTGCCTACAATGGTGTCAAGTTACATTTTTGGTTACTGCTTTACTCCCGTGGGCTATAACGTGATGTTAAATAGCTCTTTCAAAATTCTACAAAGTTATTTTTAAAATTCGACTAATAATTTCAGAAATTGGTGCGATCCGTAATTATTACGTCAACCAAAATTCCTTTTCCTCAAAAATAGCACCACAGAAGAAAGAACAGCAACAAGCGTAATCTGAAAAGAAAATCTAAAACAATGATAAGATTTATAACAATTGTGTTGAACGACTGTGTACTAAGGCCTTGTATAAATAAACAAACTTTAAGTCGAGACACCATTTCGAAGTCAATTTTAAAGGTATTAGCATATTTGGTGTTTCTCGATGCTCAGCGGACGAGGCTATTCCAATTTTCATTAACTTTCGATACGATGATGGTAAGGAACTTTGATTTAGCTAACTAGATAAGATTTTACATAATCGAAAAATCTGGACTGAATAATAGATGCAATTTTAATGCTTATGTTATTTGCATTTAGGTATCAAAATTGAGAATACCATTGTTATCGCTTTGCTAATCAAGAACACCGTAAAAAGGTTTTGATTAGTGTTACAGAATTCATATCGGTATTTGTAGCCAATAAATGTGCATTAATAATGTAAATTATACCAACTGACTACAAGGCAACTAATGTACATACACATTATACTAGAATAGTACCTACTACTGTATCGAGGTGTCACGTATAAATTTCTAAATATCCAAAATGCATGAAACCATCTGCCTCCCTATTTTCCATAAGAATAATATATCTGTATGTTTTGTTTTGTTTTCTTCACTGTTTTTCTCTTTTTTCAGGTAAGCATCAAACAAAAGCGGTAAAGGCATCTTTAGATCAAAGTGTAGGTACAAGTGTTTAGCACATTTTGAAGCCTCATTTTTACAAATCCGCTGTAATACAGATATCGTGACCAGTTCTTATGACGAAGCGGGACATTTTCTGTTTCATCAGTGGGTGTCTGTATTTCGATTTCTTATGTAAAAGCAGGACATTCGCATTATTATATTTTCATATTTTTTATCAAAACGGGATATATGTGCGAAAGTGGGATACATGATCTCGTCAAATATAACGTTATTATAATCTTTAAATAGACATCATAGGTCTTAAGTAGCTTTGTGCCAGTGAAGCCCACGCAACAGGCAGGACAGTTACAATCAAGATGGATATGAATAAATAATTTAGAAGTGACCCTTATACTTTATTCTTTTAAAAATAAATGTACATCATTAAACATGAATAAAGTTCAAATTGCTAATATTTTTAAATAAGTTTTGGTATAAATATGAACGCAGCGTGGGCTGATCCCCACAGGTTATACCGCAACCTGACAAGGGTGGCGGGCAACCGATGGATTGTCGTGAGCCGCCTCTATCCATTGGTTGCCCACTATTCTCATCAGACCATGTCGTTTCACCTTGTATAGTTATTTAAATAAATAAACTGATATACCTATCTCTCTCAAAACTCTTTACCATTATTCTTCTACGCAAAACTAACATCAAAGCATAAGTAAGCAATCCAGATGCCATCAGAAAAGCTATGAATCTAAATCAAGTGGAACTTCATCAAAGTTTGTTGACGTCGGCCCGTAGGCACTTCCAAACTCATTTTCATATTACGGGCGGCCGCGACGCGACAGTCACAGGATTAAACTAAACTTTAATGTATTTCTTACTTTTAAAATATTTTATGGCTTTTTGGTAATGGACGAAATCTTCTGTTTAGCCGAAAGACAAAAATGTTGTGCTGGATTCTTTGTGTGCGAAGCAACAAAATTATTGTTGAGAAATTTGTCTCGTAGAAGGTTGTTACAAAGAATGGTTAACAATTTGTTACTATTATATATCTAAATCAATAAAATATTATTAAGTAGGTTAGACGAAGAGTATTCTTTTGTGTAGAGAGTTTGTCGACACAGAGTTCAATTTGCCTATGTTCTAATGTCCTGTCACAAAATGGTTACGAGTACGCCAACCTAACACAGACTTAGTTCGTCAGAGCAAATTTTATAGTACGTATCTAGTATAAATGCATTAAAAACGAGGCATTGGAGTATTGTACGAAATTAACATGTTTTAAGCTGCTCCAGATTTGCTAAATGTATTCAAGCTGCGGAAATTACATAATGGTACAACATGAGAATTAATTGCCCACATTACCAGAGAAGGCAAGTAATTATTCAAAGAAATGTATTAAAACTTTTTAATAAGTTCATAAATGAGTTTTTCTTTGAAAGTTAATATAGAGCAAATGTTTTATTGTACCTAAACCAATTATATTTTTACATTATTTAAACGTACTACGTTATGTACAGGAATTTCTTACAGACAACCTCTGATGGACAATATAAAATAATTGTAACACTATTAAAGTCAAACTCCTCCATTCCTAAAGAATAGATAAATTTTATCTCGTACAAAATACAAATTGAATTACATTACATACGTTAAACAACAGTAATATAACATAAGTTCGTATCTGTAAATGTCGACACTTTATTTTCGAGTAAATTATGTAATTTTATATGTTTGTATTTAAATAATTCTCTACCACCTTTGAATAATTTTATCTTATAATATTATATTTCTGCCTAACATTTATATTTAACAACATACCAATAAATACCGTAGCTTATTTCAATACAGATTACCTAGAAATCGTCCCTTTGGGCGTAAACCATTTAGATCAGGAACACAATAAAGTAATTTAGGTTAGGCTTACATTCAATGAAACCCACATAGAGACATTCCAATGTGGTCGAGCGAAAATTACACCTTAGTTTCGTCGTGATTAACCAAGTTTCAACACGTCAAAGAGACTATATAAATCATGTTCCGTCAATATTTCTGAATAAAATTTCAATTACATTGTATATCATGTGAGAAATGCTAAATATTTAATTTTTTTTAATGACATTTCTTATTTTTTTAATGTTAATCTCACATTAAGGTATTTTGTCTGTCGGGAAATGACAGACGAGGATGAACTCCAAGTTAGACTATAGTAAAATAAAAATCCAGTTTTAGATGATAATATAATAATAATAAATAAAATTTACAGAATGCTTCACACAAACAAACTCGCTCTCGTAGCTATAGAAACTAAGACTTGATCAGAGCAATAAAAAGCATCACAATGGTTCGAAAATAAAACAGAAATAAGAATTTTAATTTCCTACCTAACCGCGTGTGGTTAGGTAGGAAGGTTAGGTATACGGCAGTCAAACAAGAGATGGTTAGAACTACTAAGTACTATTAATATGCTATAAAAACTATTTCTTTACCCCACCATTTCTGGTGGTGGTTATTTTATTATATTTCGTATTTTGTAGTCAGTACATGAGGAAGATCTACGTCTAGCAGTACCTACGCATGTATTTTAGTAAAGAGGTAGGTATGGCTGATTAACTTTCTTTACTTTAAATAAAGTCAATTAAAGGCGATAAATTTAAACGTAATGTAAAACAAAACATTGACAAGCTAGATTAATGTTTCCTCATGTTTATACGGCTAAAGCAAATTTGTGTTTATAATGGTCAATGATTGGGAAAGTGTTTCTTTTATTATGTAAACTTATAAATGTTTAATTTCACGGTTCGTTAATGTACAAACATAATTCATTCAATACATTTAATTATTGTGAGAACACGCACACGCAATATTCTATGAATACAAGATAATGAAATTTATATCGTTCTTTTAAGTTATTGGGAAGTGCTAACCAGTAACATATCAATATGACCCTTTTAAGGGTCATAACAAATTTCAACCATACCAATGTGGCCAGTTTTATTAACCGTTACTAATGTCAAAGTTTGTTCTCTTATTGCACGCAATGTCGTACGTAGGAATGAGCGTTGCAAAAGCGACGTTTGTCGAAGTCACCACCACTTGACAACCGCGTTGGTAACCGCAGGAAAAAGTTCTTACCGGTGTGTTCGAATCTTACAATAACTGCGTGAAGAGACGAGGTGGTTCCGGCTAGTGTACATCGGAGCCTCAACTGAGTACCACTGCCTGAAATCAATATAAATATAAATTATTTTAATGCGTTAATTTAAATTATAATTACGGATACAATATATTACGATGCGAAGCCAGATTTAACTGTTTCTGGTTAATTTACATGTGCAACATTACTCGATTTAACCAATAAATGGTCAAGGTATCTTTTATTAATTTCTGACATCCTGCACCAATTTAATGCATGAATAATTTATGAGAACGTTAACCCTGCAGACAGGTTGGTTGGTCTTAGAGACCGAGTATTCAATGAATTGTTAACTTATATGTATCATTTGAAATGCTATTCTTTGCCAACTTCGGAGAAATAAATATATAATTGTGACCCAGTACATTTGTGTATAGTTAATTTAGGCCATTGCGTAACCAAAACACGAAAGTGTTGTCACGAATTTGCAAATATAGTTTATATGAAAATCCGCATGAAACACACTGAAGATAGTGAATCGTAGATGGTCAAACCTTAGAAACTACTATTACTATGCTAAAAATTGTACAACAAACTGTCTTACAAGTATAATAATAATTTCTATCTATAAAAACATATCGTAATGTATATACAGTTATGGAAAGGTTTTTTTTATCACGTATACTTAGTATTAGAGATTTTTATGTCTTCTTTCTCCGTCTGAAGTTAGATAAATTTGTAATAAGTTGCCGCATTGTATTGTTCGGATCTAATAATTATGTAAAAGAAAGTTCTAAGTTAAAAAAATATCCCTAAATTCTCTTCCTTTCCCTTTTCCTTCCTCTTTTTTTCTCTTCTCTCTACATAGCCGGCACAACTTGGTTGTGTTTTCGATGTTTACAAAACACTGCCATGTCTTCGATAGGTTACGGTTACCACTTACCATCAGGTGGACTGTATGCTTGTTTGCCACCTAAATTGTATATAAAAAAAACTAAGGAACGTTCTGTTCGTTTGGACACTTTTGTAAATGACACAAATATTTATCTATTGGTAGAATTGAACTATTTGACCCATTCTGTCCACATTCAAGAATAGGTATGAATGGATCAATAGGGACTGTTCAAACTTGTAACTGGTACTCACACATACTACTATTGGCTTAGATAATGAGACTTCACGCCAAATACACACGCTTGTCTTAACAATACTGTCGGTTTAAATACCGATAAATGTTATAAGCCCCTCTAGCAACCGCATAATCGAAGTTAATTCCCTGTAGCAAGTTGATTTAGTTAATGAACTGTCAAACTTAGCACAAGAGATTAATCGGGTGAAACTTTAGTCTTAGTGCGCAACAAAAAGTTGGAAGGAAAATAGGTAGCAGCGTTTCTACGTTGCAACTTTATGTTTAATAGCATGATTTAGACATTATAATAGTTAACGATAATAATAAACCTTTTTAAAAAGTTGCCCTTTATAAAAGCCGTTGGGTACTCAAACCAAGAAAGAGTCAAATCTTTAGGGTCGAATGGGCTCGTAGCCATTCTATTAATATTATTTACTCTCTTTATTTATGTTATTTCTTATTATTTACATTTTAAAATACATATTATTTTATAAAAGTAAAAAATGATTTTTTTAAAAAATAATAAATAATAATTATTATTATTTATTAATTAGCCTACTTGTGTGTCCCACTGCTGGGCAAAGACCCCTCCCTTGGACTTGGGGCAGAGGCCCAATTTCTCCTCTTTCCTTTTTCCTTACCTTCCTCAATCCCTAGACTCCCTTCAAGGTAGACAGAAGCTTCGCAGAGTCTCTGAGTCGTTCATGATTGATACTTCCCACTTACCATCAGATGGGCTGTTAACAAGTCTGCCACTGTCGACAACAAGAAAAAAAACTTCCAAATTATTGATTAATATCATCAGCAATCGCCGGCCATTTGTTGCAAAAAATGTCCAAGTCATCCCGCCATCTCCGTTAGGGCCGTCCTCGTCGTCGTCGACCATCTTGTGGCACCCAGCTTGTGACTATACGTGGCCTTTATCTGGGTACATGCGACAAACATGCCCGGCCCAGTCCCACTTTAGAAGTTCTATTATATTATAAAAATATAGTATTATAATATCTCTATTTTTCCTCACATTTATTTACTGCCATTTATCACAAAATTACAAGCCTTAGCATGCGTCACGGAAAACAGTTTGTTGTTAAAGACTTCAAATATTTTCTTGTTAAACAATAATAGCCGACAGAAGTTTTTTAAATCAGTTACGTAGATTTTGAATTAAATTAAAACAAACAAACAAATATAATAAAATCAAATCTTTTCTCTTTTTTAATATTAGTTTAGATAAAAATAGAGAGACAAATTTTTCTCGCAGCACTTATGTTAGGGCCGTGGTTTCATTTTAAAGAACGTTTCTTTTCCACACAGAATAACTAAAACATGTTTCATAAAAACATGACATAAAATTTTATAAATTTTTAAAATCTCTATTTCTTTTATACGAGTTTACGTTGATTAAGTAGCTTGGGGTAGGGGCTAATGCTTTTATGCCGTTGCCTTAAAACATGAAGAAAAACATAATATCACGCTATTTCGTCTCGAAGGGAAAGGCAGACGCGTATTACAGAAGCCTTAAGAGAGGTACAGTACATTTTTTTAAGAAAACGTTTTTCTTTTTATTTTGCTGGAAAGTTAGTTTTTTGTGCTTTAAGTAAAATAGTGCATTGACAGTTGAATAGGTTGTGCTTCGGCTGACAAAGTTGCACCCTTCTGTTTACACTAAGGGCGTAGTCTGTGCTGGTGCTTCTGAAGTAAGCGACTGAGATACCACTATTGTCATCTGGTGGACCCCGCCATCAATGGTAGCCGTCGCATGCCATCATCTTGGATTTAAAAGATAGAGGACTTTACAGGCAATAAAAAAAAATATCTCAAAAGGTTAATCAAACACGCTGTGACATCTACAAACAGCGTGTTCTCAAGTTAATGGTAACTAATTAACATTTCTGTGTCGTTTTACATCAAATTAAATACCTACGTGGGTAACTTCTTTGAATGGAAAGTCAGGCTAACTCGTAAACGTTTCGTCCGTCATTAAACTGAGTTTAAACGCTGGTAAATTAAGTCTGCTTAAGTTAAGTTGAAACGTTTGTTCACTTAAGGTATAAAAGTTAGATGTACCTTAATTTAGACAATAAGGTTCCTTTTAAATATTTATAGACTCTTGATTTTACGATGTCCAGTCTTTATTCTTCTCTCGGTTTACTACTGTCTTATTAGAGAATGACGTTCTCTTTTTATTGCGTACGGCGGCTGTTAAGACAGTTGTCCACCTGGTGAGTCGTAACCAGCGTTTGTATCTTTTTTATTTCTAAATAAATTATCAGATAGTATCGAGCTTTTGTTTAGAGGAGGTAATTAGATATATACGTCCGATATTTCAGATATGGATATATATCATGTAATAACTCTGATGGTAGCGTAGTCAATCAGATAAATGTTTGAGATTTAGAGATACTAATACCACTTCTTAACTCCACTCGAGGATTGATCCAGGGACCTTAGCAGAGGCAGTCATGAGTAGGACCCATCCGCTGCACGTCATAAGCTTTTAATCAATTTTCAAACAACTTACCTATAATAGAACTTTTTTTGCCTAAGGGGCGCCTTCAAATTTGCTGCAAAGTGTCGCGCCGCGGCAGCATGGCTTAAGTGCTGCGGCCGCGCGGTTTGGGTGTAAAGATTGGGTGTAAAGGTGGCTGCAGTCACGCGTTTTTGATTTATTATAATTTTGGGAACCGCGTGACCACAGCGCTGTAGCTGCGCTGCCGCTGTGCAACACTTTGCGGCAAATTTGAAGGCGATGACAAAGATGGTGAAAATATACATTATAAAAAATAAGAATATGTAACATAAATGATGTGATAAACCATAATAGTTTATTGTTGTTCACAGCGTTCAATGCATATTAAAAGAACAAAAACAAAGCAAAATTAATGGTACGACTATAGCAGTAAATCTGTGGCTTAGACTTTACAAGCTTTTTTGAAAACCCTCGTATATATTTTACTCAGAGTTATTTGTCTGTGAGAACGAACATTTTTACAGCAGAAATATTTTACATTGCGCACGTTCGTATGGACAGCTTTCATTGTCGCGGTGTACCGCCGTAGGAATCTTCTAAAGAGAAATCTGTGAAACGGTTTGTCCTTTCAAACGGACAGCGGGTTTGAGTAACATATTTCAATGATGTATGTTTATTTTTAAACACATTCTAAAATAAAATGTGGTATAAAGCGTGAATGTCAGTGAGTAAGTGTTTTAACAGTGGTTTACTGCGACCTTTGTTTAAAAATGTAAAACCTAAACAATTGTAAAGCCGCTCCTTGAAGATATATGTTCTGAGCTATCTTTTACTACTTGCTTTCACATAAAGTACAACACAATGTTAGACTTAAAATATAGCTTTTTCTTTTGAAATTTTCGTAAAGCTCGTTTAGATACTAGCTATTGTGAAGCTTTTCTTGGTGGATAGATTGTGTATTGTTTGTGATGGAGGCTCTACGATAGTCGTAAGTTAGACCAAATCAGTATGCATTTAGTAGACTGATTAGGTTGAATTTTTGACGAACGTCCGTTCAGCAGAAAGAGTATTCAGGCTGATCAACATACTTTACATGCATAGGATTTTTTAAGACAACACAAAATTCATATCCCTTCCGCAGTGAAACAATCATAGGGTTTTTTTAAATCTTGACATTAAATAGCTTTACCAGATTGTCGATTCACTGTATCACGTTTACAAATCTATCTATACTAATATAAAGCGGAAGAGTTTTTTGTTTGTTTGTTTTAACGCGCTAATCTCTAGAACTACCAGTCGCATTTGAAAAACACTTTTTGCGTATGATAGCGCACTTCTCAAGGAAGGTTATAGGCTATGTAACATCACGCTACTGGCGACAGGAGCGGTAATCAAAGATATAAACCGCGCTGCGGAAGGCTAGTGTAGTATAAGAAAAACTCTAGTGATATTAAGACCAACAGAGAACATTATTATTATTTCGGTTGTCAGAAGGAGAAGGCATCATCTAATTTCTTATATACTGAAAATAGTTTCCCATAACCTTAAGAATTTCGTTCATTATACTACAAGTATGAATGTATTACATAGCTATAAATTATGACATTATTAAATACAAATCATCTTAATAACACCTAGGAACTGTATTTACAACCTGAATAAGTCTTGAAGTACACTGTTTAATGATTTAATTGCCATTTCAGCTTTATACAGAGTATATTTGTTATTCTATTCAAGTTTAAGTGTGATTTATTCGTTCTATTTGTTCCCCGAGCCAGAAGTGTCACTGTTCGATCTAGCCATTCTTTCACCTATCAATTCCACCTCAGCTAAATTGATTGTCCGGCCCCATGCCGCGATTTTTCGATCACTCTTTTGAGATCGCGACATTTTTCTAACAGACGGTTTTGGTCGACGAAATATTGTAGTAAAAGTAATATTTAGTAAAGTTTGTTTATTTGCTTAGTATTAGTAAAGAGGCCCTAATATTTTTCAATCTTCTGCCTATGCTTTATTGTTATTCTTTTTTAAAACATACCTATATTACGACATTCTGCATGGTGGTAAGCAGTTTGGGATACCATCCTAAGGATTTCAGTATAATATTGAACGGCACCTAGTAAATTTGTGATTTCTTTTATCTGAGAATAAAAGATAAATAAATAAAAAAGTTAGGTAACAAATTTCTTACGATTTTTCTAACATATATGACAGTTAAAAGACAGACTACTTAAAAAAGCTTAGTACTGATAGACTGTTAGCGTCTTCATAATTCAATCGAAATCGATTTAAAAAGGTTTATGTAGTTTTTAAAAGTATATACGCTGTGTTTAAATAGTATGGTTCTATAAACCAGTTTTGTGTTTAATGTGTTGTAAATGAAATCTTAATTATAACCCATTGTGAGATGCGATAATTATCAAAGGCCAAGCAACTTGAAATATCTTTAATAGCTTTTGAGTGTTTCATAAATGTAAATTGCCGAACCTCTATTAAGAACAAGTCCTGGTAATCTTATACGATATCTTACATGGTCTAATCATAGTCATTACGTTAATAGTTGTATATTATGCCGGATGATGCTTCGGTTCCTTGTTTTTATTGATCATGACAAAATTAAGTATTGTTAATTAGACGTCCACTGTTGCATACATTAGTAGTCTCTTTGGGTTTATGGTTCCTACAGCCGCTGACTTCACTCGGCTTATCTCATCTTTTCCTCTTTTTTAATTTTTATCCTCCAATCGATAAAATATTTTATATACATTAGGTAGAAGTTCTTTTTGTGCTATATACCCTCTGTGAGTAGTTTGAAACTACAGCCACAGGGTACCACGCAAATTAACAGATATGAGAGAGTATTACTCGATCGTCAAATTTGTTTAAATATAAGAGAGTTTTAAGAAATTCTACATGTGTAGCAATGATTTTCACTACTACTGCCACTGTAACCGCATAACTTATATTAAGCAATATCGTAAACAAATCACTAATGAAAGTTAGAAAATAAAAGAGAGATGTTGCTTATTGCGGGAGTTGTCTTTTACAAAAAAAATATCATTTTCGCTATATGATTGACCGGTTTCTAAAATATGAACATTAAATACCTCACATCTCATCTTCATAGAATTCAGGATACAATAAGACCAGTTCAATCCCGTATATTTCCCTTGGCGCTTCTCATTCACGCTCCTGAACGAACATCGCCAGTTAATGTTACTGCGTTCATTTTGCATAGACGTTACTTTTACTGCTAACATTACATGCATTGTAACACTCGAGCCAGTGGGAATAAAAGTTATGACGTTAAGAAAACTGGCTGTGAAGTTCTTGGGATATTTTAGTAGATATCGTGGAAATGGCCATAACATTGTTGAGTTTAAAGTTTCTAAAACCACTCTTCGCGAAGGACTCTCCCGCATAAACTGCTGAGAAGATGATTGATTACACAATTTGTTTTTTATCGATACTATTATAGAAAACGGATGCGTTTGTTTGAGCGAACTACCACTCAAATTTGATAGATTCTTTTTGTATTTTATGTAGCTTAATTCTTGAGGAAGGTTAAAGGCTATGTAACGATCCTACGAGCTATGGGTGCAGTGCAGTAACCAAAGATGTAAGACGCGCTACAGACCTAGTTATTTTATTTTATATATTTGTACACGAATTGTTTAAAAGGTAGGTACTTGATTTTTTACTTCCAAATAGGTAGGCTTATACTAATACAATGTAGGTATATTATAACAAACTTTTTATATTTTAGACCTATAAGTTGTAAAGAAAATTTGGCGCTGTTTATTATTCATACCACTAATCTGTAAAATACACGTCAATGCCAGAGCTCTTTTAAATGGTCATTGACTGGCGATGGAAAGATATTAACGAGCGTCTCAGAGGTTTTAATAGGCTAGAGCTAAAATTAGAATACCTGTATTCATAGTCAGATGGAACACAGATTAGTTCTGCATAAAGTAATGTAGTTAGATCAGTTTAAATTGCATAATGAACTTAAAATAACTATTCGGAGGATATTAAGACAATGGTGCTATGTTTATGAAACAGGTATTAATTATTATAAAAATCATTTGTTTTGTATGAGAAAAATGATGTTTGTAATTATTATACTTACTGTTGAATCACTTAAAATTCAGTAAAATTTTCAAATCCTTAATGTTGAATTGCATTTTCCACTTTACTTATTTTAAACTAAGATTTGGCACGACAGAGAAATTAAACATTGATGAAACGGTGACAGAGCAAACGATAAACCTAACAGTAGCAATTGAACAGCTTGTAATGAACCTTATCTCTAAGGCCGCTATTAGACTATCATAGAAATATGATCAAAGATGTGTAAGTCATTTTTAAATGAAGAACATATGACGGTATAATAACTACATATGATTATCTATGATGATAGTTTGAGGGTCGTCGATCTATGATCATAGAATTTGACAGATATGAAATCATATTTATATGATAATGTAATACCGCTCTAATACTGCTATGGATTTCTAAACAGATGAATTCTTAGAAGTATTCTTCTTTAGATTGGGACAGTTCGGTTTGGGAAGTATCTGTACTCTATAAAAAATGCTACTCCATCCGTACTTATATAATTAATAATTTCATTTTTTTAAATCTTTATTCAATTATAGTTCTAATGGTTTATTTTGTGGCTTTTTCTTTCTCCTACCATTCGGTATAATACTAAATGTGTATATTATAAGATCTAACCATTTAATCTGAAGTCGAAAAGAAACTAACCAACTAACTCTACTATGTGCACGACTTTTTGTCGCATTATGGTTTGAAAAAGTTCTCAGTGTAGTCACGTAAGTACGTCGTGAGCTTAACAACTCAGATAAAATTATCACGCGGAGAAAAACTACTACTATTTGCGCTACGTGATATATGACAGAATAATTACGTGACTGTATTAAATTATTCACTAGGAGGCAGTCGACCCATGAGGACGGATAATGATTATTTTAGTTTCGCCGTCATTATATTCTTACGGTATAGGAGGATAATGACGAATTCAAGTCTAACCGATTACCACTGAATTTTACATGACGCTAGTTGACTATTCAACAGGATTGTAGGTATTTGTGTTAAAATGGGCATCAACAGCTTAACGTGCAAATTCGTTAATTGTTGCATGTGTGGAACTCTAATAGATTCACCTATGGGTACAATGGCGATTGTGTGACAGTCTAGTTATTAAGGTATTACGCGTGATATATCTGTGTAGTAAAGTTATCACGGGCAGCTTGTAGGTGATCATTTTCCGCAAATATATTCCAAAAAAATGAAAATGAAAAAATATTTATTTATATAGGTTAATTAAATTAACACTTATGAACGTCAAAATTTACAAAATGTCAGCCAATTAACCTACAGCCAGTTTGCTGACGAAGTAGAGCCATGTGAAGAACTCTTTTTTTATCGCAATTTTTATAAGTTACAATTTCAAGTAACATGCAAAGTGACACAGGCATTAACACTTAACTCTATAGGTAATTAATTAATCATTATAATATTAAATAAATGTCAATAAAGAAGCTATTTGCTGACAATTAGTATGGCAAGACTGGGGATTGCCAAACGGTAGCTTACCAGATCACCATGGTAACAGCGTCATCAAAGTTGCGGCCATTCACAGCATTGCAATTTTACCAAATAACTTTCTAAGAGAAATTTCGCTGTAATAAATCAAAGTTACGAGTTATTATTTATCTAAGTCTCGAATCGACTCGAATTCAAAATATAAAGGTATCTTTTCTATGATCGAATGAACTGGTTTATTCGACGACCAATTGCTTATTGAACTGTGCACGTGTAACCAATGGAATAGACTGCAGTTATTCACATGTTGGGATGCATTCGATCTGTTTGTAATCGGACATGGCAACAGTTTTTTATGTGTATAGAAATAATATCAGAGGAAAAAAAATTCTTTAAAGAAAATGGCGTTATATTTTTATTTATTTGACATTTTTAAATTGATTTATACAAGAAAACAAGTAAAAATAGTGTAATTTTTATATAAATTACCAGTTAAAAGATTAAAACTCTTAATTTACAAAATACTCGTATCATTAATAAATGATGAGTTAGTTATCTTCTGCTGGACTTAAAAGCAAAAACCAACAACTACTTTTGTATACACTTAATAGAAACTCAAAAGCGTCTGAAGAGGTTTTATACATAAAATATGAGACATAAATTAGGATGCACTACGAACACGAAATGAGCTCTGTAAATAACTATCTTTCTGAAGCCTGAGACATAGTCGTTCATGAATATTATTGTCTTATTTTATTTCATTTTTAACCGACTTCAAAAAAAGGAGGAGGTTACTCAATTCGACCGTATATGTATATATTTTTTTAATGTGTTCGTGGATAACTCCGTCGTTAAAAATAAGTTGCGTGGTTTGGAAGAAGTTTAGCGGAGAAACAGGAAGAAGAAAACAGCAACTTTTAATCTATTTACAGATTGAGAGTTAACGTTGCTATTTTGCACGCCAGCCGCATATAAAAACGCTTGAACTAAATCCTGAACCAGGACCTGAATATTCACTTTGCACGCATTATCATCAGGACAGTTTGCGTTAAATGAAGTCCAATCAATCAATCAAATCATTTATTTGCTTAAAATGAGGTACAGAAGTTGTTAATAAATTATTTTGAGCAGAGACACGTCCACGGTAGATCTGTCACGGTGTCCATGGCGATTGGCTGGCCGGTAACGTAGCATCATCATCTGAAAACCCAATATGTGCTGATTACAATGTGCAAATATTATGAAAATTCGTTGTATACGACGTGTTTTGTACGTGGAATGAATGTTTGAACGTTTTTGCTGTTAGTTGATTTTTGTACGCAGTTTACCATAATTATTTTTTGTTTACAATATTGGTTTAAAACTTCAGGAAAAGTCTCTATTTATATGAAATCAATGATATCCCTTTAACAAATATGTCAAAAACACTATACACTCAGCGTTCCAAAGATATTTTCCTGAAGCTCATGAAAGGATAATAGTTTGTAACAATATTAAGCTGAGCGAGCCGGGTCATCGTAGTTTGTCATAATATCTTGACACAAAACTGTATAAGTACGCCGTTATATCAGCAAGCTATTATTCTTAGAAAAATTACGGTCATTTCTACAGGACAAAGTTTTTAACAAGATTAGCTGCCGGCGTCCGCTGAGGCGAAATCAACGTAATTTGCGACAAATTACAAGTTAACAACATTTTACCATTCTATCATTGTATATAAAAATAATTTTAATAAAAAGCATGATAATATTTTTATCTGGTGTGAAAAATGTAACTCACATAGGTCTTATTACCACTTCTATAGTTATTGAAATCGCCTTAATTTTTCTGATTATCATGGCGAGATCCGAGTTAGTGCCCGGGAGTCTTGAGGAGTGTCATAAGTCTTAGCGCACAGCTGGCTTATAGGATAATCAAACTTACTGGTGTTCTGTGGACCTTGATCACAGCCGCAGCAGATGTGTTTAATTTGTAGTATGAAATTAGCGTACAGTAAGACATCATTCACAGTACTCAGTGCGTAAAAAAAGGACATGACAACATCTTTATAAATTGTATGAGCTTACAAGGGAGCTTTGTTAAGTGCATTGAAGGCAATTTCTGGTTAAAATAAACTCGCTCAAAAAGGACATTAACTTTAGAAGAAGCACTTCTGTGATTAGTTGGTTTTAAACACGTGTTTGAAACAGACTTACACAGCTGTGCTTCTCCTTTACAGACGTCTTTATCGGAGCGACTTGGCACCATGTATGACACTGTCATGATGAGTATTGTTTAACGAACTAAATGCTCTAATATAAGCAGTATTTCACAAAGTCTCATGTTTATCATTTTGTTTGTTCACGACTACGGTATAACTGTTTCAAGTGTTGTCATGTTCTCGCTTCATTGCGTTATATCTGTTTCATGGTTTGCATTACTGCTTTTAAAGATTTGTACACTTTTACTGTATATCGTTTCCTGTTACTGCATTCATGTCTGGGAAACTAACAACAATGTTGGTTGTTATGTAGGGCATGTTATAAATTTGTGTTTGTGATGATATGAGATTTAATATCAGGTTAAATAAATTAATAATTGTAATATAGGTTATATGTAATATAGGTTACATATATAATATAGGTTAAATAAATTAATAATTGTAATTGTAATATAGGAATACTTATTCCTATATTATCAGGTTCTGATACATATAAAATTAAATGCTATTCGGCTTAGACAAAATCGTCCTCAATTGCAAAAAAATTGTGTAGCGAATTTCCTATCTAAAGGAAAGTTCTAAAGTTAGGATTACGTCGAGTCCAATAATCGGATAGTAATACTAAATACAATGGATATACAAAACAGCAGATCTTACCTAGTTTTTATGTCATGGCACATTATATTGAAATTTTCCTTTTCCAATCCAATTTTTCTTCTTTCATTATAAACTTAGGTTGTTTTTAGAATGTAGATTCTGGCATAGGTTCGTGAAGTAGGGCAACAATAACCCTAGGAAAAATCATATTTATTCATTGCTTTCGTATGAAATAGATAAAATAATTAGCTAAATGTCAACAGTTTGTACTCCGCTAGAATTTAAAGTTAATAATTCGCCAATATTTTAAAGAAAAACCTGTCATGTCAGCTGGGCAATCACTGTGATTTTAAAAGTGTTTTTGTTTTTAGATTTTTTTTATAATATTTCCATATCTAATAATTCTTTAGATTATATACCTATAATAGATTATATATAGATTTAAATTGTTATAAAAAAATTAATAAAAATTGGGTAAAACACTTGCATCAATCCCTTAGGCGGACAATCACTATAGCATAGCGTTTACCCAATGTAAGCAAATACTGGCTTTATTGATGTTTATTTTGTAATGTAATACAGTTACGTGTTAATACGGTTAGAGCAGTACATAATACATGCATGCATGTATAATTGTGTAGGAAGTTCGTGTTCAGTGAAATGTAGATTGCCTGTTCTAAGAAATGTATTATTACGTATGTTTGCATAAACATGATTCGTCAATAGGTAGGACTACCTTACATCCATGATTCGCCATTATAAACTCTGTCTATGCAATATGGTGTATAATGTCAATATAGCAATACATGCTGTCTAGCGATAATACTAAAAAAACATATTTTAATATTAGTAAGACATTTTCGAATTTCATGAATATACACCGATAGTAGTACATTGATGTTAGTTTCGTGTGCATGATGATACTCTAATAATATGCGAGGAATTTGCCGTAAGTCTTTTAAGGAAGGTTTATTACGCGTTACCTTTTTGTAAGAAGGTTCCAGGGGCAGTACCTATATAATCTTGACCGCATAGCTTAGAGCCGTGTCATAAAATGTGATCGCGATCCACAAAGATAAAAAGAAAAATAGTAGATTAAATTACCTATATTATTATTAGTTTAATAAATATATTTTATATAAACTTATGTTGACTAATTAGTTTCACTTGCAAAAGTTGATATCGGGAAAATATTGATATTGTAGTTAATGTAAATTTGGGTTCTGCTATAAAATCGGTATGTATCTAATGCGTAGTTATTAAATAAAGTAGTTTTATTAAATATGTTTGAAGGATTCGAGCGGCAGTCGCGGATTGCTGTACGGTATATAATTCTATAGTTTGTAGGTATTTACCTAGTTTATTATTTGCAAATAATACATATTTAACGACTTGCAAACAGTAAATCGTAGTGTAGTGCCGTTGCACCATCGCATTACCAGGTGACTAATCAATAGGTTAATTAATGTTTAATTGAAGTACGAAATGCTTCGATAGCACAGAATGCGGCAGCAAATCCAATATTTGTACGTCATTAGCGTTGCAACTAATTAACTTGTCAAACTCGAAACCGAATTAAGTATTATTTTCTACATTTAACGTAACGCTTTGTAACCTTTGAGATATCTTAGTTTAACAGTTATTAATTTGCATTACCTACTGGTGAAGCATGCGTAACCATAAATTTTGAATAGGCAGTGTTCGAAAAAGAAAAAGAAATTTTGAATTCGAATTCGATTCGCGGTTTTAAATGAAACTTTTTTACTACGGGCAGATTTTGTGGTCAGTCTGGTTCAGATCACGGACAATAATTCGGCTTTTATTTTACGTAATCTAAATTGTGGTGCAATTTTGTACCAATAAAAGTGTTTGATTAAGTGTAAAATAAGTGACTTAGTGTGTATGAATGTAAGTTTATTTAAATAGGTAAATACCTACATATTAATATTTATAGTATTTTGCTTAGCTAAGCAAGAAAGAAAACAATACTCGATTCATCTTTGTTAGAAAACGCCTAAGATTTCACAATTCTAAACTGCACTTAAGTCGAAACACAACTTTAAAATTATAAAATACTTATTTGATTATTTTTGATTAATTCAATCAAAAAACGAATTACTTTGTGCTATGTAAATTTATTTTTTACTTTTTAGTTTCCTTCCAGCTTGAAGTCGGTTTTCTTTTCGTTAAAATTATTTTATTTTACAATTTTTAGTGATGGGTAGACCTAAATCACACTTAGGTATTATTTGTGTAAACACTAAACATTATGGCATATTGAACCGTATGAAGAAAGCCCGACATGACTGCTGTTGAGGAATTCCCTCGACTGTCTATGGTCACCTGTAATGCCACTTATAACTCATATGGGAGCAAAGTTCTCATCATTAGAAATGAATTAAGTCCAAACACTAAGTAATTGCTGTAAATCGTTAAGGAGTTCTCTCAACTGTCTTTGTGCTCCATCATCAGATCGACTCCAAACCTTCACTAAATATAACATAACAAATGCACTAGACGTCAGTTAGATTTTCGAAAGTTCTCCTAGATTTCTCTGGGATGTCATCATGAGATCCTGGTTTCCTTATCATGGTACCACCCTTGGAATATCTACTTTCCAACAAAAAAAAAATCATTAAAATCGGTTCATAAACGACGAAGTTATCCGCGAAAACACATAAAAAAAATATAAACGTGTGAATTGAGAAACCTCCTCCTTTTTTTGAAGTCGGTTAAAAATAGAAAATAATACACGCTAAGTTTAGTTTGACATTTTTAATATTGAAAACTAAAACAATTTGTTTTAACGAATAATGAAATAAGTTCTTTAGTTGCATTAAGCTTCTGCTTTAACACACTTCTTCATCGAAATTTAGATTCTATGAGTATGAATAGAAGATTTTTTAAACTCGATTTTATGCAATACATCTATTCAACACTGAATCGCTATTTCACTACAGACATACTACATCTGCTATCATCCAGCTACTGTGTTTCAACTCTGCATCACCCGGTTGACTGTTAGAGAATGCCGTGTTATACATTCTATGCTTAAAAGTAAATATATACCAGTATATAAAAAGCGGCTGTTAAACGTATAAATCTATTGATAAATGATACTTCTCAGATGATTATAATGTTTTACATGGCCGTAGCGAATAATGATGTTTATCACTTGATGGGAGCACACTAATGGGTATCAGAATATTAGTGTAATGTGTCGATTTGGCTCTGTCCCAGCGTATTTGGCTCAGTTTCGCCCGCTGTATACTCGTACTTACTGCTTGTTATAAAGGTTGTATCCAACTAGTAAAGCATTAAATTCTTCGCGAGAAAATAAGGTCGTTACAAATTTCTGGAAACTTTTTAACCCATTGGGTGTTTTTTGTGGTTATGCCAAATAATGGTCGTCATAATGTAATAATGCTTTTGCATGTTAGGGTCGCTTTCCAGTTAGAAAAATGGAATAATATGGAACCAATACACCATAGTCAATGCGAGACCTTATTTCCATATAGACACTGATTAGATCCTAAACTTAACGAGTCCGACTCATTTTCCTTCTAAAGAATAAAATATTTTTTATTGAACACCACATAATTATTACAAAACAAAATAATAGGACAGCACAACTATATTCTTACATTGTTTTTCATATCTTTTCAAACTGTTTTTAAGTGACACTATGAAGTTACTTTTATTATTTTAATACATTTTTTACTCAAAAATATAAACTTTTAAAAGAACTGACTTTGTAACTGTCATTTACTTGCATTGTTATATTTTGGTAGAAATTCTTGTACAGCAACATCGTGGACAATTTATTTATTACATAGCGTCGTTGCCTTGCGACTTGCGACCCGCAATGTCGCGGTATTATTTGTTGTCTGCTATTTGTTAAATATATGGCTACCCGCGGTTTACTGTAAATTTAATATTATATGTATATGTTTGTTTGTCTGGTGGCCGTTGGGGCAGAAAGGTTCTAGAGTGGCGACCACGAACTGGAAGACTAGGGTGGCAGGCAACCGATGGATGATGGCGGCTCACGACCGGTCATAGTAGTAAAATCGGGGAGAGCTATCTCCAGCAGTGGATGTCTTACGGCTGATATGATCATGAGTTATCGTTAGTAAGAAATTATAGACGCGACTTTTAAGATGTAAAAAATTTCAACTTTGTAGCTTTCCGAAGAATTTGGAATGGCGTAATTCGTGCGTTAGACTAGAATCTCCAGATGTGAGTATTTGAAAATCGCTTCAAGGTTGACTTTTTCTACATTAATTATTTAACAACAATAGCTGTATGCAAATTGGCAGACATTGTTGTTTTAGATTGTCTGTTTTTTACATTTCTTTATTTTACAATTCTTAGAACACTTATTAACTTGAGTTTGAATCGCTAGATGGTGCTACGCCTACCATCCTACTTTGCTATGATAGGTGTGACAAACACTCCTAGATCCTACTGATTGCTTATTAGATAGACTGATACTACTTATTGGGAAGACATTTTTGTAGCCAAACATTAAAAAAGTGTGACAAGAATTTTTTGATATTTAAAGAATTTAGAACTAATAAAAAAATAAAAGTTTCAAATTGATAAATCCCAACAGTCCCACTGAATTTATAATTTTATTGCTATAGTTTTTAACAAAAAATCTTTTGCAACGCCAAAATAAGTCGGCTTTCCTTCACAGAAGTGCTTTCAATTCTGTTTTTATTTACCACAAGATTAAAGATTAAGAATTTGGGAGAAAGGATGTTGAAATTTATTTGGTTGCATCAAAAACTGAAAATGAGAAGGCGATGATGGCAGTAAGGAAGAAGTTCGAAACAAACTACGCTAGTTTTGGACGCGATCGAACAAACTTTCTACATAAATCGAGCTTCGTTAATAATTTACCCATTCGGAATTTCCACACTGTTCGTATTCCATCTAGAGAACACAGAGTAAATTTCCTCTGCTACATGGAGCGTTCTACTCGTGTTTTTGACACAAATTATTGCAGTGTAACACAAAGTTGTGCATTGTGTGCAATTGGTAAGAACTACGACTGCTCGTTAGTGACACAGCGAAGTATCGGAAAATTTTGCAACTTATTAATTTATTGTTTATTGGGATTTTGACAATATACGAAATGAGAAAATTAGTTAAAATATTGCTACATATTTTATATTATACTTGTTATTAACTAACGCAATTACACTTGGTATGCAATTAAACCCTTGGGAATTATGATTTGTTGCGATATTACTTTAAAGTCGGTCGTACGTCATGGACTTGAAACACCAGGAGCGTCGAGCACTCCTGTTAATTAAGTACACGCTACACCTATGCATTTATTTTTACTATATTTTTGTTCTTGGGAACTGCATCTCCCAAAAAAACAAATATAACGCTCACTAATTAAGACGAGAAAATAATTTATAAGAATGACTCATGAACTCGCACGAATGTTTTCGCGGTATCGTGTCTGGTCGAGTTAATGAATTACTTGACGAAGTAGCATAATGAATATTAGAAAATATAATTAAAAATGATGTTAAATGTATTTATTCTAGAGTTGTCGACACTTGAAGCGAATTCAAGTAGTTCAATAAACAAAAATAACATTTGCCCGACCAATTGCAGTCTAGACATTTTCGCAAAGTTCGCAACATGTCAACGAAACTTTGATCAATTTAATTAGATTTTTGGGTTGCAAAATTAAAATTTAGTAGTTGAATGTACTTTTGGCTCAAAAAAATATATTATGGTATATATTAGAGTCGCTATTTAGATACACGGTAACAAACAGATATTTAATTCTGTACTGCATGTAAAGTTAGCAGTAGCCGTTGTCAGTTATGAATATGAACCGTGGCTATATTTAGTAGTGCTACATGTTGTTGAAACTCTAACTTTAGAGTTAGAGTTTCATCACCAAAAGTCGAAGACGATTAGAGTATACTCACTGACAATTTAGCTCTAGGCAGAGTAGAGTCATTTTGGTAGGCCAATACAACAATGAATCTACAATCTTGATATAAAGAACACCAGTATTATCTATGTCCGCCAGTTGTGGTGACAATGACAAATTTCATGCTGTATTGTTTCATTGGGTACCTAAAGTGTAAGCTTAGTGTTCAATGCTGTTATGGTTCCTCTACCACTATTTAACTAATACATCAACTTAATAACGAGACAAATACTTTGAACGTAATAAAAGAGTGTAGATGTTTCAATTGCAAAATGTTGTACAAATCACATGCGACAAATAGCGGTGTAACGAAGCAAGCAAAATGCGGCAGTCTGTGTTATTGTCAGTGCCTCATATTCACATTATTTCGTACCAGTATTGTAAAAGGAACGCTCATAGTTCTGCAGTTTGAATGGGGTAGAAAATTATTGGCTTTCAATGTTTGCTTTTAGTTGTTGTTTTTTATATTTTTATATAAAACTACATGACCTTAGTTGTAGTTAAAGTTATTAATATTTATTACGCATGAATACTAGAGATAAATAACGTGCGAGTATAATGAATTAGGTATATTTTTCACTTCACACTTCTTAATAACTAAATTATTTACGAATTACGCAATACAATATCATTCGCGTTTTTTTCAGTTACATAATTATATTGCTACCGGCTTATCATTACAAGTAAATAGGTATGTAGGGTTTTGTATGAAGCAACTTCTGTATGAAATCCACAACTAAGTATTTGAAATCAAACAACCGACTGACACGTTAAAGTCATCATTTAATAAGTTCTGGTAAACTGAAATGTCTCAATCGATCATCCATCTATAATCGCAGGCAAGTACCAAGAACCCTTAACTTCGTTTATATGCCGACTGTAACGACTGCAACATGCTCTTTAGTATACAAATTACGATCCATAAATACAAAAACAATTATGTTGCCTGGCACATAAATTTACACCACAATAAAAATAAATGCTCCAATAACTCAATACACTGACTTTTTATTTCTGCGAGCGAGCATTATCATAAACAAAGTCCGGGAATAAAAATACAAAATACTGCGTAAGGCCAACACGCTATCGACTTTTGAAACAGTGGTACTTAATAAAAACACAATAGAAATGTTTGTTTATAAATATTTTTTCAGTCGTTCACCTTTATGGTTAAATAGTCTAGTAAAACGAAATCTATAATATACCTATATTTATTTTTTTGTAATAAAATTTGCATTACAACACTATAAATCAGCGGAATTGCAGGGTCAGCGATCAAAGCCGACCGCTGCTGAATAAGTATACATGTCCTTTTTTCATGTAACTTTACCTACTGACTACAGATTATATAAAGGAAATCATCTGAGAAAATCTGAACTATAAAAAAAATGTACTATACAAAATATACAATATAAATTATATAGGTAGACTTGATATAACCCAATCATAAAATCAATTATACCTACATAACTAATCGTAACCTACAGGTTGCGTTGTGTATAGCAATTATCTACGCACAATTGAGGTCAGTGATCTTATGCATTGATATTACTATTACTAGGACTATCATTCTTTCATAGTCCTACTAAACAAGTAACTTTTTAATTGTGGTATTAACAGATTTTTCTGAATAAAGTTAAAGTCAATTACATATTTCCGTCTCAGTTAGAATTATTATTAAAAATAGGAATTAAACAAAGCAGAGTAAATGCACTAAATGCTTTCTAATTTATAACTAAGGTATAACTATCTGAACTTTATTCGTATTAATTAAGCTAGCTTTCTTAGAAATATAAGCTAAAGACTGAATGTTATCTTTATATGCTCTCATAAATGTAGTTTAATGTAATTTTCATAGTACTTACACTGTTATCTCTGCAAGGCAATATATACATTGGTGAAAAGATTTATATTCTTTATTTATTTTCTTTGAAAAAAAAACTTTAAACATTACTCTTAGGAAAGATAATAGCAGATTAGATTAGTTTAGATTAGTAAGAAATTATAAATTTACGTTAAGTATCGTAAGAAAAAAATCGAGATGAAATTTACCGCAAAAGAGATGAGTTCCATCAGGTTTCGTCAGCTATATGTCTCATGTAATATAAGACCTGCCTATTTGTATATTACGTGCATAACTCTAAAGGAATAATCTACATTCAACATAAATATTCTTAACCGCTTTATATAACAACATTTTGTAAGGGACGAAGCGTTCTCACCTGGCAACCACATACCTAAAGACAACTTTTCATTTCTGGAATATGAAAATTAATGAAATTTTTTTCTTTTTTTTCAGAATAAAATGCGTCTGCTTCTTCTACTATTCACGATCCCCTACATCGTGGGGCAGCAGCAATGGGTGCCCTGCTCCGAACTGAACGACGACCTGCGATACCCGTGCAGGTGCAAAGTTCAAGTAGACCGAGCACTACAATTAAGGATACTGATGAATTGCGATCACGTAGTGTTCAATGGTGACTTCCCTGCGTTACCGTATGGAGCTCCAATTATATCTTTCAGTCAGAGATATGCTGGACAACAGGCGTTGCCTACACAGGTTAGAAATTATATATTAACACATTGCAGCGCGGTGTGTATGTTATGGTACTGTATGTTTACAAAGCAAGAAGCACAACTTGCGGCTATCACTCGTTAAATTGAAATACTTAACATTGTGTAGATAGGTATTCAATGATCATTGATCATGATTGCTTGTATTGCCATGTTCGATATCAACGATCTTAGCAATATATGAACGCACCGTAAGAGCTTATCTACTGACTGACAATAAAGAACAGCAATAATAGATATAAAAGCATAACAAATCTGTAATTCAAAACGCATAGACAAATTTTTACGAAATTTTTTTCGCAATTCTCTGCATCAAACCGAAGAAAATCACTGAAGAGATCATAAACACAAGTTGGTGTATTAAGTCCGGTATGCGCGGACGCAGCTCTCTATTCGAGAGGATCACGCGATCGTTCATGATCTGATAACTGAGCCAGCTGTCGGAACGGGTGCGCTAATTGCATGATATGTTGTACTAGTTCCCTAAATGTTGGCTATATTTAATGTTTGTGGTGTAGTTTGTTTGCATTTCTTGCAACCTAAAAGTTGGCCAAACATATTGGCCAATATTTGGCTTTGATTGTCGTTATCCATGTAGGTCTAAAATTCTAGGAGACGAAGCCCAACAGTTGAGGATACTGATGAACTATTTATTGTCTGCCTCCACTGCACCTGCTGTTTCGTGGTCGCCACTATAAAACCTAATTTACCCCAACGGCCATCAGTTTTGCAAGCTATGAGTCTCAATTTTATCATATCATATCGACCCATTATTATCCCACTACAGGGAAAGTCCTCTTCTGATACACAGAACATCTGCAGAAGGTATGAGCATTGATCGCCACGCTTGCTCAAGGCGTATTGGTGATTTCAGACTTCCTCAGAAGTTCAGGTTTTTTTACGATGTTTTCTTTCACCGTTAGTCAGTAATGTCCAGATAAACAAAGAAAGTACATATGATTTGAAAAATCACTTGCCCGGATTCGAACCCCCGACCTCGTGTTTAAGTGGGTGCCCTCGCTACTTTATCAGGTCGTTTTTCCACCTGGTTATAACGTTCCCAAATCGCAGTCCTTTTTTTTTTTTTACGTGGGAAATGCATTACGCATACGCACCCGCCCGGGCAAGGTGGGGGTTATGTCGGACTCTCCGACCGCACTCAAAGCGCGGCCGGCATACCGACTAAAACCCACGGTGTTCCTCCGGACGGCCAGAGTGTCGGGGTCACGGGAGTCGCTTGCGCACCGTGAGCGGGCCCCGTTTAGGGGCCTAGCCCCCCCCTCCCTCCTTCAAGAGGCGCGTGCAGAACACGCGCACTGCCGTCACGGGCCCGTGCTGTTCGGGCGGCGACTGCCCGATTGCCGCCCGCAGGCCACCTCCCAACTCGGCCGCAGAGGGTAGGGACTCCTCTTCCCCTGCGGCCTCACCGCGTCCGCAATCTGGCAGTTGCGGCCCCGCCGAGGCCGCGGAAGGTAGGGAGAGCGGCGCACCGTTATACCGGCACTCCTCTCCCGCCGCGGCCCCGCCACTCCCCAGCCGCAGTGTCGCCGAAGCAACACCGCAGCCCGACCCAGTTGCGGTGCCTACCAAACAGCACCGCAACCCACCAGAGCCGCTCCATCGTGGGCTTACCACCAAAGCCCAGAGGAGCGGTGCCTCCTTGGGGTTCCTCTTGGTTCGCCGTGGTTCTGCGTAACCACGGTTACTAAGCCCCCCCGCCGCGACAAGGCGAGAACCCCGATTGGGGGGGAAATCGCAGTCCCTACGCTAAGACTCATTTACTACAACAAATATGGCCAGTCCATTGCCACTTAAGCTTGCTTAATTCACGAGCAATATCCATAAATAAAATCAATATTCATCGAAGTTAATCACATTACTGCGGTGATACCAATCTTGCCGGCTGTTCCAAAAATAGGCCTACCAAATGTGGTCGCCGATATCAATGATATTATATCCATTGTAAAACGTGCTATCAATTCGTGGATTCATTGTGGCGTGTCGTTTCAACGCGGGCTCTCATTTGACACCTCATTTGTTTTATCTGTGACATAACAGCCCTTATTGTGACGTCATTTGCGACACGTTCAAGAATATATAATGATAATTCAAATCGTTTAAAAAAGGTGTTTTAAAATATATAAGTGAGTTAGGCACTGGTGAGGGGAATGGTTTTTTTATTAGGTTATACATATTAAAGTGTAAAAACTTGTATTACGGGCAATCTAAGCTAAACCTTAGCAAAGTTAGGACAGTTTTTTTTTAAGTCTACGGTACAATATTTTAATTAGATAATCCAGGTGCACCACGGGGAATAGAGGAGTAAAATTATTTATTCTTTTTGAATTTAATCCATTCAAATCATACACTGTTACTTGTAGGAAATAAAAATGTATATACAAATTTATTGATGGCTGATTTTTTATATCAATATTTATTATAATGAGCTGATTCTCTAATAAAGTATCTTAATAGAAATGTATGTACCTACCAGTGGCGAAGAGTCCATATAACCCGATTCCTACCGGCTTCCCTTTGAGATAAATCACAAAGACTATAATATCTATGAAAGTGTAGAAATAGACCATACGTCGTGCTTCAAGGTAAGGAAATTTTGCGCCGGCTTCCCTCTTACAAAACGTCCCTCTTCGCCACTAGAAAGACAGAAAGAAAGAAAAATAATTTATTAGCGTACAATGACAAAATACAAATAGCAACAAATACAAAATTTTATAAGTAGGTACAATTAACTTATAAGCTAGCAAAGGTAGTGTAATATTGCAAGCACGGTAGGTACATAGAAACGTTATATTGTACTGCTAATGGGCCTCAGCTTAGCATGGTGCTGCAAAAGTACAAGTACAATTGCAGCGCTGATTTTCAGCCGAAGCCTCGAGCGGCTAGAGGACAATAAAACAATTTGTAGATGTGATGGCATAATAATTAAATGTAAAATAAATAATTTATAGGATGTCATGCAGAAATAAAATTTATATTAGCATAAAATAATTTAACTAGATTAATTAATGTTGTATATTGCTTAATTAAACAACTTAGATATATTAAAACAAATTAGACAAATAATATGTAATAGATTTATTGTATAATAATGTCAAGCGATTTTGATATATTGTATAATTGTAATATAATTGTAATATAATAATAATTAGCCATAATGGAATAATAAAATTAAATATGTATAAGTGTCGCAATCAATTAAATTAATAAGCATCCAATATCAATTAGTTAAGTGTCTATTCATTTACTCTGTTTCCTGTGCTGGAGATCTGTGAAAGAAGTTGTGAGAACTTTAATTTGATCTTGAAATTATTTACATTAGTAAGATTTCGCAGTGGGGGTGGCAGGTTATTCCAGCACTTAGTTGCACTATATTTGAAACTACCACGGAAGGCCGTGGATTTATGCGGAGGGACACGTAGTGGGCAAGATACTAATCTTTTAGGATATTTACTATTATCACTCATCCAAACTAGCTTCGTATATAAGTACGTAGGAGCTTTGTTTTTTATAAGTCCAAACAGAAGCGTAGCTAAATGCATATCTCGGCGTAGATTCATTTCCAGTATTTTGTGATTATTGAGAAAAGGCGTCACGTGGCTACGGAGTAGTATGTCGTAACAATAGCGAGCACACGCATTCTGCACTCGTTGGATGAGACCAGCAGTTTTGGCCAGGAGTCTCGGCCCATAGGCTGCATCTAAGTAATTTAATTTCGATAGCACCAAAGATTCTACTAGTTGTTCGCGGAGTGGTATCGATAAGTGTCTACGCAACTTGTATAGAATTTTTAAGCGGTAAAAACAGTTTCTAACTAAGTTTGCTATATGTTGTTCAAAGCGAAGGTCTTCGTCCATCAACAGACCCAGATTACGAACCATGTCGACACGAGCGACACTCACATTATTAATTGAAATAAGTGGATTCTGATTAGCGATGTTCAGCCGTTGATTTTTGGATCCAAGAAGCAAGTATTTAGTTTTGGTCTCGTTTAAGACCAACGAGTTGCGCTGAGCCCAATTAAATATATGTCTTAAATCTTCGTTAATTTTTTCCACTGCGACCCCAGTATCTGTTGGCCTAAAATGATAATAGATTTGGACATCGTCAGCATAAATATGGATCTTGCAGTGTTTGATCTCTTTAACGATATCAGCCGTATATAAGATAAATAACAGAGGTCCAATTACGGAGCCCTGCGGCACCCCTCTGCCGACAGCTGCAGTTGCAGAGCGTAAGACAGTACCATCAGAATTACGAAGCTCAACCAACTGGGAGCGATTTCTGAGGTATGAGTCGAACCAAGTGACTGTATTGCTGTCAAAGCCGAAGTACGAAAGTTTGGATAGAAGCAAATGGACATTTAGACAGTCAAAAGCCCTCGAGAAGTCTAGTAGAACGAGGATTGTTCCTTGGCCATCATCCTGTGCTGTCAACACGTTATCCATTACGTCGAGAATAGCTGTAGTAGTACTTCGATTCTTTCTGAACCCTGATTGTAGGTCCGGTAGTATATTATTGGTCTCAAGGTATCGAATCAGCTGGGCACCAACTACCTTCTCCAAAATCTTTGAGAGACAAGGAAGAATGCTAATGGGCCGTAACTGACTAATATCTGTTGCATTTCCGACTTTAGGGATAGGTCTGACTACAGCAGTTTTCCATCCTGACGGGAACCTCGAAGTGTTTATTGACATATTCACAAGGTTTGTTATTAATGCTATAGTATAAGAGGCTGTCATTGTGATCATATCTAGCGAAAGCCCATCGATCGATACGAATGCAAGTCCTTAATGACATTGACTACTGTATGCTGTTCCACGGGAATCAGGCTAAAAGTGGCGGGCCCGAACCTATGAAACTCATAGTAAGTCAGTTGGGAAATGTTAATACTAGAGTCTCCAGGCACGTTAAAGAAATGTCTATTTATAGCCTCAGGGTCGTTGAGGTGCGCGGGTAACTCACGGGCGTTACTTTGTATTAATTTCGACTTGATAACTTTCCATATTATTTTGGGATTTTTTTGATTATTGTTAATATTTTGTTCATAAAAGCATTTTTTTTCATTATATAATGCAATATTTACCTGCCTTTTAAGGTCTTTGTAATATTGCTTTTTCACATCAGACCTATTACACCTGTAGCCAAGGGGCAGGTAATTCTCTGATGGTCTTAGTCTGTACTGGCGCGTGTAGGTCGTACAGTGATATAAGCGCATTTGTGAAGGACATAACCAGCTCGTCAATGTCATAAGTGTTTGTGAGGCTGTTCCAATTGATAAGGTCCAGTTCCCTCTTAAACCTATTTTGATCTATGTCAACTAAAGCTCTAGATTGTATCATTACCGGTTTAAATTTAGGTCTCTTAATTGCTAATTGGCAGATAACCATACTATGTCCAAGTGATAGACCAACATGATCTATCGTTATATTACGAGTTGGCGCGTTAGTACATATTATATCAATCAGAGACGAGCCTGAATTGGTGAAATGCGTCGGACAGGTGACCACTTGTTCCAAACTATAACACGCTAAAAAAGTACTAAGAATTCGATATTTTGAATCACCGGGATTAAGAATGTTTATGTTAAAATCACCTAGAATTATAACATAATCGTAATTGGAGAACGAGCTAAACGTATCCATTAAAGCGTCCATAAAGATTTGCGTGTCCAACCAGGGAGGCCGATAAGCTGTGCCCATGATAACTGTACTTGCATTAATTTTTAATTTAACCCACATTTGTTCAACTAAGTTATGTTCAGGGTGTACACAGGTTCGTGCATTTAAACCTCGTCTTATATATATACTACTACACTAGTACCTACTTAGATATTTTGGTATGAATATACAATATTGTTCACCAACCTTAAAGTAGTTGTAGTCAAAATGGTCCAGCGTGATTTTTTTAAATCATATGCACTTTCTAAGTTTATCTTGGACATTACCGACTGACGGTGAAGGAAAATATCGTGAGGAAACCTGAACTTTAAAAGTCTCAAATTGCCAATCCGCCGTGAGCAAGCGTGATGATTAATGCTCATGCCCTCTTTATGAGAAGAGGCTTTTGTCCTGCAGTGGAACAATAAACAGGCTGGTATTATTATTACGGTAGTAGATCCTCGCTGGATTCAGCATGAATGGACCGGATCGACCGGGGAAGTACTACCCTCTCATAAAAGATTGACGTAGGAGTAGAGAATATTGCGTTTCGTTCGGTGAGTGAGAGCGCCGGCAACCCAATTTCCCCCCTTTCATTTTTCGTCACCTCTCTTCACCCTTCACCTACCCCACTCCCTTTACGGTAGCAGAGTCCCTGGCATTGCAGTTTGCCTTGGTTTGACTTTGTAAAACTTGCTGCTGTCGCGGACAACTTTTGAATACTTTTTGCATTTCTAATGGCTGATTCCGTTTTATTAAATAAACTTTGTGAAAATATATTATTAAAACTTTTTTTGAATAATGTTTTAAACCACGTTGGTGATTTGGTCCCGAGGTAACTTTATGCAATTAAAAAAAAAAATCTGGATTAAAAAATATCTATTTCTGTATTCAAATATTCAAGATTTTATATAAAACACAATTAAGTAAATAGAGCAAATACAAGTAGTATTTATTTATATTTATATTGAATTTGTTTATTTTTTTTATTGCCTAAGTGGCAGGGGTAAATAATATTGTTTCAATGATAATACCTAAGACTTGATCTTATAAAAACGAGGAGGCCCATCAATCTGATAAATAGTATCATAACTTGCCACGAAAATCTATTTTTCTCAAGTCTCTTTCGTCGACCGATCTAATATGATGACTGATGTCTGGTATCAATGTGATAATTTATCTATTTCATGAAGCTTTAAGCTACTTAAGAAACTCTATTTTAGTCAGCTTAGCGTTTAGTGACTAATGCTATGGAGTAGGTAACAACATTTTTTTAAGAGACGTTGACTTTATTCAAACTGTAGGCATTCTGTAGGTTAGTGCAAATATTTTCGTTATTAGACAATCAATCTTATTAATCTATACTATTATATAAAGCGGATGAGTTTGTTTGTTCGTTTGTTTGAACGGGCTAATCTCTGGAACTACCAGTCGAATATGAATGGTTCTTTTTGGCGTGTGATAGCCCAGGTCTTGAGAAAGGTTTTAATAGGCTACGGTTGGCGAAAAGCTAGTAGACTATTAACTTTATTTTATTTTGCAATTGTTATGTTTAAAAGTAAAGATAAAAAAAATAAAGACAAAGATTTTTTTTATACACCAAACAGAACACACTTAAATTAGTACATAGTACAACTCTAGTCAGTTGTATTAAATCATGGCTGGCTCAGCAAATAACATTGTTGTTATTGTATATGTCTCGGACATCATAACGAACTGACCAGATTTCAATAAAATGCGATAAGACCATGTTTTTTTTCAGAAATGTAATTTATCGCCAATTAATCAAAGTTAATATTTACTGTTAAATTACTAGTAGTATATTGTATATATACAGTGAGTACGATTTCTCTAAATTCATCGGAGTTTCTATCAAGACTTGGCAGTTTACAACTTAGCACTATCCTTTGGTGTACCTATTGTTAGCAAGCACTCTAGTAAATTCTGGTTGTTAGATAATATATTCGTGATCATAAGTTTAGAATTGTTGAACCTCTCGAAGTGCCGTCTTCGAGATCTAACTATTCAAGGAGGAGTTCAGTTCGACTACAACTTTCGTGAAAAGGAGTTCTGAAAGTAAAGCGATTCTCCGTCACGCTTATAGTAAACTGTATTGTTGGACTTCGTTTATTTTTAATTATTTGTAAGAAAATGGCAGACAGTTTATTTAAATTCTTCTTATTTTAATGTAGGAAATAAGTGTAATATCATACTATACTGCATGTGTTGCAAATTTAAATGCATGGGATCTGCCGGCAATGCCTTAATTCTCCGATGGCTATGTATATCGTATCAGCAACGTGACTTCTAAAAATTTTTGGGCAATATTTATGTTTTTAAAAATGTTTTTGTATAAAATGCACACAAAAACATTTTCACATCTTTTATAAAATCTTAAAAACAAATTTATTTCCAGATATTTTCGTCCTATGGCTTGCCGCTAAAAGAACTGGATTTCTCCTACAATAGCTTAAGAAGACTTCCAGACAGGCTCTTAATCGGCGTTAGAGGAAACATTACCAAACTCGTGTTTGCCGACAACTTCCTCGGAGACAATCTGAACCCTATCTTCTCGACGGCTGAGCTCCATAACTTACCAGCTTTAGATGAGTTGGACTTGAGTGGTAATAGCATTCGAGGGTTAGAAGAAGGCCTTCTGATTGGTTGCGAAGTTTTGAGGGTAAGTGTAGTTGTGTCCTTTATATTGATTCTAACAACAAAGGCAAAATTTATAAATTGAAAATTAAGGAAATGGTAAAAAAAGTAGGTTATTGTCTAGAGGGTAAAGCAGGGTAGACCTGTTGATTTGTTTTGGATCCTATATATCTATTCAAACACAACAAAAAAAAACATTCAAAGTTTTAGCAAAAAACATATTTGTAGAAGCAGCATGTTGTTTTGTAGAACAATATTAGTGAGTATGTTTGACTGATTACCTGGTTAACCGCATACATACCATTCTAACAGATGAGCTTCCGTGTAAAGAAATTCCTTTATAATTTTTTCTTCCTGGAATACCAAAACATTTGCAATTCAAGTGTTAACGTACTTACAAGTTATACTTTGGTTAGTAAACATGAAATTCTTTTCAGGTTTTGCGTCTGGACCGTAATAACATGAACTCTGTGCCTTCGTCTTCATTAAATGGGCCGCTGGAGTTGAACGTTCTCTCGTTAAGGGAAAATAGGATAGGTAACGTTTATTTTGCCTTGAATTATAGTATTTTTATATTTATTAACACTTTGGACCCATATTAAAATAAGATATTATAGAAAAACTGTTTTTTGAGTTTCATCGGTGACGGATACTAGGATGGTATCCGAAATCAACCTTTGAACGCAACTTTGAACACCATTATGAATATATGTAAATTATAATATATAATATTTATTTTACGTACCTAATTTGTTTCTTAATTATTAAATCATATTTCTCTTATTAAGAAGAATCAATAATATTAATTATTGCAAAATACTTCTATTGCAGCATCGATACGACATGGCTCTTTCAACTCCCAAAAGTCCTTAGAAGAAATTGATCTTCACGGAAACATGATTTCATCAATCGAAGGCGGTGCTTTCATAGGCCTTGGTGACCTCCACACCTTAGATCTAGGTCGAAACAGGTTATCAAAGTTCAATAGTGACGTGTTTCAAGGAGCAGAGAATTTGGAGAAGTTGGACCTTTCCGAGAACTTTATAACTGACTTCCCGACAGTTGCTATGAAATCATTTGTCAGTCTCGAACACTTGAACCTTTCCAGCAATATGATCACGGTGAGTTAAGTTTGTTGTTGTATAATAAAGGCAAAACTTTTTAAAAGTGAGAAAGGAATATGTGTGCTAAATAAAAAGATGGTAGTTAGACTTTTTCGACTGTTTTGATAAGACCTTTAGTTTTTTGAATTTATGTTGTTATGAATATGTTGTAGACAATTATAACGTAAAATGTTAAACTGAAGTAATTATAAATCATTTATATTGACAGTATATTGCAATTGTTCATGCAGTTGCAAGAGCGTAACAACCACAGAATTTCAAAAACTACTTTAAAGCAAATGAGCAAGTTAATCCTTAATAACTACTGCAATTTATGTGCAATTATTGTACTGTAATTATATGTAGTTAAATATATGGGTATAATAAGTGTAACCATATTTAAGTGTATCATTTGTAACTAAAAGGCAATTTGCTAAATCTAAATCGTAAATCTGTTTATTATTCAATTTGAATATGTAAAGCTTTTAACATCTATTAAATTTAACTTAGCTACTACCTCGATTACATGATTTAAATATAGTCAATTTCCAGAAATTTGGCTCATCCTTAATTTCCGTTATCAAGTTAATTAATGTAAGCCTTTGACACGATATCAGCGTTGATAACTGATTGAGCATTAATAGTGAGTAACTCGGTATAGTGTTGATGACGGTGATAATTTGTGAAGATACCCAATATAAATTTGAGTTTTGATTATGAGTAGTTAATATGTTAATATGTGTGTGTCTTATTCGACTTAAGAAGTTAGAAATTATAATCCAGCTTTTATAGAAATTCTATTTTAGGTCTTAGCTAGTAAATATTAAATAGTGATCATCGTCCATAAATAAAAAATAAAATTTTAAAGTCATACATTAAAACTTTATGTTCTTTTTAGACAAGTTTATTTTATTTTGGCTGGAACTGACTACCAGCTGAAGTTGCCAATTTATCTTGTCAATATGTCGTTTTTACTTATTGCACATACGCCCATCTACATGTGTAAGACATTGATTGTTCGTACTAGGCAAAATGCCATCACACTAACTAAACTAATATTAAAGAGAAAAGATATAATTTTTTGTATGTTGTATGTTTGTTTTCTTGCAACGATTTAACTAAAAATCTACTTTACCGATTTGTCAAATTCTTTTTCCTTTAGAAATAAAAAAGTAAGCGTGTAATATAGACTATATTTTATTATGTTTAAGTTTCAATATTGTTTGCGCCTTCGTAAATCTGAATGATTCTTCAATAGGTCACTATTGCTATAATATTTTTCGGGGGAGTTTGTTGTGAGATCGAATGAAACTTTTGATACCGAAGCGAAGCGAGGGCTGGCCTCTAGCCTGTAATAAACAGCAAAATCATTACACACCCATCCTAACTTTAAATCATAACAGCGGTATTTGCAATTACAGTATCCATCGCTTATTCGGTTTAAACTAAAAATCTTTCTTCTTAGCCTAAACAGGTTTTACGAAAGCTTTATTCTATTGCTTTCAAGGATTTTATTAATCTTCCTAAAACAGTTTTTTAATATTTGAATTAAATCTCGAGGCTTGTCGGTAGAAGATTGGTACAAAATAGGGATAAGAGACGAAAATAGGTCAGACGAATTTTATGTTTTAACGAAATATGGGCTGATAGAATGTCGATTTATACAAATGTATCTATTAGAATATGTGTATGTCAATAAACATGCGCGTAATAAGTACAGTCTTATCATCATTTAAGCCGAAACACTTCCACCGCTCAATATATGTAGATCTTAAGAAGTTGACCAATCGTTATCCATCTTTGACTGTTCAATACCTACTAGTATTTCTAAATTAAGTACTAAAACTTATATTTATTTATTACAGGAAATAGACAACAGTCATCTCAGTACTCTGGTGTCTCTTGAAGTGCTGGATTTGAGCAGGAATAATCTGGTAAAACTAACACCAGGCACATTTGTTGGATTGACCGAGCTGCGCTATTTGGATGTTGGTGTGAATGCTCTTCGCACGGTAAGTGAGATATTTTTTTACTGTAAAAGTAATTATAAAACACGATTCACAATACTAAAAATACGACGGCAATCACATTGAAAAATAGTTTAATATTAAATAATGCTGGTTTGGTAACACAGAGGTAGTGAGTAAACAAGAAACTTTTGTTGCGATTTCCCCGTTTGATATAAAAAATTAGTGATTTATGTCAAATAATTTTCAAAATCAATTCGAACTTAAATTTGTACAAAATGACAATAAGTTGACTACCTTCTACTTAGATCTAACATTACTTACAAAACATAAGTGTAATTCATCTAAGTCTACCTCTTCAAGGAAAAGGCGTGGTATAGTGTTTTAGATTCTTTGTTGTTAATTGATAGCTGCAGTATAATAATATATTTTCTTTATTTTGTTAAAATTATGTTCTTGTTTCAGGTGGAAGACGACGCTTTCGACGGATTGACAAGTTTACAGACATTGCTACTCAGAGACAACAATATTCTGCTTATCCCAGCAACTGCTCTGTCACGTTTGCCAAGTCTTTCATCAGTACACTTAGGCTACAACAGAGTGACCGCTTTGTCCAGTGATATCCTTAAATCAGTTTCTGATAAAGTCACCTCGTTAGTTCTTTCACGAAATGTTATCAGAGAACTTCCAACGGCAGCTTTCGAACATTTCAAACATTTGCAACATCTAGACCTCTCTGGTAACCTTCTGAACTTCATAAGTGCCGAAGTATTTAGTGGCTTAGAACAGTCTCTACGATTTCTATCTGTTAGTCAGAATAGAATATTAGAGTTTCTGGGTGAACCATTGAAGTTCATCAATCTATGGTTTTTGGATCTTTCGGACAACCAAATTTCGGAAGTACCTGTATTTGCATTCCAGTATATACCGAGTTTAGTTCATCTAAACTTAAGTCACAATTTACATATTAACACTCTTCCTCAAACCGTATTCCAAAATAACCAGGCACTTATGACTGTCGATCTCAGCCACGTTGGTTTGAAAGCACTCCCAGTTAATTTGTTTTCCAAAAACCCCAATATAAAACAAATATATTTATCCAACAATCTTTTACAAGAAGTGTCTGAAAATTCTTTTAAGAACCTTAGAAATTTAACTTACTTAGATTTATCTTACAATAATATAGCAAGTATTAGAACACCAGCTTTCGTGAACGTAATGTCAATACAATACTTATCTCTGAAAGGCAATCAACTAAGCGCGTTTAAAGGAGAGTTCTTCAATACTGGGACGAGCCTCGAATTTATAGATCTGTCTGATAATCAGTTGAGTTACTTGTTCCCGTCCTCATTTAAAATCCACCCACGCTTGAGAGAAATCATACTTACCAACAACAAGTTCAACTTCTTCCCGTCAGAACTTATAAGTACTTTACAATATCTTGAATTAGTAGATTTGTCTGGAAATTCTCTAAAGAACGTAGACGAACTTGACTTTGCTCGGCTTCCCAAGTTAAGGACTATCCTGTTGGCTAGAAATGAACTTGAGTCTATAAGTGAAATGGCTTTCCATAACTCTTCGCAAATTCAATATTTAGACCTATCAAATAATAAAATTGATCGTTTGGGCGATAGGCTCTTTGAAGGCATAATTAGATTGGAAATGTTAAACTTAGGTGGTAACTTACTTTCTGAATTACCAGATACTATTTTTGAGCGGTCTAGGCTACATATGCTAGAGCAAATTGTTTTGAGCAGAAATATGTTTGAAAATCCTCCTTTGAAAGCGTTACAAAAGCAGTACTTTTTTATTTCCACAGTAGATTTATCACACAACCTAATCATTGATATACCGGCCGAAAATAATTTCATGGTAAACATAAAAAAATTAGATCTATCCTTTAATCCACTGTCCGAGAAAACAATAGGTAATGTTCTAACTGAACCGAAAACCGTCCGGCACTTGAATCTTGCCGGCACTGGAATCAAAACAATCGGACAACTAGAGACACCATTCCTACATTACTTGAATTTGTCCTATAATAAGATTACCAAGCTCTCAGAAAAAACTTTTACTAGAACAACATTACTTGAATCACTTGATCTGTCCAATAATGATATTAGTGATGTTTCGGGATCAATCTCTTTATCGTGGCCAAAACTCAAAAATCTTCAGCGTCTTAATATTTCTGGGAACCCTATAGTAATGATTATGGAAAACAACTTCGAAAACCTTACATCTCTGCGAGTGTTGGATATGGGGAATCTAGTAATGTGTACAAGAATAGAGAAAAACGCTTTTAAATCACTGCCTAACTTAGTTGAACTTAGAGCATATGGATATCCCAGACTAGGATACTTTGACGTTCAAGGAGCTTTACAGCATTTGCTGGCTTTAGAAAAGTTGGACGTTGAAGTAAAAGATACGACAATTGGCCCTGATCAGTTACACACAACATTACATCCGCGGTTAGAAGAATTAGGTATTAGAGGGTCAAGGTTAAGAACTGTATCTTCTGGCGTGTTAGCTGGTCTAAAAGCACCAGCAATAACTGTGAAGTTTAGAAATACATCTGTTACAACTTTACCACCAGCTTTACTTTTCCCATTGCCACGGTCTTCGCAAATTACTATAGATGTGGCTGGAAGTCAACTGACAACTGTTCAACCACAGCTGCTAGTGGCATTGGATGACCGTCGAGCAGATTTATCAATGTTTGGCTTAGATACCAACCCTATTCGTTGCGATTGTAACGCTCGAGCGCTAAGGCGCTGGCTACCAAATGTAGGAGTTATGGATGTGCGATGTGCTTCACCAGAGCATTTAGCAGGCTTTTTATTAATTGAAATAGGGGATGATGAATTAACATGTGATACAAAGCTCAGAACTACTGCTATTTCTACTAGTAGTATTTCCACTACTTCTACTCCACGAATAATTCGTACATCTTCAGAACCTGATATCATTTGGTCTGTAGCACCTGCACACGAGCGACCTAAAGTAACTGGAGAACCAAAAGGAGCTCCTGTGGTTGGCGTACCTACGACAAATAACGACGATAATCTTATTATAGGTATAGTAGGTGGAGTAGTAGCATTTATAGCTATTTTGATAGTAGCAATATGTATTGTTAGATTGCGTATGACGTCAACTTCGTATAGAGGTGGCCCGTTGGCTAGTAGTCCGACAGCAGGTGCCGCGCCCATATGGGGTCCCCCTTGGCCCGGTTACGCGGGCACGCTGCCACCTCCATCGTTATCTAATGCTACTTTGCCACATAAGGTGCAATCTGGCCCAGGCTCAGTTAGATATTTGGCACCGCCGCCGCCCGCGCCCTACTTTATTAGCTTGCCCCCTCACGATGATAAAATTTACAGGTAAAACATAACCTATACTCATACTATTATAAGTTCACTTAAGGGAATTGTAAATATTGTTGTTTCTTAACAATTATCATATCATAACTTTAATAAATTAAAAAGTGGCACGTTAAACTTGTGTAAAGGTCATATCGTTGTAGATATTCATTGTATATTCTTAATAAATTAATAACCTCAAATTTTGTATCCATTTATAGTAACATGGCTTGGACTAGGTTTGAATGTATCTAGTCAATTCTTAATGACTTTAAAATAGCTTAAACCGATTAAAATTATAAATTGCTGTATCTGTGCGCGTTTAAAGTGAAAAAGACAAAAATGTAACTGTAAAGTAGTTATTTATGTAAAATACGAGTAAGTGATGCGATGCGCAAAATCTATACGAAATATTGTTTGGAATAGGCGAGCCAAAGCGATTTTACGCATCTCTCATGTAGTTTTAAGTTAGAATATTTAATAATATTTCAAAAATAAACTATAGATATTAAAATGTTGTCTTTTTAATTTACTTTCTAACATTTTCAAATGATAAGAATCTTGAGCTCGTATACATCAGAGCTCGAGGCGTAGCGTGCGTGAGATGTGTTCCCTTTCTCGCTTCACCCATCAAAGCAAAGGGAATTAGGCAAAACAGCTCCTTTGAGCAAGCCTTTTTAGTTTTTAGGCCTAGGGTTTTTTAAGTACTTATGTTGCGTAGCGAATACAAAATCTTTTAATACTATTCTTTTGTTTGTGAAATGTTGTGCAATGTAGTATTATTATTCTTGCATAATTTTCCAGTCTAGCGTTCAATTTTGAATCGAGGAGTGTGTAAGTTTAAAAGCTACCCAGTAATGTTAATCAATTTATTTAATTACTATTACAATGACAGCTTAACTTTTACTATAAAAGAATTTTGCCCTTTATCAACAAATTGCAAAATGCAATCCAGCTTTCATAGTCACGTCAGTTTTTTGCCGACACGTAAATGGAAATAGGTCTTGCAAACAATGTTTCGAGCACGCTTTGTGAGCGTATTTCAAAATTGAATTGGCCAGTCGCGGCGCTATAGGCTGATTCGATGTACGGCATTATGTGTAGGTACATATATTGTGTTACACGCCGCACGCCAGTTTCTCATATAACCATAGCTACAGCCTACTATTGACAACTTCATGTTACAGTAATAGTATAGTAACAATTTGATCAACCGACCATGTGCGCAATATAGCTGCTATTCTGGGAAATTTAAGCGACAAAATGGGCAATAGGCAGGTAACACGTTTGTGGAATTAAATGAATTAGCACCTAGGCAAACTTTGAGTGATCTTATCCTCCCTATAAACGAGATAGTAGGCAACAAATAGTTTTAAAAGGCCTTATTTAAAGCACATTGACTAACCAGGTCGATATTTATTATATTTCATATTATTTAATAGCAATTTGGCGTCATTTGCGGTATAAAGTAGGTCTAATCGAGACTAATAAATTTTATCTAGCATTATGATTCCTTGTGCCGGCGAGATGGGTGAAGTATCTCTTACAAGTATCTATTTTTATGATTGCCTGAGCAAAATTCTTTTAATAGAAAAATACCCTAAACACTGCCTCGATATTCAACCATGATTTTAAGATCAATCGTGATTTTAAGTCGGCTGTAAACAAACCGCAAATACGTCCTCAATCACTAGATTTATTAAGTGCAAGCCGAAAGCTGAACAATTTTATTCAATCAGATTTTACGAGCATTTTCTCATGCCAATGAAGCTATCCCCTTTTTATTGCCTTATATTGGCGAATTTGAAAAATGTTCATAGCTAAGTAATAGCCGCACTGCAGCTGTTTACCTAGCAGATTTATCGATATTATTTAAATGCATGTCAGTCGATCTGTTCACGGATGGATGATCATTTAAAAACACATCGATAGTCCATCGTGTTTCAGAGTAGAAATCATCAGTACTAAATTTTATATGAATATCTATGACGATTATTCTGGGTAAAGAAAAGTTTGAAAAGGATGTCTAATGGTAATGTATCATTTTTTGCCCTGTTCTAAGCTCTTATAATATTTAATCAATACACACTTTTAATCATTTTAAAATGTTAAAGATTTACCGCTCAGAAAGTGGTTAAAAAGAGAAAAAATAAAAACAAACTTCTCGGTGGAAAGCTGGTATATCAACAAAATAGTGTACATTATACTGTACGGTGTCAACACCACACATAATAGCGTCACAATTTGCGCAATCAGCAATCATACTTTGCCACGTTTTAAGTTAACCTAAGACAGTCGGTATTAGCAACGCGTTCGGCTCACATCAATTCATTCATTTCATTATATCAGTTTACAGTTCAATATATCAGTTTTATCAGGTAAACAGTGTTTTCTTTATTATCTATCATAATTAAAAAGTGTGCAAATCGTACATATACATATATGCAATATAGCATACCCTAAATGTCGTATTATTTATGGCGTAGACCCTAAATGCAGCATAGCGAATTGACCACTCGTACCACTGCACTGCGTATTTCAAACACAGTCCTACCTTTATGATAACTTAAAACTGGTGCGCACTAAAAATTTAATTTAATATAACATTAATTCCAACTTTATAAAGTTTCAAATTGTTCGTAAATTTTAGTACGCTCTTGGAATTGAATGATAAATTCGAAATGTCTATAAACATCTCAGAGAATTAATTAAAGTTAGAAAACATGCTCTTATAAGTATAGTTTTGTGTTAGTTTGAAAATAGCCATATTTTTTAATGAGTTAACTTAAAAGTATTAAGACATTTCGAAGTTTTAACTTATAATTTAAAGATCAGAGGCACTGCTATAGTTCACTATGGCATTTAGTTAAACAGCGTATATTCACTGGAGTATTCACAAAGCATAATGCCATGAACTAACGTCTGTACAGAAAGGGACTGCTTTACAAAATATGCACGCCCCATGGGAGGAACACGAGACTATGTTGCGATTACTATGTGAATGCGGAGCGCTGGGAGACAGTATCTATCATGAAAATGGAGGTCAAGCGTTCACCTGATGATAAGTGGTAAAATTACTACCTAACGCAACGTTGAACCTTACATGAAAAAGACATATCGTAGTACTCACAAAATGTTACAGCAGGTAGTTCATTTTAAATGATGCAGTATGAGGCCGTGTTTAGGAACGCCTCAAATATTTAATGTACATCGCTTAGACTTGCCTTTAGTTTATAATTATTCATAATATAATAACCGAGTTAGCAGTAGGTATATTTAATTGAAAATTAAACAAGCTCGCACTTTTTATATGAGGTATAATCGTCATAGCTAAAATACTTGACGTCAAACACACTACATCCGTAACTTTATCTTAGTACAACTGAAGGATTTCGGGGCCACAGCAAAGTTTTATATCACAAACATTCTAATCGTTGAAGTGGTATATCCTATTGTTGATAAAGATACTCGCATAAACTTAGTCTGATGTAAATACTTTTAGAGTTTTCTTTTACAGAATAGCTAGTGATTTACTGAAAAAGTTTGCAGTCATTGTTCACTTGAAGCCATTTGGCTGCCTGGCTCGCTCCAATTGTTGACAGATCGATGTTTACCCGTCCCTCATACTCGTATTCAAAAAAACGTATTTTTAAAAAGTATTTTTTATGTAATCGGGCTAAGTTGTTGAATTTTGAACGGATTTTAGAACATGGTATATCAATTTAACAGTACCTGCATACAAGATTAGGATTAGGCTGTTTCGTGCCAGCGTTACATAGGTATATTATACGCAGTTTTATTTTAAATTTTGTATGTTTTGTTTCCCGGTATGCTGTTGATGAAAGATGAAACTGATAAAATGCGCCACAACTACGATAGTCAATACGCCTGCCAAGCAAAATGTCTATCAAATGTATTGATTATTGGGAGAGACCTTTCGACAAAAATATGATTACAATAGTGTAATCCATATTTAATACCTATTCAAATAAGTAAAAAAAATCTTTGTATTGTTACATTTTTAATATAATGAATTAGATTATGTGCAAGCAATAAGATAAGTTAATAAAAATGTGGTAAAACTAAGAGTTTTAAAGAGTCTGTAAAAGTTTGTAAAGTTAAAAAGTGAAATGGATAAGGGTCTTTTTATTACTGACAGAGCAGTTTGATGGAGTTTTAGATTTTTATAATAGACTGAAAGTTATTGTATTGTAACTGTTTTATTAGGTTGATAGCTTTATTGTCAGGTATAATCGCGTGCTCTGCATCTGTAAGATATGATAATGAGACGTACCTATTGATTTAATTAAGCTTATGGTCTTGTAACTTTAACGTGTAATTGAAATTTTAAGAAAGGTTACTTTCGATTTAGTGCCTTGACTTAAGGTAATGTGTAAATAAATATACACATTTCTATTTCATATACTCATGTTCTAATTTGGAATACAACATCCAAAAAGTTTCTACGAAATTCAGTGTTAATTTTTGTAGTACTTTACACTTTTATATACTTGACTGGCCTGTTGGTCTAGTGGTTAGTGACCCTGACTGCTAAGCCGGAGGTCGTGGGTTCGATTCCCACCCAGGACAAACCTTTGTGTGATGAGCGTGATTGTTTGTTCTGTGTCTGGGTGTAATTTATCTATAATATGTATGTATTTACAAAAAAAAAAAAAAAAGTATATAAGTAGTTTATCAGTTGTTTAGTACCCATAACACAAGCAAATATAATTGCTTAATTTGGGGCTAGATAGCGCTGTGTGAATGTGGTAGAATATTATATATTATTATACTATATAACTGTTTATTTATGCCTATTTATTTTTAATAATTATAAGAATCAATATCACAAATCATCAAATAAACACTGTAACGATGAAGATTCGATTACCTAAACTATGCTAAGCATGACGTCAAAATCAGACTAACATAAACATTCACTGTAACGATCAATCACACTCTATAGACTAGTTAAAACATCGTAGCATGTCAATAACTTCATAATTAACACTGAACAATCTAGAAGGACTTGACTACGCAAAATAATCTCTATGTTTATCCAAGCATGGTAGAGGCGAAGTATCAGCGGCAAATTAACTGTTTAATGTTTGATTTAGACCAGCTCGGTCTAGGAGGTGTAGGTATAACTTTATTATTTCAATGTTTGATTTTAATACTTGCGTAAGATAATAATTTGGTGATTTTTCATATTTTTTTATATTAGCCTACCATAATGACTCGATTCCACCTGATAGTAAGTAGTCAGTGGAATCGAAAAGTGTTGGCCACTGTTCCAAATCGCAAACTTTTGTGTCACATCATACCAAAAGACACGTTATTCTGTTGCTGATAAACTGTTAGATCCCCATGATGTTTTTTCTAATTTATTTTAAAAAGACAACAGAAACAGACATTCAACGGACACAAAGTACGGACACAAATATTATATCAATTATGATCTTTATCACTATTTTCTATAAAGGCGAACTGATTTAGACTATCCTTTCGACTAATTATGTTAAACATAGCAACTACATGTAACCTGATGTCTAGAATATAACTAAATAACCTCTACGTGTGATAGCTAACACAGAACAAGTACTAAAGCATAGAAGGACTATTAGGAGAATAAAGCGTACACACTCAGAGACAAATAGAAGTTTAATAGTGCTACGATACCTTCTGACAGTTTATCGATATCGATAGATGAAATTTGTCTATGGGCTATGGTAAATTAATAGACATGCTAATAAAATGAGGTCTGGTTCCATAAAAGCTCTCGTAAACGAACTACAAGAAACAAACGGCCGTTTTACACCTCACCGGAATGGCATAGGCCGGCAGTAGCGCCAGGACCACTTTCAATGTGAAATAATTTTGAAGTTTTTATTCATGTTTCATGCTGTAAGTTCAAACACAATGTAAACTGTATATGAATAAATTAAATAAATTGAAAATTGAAATATACATGATCGCTCCATAATAAGTCGTATGGCGCCTGACAATAGAGCAAATTTAAGTAGATTCGTCCTCACCGCTGGAACGTTAAACGTGTAACAATATAATATATAACATAATTCTCTCTTAATTTGCTTCATGGATCTTCCGGTCTGATCTTTCGGAAACCTGCAAAAGAACACAATGTATGAAACACTGTGAAAGGTACAAAGATAGTTACCACAAAATCGTTAACACAAATTATAGTAATATTTTTGTCATCGATAAAATATGCAGCACAAGTCACAACACTATTGAACATGACTACACAAATTGGTAAAAATGTAAAATACTTAAAAATTACTGAATCGAATGGCAAACAGACGATTATAATATGATTGCAGTATAGTAAAGTATAAATCACTTAGGTATTTTGCACGTTTATATAGGTTTTTAGAATATATTATTGGTTTGTTATCTACTCACCGATGGAAGTTGACGATTTAAACTTGATTTTCTTTGCGAAAAGAATGTAATTTACAACCTACAATAACGCAGGACATTGCTTATCCAATGGGCTTAATTTTACTTCACAATAGCACTATGTAATTATTAAATAACATATATTATTTCACAAAACAGATAAATAACAATGAAAATTACGAGCGGCGGTTTAATCCGACTAAATTGTCTAGAGGCCTTGACAAGTTGGAACATTTGACATTAGTTCACTTTTTAATTCGGCATCCAAAGGTAACCAAAGGTAACCAAATTGACGTTTCTACAGTGTACACCGGGCGTCCTTAGCAAAATTATTTGTATCTTTCTTTTCAATGTATCCGGCTTATTTGGAAAAATAGGACAAGTATATGAGGGCGATTAACACTCCTTCTATGTATGTACTTGTTCTGTGATAGCTAAACCCTTAATTTTCTTGGTTCTTAACCTAAACATTATTGACTAGCTTACCGCGGCGCGTTTTCACCCGCGTTTTTTCTTACTGCTTTACTATCGTCGCCAATACCGTGATGTTACATAGCCTTACTCGAGAAGGGCGGAAAAAAAATTTTTCAAATCCGAGTAGTAGTTCCAGAGATTAGCGCATTCAAACAAACAAACAAACTCTTCCACTTTATATAAAAGTATAGATATAGACAAGCAGCCTGGATAATTTTACCTGTGATGTTTCAAAAATAGTGACCCATTCATAGACTGATCGTAATATGCTAAGTGCAACCTTGCATGTGTATTTAAGTTTATCGTTCAATGAGGTAGTAGCTTACAAGACCGTCGTAAGTAGCCAATATGATAACATAGATACATTAAATTCTACCTTAAAAGCTATCCTGTTTTTTCGATAAAATCGTTACTCGTTACTTATCAAAATAGGATCATGCAGGCCCGGTATCGAGGCACAACTGATGCGGTGTGTAAATAATAAATAATTCCCGTACCAGTATTTTACTGTCCTACTACAGGGCAAAGGATTCGACTTTTCAGATAAAGAAAGCATGATCAATAGCTGCTCAAGACAGATTATTAATTTAGTTTTTTTTAATTAATCCGAGTTTTCTATAAAAATATAACACAATTAAACCAAGACACTAGGATAAATAGAAGAAAATCAACAGTTTATTCAATCAAATTTAATTATTCTGTAGATCAAGTTCTGATTGTTGTTTCAGCATACAAAGTTGTAATAGTAATTCAACGAGTTTTATTATTTTAAATCACTATCACAATCATCTGAACTAGGCACTGACTAGGCTGTGATGTATTTGCAAGCGATTTAAACTGCTATTGACGACGTATTATAAATTTCGCGACTGCCATCAACAGCAGTATCGAATGCGAATGTTGCAGCGATCAATTAAAATTACCTAGCAGAACACAGATTTGGATTTGAAAAATTTTAATTAGAGTAGACAGTAATATTTTTGAGCAGTGTTGCTTCTTGTGAACGTACTGTGCTGGTATCTCAATAGATCAAATCTTGAACTCTGTACTTAATGTTTTCACGTAGATGCTTGACACATACAATATCTAATTTATGTATAACATTAAGGGCGCGTTTACAATTCTATCAAAAATAACCCCTTTTTTGGTTCTTATTGCGGCAAAACGATAAACAATTTTACATATTTAGCAGATACTACAGCTCTACTAATCAGCTACTTCAAATAGCAGTCAAGAAGTAAACACTCAGGTCACTTTATCATGTCCGGTGGTAAGGCCTCATCATAACTAATTAAACAAGCCCATACTCGATACGGATTAGCTCTACTTGTTAGCTAGTTCCAGTAGCAGTCCCTAAAGTAGACCTTCAGGTCACTCCACCTTGTCCGGTGGTAAGGTCTCATCATAACTAACAAAACGAGCCCATACTCGGTACACCCAGCTTTGCTAATCAGCTAGTTCCAGTAGCAGTCACCGAAGTAGACCTTCAGGCCACTCCATCTTGTCCGGTGGTAAGGTCTCATCATAACTAACACAACGAGCCCATACTCGGTACACCCAGCTCTACTAATCATCTAGTTCCAATAGCAGTCACCGAAGTAGACCTTCAGGCCACATCATCTTGTCCGGTGGTAAGGTTTCATCATAACTAACAAAACGAGTCCATGATCGATACGTCTAGCTCTACTCGTTGGCTAGTTCCAGTAGCAGTCACCACAGTAGACCTTCAGGTCACTCCATCTTATCCGGTAGTAAGGTCTCATCATAACTAACAAAACGAGCCCATACTTGGTACGCCTAGCTCTACTCGTTAGCTAGTTCCAGTTGCAGTCACCGAAGTAGACCTTCAGGTCACTCCATCTTCTCCGTTGGTAAGGTCTCATCACAACTAATAAAACAAGCCCATACTCAGTACATCCAGCTCTTCTAATTAGCTAGTTTCAGTAGCAGTCACCGAAGTAAACTTTCTATGTATGTGTGTGTGAAATTTGTTTATGTATTGGTGCGATTCGATTCCTATGATTTTTGAAAACGCGTCCTTATGTTATTTAAACAAACTTTACAGTCAGAAACAGATTAACTAGCACTCTATTTTTTTTGACATTATTAAGTTCAAACCACCCTAAATTAGATATTTTTCATAAATAAGTAGATTTACTAAGCAGCAAAAATGAGCTAATGTGATAGAAAGAAACCCTTGGTACCAACATTTACAAATCTCAGGCCGTAAAACCGTTGCTACGGCAATTTATTAGAAAAACTCGTTTTATGGGACAATTTTTCACCAATCATTTGCTTCACTGCACACCATTACGTATGATAGGTTCTTTTAGAACCGTTTGTAGTCAGCCTTAGGTTCGCGGCGGTGTTAAAATTTATAGCAGAAGTGTTTTGTATTATGTTTTACGGTAGCTGCGTAGGCTGGGTGTATATGAGTCGTGAAAATGGTGCTTTAAAGGCTTCAGGTGTGTGATATTTATGGAAGTGTTAGAATGTGGTATGTTTATGCACTACACTATTGAGTGTAAACCACACATTTTATTTATTTATTTTTTTATCAATATTAGAGGCTAAGCTTAATGGAGTGATTTACATCATCATGAATCTTGTATATTGTTTCAAGTTACGGCTTCAATAAGATTGTAATAATCTGGCCATTAAAAAGTGATCAAGAGTTTCTTGGTAGTCAGTTAGTTCTTTTATATCTCCTTTTTTTTTGTTATTTATAGCTTAATTTTAGTTAAGTACATCCGATCAGGTTCTAACTGTAACCGATGAGGGCACATAGAAAGATTAATAAAGAAATATGTTTCACTTTCGCTCGTAGCAAATGGCATAGGTAGTCTTTGTTTACCCCGTGAATGGAGTGGGGCGTAAAGTCATATAATTATTATATATACATAGGTGCGAAAACGTGTCTTCAACTCAAAATTTCAATTAATATTTACCTTTAAAGCAAAACTAACAAACACCAATTTTGGAACTGAATATCTCCATTTCTTTTCAAATAAAACAAGTTAAAATTGGTTCGCTTGAAACAAAAAGTTAAAAGCGACTACAAAAGAGCAAGGATCGTGTTTAACAAGAACTCTTAACAGAGAATCAGCGAGAAAGTTAAAATTAAAACTCATTCCTTTGGTAATAACAGCGAACTACGTTGAATGAATACTGATACTAGAACTGTTGGGACTTATTGTGAAATAGAACACAAGATATTTGTGTAAAAGTGGTTTAGTCTTTTGTTTGTTTGGTGTTGCAAGATTTTAGTGTGTAGACAATACGGTAGACTTGTGAATTAAGGTGGCTGCTTGTATGTCACCTTAATTGTGTAAAATAAGAATACCTCCACGACCCACCTGACGGTAAGCAGTTATTTAAGCGTCAGAAGTATCACTCACGCGTTTTTGACGACCGAGGTAAATAGAAAAGACCATGAACCATGATTTACTTAAAAATGCAGACATTGAATACTTTTCCAGACACTCCAATTTAACTTATGTCAGTATCTGTCTAGCTTTATAAGACTAGGTTTTACAATGAATGAATCGAATAAACTGAGAATAGACGTATCCTTTCTCATAGAATATTCATATAAAGTATCCGTACTATTGTGTCTGTGTCAAAAATTACACAACATTATTTATTAAATGCTTAGAGAACGTAACCATACCATGTTCTTTGTGATTTAAGTTTTATTAAAATAAGTCATGTCAAAATAATATTATTTAACTAAATAAAAACCCTGATTTTCTATTCTATTCTAAAGACCATATAATGTTAGTCTGGCTCAGTTAAAACTTCTTATTTGATAATACACTTAGCGAATAAAATAAATTCTTTATGATAGTTTTTCTGTTAAAATTTTACTAGTTGTCTACAGTAAGCTCCACCAATACTTTTAAGCTTTAAATATTTCGCTTGACTTTGAACTTAGTTTGCTTGCTTCTGCTCAATAATTCACTTCCTTATTTTCACAAAGATAGTAGTTATATCAGCAGGCAGTTATAATTGCTTAGTTTAGGTACTAGCGTGAATAGATAGACGTAACTGTCTTTTATGATTACGAGTCCGTTTTTTTGGCAAAAGACTCTACCAGCTGTACTACTATTAGTGTCGTTTACAATGGACGACACTACCAAGTCCCCACTTTAAACGACATCTACTCTTATTAGGTCGTCATTTACGAGCTAGAGCTCGTAGCCACCATTACAAAACATTTTTGCACCTACGACAATTAGTTCTGCGATCCACAAATCCCACTTACCTAACACTTAATTTATAGAGGAATTTCTTACAACGTATATCAGTATTTGCAAGAAAGTAGCAATCGAAGAACGCGCTTTCGAGAAACCAATATTGGCTTAGCATAGCTGATTTGCTCAATAACCCTACTACTGGGAATGCGGTAAACGCTGAATCTACTTTATATGAGCTGGAATCGCCCGATCTCAATTTAATGCAAAAAATATTCATAAGAATTAAAAGTGCAAATAGTCATAATAAATACGTAGTGTTTCTTATAATCTTTTCTACATATCTACTGAATAGAGATAAGGAATGGCTAGCGCATATTACGGCCGTAGAGTTCAAAATCAAAATAGTAGTCGTAGTGTAGAAATGGGTTGATAGTTCATATAAAATGTACTAAAGTGATGCAGGAGGTTTTTTGTTACCCGATGCAATGTGATGCGCCCCGCCGTAATTTGCATTTTTTCCAGTCATTACTGACTACCCCTGCGATGTTATTTTTACCTTATATTAGTAGTGTTAGAGATAAACTTGGTAAGTGCGCATGAGTTTAAAAAAGTCATATAGGTATTTGTTCTATAACAGTGAGTGAGAGAGCAAAAGTCAAAATTTTACTGTACTTATATTGTCCAAGAAACTTAACATAACTTTGAAACTATTATAAAGACATAAGTGTAACGAAAAATCAAGTGAAATATTTCATGTTTTAGTTCACTGCGTAATTAAATAAAACAACGTACAAACGTGAATTTGATTTCGATCACTACGTGCAAACTGATAACGTGCTGATAACAGTAGGTACGTTGTACATTTTTACTTTTTTGACAGCGAAAAGGGAGAATCAATTTTTTTTTATATATCTGACGTTTTTCGTAGTTATTATAATTACACCTTTTAGTTCATATTTATTGTTATAATAGTTGGTATAGATATTATCTCAATACATAATAATAACAGCCTGTTACTGCCTTTTCAGAGCTAAGACTTCTTCCCATACAGAGAAGACGGATTGGCAATTTCAGACTTCTGAAGTCCAGGGTTTTCTTAATAATAAAATACTGTAGCGATGTAAGTATAGCAAATAATCGTTTCGTATATTTTATTGTAATAATTCAGAAAATATGTCTAAAATCAATGAAATATTATTTTGTGTTAAGTTACATTTCTTACGTGAGCAGGATACTACAGAAATAAAATTATTTAAACATATGTACTTTCCATTTTTTTGTTTAACATCGACGTGCGAAACTTAACCAATTAAAGACTTGTCGAATGAATAAAAACGTTACAATCCCGCGTTGATTTTTGATTCGTATTCAATATTGTTTTACAAAAGTAAAAATATGCTGACGAGTGAATAAAGAAAATCATATTTGACGCTAGTTGCGTTTGGTAGATGCATTTTGCATTATTTATTTAATTTATACTTTACAAGAAATTTTCACAAGCTATGTTATGCGACATTAGGTTGAGAAGCCTGAAAGAAACAATAGTATACGAGTATAAAGTAAAAATTGACAATTTCACAATTTCAATTAGTTTCGACTTCAAAAAAAAACTAAAATCTTCAATTATGATCAACTAATACTGTCTACGTTATCTTCATTTGTTGTCCTCGTGTAGTTTTACATAAGATACATATTAAGTATAAAGACGATAATCGTATTTCTTACAGCTGTTAGTTCATAATGACTTCGCACAATCTACATAAATAATATTATTAGAAAACCTCATTAGTTGAGGGCTTTGCCAAAAGCTGTGTCACGCGATACTAAGCCTTAAAACGCAAGTCAGCACGGGTAATGTTGCAACAACGTCATCAAAGGGTAACACGAGCTGATTTCTCACGAAAAATGGTTATATTAAGAAGGTATTTAAATTGAAGGCACCATGAAACAGAGAAATATCAACCATCGCGCTATTTATACACGGTCTTTAATTTAAGAGTCTTTGAAATCCCGATTTTATGCAATGAATCGTTCGGTGCATAAGCACTATGTCAAAAAAATACGATAGACAATTATTAAAATGGAATTGAGTGCTGAACGCTCCATTGCATAAAATAATAAATTAAAAGATTCTTAGTAATTTGTCTACAGCCGATTTCAGACTAAGTAGAGGTATGGTAAGAAGAAGCTCAGACCATTCTTTTAATACGTAACATTATTACAATTCTGAATATAAAGTAATATTGATAGATGTGTGTAATTAGATTATTTTCACACGTAATTTACTTTACTACTTACTAACATCAATACAAACCATTTCGCGCCTACTTTCTACTTTTATTTAATAAAAGGCATTCAGAAACTGAAAAAACAATACTGTTACGTAAATAGGACTCACTTTCTGATGCCCTTTTTCAATTTATTCCCAGTTGGCTGCCTAATTTGATTCGTTTGGATACCTATTCTGAAACGTAGGTACAGTCGTCTGACTTTCAGTATTATTAAGGGTAACATTGATGTTTAAAGATCTAAGGAGAGAGTAGTAAGCATATCGCTCACTGTTCAAGCGATTGGAATAATTAAGAATTTTGTTTTGTTTCACAAACTTGATGAAAATATGATCAACTAAGTTGTCTGCCTGTTTCTATTTAATTTTAATGCAAATACAGAACAATATTTATATTAATAAAAATTGGAGCCAACGATAGTTTTTACGTTAGCGTCGATTTCTTCCAGAAAATTTGTATAAAAATGACTCTACTAAATATTCCTACTTAATATTTACGATCTAATGGAAAAATTACATGATTTAAAGCAAAAAAAATATATATTGATATATAAAATGAAACTGCCAATCGTACAAGGCGAGTAAGGATTATGCAGGGAATACATCAGCCCTTTGAAATTGTATCCGTAATATGGCAAGAGAGTGTAACATGGAACTTAATATCGCTGGCAAAACGTGTTATACACGTTATAGACTGCGTATTCTTTGGGAAAAAACGGAATAATAATGTGTATAAAATTGTATAGCTCAACATGTAGATAAATAAAATTCTACAACTATATTTTGAAATGGTTTCCGCATACATTCTCTGCTCAGCTTTTGTAGCAACTAATTGGAGGCTGTAAACACGTTGACGAAAGGACAAATTAGTAACTAAAAGACGCCCTTGTCTAGCAGTAGGATTTTAATTTATGTCGAGAAACAAAAAATCTCTCGGTAACGAGTAAAATTTGTGCATGACACACAAAGTTGCGGCAAATATTCCGTTACACCAAAGGTTGTACCTTTAATTAATGTGTAATGGCTCTAGTTTGAGAGAAGTGGCGAGAATCGCAGTTGCACCGACAAGAGTTCTAAATTATGTTATCAAATATAAATAATTTCAAGCCGTAAAGCATTTAAAAATACAAGATAAAAATTACATTTACAAGATTTGAAATTAAATACTACGTCGACTTTTAATTTGCGGCTACACAATTTTATGGTTATTTTGTTTTTAACATCTTTCAGATAGCTGTAATTAAAACAGACTATGCAGTGAAGATCTCATTAAAATGGGTTGTATAAACACGGTACAAGATAGAATAAACCTGCAGAAATGAATGAAGGGTTCTCGTTATGTAGAAATACGCTTTATACTTATTCAATTTTGATGTTTTATACTAAAAGATTTGAAAAGCATGATATTATGTTTTAAAATCAAAAGCTCTCATAATTAAAGCGACGTACCTACTGGCTTTTATCATTAGGTATAAAACATTACTAAATGGAAAATAATATTAAAGCATTATACACTTTTATTTTCCTACTAAAGGTAATTCTTTGCATAATACAAAAAAAAACAAGCCGAACATAACAAAAGGAATAAACCAATGGCTTTTTATTATAAGTATTATCTACCCCCAAATCTACGAATAATGATGTGGAATGTTTACATACAGTAAGCACTTAGATAATAAGGAGTTCACGAGGAAACGAACATCAGTTAAGTGCCTTTTGGTCACGATTACGAAATACGCAGGAAGATAATAAAAAATCCGTTATATTTTTGCACAGTGGTAAAGAATATATTGCGAATTGCTCGCGGAGGCATTTCGCGATTTCAAATTGTAGGCATTATGCTCGTGAAAACGTCGCTATCTCTGTTATTACATTCCATCGTAAGCCTTCTCCCGAATATACTGAAGGAGCATGCCTCGCCGACATATTGCAATATTTGAATCAGCAAAAATATCGTATTATCATCATAGCGGTATTGGAGACGCCTAAATTGGAAACGAATAAACAAGGGGCTGGGTGAGTACCGGCCTGTTTGAAAATTATTCTTCGATAAACATTCTCAACGTTGTTTTGGGGAGGTTAATGAGAATCATTTCGATCAAAGTGATCGTAAAATGTTTTTCGTTGATGAGCTCCAATCAAATTCAAAAATATGGAATTAATTTTGAAATACTGGTGTTATATTTCCGATTTTTTTTTTATGTTAATAAAACTATTAAGTATAATAAAATTATTTTACTATAAGTACGTGTATATCCGCTAGTATGTATCGCTAACTTTAAAAAGCTAACTCAAGATGGCTGATAGTCAGCGGACAGTTTAAGCGGAAAGTTTTTAAGCATGAAATACATAATATTTTTTTTAAATAAAATAAAGACAAAGAACCAATTTATAAAAAAATATCCTTAAAGCGTGTGACGGAACATTCCAATGCGCACGGAGGCCCGAAGTACCAGCTCACTTCACCCTATGCTATCAGTAATGCGATTTTTAAATGTAGACTGGTAAAATACTACAGAGTTTTCTTTTAAAAAGACTAAGTATATGGTTTGTTCAACTTAATTGTCGCATGTAGCTTTAGCCTGTAAGTGGTGTTGAATAATAAATATATATATTTTAATATCGTGTCGCTATCATTGGCAAAAAATTTTACAACAAAAGTTTTGCACTGCTGTGTGTATCCCCAGTTTGTTGTATGTTGATTAAGTTTAAGTTAAATATTGTGTTAACTTCTTCTATTTAAAAAACAATTACTACCAGATCACAATAAAAAACAAGACATTTTAAAATATATGGTTCTTAGTGTAGTCAATATTTTTGATTTATGAACATTTTGATGTTGCGTATTTATTTGTTTAAGCATTATTCATTTCGACATTTGATCTTCGGTAAGCTTTTATTGGATCGAATAAATATAAAAATAGAAAATAGATAACAAAACAAAATAAAAATGTTTTTACGATTTTTATTTTGTTTTGTTATCTATTGTTATAAAATTAATATATTTAATGAAAGATTTATAAAAATAAGGCAAAATGCATGTAGAAAACGTAAAATAAGAAACATAGAAAGCTTAATGTTAAGCGTCACTTTGTATATTTGGGATCTTTTGTCCAATGTTAAATCACTTCAATTGCTATAGAAACCTCAAATTTGGAACAAAATACGGATACTTCTGGAATTCTGTTACATTAACAATTTCTTTTCGAAAGTGGGCAAGAACCGAACAAACTGTTTGATGGTTTATATAAAGTAAACCTGTAAATCAGCAAAAGGCACTCATGACTAAAATACATAACAGGCTTTTTAGAGACGGTGCTGGAGATAAATCTACACAATTCTGTTACATACCTAACTAAACATTGGTACATAATTAATAAATTTATATGCATTAAAATTATTATTATATAGAAGTTTCTCACATAAACAAAGATATACATAATTTAGTAATTCTAATAGCTTCTGAAATAACCATCACACATACATTTCAGAGCGGCGGTTGCAAATCTGGACACTTTTGAACTAACTTTCCAAGCTCGTTTAAAGTTTGTGGCTCACATTTATCTTTGGAAAGCTCTTGTCAAATTCAAGTATTGATTATAAATGTCATGCGGCACACTTTTTAAGTCATAAGTGCTTATATTTATAAAAAACGCATAAAATGTGTTTGGTCTCCCTCGGGGACCAGACCAATTTTCGAGATAAAAAGTAGTGTATGTTCGTCTCCGTCACCGATTCTATCTACATACCAACTTTCATTAAAATCAGTTCAGCCGTTTAGGCACTGGGTGATAATAAACACACACACTTACATACACAAAAACTTTCGCATGTATAAAATTAATAGGATTTGTTGTATGCGATTTACGGTTCCGAAACATACATAGTTACGGCAAGATTGAGTTTTAATATTATTTCGTGCAGCGAGCTACACTTAGGGCTTCTTTAAAGCATAATTAACGTCTTTTTTGGTATGTCCAGTTACCTAGACTAGCCAACTTTAGACGTCAGTTCTTAGTTGCTATCAAGGCAAATGGTTTGATGACTTCACCGCAGCTTTGTGATGTGATTCATGTCGTAATTAAGAAACACAGAATTAAAAGCGAAAGGAAGCTTCGTGTCAGGTTTATCTTCATCTGATTCTAAAACTCATAAGCTGAAATCAAACTTACAGTACCGTCAAAACTCATGGTCAGTTGACCGATAAAAGTCGATAAAATCGTGAATACATTCATCGTCCTCGTTTGGCGCTAGCCAATCAACCGAATTGTCGGACAAACCGAATTGTTAAAAAACGTAATGCACTATTCTATTCTAAAGCAAGTTAAGCTCACAGTATTTACTTATAAAACAAAAACTAAAATCTTTCTTTCAAATTTTAAATTCATATTTACCGAATGTATACAAAAGTATGCAAAATATTCGGCTGCAAAAGTTGGGTGTATTTGCTTCAAAGGCTGAATGCACGCTGTCCTAAGCCACGTTATGACGGTCGTATCGTATTTATGGTCCAAGTTGCAAGATCTTGTTTTACTGGCTTAAAGCAGTTCCTAAAAATTGGTTTAACGTTTTCTTGATTGAAAAACTTATCTAAAAAGATTCTGTTAGGTTTATTACTAACCTTAAACGTTGTTAATCTAACTATTATTATTCGATTTCTACCTTACCTTACAAAGTTTTAGTTGTTGAAAACTAAAAATCTAAAATATTATTGGCTAGAAATATTATAAGTCAATGTGATAATATAGACGTAATAATTATTTTTGATGAAAAGGAAAGAAATCAAATTGTCTTTATAAATAATAATAGTTTAAAGTGGAAAATTTGTAGTAGGTATACAATTTTAAATAAATTGATTTCAAACATTTCACTGCCGATATGAATACATTTGAGATCACCTAAACAAACGAAAAATTAGATAGATTTGGCTATCACTTTTTTAAATATTAAATTGAGCTATTAGAATTAGTATGCAAAAGGTCTTTGTACTTAGGTACATGAATATTCAAAGAGGTATACTGGGTCTAGATGGCGTTGTGTGTAGTTGATGAGATATGTATATTATATTAATAATTATATGAAATTATTTTATACGATGTCTGAGTGGAGAGGTAAGAGTATAGATGATAAATAAAAAGGTAGATATTTAGTTTTTATCATACAAAGTTGAGTGTACTTAGATAAGTAAAATTGTGTGAATATAATTTATATATTAGAGGTAATCGTCAAGGCATCTTAACTGTGTGTATATTTTTAAGATCAATAACTCGCGATACGACATCGTGAAAGAAAAATGTTTCTCAGACACGAAAATGTCTGTGTATAACATTTAAATGTATTATAGATATGTAAAATGAAGCAAGGTCAGTTTCCTCTCTAAATTAAAATATAAGTAACATTGCAATATCACTGGTTAAAGGTAGTTATAATTAATTATCTTATTTTAACATTAAAAGTGTGGTACTATTAGATGTTCACTTGACTCAGTACTTCACGAGTGTTCATCAGTTCTTATTTATAATTAGAGATAATAAATAAGTAAAGTAAACCAATATTCGCATATCATATCAATTAAAAAATCCGAAAATCGTATTAAACAGGGAGGCCATTAAATATCTAACCCATCTTCTTTTCTTTTGTTTTCATAAAGTTTTGTGGGTATTAAAGTGTCGGCACTTGAGGGCCTGGCAATTTGGACCGCGTCCAGCTGCCATACTGCCATATTACTCTGGCAGGAACCCCTTCATTTTAACTTATTACGTTTTAATAAACGCTGTCACGTTTCTGGGTCAGAGCTGGAAAAATGAGTATAGTTTGTGGGAGGACTTAATGTTTTAATGCAGAAATAAGTATTGTATACTACAATAGCGCTTATTCGAATATTTGGTTGGTCATCTTAATGGAGGTAGGTACCAATTAAATAAAAATAAAAGTTTAATTTTACATAATTACTTAATAATTGGCATACGCCTCACATACACAGTTGGTACTTGAAAGGTTGATAAAGGATACCTATATGCTTACTATATCTATCAACATTAGAACCGAAAGACGTTGAACAATAACAATTGGGTATAATCCACTTTAGCAGGTTTATTGGCGATCGCAGTAGTTTTATCCCTCAACGTACATAAGTACCAGTACTTTCTGCAAGAGTTTTAATTTTCTGCAAAACAATAATTTTGTAATACCTCCACAATACCATGTTATCAATTCTGAACAAAATCACACACACACACGGTCATGGTAATAATGGCCACGTTTATTAATTAAAAGTTTTGCTTTTATAAGCAAAGTTTTGAGCGGCACTAATACAATTTTGTGAAATAATATAACATTTAGTGGGCTTAAATTTGACTGTTTTATTTATTAAATTAAGTATTTTTTTTGTTATTCTTATACCTACGTTATTAATTGTTACTTTTTTAGGCTATGCCTAAACTAAATGTCTATGAAATAATTGTTTACTTTTTAATAATTCATTTTTAAGTTTTTGCTAACAGCCAGACTCATAATATTTTTTTCGTTTAAAATTTTGACTAATATATATACAGTCATGGTTAACTAATTAGGGACATTCAAGATAGTGAAGAGCAATAACCGCTTATACATATAAATATTAAACCCTATTGATTTCTCAGCACCAATTTTAATTATTTGCATAATTTCGTCCGATTATTATGCTATAAATGGTTGTAAATAAAATATTAAATAAATAGAAAGAAGTATTTAATATCAAAGGTTAAACATGTATTTAATTATATGGTGTAATTCTGTAGCCGGACATTTAATTAAGGACAATAATGTGTAATGAAAAATAAAGCTAAACAAAACTAATAATCTGCAGTATTATAATATCTTTAACAGCTCCATTTTATTACGTGTAAAATCAGTACCCAGTAGCAAAACCTTTGTTAGTAATTACCGCTTGACACCGATGTGGCATTGACATTATCAGTTTCTGACATGTTTCGACAGGAATGTTTGCCCATGCCTCACAAAAAGCTTCATTATGTTCATCTAAAATTGTGGTACGATAAATGGCAACTTTTTTTTTAATTTCGTGCCAAAGGTGCTCGATTGGGTTGAGGCTATTTGCTGGCCAATCCAGCACCGATACTGACTGACTGGTAAGAAACGACTTGACTGAACGGGCGATATGATTTGGGTCGTTATCTTGCTGAAACTTCCATATAATAGAGAAATGCTCCTCAGCGTAAAGAAGCATAGTTTCCTCCAATATTGCATTGTATTGATGTTGGTCTAAGATACCCTGAACTTTCTTCACAGGACCCACTCCACGTATAGAAAATGAACCTCAAATTTTAATGTTTCCATCGCCATGTTTCACCTGCTTTTTTGTGAATCTTGGATTCATTTCAGCTTTTACAGGACGCCGTGCGTATTGCCTTCCATCGGAAGAAATCAAATTAATCTTGGTCTCGTCAGAGAATAATACATGTTGCCATTGGGCGTAGCTCCAATGTCCATATTTACGTGCAAACGCCAAACGAGCATTTCTATGTTCTTCCTTCACAACGGTACTTTGCGAGCCACTCTTCCGAACAACCCTGCTTCTACCAGACGTCGTCGAATGGTCCTTGCTGATACACCGGCTTTTTCGTCTGCCCCAAACACTTCATGTTTAATTAAAATAGAGCCTAGAAACGGAATTTCTTAGCAAACTTGGTTATCATTCTATCTTCTTGCGGAGTTGTTTTTCTCGATCTTTTTGTTCTGGGCACATTTAAAGCTGTGTTATTGTGCCTGAAATGTTGCACTGTTACCATAGTTTTTGAACAATTTAAATGTTCTTCTATCCTCTGGTATGACCAACCACGCTCGACAAACTTAATGATAAATTTTTTCGTAGTGTTGCAACGCAACTTTTATTTTTGCCCATATTTTTCAAAATAATTCTCAAAACATAAAATTAAAAATCTGGATTCCCGTCAAAACTACCACGAAACAATAATAGAATAATAAAAAGTATTGAGATTCAACTTTTGAAAATAGAACGCAATATCTCAATGTCCTTAATTAAATGGCCGGCCAGCATTCTTGAACAAATAGCACTATGATAATCTATTAGCTATACTGTAAAGAGGTTTAATGTTTAAGAAGTTGTTATTGTTTGTATAATCAGGCACATCAATGACTAATTATATTTACATGTAAAAGGTATGGAATATTGTTAAGACACGTTGGAAAATAAAAAATACAGTCTCAATTAGGCTTAACTAGAGATTGTCCCTAATTAGTTGACCACGACTGTATATAATATATTTAATTTAAATATAGGCGTTGTTAGTAATACACAAAAACACTTGAAAATTTTGAGTAAGTACCTATATTTAAAACTTTAAAGTGTTGTATAAAATTTTTAAGAAAATTCTTAAAAGTTTGCGATAGGTACCTATTTTAAACAACTTTCAAGTGTTTATTCAAGATCATGTGTCTTTATTTTTAACCGACGCAAAAACGGAAGAGGTTCTCAAGTGTATAATAATATAGATATATTTATTTTATGTATGATTACGCATAACTTTTGCATAACAATATTTAATTCATGTCGCTAGAACTCATCTTACGTGATAGAGATAACATGAGAGATGAAGGCAATAATTAAAATTTAGTGATATTTCAGTCATTTTAGTCTTCGGTGGTTAGATCTTTAAAAACTAGGCTTTGTAAGTGTACTCAGTACTGTAGTAGTACGCAAACTCTAAAAACTCTAGAGAATATTCTCACAAATTTAATGTATAGACTAAAGCAGGTTATATACATACATATCACAAGGTTTACATAATGTGCAAATAACAGCTTTTGTTAAAGCATGTTTTTATGATGTAATTATAGGCTATAATATAAACTATGACAAACTGTACATAGTATGTAAAAATTGCTTTACAGTTTGAGATTGGTACAGCAATTACATTAACAATATTAATTGCGAACAATGACACCGTAGATATCCCGAACACTTTCCAACAGATTAAACGGATTTACTCTATTGAAACTAAGGATTGGACTGACTCAATTGATTTAGCTACCAATTGTCAAGCACTTGTAATAAATTGAGTGCAAATTGTTTTCGAACAACGTTCGGTAACTGAATACCTTGCAGATAAATTGTAGGATATCGTATGCACTCGTAATGATGCGATATTATAAAACACTTACGTGTACTACAATTATACGTAGATATAAAGTTGAAATTTTGTAACAAAAACGCTACTTGTTGAAACCTAAAAATTGTGGACACTATGGTGGTTTTGTAGGACACTTTTTCACGCTCTATTTAAAAGACCCAGAATAAAAATTACAAGGTAACACAAGCACAAAGCAGGCATCTATGAAATGGGTAGTAGGTGTCTATAAAATGTAAAGCTTAACACCCTTCACATACCATCCTAAAAAGGTAAAATGAACTTTGAGAAGAGATGAGATACATGCGAACCTCGCCATCGATCTAATATCATTTCGTAAGATAAACTAATAACTAGCTAGCCCGGGCAATAAATTGTGTAATTACATTTTCAAAGAACTTAATAATGAAAGTGAACCGTCAATCACAATAAATACACTGTGGCAACACAAAGTCGGTGCATACGAGGCCAATTTCATTATGCAAATTTGTATGATACGTATGCGAAACACGGAGCGTATAGACTTAATTGATGTACAAATTTACATGGTAATAAGACTTGGGGCTACAAATAAACAAAGATTGCACATGAGTGCACGTGAGTTCTTCTGCGTTTAATAACGTAAAGTGACGTAACTTATTATTCTGTGAAGAAATAAAGTCATCTCGTATACCTACTTATTATTATAGGTATGCAGCTAATGTGGGATGCTTACTGTCCTCTTGAAGCATGAAATGACCGGAATTTATCGATATGACTGTATTCTTTTCTTCTATTTTTATTACAGAACAGTTGTATATTGGTAAGGGAAGAACTGCTAGGTTACTTGGTTTTCGGTGCTCGTTTGAAAACTAACGTAGACAACATTTTAAGTGACAGTATTGGTACTTACCACTCAGCGCCTAAATGACTGAACCGATTTCGATGAAAATTGGTATGTAGATAGAACCGGTGCCGGAGACGGACATAGACTACTTTTTATCCCAAAAATCGGCCTTGTTCTCGAAGGAGACAAATCTCATTTTACACGCGGGCGAAGCCGTAGGGCATACATACTAAAGACCTGTCGGCACTACGACAATGTTCACAGTGTAACTCGTATGTCGGTGTCCATCGCCTGGTTTATAAGAAGTTAGCTAAGAAACAGGAAAACGCAATAATCGTAGTTATTTACGATTTTTCTTAGAAAATATTGATATAATAAGAATTTAAAAAAATGTTTACCCAAATAAAATGAAAATGGCTAGAGTTTGAAAACATCACCAGCATTTTCTACCCCGTGCTCTGCTGTATAATACCATCAGTAATTGCAACGAAAACCTGATATTTAAACCTGATAACAGCAAGCAAGGGCCTTAATTACGGACAATGGTTAATGATGATCATGCAAAAATAAGTAAATTCGTTTTATGATTGTTTGTGCTTTATAAGGAGTTTTACTGAAATTGTGAATACGACTGATGCCTGTACAATGCAGTTTTGTATACTTTTTTAAAGTGTTTTCTTAACTATTTTATATTTGACTGTTTTTGTTTATTGTTTCTTTCTCGGATTTTGTATAATTTTTTTGATTTTGTGTGTGCTTTCTTTCTTTTGAATGTTTTTCTTGATATGTCAAATTATATTTTAAAGAGTTAAATCTGAAGTTATTTGATCTATCGCTTTAAAGACGTCTACTGTTAAATTATAGCTTATTAAAATGGCTCTCTTTTCTAAGCATTGCAGAACAACGCTCAGGAAATACAACCAAAATGCGCACAAGACTGCACGATAAAGAAAATGTCCACTTACAATTACGAAAATTAGTAGATATTCTAATTAATTTTAAAAAAAATAATTACGTGTTATTAAATTATAATATCCCGTTTATATATATTTGTTACGAGCTGTTTGACTTCAATTATACTGTACAAAACATCGCTCAAATTGGTCTTTGTATAGAAGTGAAACAGGAATTTTTAAAAAGGCATTTTTGTCCTCAATTATGCAAACATGCATATTTATACAAAACTAATTATATCACAGTGAACCACTGAAGCATAAAAAGAATTGTACACAAACAAATAACCCTAAACTGGTGAGATTAAAGTTAAATGGTGGACGTAAAATAAAAGAGTCTTTAAAGTAAGCATTAACCCTCTCGACGCTGGGGACCGTAGCCGCTTCGATAGATGGTACATCCCTATCATTATCCTTAAAGGATAAATACTTTAGAATGGCAAATTAAAAAACGGCAACTTGATAGAGTTAATTAAAAGGATGGCCCTGTTTTAGGTGAAGGTAAATTAGGATTTTAATTTTTATTCGAGTGGTGATTTCAGATTAAAATTGGAAGGTATATTATTATTATATTACTAAAAAGGGTAGCAATCATTTACTGGGTGAAGACCTTTACTAGTCATAGTTATAGCTATATAAATATCTATAAACATTAACAAACATAATATATATTATGTAAGTAAGCAAAGTAAAATTGAAAATTAAATTATTATATAGCGTATGTTGCCAAAGATAATTATTATTAATTATGATACTTCAAGATTCCTCACTTTAGTTGTCAGTTTTTACCTGCAGAAAAATCTAGAATATTTTTCTACGTATAATATACAGATACATGAATCTTACAGATACTGTCAAACAACAGCCTACCTTATCCCTAGAGAAATATCTGAAATATGTAGCTGGTTATAGCCCACAGGCATCTTTTAACAAGTTCCTATCATGTTACACAACCGTTCTAGAGTTCAAGTTTTAATCGTTCCTAAACTTTGCCTAGCATTGAAGAATTTCGAGGATATCTAAAGTTCTAAAACAGGATGTTTTGATTCATTTCTCTTATTTGTCTTCCAAGTTTCTAGTCGAAGGAATATTGGATTTTGAGGGTATTGACTTTCAAAAGCAATAAATCAATCACATGAGTTAAACACAACCGTTGTTACTGGGAGCTTAAATAGGAAAATAACTGAGCTGAATTATTGTAGGCAATCATAATTTATTGTATATAATAATAAAGAAATAGAAGAGAATAAAATATTCGGTAAAATTTAGTTTACAATAAAACCACATTTTATGGCATTTTCATACCATCAACATTTAAGTGATGATTTGTCTGCTATATAACCGACCGTGAAGTAGAAGCTGCATACAAAAACAATAATCTACTTTGATAAATTACACAAAAAATATCCAGTAAATGCATACATTTGCATTCAGAATCACTACCGCGAATCATTTGCATAAAACCATTGCAGTGTGGAAATAAAATGTATCACAATCGAAAACAATGCGTAATCGGTGTGGTACAATGATTGCCTCTGCAAAGAACAGATAACACTTTTGCGGCAATTAATATACAAATATAACTGTTTCAATCAATGATTTCTTACGTATCCAATTTCAATTTTACTCCCTTTTGAAAGTAAATTAAATTATTTAAAATATTCTCACGATAGTCACAACTCAAACTTCTCAACTTTGCTACAATCTATTAAGTATTATATTCATAGAAATTGCCAACATACAAAATAAAGGTACAGTCGCCAATAATAATATTTCAACAGGTATTAATAGCACTTACGTGGGCTAAAGTTCTCTTTTGTTTAGATTTACAGTACTATAAATACGAACATACGAATAGGTAGTTCTATGAGACAGACTAGAATGTTTTCGTTTCATTACACCGCCAATCCTAAGTAAACTGAGCTTGACTCGTTCTATCAATTTAATCACCTATCTTAATTTGGCCAGTTGATACTATACTGTATTAGGATAAGCTTGAAAATGAAGCTACTAAAGTAGTGTATAACTGTAAACTATATTTTGATAATTTAATACTTAATTGTCATTCAATTTTAAAGGCTCTAATTGGTAGCTGCCCGCATCCATCCACAGGCGCCTGTCCATTTTGTTAGTAGACATCCTACTCTGCATTTTCTAGTTCGATTTGTAAGCTTTTTACATTTATGTGATAATATATGCTTTTACGTATAATATTTGTAAGATTTTTTAAGAGTTACATTTGCATTTGTATTGTCACTAACTTACAACACTAACAGCTAAGCCACTATTCATAACATATACGAGTATGTTTTGAAAGACAATTTTCATGTTTTCTGTTTATTTATTTATTTATTTATTTATACTTCTTGCACAAAATACGAAGTAAATGTACAAAGGCGGACTTAATGCCAGACTTACTGTTTAGTTTTTAAGATGTTTTGTTTCATCTTAATTGATGAAACAAAACATCTTAAAAACTAAACATTAAGTTCAGATATTTGTATAAATGCCACAATCTATTTGTATAAAGGCGGGAGACAGTGAAACAATAAATTTTTCATAATTACATAATAGAGATGTTATGTCACGAATATTTTTTGCCATATAATTAGCTAAATATTTATTTTTAACTAAGTGAAAGTAATAACAAAGCAATTTTTCATTGTAGAAGTAAAATACCTTATTTAGGGCATGCATCATTGAGGTAGGTACCATTATTAATTTTTTGTAGATTTGTTTGAACGAAATTCTAGAGTTTTTTTTGTTCAAATTTATTTATTTATTTATTTTTGCGCTTGTGTTAGTAGCGTAGGTTATTTTATGCTACCGTTGGTTACGTAAATTTACATTTTGCACAAAAGTAGTTCTACGTTGGTGATGACCTCAATCGCCTTTATTTGAAAAATTTATATGTTCGAATTCGAAAGGGACATAGTCATGAATTCGATTGACATAAAGCGAATAAATCTTTAAAAGTGATCTGACCGATTGATCTACTGCCAATTACTACCAAATAAGGTGCAAAACGAAATTGTGTCACGTTTCATTACATTATGTACTTGAACATTTTCAAAGTAACAGGGTCTTAAAGTACTCTAATGGTAAAGTTATTGAAGTTACGGCTCAGAGATCAAAACCCTTTTGACATTGTAGTCTGGACTCGTTTCAGTTAGTAACAGAACATTTTCGGTTAGTTATATTTTAGTTTTATATTTTGTTACTACTTACCTACGCATTGCCAAGTAATATTATATTTTTTGACTTTACTTAGTAATACTATTTTTCTTTGAACGTCTCGCTAACGTCTCCCGTCAGGTATATTAACCTTGATTATCTATAAGCAGACTAGATTTAAATGCCAGACTAACATATTACAATTCGCTTCTTTTTCTATAAATAAAAATGTCGAAATGGTCCAGTGGATTAGGCACCCGCTTCGTAAACACGAGGTAGTGGGTTCGAATCCGGGCAAGTACCAATGGGATTTTCAAATCATATGTACTTTCTAAGTTTATCTTGGACATTTCTGACTGGCGGTGAAGGAAAACATCGTGAGGAAACCTGGACTATGTCTGAAGTTGCCAATCCGCCTTGAGCAAGCGTGGTGATTAATACTCATACCTTCTCTATATGAGAAGAGGCCTTTGCCCTGCAGTGGGAAATTATATTACTGGCTATTATGGCTGGTGTTATTTCATATTATTATTCTTTTTCTATTAAGGGTGTAAAACTCACAACCTCAGCTTTGTGAAGGTACTGTTGCTGCAATAAAAGTAGTACTACCGCTTTGAGCAAGTACCGTCATCAACGCTCGTGCCTTATCTCTATGAAAAGTGAATTTTACTCTGCAGTTCTATTTTATTATTATATAAAAAAATATAGATACATTTTGTTCAGTAATTTATTTCTTCATATACCGTAGTGATAACAAACTGAAATATCACGGCATTTGCATAAAACTCGCATCAATCGTATACAGAGTGCGCCTAAAGTGTCTTCCTCTTCGGCCTTAATAAATCATTTTATCTTACGTTAAGAATGACTAATGAATGACGCAGGCGATAGAAAAAAAGACTAAAGAAACAATCAGTATAAAATAATGTTAAAAAAATGTTTTTTTTATTGCTATATTCCTTTATGTTATTTTTCGGACGTCTTTCAGCTAAAACGACGATGTAAATTGTCAACAAACCAAATTATGAGTTTGGTTTATTCATAATAGCCACTCTTATTAAGTCAATTGGGGATCGCAGGGGTTACAGTCCTATGACACGAAGTTCCACAAGAACTGGACAAAATAGGCAAAAGAAGAAAAAGTTAGAAATTGTTTAAATCTGACTGGTAGTTCCAGAGATTAGCGCGTTGAAACAAACAAATTTATCCGCTTTATATATCCGGTAAAGATTATTAAAATTTTGTAAAAATTCGTCGTATGTCGATTGTTCGATTGTATGCTGATCTACCCTAATTGTTAATAAAAAGAAAGACGTTGGACTGACACAGCACTGAAACAGAACTTTAAACAACAAAGATGCAAGATAATAATCAGGAATCTGAGTACAGCACTTATATGCTATCAAACGTTACTTACATAAAGGTATTATTACTGGTAGTAAGAATCTTTCATCCGCTACTATTTTTTGTACAAGCGATACCTCAGGGAAATCTATAAAATTGGTATTATTTTAGTACAATGTTGGGATATACGATATACGTGTAATGTTTTTCATAATTTTTGCTATCAGATTGAAACGAAACATAATATCCATTAATCATTTATAATAAATTATGGTTTGGTATTTTATTGACTATCTCGGTGGTGCCGTGCTACTGTGTACGAATCGCACGTAGAATTATAAAAGTAAAGAGCAACAGATTTCATTTATTTGGTACATAGACCCAACATAGATAAAGAAACATGGATGTTATACAAGTACATATGCACCTGTACTTTAGAAACAAAAAAATCTCTACTTTTTTACATTAATATAAAACAAAATGGCATCACTATGCAATATTATTTTATATTGAAGTGACAACAGGCACAAGTATTATAAATTAAAATTTTAAATAATTCTATTCTAGAAAAAAATATTTTAGTTACTTTTGTTTTCAGAGTAAAAAATATCAGGACCGCTGTACATTTTTATATCAATATTTTTCTTTGTCACCGCTACGCTTGGACAAACGCATGTTTTTAAATGGTAGAGCTATAGTTTAAAAAATGTGCTAGAAATATGAAACAGGAACGAAGACTATAAATTTGCACTAACGCTATATTTCAAAAAAGCAATTAACAGTTTGGGTCTAAAAATGGGCCTAAAAATTGACGCTGTTTTAGGCATCAGCCAGTGCCGTAAATAGCCTTTTTTGCGCCCTGTGCGAGCTTCTATAATTGCGCCCTTGTTTTTTCTTAGATATTATAGGTACCCTAGAGCAATGCTATGTATAGGCCTACTTTATTTTATTCAGGGTGATAAAATAAAGCACAAGGAACTTGGTGTTGGTGGACCAATTATCTAGGATTTTGTAAGAAAAATCTTTTTTTTTAAAGAACTGATGTGGGCAAACAAGCAGACGAGCCATCTGATGTTAAGTGGACCCTTCGCCTATTATACCACCCACTGTGTCTCACTCACTAAAACTCAATCGCAAGTTCACTAGTGCAAATGCGTTGCCCACCCTGATGCTTAAGATTTAATTTTTGGGCCACTATGGTTTTCATACTTCTATAATAATTAAAAAAATCTTTATAGCGCCCGCCCGTACCCGCCCGCCGCTTAGTCTCCGACCGACCGATGCGAACTCCGATAAACACTAAACACAAATACGCTCGTGCGCTGCCAAAAAAATGAGCGCGATGTTTTGTCCAATTTAATAGACGTTTTTGACGATACTGGCATGTAGGTACGTATGTGTTGGAATCGAGCACTAGGGGAGCAGCGGGAACTTATCAGGAGCAAACCGAAAAAATAATAGTTCTGCCTGGTCTGGCCATTCTTGCGCCCCCCAGAGTCTACGCCCTGTGCCTGGGCACCGGTTGCACCGCCCTATTTACGGCACTGGCATCAGCTGAGTTAAAACTTTAACTCAGTCAAGGGGTCAGTCGCCTCGTGGGAAGTCAGTTTCAGTCAAGCTCGTGTAAGCTGGCTATCAGACAGATGTACTAACTTAAGGGTAGTAAAATTGATGTTCAACTATAAGTCAATAGTATAAAACGTGTACGATTACGATCAGTACGATTTGAAAAAATATTTTTGCGTATCATAGCCTAGTTCTCGTGGAAGGTTATAGGCTATGTAACATCACGCTACTGGCGACGGGAGCAGAGCAGTAAGCAAAGACGCGGATAAAACCGCGCTGCGGAAAGCTAGGAAGTAGGTATAGGTATGTATAAATCAGATCAAACCAGAACGGAGATTGATATCCATTCAAAAACTTAATATATTTAAGTTATTCCAATAGTTTTAAGGAGAAATGGCTGAAGTTTTATTGCAATTATACGGATCAACCGGCTAACAGATGTCATTCGAACCGAATGGAAACTGTGAGTGTCCATGAAAAACTTCATTCATTAAACTAGTTTGCTAGCGATTGGTCAGTTTGAGTTATTTAAAACTACATTGCTTTAATAGAATTTGCTTTTAAACTCATTCACATTTAATTATGTTTGGCAAAGAGTCGACATATTGTGTCTGAAATGTGCAGTAACCTTTAACTTACCTGCAAGTTATAACTGCAGCTCATACATTTAACCACATCTGTAATCGTGTTCAAAATTTAACAATTATAGTTTCCTTTAGTGATATTATAATAATTATCATCAACTTAAATTTCTTCAAATAAAAAACATGAGTGATTTAATTGTGCACAAATTTTGATTTTTACAATTTATATTTTTACATCTTTTCCAAATTATCGAATTTTAATGCAGATTTCGTTTGAATTCCCTAACGTATCAAAACCCGTCCTTATTAACCCTCAGCTGGTCAGTTGGCCGGCTGTGTTCGATGTTCAAAAGCCATCGCTGGCCGGCCGGCACGTACGCACTATTAATCTGGCGACAGTTGCAGCCGGCTCTATTACAGCCAAGAGGTGTACGGCTGGACCTAATTATGTAATGTTATGCTTTAGGGTTGATATAGTTTTTAAAATGTTTGCAGTTTTGTCATTTATGTCTTATTGCATGTTCTTAAATGTTTTCTGTCTTTTGTGGAAGTATTGTTTGTAATAAAAGTTTGTACGACTATAATATTTAAGTTTTTATTTTAATATCTCAATGGATTATGTTTTGAGAAAATGCATCTTGATAGATGGTTGATGGTATTATGATGGTATTACCGATGATATATTCACAAATTTATGATTTTTGGATAGTTTCATTTACTTACGATATATGACGTCTTGCTTTATGCCAAATTTTATGTAATATAAGTCCCTATTATGCCACTTGCTTTTGAATATATGAAATATTTATCGTGGCTATGAGTCAAGAAAAAGAAAATTAAAGATGCGAAAACCACTCGTCGCTCGAAACGCATATTATAATATATGTTAAAATGACTCAAAATATCTAGTAAGATGTGTATTAAAAATTTGTCAAACTGGTACTTGAGCACTCAAGTGTACCCAGGTATTCCTTTACTTAGTGGAGCGTAAGTGCGAGGACACTCGAGTACACAATACATTAGACAAGCTCGAGATAGCTAATCTAACTTTAGTTTTAACTCACTGCACTTCGTAAATGGGTTTGTTGAGGGTTTATCTTACAACGCGTGAATATTTTTGTGTTGTTACTGGCTGGATAGAATGAAACACAAAGTTAACGAAGTTTCTTTTACTTTATTGAGAAAAAAGTTTGTTTGCAGAACTTAAAACTGTTCTATTTTTAAAATAATTAGGTTTAAACTTTTTTATTTAGAAACCTATGTTTAAGTTTTAATTTTCGAGTGTATGGTCTTCGTTCTTTTTCCAATATACAATTACGACCATTATACTCGTGATGTTGTCAAAGACATCTAAGCCAAAATCACCTTATTGCGATTAATAATAATAATAATAATAATAATAATATTAATAATATTCTTTATTGTACACACCATATACAGATACAAGTCAAGAATACAACATAAATATAAGTAGGTACAATAATCCACCTAGAAACCGTAATGAATGTAAATCTTATAGAAGAGCCTAGCAATAAATACGTCTTCGCGCTGATAATAAAGGGACAGTACAAATCAGAACTTGCTCTAATTAGACTTTTAGATTTCAAAGCACTCGTGTGTATTTTTAGAGGTAAGACCTCACCAACTTCAAAATTATAAAAAACCTTAATTTAATCATTTCTGATTAACCCAATCAAAATACGAATTAGGTACTTTGTGCTAAGTAAATTTATTTTTACTTTTTAGTTTCCTTCTTGTTCGAAGTCGATTTTCTTTTTGTTAAAAATTATTTTATTTGGAAGACAGGTAAAAATTGAGAACCACGACCGACGATGTTTTATAAATACATTTAGTTCTCAAGGAAAATACATACCAGGGGCGGTAATAGATTTTCATACCAAAATTTATCGCTCTCACTGCGTGCTTACGTAAAACAAACACCCGTAACGTATGGTAGGGCTACTGAGAGGACCTATTCTGCTAGTAAAATATGTGAGACTTAAGATTAACATGTCTTAGTGTCAGTAGTCAATATATGCTATAAATTAGGCATTGCATGCATTAAGTGCTGACTATTAAACACATCTATTGCGTGTTACTTAGATGTATATTATCTAAACAATGGGTATAGGTATATATTGAGCTAAAGCGTATTTCAAAAATTTTGATTGACCTCAGTAAGTAATTTTAAGCCTGAGAAAGGCATAATATATTCTGCAGTAAATGTGTTCTATAAGTAAGTAATTATTATTATAATAACATGCAAATACAATAAGTTAAATTCATCAAAGAAACATGTTTAAAATACGAGGTTCGGCATATCAAGCATATATTGTTAGAATTTTGTAAGTGTGTTCACTTTTTTATTCTCAAATATAGCATCCAACCTAAAAGAGTTAAACCATCAGTTGTGTAGTTCCCAATTTGCGTAAGTCTGATATCACCGGAATGCGACTCAGGACGACGTTAATAAATCATTTTCACGATAAAAGAGGAATATTAAATCGAAGGAGGGTACGCGGAAATGAAGGGTACGGGACGATGTGAAAAATTGGGCCATAAAAAGGCAATCCCGATGCGCCAAAACGATGAATAGCAAGCTATTTTGAATTACCTAGTTACAATGGCGTCAACAAATAGATTACACGGTAATAACATATCAAGTGAATATAAGGCAAAATTTAACTGATGACATGACAAAAAAGTACCGTAATGTCACTTAATTTTAATTGGCTCTTACCTCATAGCGACAGACAGACTAAGAGTTAAGTAGCATTTGAGTATTTGGGTATTAAACAAGCAATTTAATTTAACAGGATGAAATGTAAAATAAAAAAATAAATATTTGCCTCCATCTCATCAACCGAACAAACAAGACAGTTTTAGTAAAAAGTAAAAATTTAATAGATAAACAATAGGTAGAATATTTAAATAGTATAAAAATAGTGATTTGACTACTTTTCTTTGTTAATTTATCCGCTAACTTTTTCTTAGCCAGGCCACGGAATTTAGTACGATTTTCACGATCGTTCAGAGAAATGCTGTCGAAACGTTTATACATAACCAGCTTCCCCCGGCGTGTTTTCACCCGCGTCTTTGCTTACTGATCTGCTCCGACTGGGAGTTCCAGAGATACAAAGAGAGAGACAGAGAGAGAGAGAGAGAGAGAGAGAGAGAGAGAGAGAGAGAGAGAGAGCAAACAAACAAACTCTTTCGCTTTATATAATAAGAGGCCCGAGACAAGTGTCAAAGATTTCAATGGGGTTGGCCGGTGAAAGCTAATCGCAGATGGCGCCAGCATAGATGGTACATTTGTGCATGGCGGCCATTGTTACGTTTCGAATTGTTTACAAAAAAAAAACTGTTTTCTCACGAATCTGTGACTTGAAGACGCTTAACTAACAAGCAAACTTGTATTTTATCTAATGAACAATATGTATTCTAACTGGCGGATCAAGGAATTGAAAAACGAGCTTAAAAAACGTGGTGCTTCTTTACGTGGAAAAATAGCAGATCTTATTGAAAGGTATTTGTTTTTCCGTACTATTCGACCCTTATTCCTTACACTAATAGGATAAATAACTGGTTAAAATGATATTAACAAATATTTTTTTTATTTCAATGAAAATGGAATAGAATTTTGTATTAAATCCCAGTTTATATTTCAGGTTGGAACTTTACGATCAAAACTTTAATTTTGGTCGTGCTGATTGTGATGAGAATGAAGAACCTGGGATACAGTTGCCTAAGATAGATTCTTATCGGGATATCAATAGTAACAGTACCCTGCCACCCCTGAATAAGACAATGATAAGGCATTATTTATCATAGTAAGTAATCCAACGATACCTATCTCTTTTTCATCGCAAGGATTTAAAAATAAATAAACATAGTACATTTTGTGCTAATGTAACATTATACCATCCTAACTGGCCAACTTGATAATCATAGGCAAAGCTCTTGTAAGGAAGAAGCTGTGCACTGTAGTGGGATAAAATGGTGGATGATGATAGCAAAATTTGTAATTATTCTTTTATTTTTCAGCACACAGAAAAAGATAGATGCTGCTCTGCACATGTATGAGACACGGCATCTACTTATGGCCCGCTATTCAATTGTGGGTGATAATACTTTTATAAAAGGCTATTGCAGAAAAACAATGAAAAAATTACAATATGAAGTAGATTTAGTGTTAAATAAAAATGGTAATCCAGAAGAATCACAATGTGAATGTCCAGCCGGAAGTGGCACAAATTCTTTATGCAAACATGTTGCAGTGTTATTATTTGGCATAAAAAATATGGTGAGAGATAAACTTCTTCTTGTGCAAGAAGGATGTACTCAAATGTTGCAGCAGTTTCATGTGCCAAAGAAACTTTACACTGGTACTCCTGTAAAAGCAGAAAAATTTGTTAACAGGAAAAGAAACCTAATTTTTCAACCATACCCAATCAAAACAATAGACAAAGAGAACTATAATACCAGATTCCGGAATCAGATACTTGGATTTGGAAATACAAAAATGCCGTTAAAACAGCTTTATGAGCCAGCTAACCCACATGCTACTGAAAATGATCACAATTATATGAATATAAATTGTGAAGAACAATTTTTTAAAAATATGAAACTTATTAACATCACTAGAGAAGAGGTTAATCTTATTCAACATGAAACTATTGGACAAAGTCAAAATAATGATTGGGATACATACCGTCAAGTTCGGCTTACAGCCAGTAATTTTTATACTATTTGCCATTTAAAGACAACAACTATGGCCAAGTATGCCAAAGAAATTATAAATGGCAAATATTTTAATTCAAGGGCTACTAGACATGGTTTAATAAATGAAAACATTGATCTAAGCAAATATGCCGCAGAATATGAGTTAATAATAGAGCCATGTGGAATTATTATTAGTGCAGAGAGACCTCATCTTGCTGCATCACCTGACGGATTACTGGGCACAAAGACTGTAATTGAAATAAAATGTCCATATGCAAGTAGATACCAAATGATAAGCCCTGAAACTGTTCCATATTTGGAAGTGAAGAATGGAACACTTATGCTAAAAAAAACAAGCCCTTATTATTATCAGATTCAAGGGCAGTTGTACTGCTCATGTAGATCATATTGCAACTTAATAATATACACATATAAAGATTTAAAGGTAGTTTATATTGAAAAAGACAATTACTTTATTGCCAATATGCTGCTGAAATTGGACAGTTTTTTCAACAATTTCTTCAAGAGTGCTTTGTTAGAAAAATTTATTTATTATAACTATGATGAAACATTTTAAAAATAAAACACTTGTTTCATATTTACTTATTTTTATTTACAATTCCTTCTCTAAAATTACACAGCATAAGACATATGAAGAAAATTTTTGATGCTAATGGAACATAAAAATGGTTAAGATCATTTTTTAAGATTAAATATGTTTTGGTTAATCCAATAAGCCTTTCAATGTGGACCCTTTGGCTAGCCAATTTCTGGTCTAATTTTAATTGGATACCTGGAATTTGTGATTTTCCTTTTAAGAAATTAGGAATATTTATTACAATTCCTTGGCAGGCAAATAGGTCTTGCACATTAAAACCTCTGTCTGCCATAATGCTGTCACCAGTGTCACAAATCTGCATTAACCTGCTGCGCTCTACAATTTGTCGGTCACTCACAGACCCAGCGTAAGCACTTGACAAATATGTCAATAAACCTCCTGGTGAGGCACCAACCAAAAATTTTAAAGTGTTTTTATGTTTATAGCTACTAAATGAAGCTCTTTGGTCATTAGGTTGACTTGGTTTTTGTATACCAATTTCTGTTCCATCTATGATCACCCTTGTAGACGGGTAATGTTTTTTAAAACTGTTAGGCATATAGAAATTTACTAAGTTCCGGCTTGGCCAAATGTTGATCAAACTCCAAATGTCACTCACAAAATTAATCCATGTCACAATAATATTAGACACTTCAGTCTTACTTACACCAAAAATTTTACTTAATTCAAAATCTGTTGTGTTTCTCCTAAGTTTGCTTAATAACATGAGAAATTGATCCTCTACTGATAAGCTAAGCACTACCCCAGCGATATTTTATATTATTAGCCATTGGCAAAAGTGTGCTTAAAACTAGTGAAAATTTTGCAGCTGTTTCTAAACCTGTATAATAATGCACAGTCTCATCATCAGCAAGTAATAATTCAGTAGAGAAAATTCTTAATATATTGGGTGTTTGAGTACTGCAAGCGTTTTTATGTTGTATAGAAGGTCCAGGTATTGGAGATTTATTTCTTTCCTGTTCAACCACAAGTTCTTGAGATACATTGTAATCAATGGACACTTTGTCATCTTTTTCAAGTGGCACTATGTCCTCACAGCATTGGTAAGATGTGGGCAAGTCAAATAGCTGCTTTTTCTTAAGATTACGGGTTTCAAATCTATCTTTTCTTGCCTTCGCGTCCTCAGACAATGGTTGTGTGTTCCACGGTAAAATAGATGGTACAGCATCTTTCTTGAGGTGTTTATGTTGGTTTTCAACTCCTAAAACAATAATATTTATCGTTATTACAAAACCAAAATAACTGTTCAGTATAATACTATGCAAGCAAGTTTTATTAATAGTAAATATAAATATTTTTACATGATACCTGTGTATTTACTGATGTGTATGTAGTCACTTTCCAAAAAATGATTTCGACATAACCTCAAATTATTTGTTATAGTTATTTTTTGGCAATGAATGGCTTTTAACCAACGCTGACGAATTTTCTTTTGTTTTGGTATACGATGTACTCCGATTTCAGAACATTTTGGTACAATACAACGCCCCATTATAAATGATTTTAAATATTTTTTGATTTTCTCCATAGAAAATCGCAATGTTTTGGTTCCATTCACACTAGCGCCACTTTGACAATTGCCAACCCCATTGAATTGTCAATCCAATACATTTTTTAATCTATTCTATGAATAGAATAGAAATCTCTGACACTTGTCTCGGGCCTAATTATAGATTATGTTTATATTATAGTACAGAAAAGTCAATATAATGATGTCTTAAAAAACACACGTGCGAATCCGTGGTCGATTGTTGGTGCTGGTATAAAAATAAACCGAATAAAAATAAAATGATGGATTGTAAAATATTTTTCTTAGTTATTGCTACGTAACCCAATTAGAAATAAAGGACAAACTAACAAATGTAATTAACATTGAGACTAGTAAAGTTAGTACTTTTTCAATAGAATCTGCTGTTAAAATATGGACTGTTAGAACTGTTAAACAGAAGAAAGCATAGCGAGATTTTTAGGACCACAGCTAACAACATTATCTGGACAGTTTTGTTCTTTTTTGGCTAAAATATTATTGCCGCACTAAGGATAAAAAAATTGCTTTCTGGTACGGTTTATTTTTTATATTACTAGCTTTCCGCGTCGCAGTTTTACCCGCGTCTTGGCTTACTGCTCTGCACCCGTCGCTAGTAGCGTAATGTTACATAGCATATAACCTTTCTCAAGAACTAGACTATCATATGCAAAAATATTTTTTCAAATCTGACTGGTAGTTCCAGAGATTAGAGCGTTCAATCAAACAAACTCTTCTGTTTTAAAATTTTCTACTTGTCTTTTTATTATAATGTTTTTATCTACTAAGCGTTTTGATAATATCAAATACGAAGACCATTGTCCATTACAGGACGGTTCTAAGAGGATGAATAAGCGGCTTACAGTTAAAACGACTTTGAACTTTTGTACTAACCTTTTCTATAAATATAAAATACTTTATTCGAGAGATGATAGAGATATTGTTTTTAGGGCTTCGTTTGAAGATTCTAATACAGTGCCTCGTGGTGCCTATACGCTACGCATGTCAACTAAGAGATTACTAGTACAAACATAAACGTCAACCACTGTTTGTTGATGTTAAATATGGCCTTCATAAAACTACCTATGTTGTTTTTACTGGTTATAAACATTTTATGGAACTATTTACGATGGAAAAGTACATATTGGTAGTAAAATTATATCTAGAGTTCACATTTTTGTAAGTTCAGCAACGAGTATATGCCCAATTAACTGCACATACATCGCACATTAAAAAAAAACTGCTTCACAAGTCCTTCTTATGACAGACTGCAGAATGAACTGATAAAAATAGGCGAATGAAGCAACAATCGGCTAAAGTGGAGGGGAATGAACGCTTGGGGCAGGCCGGTGTTGAGCCGTAGACGTCTGTACTTAAACTGGAATGATGAGCATACCTGGGACGGCGCGCGGGTTTTATATGATAGGTATTGTAAGTTTTTTTTGGTTTATTAATATTATTATTGCAGTTGAAGCCAAGTTAGTGCTGGCGTACGTACTTTCCCAGCCGCTCTGCATCAATTTAAACGAGGAAAAGAGAAAACTCTAAGGTAACCTAAACCAAACTCGCGAATCTACAATAAAATTGACTGCACCGTTGGTCTAGTGGTTAGTGTAACTGACTGTGATGCCGGGTGTCGTGGGTTCGATTCCCGCGGAAGGCAAATATTTGTGTGATAAACGTTTGTATTTGTCTTCAGTCTGGGTGTTTCCTATGTATTTACAAAAAAAAAAAAATATGTATATGTATTATATTTCAGTTATCTAGTACCCATAACACAAGCTCTGCTTAGCTTGGGACTAGATGACGGTGTGTGATAGTGTAAAAAAAAAAAAAAATAGTAAATACAAACCAATTTCTCTACGTCATACACAACTGATATAAATATCGCCGCATGTGTTTCTGAACGACAGGCAAAACAAAACGCTAGCTAGACCGCAACATGCGGTGACATCTGTGTATGTATGCGTCGATGTACCTGTACACAATACGCAATAGTGAAAAATAATGTAGCATAAAAATATCTGTTTAGGAAGAATTGTCTTACTGATAAGATACGGTATGAGTTGATAGCTGTTGAGATGAAGATTATACCCGACTGACGCAGTCAAGAAGGGTAATGTTTTTCGGGCGTATGTATGTAGGTATATAATAGTATAATATTATTTTATGTTGTTAATTTATTATTTAATTATTATCTCTTTTTTTTTCTTCTCAATATCAATTATTATGTATCAATTAGCCGTCAATGCAATTGTATGTAGGTATCTATTGCATGTATAATTCCTCTTAGTGGCACTATTTGTCTAAATTATAATTTGTAATCTGCGGATAACGTAGTAGGCTGTAATATTATTAACTAATTGTATCTATCTTTGTAAGCATTTTATATTGTAGCTGTTTGTTGTCCCTTAATAAATAAAATAAAATAAAATAAAATAATTTCTTTAGCACGTTCTACAGCTTAAATGGCTTGATAGATTTTAACGTATGAGGTGTCATTAGGTTCGTATTGATTGTGGGAGTTCCTTAAGACATATAAAATTTCAATGTAGCTTCAGCACGAGAAAAAAATAGGTTTCTTTCTTTTCACTTTGTTTTTGGCGAGCGAGCTTTTTGGTTTTTTTAATAATATATTGCTTGTTTGTTTGGCGGTCGCAAAAACGTAGCGTAAGCTAACGCAGTGGAAATATGCTAAAGGCGGTTAAAAATCTGTTTCTTGAGGTTCATTGTTTTGCCATAATCTTTGGTATCTAGTAAAGCAACTGACTAAATCACTGACCATTAATAGATCTATAAAATTCTCTTAAGAGTTTATGAGTCATTAAAACTTTAAACATAAAACCACTTGTAAACTTTTTTTAAATACATAGACTTTGGCAATAAATTAGCATCTTCAACTTAATTTTGTTATACTGAAGCCAGCTTAACGTTAAGAAGAAATGTCCTTGTACTTTCAAAAGCCCGCAAACAGAGATTATTTCTTCGAGATTTTCTTAAAACAAAATAAATTTCCATTTCGATTTAATCCAAATCGCTTTTGAAGATTACTGTAAAAATCTGTAGCAAGATTTGGTAAATATTATTATTTTGTGCTGGTACATTGGTGACAGAGCTAAGTCCCTCTTGATAAGGGTTGGATAGATTAGAATGTATCGGTCGATAATACGACTGGGATTATAAAATAAGATTAGGTCCAATCCCGTCTTAACGCGGTACCGTAAAGTGGCTACGTTGACATATCGACATGACTTTATTTGCAATTAGCTTACCCGCGGCGCGGTTTCACCCGCGTTAAAATACGTCTTTGGTTACTGCTCCCGTCGCCAGGAGCGTGATGTTATATAGCCCATAACCTTCCTCAAGAACTGAGCTATCAAACGCAAAATGAATTATTCAAATCTAACTGGTAATTCTAGAGATTAGCACGTTAAAACAAACAAACAATCTCTTTCGCTTTATATATTACAGTATAGATAGCGTTGAGGTTTATAACTTGGCTTCTTTACTGTCATTATTTAGATTGACACCAGTAATTGTGGCTCATTCTTTTGTTTGTTATTATAATCTCATCCACATTGTTTTCTATTTTTAACTTTATGAATAACATTAATAATATTATCAAAGATCATAAATTATTACATTAAACCCTATGTAACAACAATCAATAACCAATATTGCTGAGATGGTTAAAAATTAATCTATGAGGACGACGTCCAAATTATGGGCTCAGAAAACTTTCTTAATGGCTTTCAGTTTGACCTTTTAGGAACAAAAACCTGTATTGAGGACAAACCTTTACAGATAAATGTTGTTATTACTAGCCCTTACGCGATTTACCAATAAATAAGGATATACGCAGACCCACCGATAAATTGCCTCATGAGAACTTATACCCTACGATATTTCGGAATACACATGTTTTGTATCAAAATACAGAGTGTATTCTCCCAATGTATGTTTCGTCCTAGATAATAAAGGCCCCGGTTCATGATATCTATGTTGAAGGGATTATTAGTACGTCGGTGGTTTTGTTGTACTAGTGATCACTATGAGGGCTAAATAGTCGGCGGATTGTAATACACATCTGCTTAGTACTTCGAAGAATATAGGTCATATTTTTTATCTTGATTAAGTAATCAAGCTTATAATCTACTTGATGGTAAGAGACGATCTTAGGATATGTATGATTATTTTACCTAAAAAACGACACGCACAGGCGCAAACAGGCACCATTATGAAGACAGCCAGTATTACTACATCATAATTAATGTAGTAGTAACCTAAAAATACGATCCTTATAATTTACCACCATCGAGAACTCGGTAATATTATTATATTGCTATTCAGCTATAATACTTCAAGAAAAAGAATATTGTTCCCATAAATTCATTGATACACGCTAATAAAAAGCGAGATATTCGAAGTGAATGGAACAAAATCCAGGCATTCAAATACGGTATCATCGAACCGTTTGTGTATATGCTCATAAATAATAAACTCCTCAATCTCTTGTGCATTATTTGCTGCCAAACACTTTTATATTATATTTCAAGTATAATATTTTAATGATATGATGCATAGGAGCGCTTGATGATATTTACGGATACTAAAGAGACATGTTTACTTTAGTAAATTTACATTAAGTAAATAGATTTAGATATTTAATTTTAATTTTTACTGAGTGTGCAGTTTGTTTTGCTTTTTTTATGTGAATGGGCTGTGATAATAGTGATCTATTATTAAGTTATCACTGCGTTCTTTGATTAAAAAAATCCTCTTTTATCATCGCATTTAGCATTTCAGCTTGCGGAAATATGAGCATTATTTCTATAGTCCTGTTTTCAGTATATCTCTTATTAATATTTGAAAATAAGTTGTATTTCGGAAATTTTCTGCAGTCTGAGCGCTTAAATTTTGAATATAAATATTGAAATGTATAAGAATTGGAATAAGAAAATGTGAAGACATCTAGAGCATTCACGTTTTACGGCAGTGTTCACTTTGAATAAATGCACGTCTGAATGTGCAGCCACCTTTCCGGCGACCCGAGTTCAGGGAAGTTCAAATTTAAAATGGGACGGATATTATAAAAATAAAAACAGGTTAAGATTGAAGACGTGTAGAGAATTTTATATGAAAGAAATACGATTTCTGTTGCTTCTACATTAAAAAGTTCTTTTTTATTAATTTATTAGAGATTTTATTTATATAACTGTACCTACTATGTAAAGTCAGATTTGCGTGAATACTAATTAATTATTATTTTAATATATTTAATTGTAATAAAATACAAAAATTGTGGATATACCTAGATAGTGTTAGTGCAGCTTTTCAGTGTCAAAATGAAACCTGAAAGTTTAGCATTATAAATTAAAATATTTATAAACACAAGATATATATCTATTTACTCGTCCTCAAAAAAAACGCGACCTTGTATTAAGTTAATAACCCAGATAATATGAACATAACTAACAATAGAAACAATAACGTTCGAAGTATTACAGAACAAAAGAGCACGAACAAAGTTACTTTACCAAACAACAGTAAAACGAATTGACTAATAAAAGCAACAATTCAAAAGTTAGTGCCAGTGCTGGCAGTGCACAAATCGGCTGAAACTTGTCCGTAGTCCTCCCATAGCTTACTACTCAACTATTTTAGACACGATTAATAGTACCAAGAAATGCTTTCTGCACGAAGCAGGAATTTTACTCCGAAGTCAAAGAAATGTTATAAAGCGAATTCAGTTAATAAAGCTATCCGAGTGAACAAGCTTCTATTTAGTACAAGAAATTTAATTATTTTAATCGTTGCACCCAAATAGGAAAATTGACAGTTGTAAAATAAATTCATTTTAATTGTGCTATGAAAAGTCTTGCGCAGGCAGTCCAAAGTTTAAAGACGAGTTTGAGAAACAAAGTTTTAAATTGTTAATAAAAGAAAATCTTGAAGTAGAGAGTCGTATTATGTGGTTAAAAGAAGGCAGAAGACAGAGACCAGTGGCAGATGTTTCACAGATAAGAGATTTAAAAAGTAAAATATTGCCAAATCCAGAGACATTAAATTCAACTAAGATCAAATTAAACTAATTAACCATGCTTTTAGCAATCTAATTAGTACTTCACATGAGATTTAACAGGTGATTGGTAAATTTTTCGTTGGTCAGCCTATCAGAAACTGGGTGTTGCTGTTATAGGCATTCTCTACCGCGTTAATGTAAATGAACTAAGTACAGTACAGTAACAATGAAGCAACGTCAAAATAGTTCATTACAAGATGCTGCTGTTGCCTCTGTTGAAAGTTAATCTTATCAAGATATATGTGATAATAATGTCATTCTTCGATTCAATGAATGCAAGATTACATTTATATATAATTCGCCAGTTAGCAATTGGAGTCGCAACCCTATTTGCCCGAATTAAAAAAGTATTATTCAGATACGGCCTTGTAGATGCTGCTGTCTTTTCTGTGTCACATTATTTCCTACCACAATATGTGGCAAGTCATAATTCGGTTGACTGCTAATTTTAGCCAGATATCTCTTAATTTTTTGATTATAAGACAAATGTTTGTTTAATATAATTATAACTGTGCTTAATAACGCCCACAGTTATTTTAAGTTGCCCAACGTTTAGGTACTTTTATTAGACTTGTTTTCTCACCATTTTATTTAATAATAATTGATACTAGAGATTATACCTGAGAAAAGGTCAGATGTATTTTTAGACACTCATCGGCAAGAAGTTATCGTTAATTTCGGGCTTATATGGTACAGTCTTTTAAGTATATTACCTGGAAGTGATTATATTTAGAGATAATACCGACTAATGTGTCTTTAGTAAAACTATTTTAAAATCTGTTTCGATGGTTTAGTAGTACCGTGTGCGGTTTATTCCCCATTCATCCGGATGAGTTTATAAAATATTTGTGCTTTTCGGCTTGTCAATATAATTGTCTATAGAAATAGAAACTCATCCGGATGAATTGAGAATTAACCCCGTGTACTGTAAGTTATATTAGGTTTGTGTTGTTGTGATCTGTCGAGAAATTCTTAGAAAATATTAGCTCGGAGTTTAGAATTGTACCCAGTAAATGACAACAGGTTCATAGCGTGTTAGGCTACCCAGAGGCCGTAGACAAGTGGCATAGATTTCTATTCTATTCATAGAATAGATTGAAAAATGTATGGATTGACATTAAGCGTTGGCGTTAACTTATGTCAATTCCTTACATTTTAATCTATTTTTTGAGTACAATAGAAATCTATGCCACTTGTCTAAGCACTTTGTTAGGGCCAAACATAGCTGGCGACTTTTTTTTTTTTTTTTTTATATTAGCCTACCAAAGTGACTCCACTCTGCCTGATGGTAAGCAGTAAGTGGAATCCAGAAGTGGCGGACACCATTCTACTAGACTACCGCTTCGGCGAAAAGATGTAATGTTATTTATGTGTTATGCTATGATAAAAGTATCTATTTATCTATCTGAGACGACATCATTTATGAAATACACGTAAATAGACAAACAAATAATAATGTACTTTTACTTCCTTTAAATTCACCGTTTATTTCTTTTTCAATTTCTTGAATTACGTCACGCTACGTTGCGTTGGTAATATAATAATGGAGGTCAATCTTTTATAAGAAAATAATTTAAGAATTTGCAATTTTTCTTATATTTACCAGTCATTCTCTTTTCATCCTGTTTGATACGTAATTTAAAACCAGGCAAATATTGATTTTTATTAGATTTAATTGTAATACCTCCTTTCAACTGTATTGTACTATTTATTCGCGGTTTAGGAAATACAAAATTGTAACGTCATAGTCTTTTAAGCAATCTAGTTCCAATAAAATGTTCCTTTGTGTGAAGTTGGAACTAGTCGTTAGTGATTCAATAAATTTGTACCATGATAGTGATTTTTAAACGAATCTTGTTATTGCATAGTTTTGTATTTTATTTTTGACCTAGAAATCACTACTATTGACGGTGATAAACTTATAACTAAGCTGTAAGCAATTTGATTACATGAAATGTCACGCACGTTCTTGTTGCCGAGTTGTCGTAATATGTAGTTAAGGGTAGGCCTTAGGGTTTTAACCCCAAGGGTTTTGGGATATAACCACGTAATAATTCTGAGGATTTGAAGTAATAATGCATTAGTAATGTAAGGGAGGGTTTGAGAGATAAACGGAGTGATTATTGTATGTAAGGTTGATTTTTGAGAAATTTAACTAGCAACAGGTGTTTTTTCTAGAGATGGGTACGGATACACACGTAAATGTTCTTAGTTATAATAAATTGATGTGTAACTTTAAATTGACTGTGTGGTCCTCGGCTTAGATTAAAAAACCACCGTGGGTGTTGTGTGAGGTGACTTAAAAATACCAATTGGCTGTAATGTTACCTGCAGACTTATATCACCTTACTGCGATTACCAGACAAGCATGATGAATAACAAACCCTTCTTCTGGGAAAAGTTTGGTAGTGGACGTTTATAGACTAATAAAATGATGAAATATGTATTTGATCTTCGGATATTTGTCTTTAAAATTAAATCCTATTAAGTCGGCCTGGTTTCCGAGGGACACAAAACTCATATTACGCGCGGGCGAAGCCGTGGAGCGCAGCTAGTACATACATAATTTTGACACGGCAGTTAAATACTGACAGTAACTAAGCCACTGAACAAGCAGTGCTATAAAATAGATGAAACACTACCGTATGCTAAGTACTTTTTTATGATTTCCTTAAGTTGAACTGGTGATCCCAGATAGACTGGAGTCGTTATAGCAGCGGAGAAACTTTGACTCTTAATAGATGTTCTGTTATTTGTTCTACGAAGATGACCACATTTCTATTACGACACCGCCTGTCTGAATTTGTCGGTGCAGTATTTAACCCAAAATTAATAAAGCAGTATGTACAGTTACTCTACAATTTTTAAAAGTTTCTACATAGTTCATAATTTTAAGAATAATAAATAAGTAATTAAGTAAATGACACCTTACACTTGACTAGAATGCTTAAACTACAAGTATACTATTTTCCAGCAAAATTAATACAGTCAAAATTAAAAGCCTGCAGAAATAATAACATTGTCTGTTAGGTACGTAAAATTCGCTAAACAAGCTAAAATTTAGCATATTAGATAATACAAACTCATTTTCCAAAGATAAACGTGGATTCTCTTTTTTAATGCGTTTTGTCGGTAAAAATAACTTGTTCTTTTTTTAAAAAGATTCTCTCTTGCACTGTAATGAAAAAGTTAAACGATCAGCTTTCGCATTCGTTCTTCCTTTTTATTTTTCTTCGATTAAAGCACTGACTGGTTGTGGTTTGTTTTTAATTAGTTCTACTTTTGATTGTAAATCGCTACAAAGTGACTGGCTTAAGAAAACAATTGGTTAAAATGTTATTTGTGCATCAATTGAACAGTTTATGAAACCTTATTGTAATCTAATTGAAAAGTTTTTAAGGCTTTATTTAAATTGCGAAAATACTTAGTTCAAAGTATTTTCTCAAACTGTTAGTTAGCCTAACTTTGTTAAAAAGATTACTCTTCAAATCAAATTTGACTGGGTAATGCCACACTTAGATAAGTCAGTATCGTCTTAAGACTAAAATATACCTAAAGTAATTTGGAGGCAAATAAATTTAGATACGAACGAACTGCTCACGAACTGCTCTAAAAAACATGTTGAATACTTCATTATAAACCTTTACACGAAATATAAAAGCCGAATTATAGCAGACTGGATGTTTTAGATCGAAACAAAAAATTAACAAACGCATAAAAACTCGTCTGGCCGCAAACGAGTGACACTCAAAGGCCTTGGGGAACATTCATTAATTTCATATCAAAAATATTAGCTGAAAATATCTAATAAAGCATTTATTATAATATACAATTTCGAATTTGAAATCTATCGTCACGCGTCGTGACTCACTGTCAACTTTGATTCATTGGGAGCGGAATTAAAAATCTCTCCATTCGATTTGATTTCGATTGCGATGACGTTACATCGAGTCCGTTTGTCCGACTTAATCCTGAATTATTTATGGTATCATCGCTTACGAAATTGATATTGGATACTGATATATTAGTTAAAGTCATTTTGTATCGTAATTTTATGGACAAAACCTGAATTATTGCTTTGTTTTGTTTTGATTTTTAAGGCTGGTTTAAATAAATATTTAAATTGTTTGAGCTTTGAATACCCACTTTGAGTCTCTAGAGACAAAGTGTGTCAAAGTAAAAATACGTTACTAATTCTAAATCTTAAAATATAAAAAAGAGACACAATGTTACTATTGAGTTGAATTATTTACTATGCCAACAAAATTAGTCCTGGCAAAATCAAGTTTTAATCTTAGCTTGAACCTTCTGAGAATAATAGTATTAAATATTTTATAGTGCTACTAAAACTTAGAAGTGTCACTCAGTTATTAGACATTCGGTAATTGGAACATATCGGCAAAGTTTCTAACTCGATAGGGTAAGTACGAAGGCCACAGGCCCGAGGCTAATAATTTCAAATCGGGAACAGTTGAACTTCGACAGACTAGGTAATGGTTGTCCCTAAGGGTAGCGATTGAAACGCTGAAGCACGTTTTACCCGAAGTTAAAGGTACCGATAGATACTGGCAGAGAGCGTTTTATTTTGACTGTTATTATTTCCTGGATAAGAACCAGTTTAGAATAAATTATGATCATCATTAGTAATAGGTAATGCTGTTGTTTATTCACATTTAAATGTTAAGGAGGCGTAAATTTGTTGAAAGCACCGTTCCATTTATTTGAAATCTTGTTTTGGGATGTTCTCTTAATTGATCAATTTTTCATTTTTTACTACTTCTAACTGTTGAACTAAACGGTTTGTTTAATTGTTAAAGTATTCTTTACAAGCAATTTAAATTTTGAGATCAATTTTGACCATCGTTTTGTAATTACTAAATGTCATACTATCGATTTAACAGTCACCATCGACGTCATACTGTTATTGTTCCTCACGCAATGCTATGCTATTTAGATAGCTTTTACTTTTTGTTGCAACGAAAGGTGACGTAAGTAATATGGATATCGGTCTTTCAATTTGCTATGTGCCTACTTCAATATAGATCGAGATTGTTCAATATGATAATTCAAATTCAAATTCAATTTATTTCATAAATATAAATTACATTTTATTACAAATTCAATTTTTCAATTTATTTCATAAATATAAATTACATTTTATTACAAATAAGTAGTTTCCCTTTGGTCCCAAACTAAGCTAGTGCTTGTATCTTGGGTACCATCGGGATTACAATTTTCAATATATATCTTACAGACTATCATACATACATTATAATATAAGTATACTACACACTATTTAAATAAAAGTTAATCAATAAATACCGTAACCTAAAATATATATTAAAAATAACTTAAATCTATGATGACACTTCTCGTTGTGCCTGTCGGTCGGTGTTAGTTCCGTTGTCTCGCAGCCTGCCCCGGAACCGCCGGAACACCACGCCCTTCGGCCAGAATTCTTCTTTGGTGAAGGTTTCAAGAGCCTTTGTCGGCACACGCGCTACGAACGACTTGAAGTTCACGCTGTGACGTGACTCCAAAGGCTCTACCCTCACGATGTAAGTGGCCTTGACCTTGATGTACTCCACGAGGTCCTGAGTCGTTGTGGAGTGATGCAGGCGCGAGACATACAGTAGCGTAGTGGGTACGGCAGGTTTCAACAGGAAGTTGGGCCCTGTGGATGCTGTACCACACTTATTTCGGCAGGTTTGACTCCTACGTTTCTTTTGGACTTTCACAAATCCATCATCATCCGGAACACAGCTTCGAGTGGAGGTGGGTGTGACGTCCTCTTCTTTATTGTTCCCCGTTTTGGCACCCTGATGTTGTACTGCGGCGAGTGGACTCACGGCGCGCGCATAATCACGTCGAGAAGATGACGTAACGGTGACACGTGCAGCGAGCGCGGGCGCAGGCGCAGCGGGGACGGAGGAGCGCGCGGCGACGACGGGGCGCGCGGGGACAACGGGGTCACTGCGCGCAGTCGCGATGACGGCGACGTTTCAGATATCGCTGATGCGAAATTTGCTGCCGGCGAACACACGAATGCTCCGCGTTTCGAATTTACGTTTGAAGCCTCAGCTGACCTAAATACCGATGTAGTATTTCGTAACTCTTTTACTTCGTTACGTAGGTCAGCGATGGTTATTTGTGAGGCTTCAAACTTCAGCATCACATCGGCCAGACTTGCTTTCAGCGACGTTATGTCCTTTAAGAGTCTGGTGACATCGACGTGGTCGAACGTGACAGAGGGCAGTCTCCTCTGCTCCTTAGCCACGAAAGTCGGCACGTCATCGGGGTCGCTCACCTTCAGCACGTTGATTATGTCCTGAAGACTCCGCGCCCCTTTTTCATCTCTCCGACGAGATGGCATTCGGTCGCTCATGTTGAAAGACGTATACAGCAGCTCCGTGGCGCTGCGGATCTCATCTTCTGTGAAGTTCGAGGTGCAGATCTGCGTGACGCTGACCTCGTCCATCACATCCAGCTGACACTGCAGGAAGGCCAGCAACTTATTTGCTACGAGTTTGTCGCTCATAGTAAATGTAGGTCGGCGTGGCGATTGCCACACACAATGCTTGAACAACAATAATTCACGACGTAGTCTTAACACGTCCGCACTGTAACGCACATAATGCAAGACTCATACTCACATAATTCATTATTCACCTAAAGATGTTTGCAGTAAGAATGTACCCAGATCCTTAAGTCTTAAAATTCACGTAGCAATGCGGTAGTGAAACTGCGACATGCTAACACTACACACATGGCTCTGTTTCACTAGATATATTTAAATTTGTACGATATCTAACCTGCTTCGACTAGCCTAATACTAAATTTAAAGGCTCTTGCAGGTGTAAGCAGATTTAAAGTGTATAGAATTATTTCTTTGCTTGGTTTATGTCATTATCTTGTAACATATAAGTGTAAATATTAATTAGATGAAATTTATTTTAGAATGAATGTACTTAAACGCCCATTATAATAAATTTCATACATCCAAGTGGTACCTAAAATTCTAAAACTCACAATGACTGGCGGTCAGGCCAAGACATAAGAAAGAGAAAATAAAATTGTCTAATATAGGATCACAGTCAGTGTTTTGTAATAAGACTGCTGCCACTGTGATTATGAATGTACAAGGCAAGAGTAGGGATTTTAAGTAATTGCATAGCTTTTATCGCGAGCTTTGAGTGCGGCGACCCAACCAAGAAATTCCGTAAGGAAAATAAAACCTAACACCCCCACTTTATATCAAAGAAAAAAAACTGCATAAATAAAAAATAAATAAATAATTATGATTGCATAAGTTGATAAAAAATGCTATGCAATAGCTTTACCGCGGCAGTCCCCGAGTGCCACAGGTTTTTTTTTATATTAGCCTACCAAATTGGGTCCACTCTGCCTGATGGTTAGCAGTCAGTGGAATTCAGAAGTGAAGAAGAAAGCCAAACTACGGGTAAGATGCTTTTTCACGCCCTGCTTAAATTGTGGCAAATAACTGTCTATTGTGAACGCCTATGGTCTACATCATGTCTTGGAGGTGAAATGATACAGAAATAGAGTAAGCATCGAGCTTTGCTTCTGCTATTCGTTTTTCTCTATATTTTGTTTTTTTTTTGTTTATGTTTACTTATAAGGTTTTAATGTCATCATAAATTATTAATTAGTATCAAAATCTTTTATTAGCGCTGCTGTTTGAACTGATATAGTCATATCACCCTAAAATATATTCCTACTATCATTATAAAAAGTATTAAGTAAATAGGAACGAGGCATGACCTACAGTGACCTAGATCGCGATATATTGGCTGTATGATATTGCTCGACCGCTCTTCGTTTAAAGGGCTCTTAGCGACTCTGGCTCGATTGACGACGAAAAAGAACGCCTCGAAATACTATTACTTCCGATGAAAAGATTTCTCCTTTCATTTTAATATTTTGTTGATTTCATTAAAGAAAGTGTTTGAGATATTTTTGTATAGTGAGTGAAAGATTAATCGAAATTTTAATGTTGGTAGGTTCAGATTTTGATGTCTACTAGACGCAATATTTCAGGTTCTGAGTATTACTAAGTAATGGTATATGAAAGTAGTTTAGTTTTTAGCACACGTAATAGCAAAGAAGATCCCAGAGCTCGATGTGTTCTGGCGTATTAAGAACAGCTAAAATGTTAAATAGGACAATCGATATTTTAAAATCTATACTATTATTAAAGTGGAAGAGTTTGTTTGTTTGTTTTTTTGAACGCGCTAATCTCCGGCACTACAAGTCGGATTTGAATTATTCTTTTTGCATATAAAAGCTCAGTTCCTGAGGCAGGTTATAGGTTATGTAACATCACGCTACTGGCGACGGGAAAAGAGCAATAAGCGAAGACGCGGGTGAAACCACGCCGTGGAAAGCTAGTAAATGCATATTATGGATATCTCCCTGTTGGGAGAGAGAAATTATCTCAATATTAACTATTCATAAGATAAGAATAGCATACAAAGTAATTACCTAAACATTGTCATGTGTACCTAAATAGTGCGTCACAGAAACTAATAATTATCTATCATAAATTAAATTTGCGATTTATTTTGTGAAAATCTTACGAATTCAAGCTACAGATTAAAATACTTTTACAGTACTCGGACAACCGCTTAACAAGAAATTCAAGTGAAACATTACTCTCATTTTGCCCACTAGTTAACTTAAATGCACCTATTTTGTCGACCGGAGCACTTAAGTAGTGGAATTAAAATACTACTGCTTTATTTTACTTTCTCTTAAGAAGATTGAAATATCATTAATTTTATAAATTGCGAAAGTTTGTGTGTGTGTATGTGTTCGTGTGTTTGTTATCACTCAGCGCCTAAACGGCTGGACCGATTTCGATGAAAATTGGTATGTATCTACATAAGTAACCTATGTCCGTCTCTGGTATTGAAACTATCTAGTTTTAATGCCAGAGACGGACATAGGCTACTTTTGATTTGGCTGATTTCCGAGGGATACAACAAAACATATTTTATGTCGATATAATAGCGAATACACTCTCTAAGAAATGAGTGGGTAGTACTTCCTTGATTTGGATCAATAATAATATATAATATCACAACAACTTATAACGCCATTTAGAAAGTCATGCTGAAACAAGTAAGGATCTTCTACTGTTTAATTGTGGTGCTCGTCTCCTTTTACATACTGTACGTTCAACGTAAAATAGCTGACGAAATGTAAATATCATCATTATCATCAACATCAACCACATAACGCTATCTAGACCCAAAGTAAGCAATGTTATAGCTTGTAATATGGGTTTTAGAATGAGAATATACATACTTTTTTTATAAAACACATATCGTACATACTATATATGGATATAATATATAACTTTGATTACCCCGTCTCAGGTAACCTATTTCAAGCAGGTTTTCAATCTGAATGGTTGAGTAGGAACGATTATCCGACGTAACTACAGAGAAACTTGAGTATTTTGTAAGTTATTTGGAACTAAACGCTGAGTTGTTAAATACGTATTTAACTCTCATAGCTGAATCGTTAATTTTTATTGCTTGTACATTTAGTGAAGTAAGAATTTAGCCTCCTAATAGATGTTATCTACTTTTGTCATCACTATTATGTTATCATAACTGTCTCCTAAAATATCGTATATGTAAATGAAGTAGTTCAAGGACAAAAGTTGTATAATAATTTGTAATTGGCCATAATTTCTCCGGTTCATTGTCGCCCCTCTAGAAACTTTCTCCACTAACCGGAAGACAGTCACCTCGCAAGGTGGACCGACGACATTATAAGGGTGGAAGGCAACCGCTAGACGAGGGCGGCTCACGACTGGCCAAGTTAGCGAAAATTGAGGGAGGCCTTTGTCCAGCAGTGGACGTCTTTTGGTTGATATGATGATTATTTCTCCACTGTGGAGCAAGTCAAAGATAATTTGCTAATTTCAACTGCTTGCTGCGGTGGTCTCTTAGTGCTATGACATAGTGCTTAGAGGCGATTGTTACAACGAGATTTAAAGAGCATTATTTTTTTACTTCTACCATCAGATGGGCAGTTGGCACATCTGCCACTGTAGACAATAAAAAAAAACCAGCCATCTGACAGACGTAGTAGTCAACGGATGGTTAGCAGTGGCAATTTTTCACAAAAAATGATTAGGTTTATGTAAGTAATACATGATTTTGTCTTTCGATGACCTTTCAAATATTAAACTGATACTGAACTGAAAATATTAAGTCATAACAATAAAAAGTAATAGGGAATACCCCTCGTTTTGATTTACTTTGTTCAATGTTGCCTAGAAGTATAAATACTTTGTAGAGTAGCCCGTACTTGTACAGTAACATTGTGCAATAAGTTCAAATAAAATAAAATGAATACGTAACTTCTAGTATTTACTCTAGTTGGTCTGGTATCTAAAAAGCCGTACGGATGCTATTTAATTTAGAAAAATAAAGCTATTTTTGATAGTTAGTCATTGACAACCTCTGTGGTTCGGTGGTACTGTGTACGGACTGCCACACAGAGGTCGCGGGTTCGATTCCTTCACAATCATATAACGTCAAATGTTTGCGCGTCGCCGTCGTGGGTTAGAAACCGACATATTTATATACTTATGTATTTGATCTTAGATTTGAGTAATTGATAGGTTGTGATTATTAGTTTTGATATTATATTGAAATACAAACAGGTTTATGCAAGGTTCGTGTTGGTATTTTTACCAATAAAAGGAAAGACTTGTGGCAGTGAGTTAAAATATTACTTAAAAAACTAATAAGTATAGCTTATTCTTATCGAATAAAATATTTTGTAACTATTTTGAGACCTGTCATGATACGACGGTACGAAAAAAATATAAGGATTCCTCTTCTGCTGTACCACGAAGGCCACGAGACCATGTAATTAAATTAAGGCAAACGTTCATAGTTTTTGATCAAGGCAAACCTTGACTGTTACTAAATGTAATTACTCTATTAAGGTTATTATTACATTTATTTATTTTGTGTGCATGAACATGTCTATTTACACTGGTCTGGGTGTTTCTATGTATATTAAGTACCTATGTATTTATAAAAAAAAGTATTTAAGTATGTATATCCGCATTTAACAATCCATAACACAAGCTATATAATATATGCTTACTTTGGGACTAGATGACGTTGTGTGTAGTTGTTGTGATATTATAGTTAGTGGGTGGTAAGTAGGTTCTTATAGAATATCGGCTGAAGTATTGGTTTCCATACTCATATGCTCTATTTGAGTGAGAACGCCGAGGTTTTACTCTTTGGTTTTCTTCCTTATTATGCCTAGATCCTTCTGCGTACACGGTCGACGGCTGGGTAGATTTTATAATTACGAGAATATGCGACGCGGATTGTACCTCTCGGGTAGTAACAGTGACTGCCAGAATAAATTCCTTACTTGTGCATTTCTTAGGTGGGTGTGTTAAGATATGACGGCGACTAAACCATTATTATATAAAGCAAAATTACTTGTACAATAGTTGTTTTAAAAAATTACTGACGGAAACAGATAAAATTACAACTATATAATATAGGTCAGCCCTCGCTTTGCTTCGACATCAAAAATTTATTCGGTTTCACAACAAACGCCTACGGAAAATATCATAGCAATAGTGCCGTATTGCATCATTCAGATTTACAAAGGCGCTTAAAATGTTGAATTTCTGAAAATAACTGGAAAATATTTCATTGTTTTTTTTTTTATTATTTATTTATTAATGCCAAAGGCATTCTCTACCAGCCAACCTTTGGGTGATGCAGAGATGAAACCAGGTAGGTGCTTTATTTTGTGAGTAGTTAGAGTAGGTACTTACTTTTGAATACCAAAATACACAATTAAACAAATTAAATACTCAATATATACATACATATCATACCAATATATACATACATATACAAATATATACATACATATACCAATATACACATATACTAAGATGATTATATAGACTATTTTAACCGCTTAATTTACTGATTTCTGAAGGTGAAAGAATTTTCGAATCAGTAACTTAGATCAACCATACAATTAAAATGGTTAATGGCTAAGTAAAACAAATAAAATGACCAAGGCGGTCAGAGTATGGACAACGAGCCCATCAAAAAATAACAAGTAATAAACAAATATTATACAAAGCGGAAAGAAAAGAAAAGAAAGAAAGTAAGTTTAATCTAAGAACAAAAAGAAAAGGTAACAAAAACATTGAGAAACAAAAAGGCCCTAACTCAGCTTAGTGCCACTTTGCGAACACAAAGCAGCGGTGATATTCTGTTAGAGCCAGGATAGTATTCTGTTATCACAATAACACAGATTGATCACCGAATACACTCGACATTATTAACAATTTAACAGTTTGTTTGTTTGAATGCGCTAATCTCTGGAACTACTAGTCGGTTTTCAATATTTCTTTTTGCGTATGACAGCCCAGTTCTTGAGGAAGGTTATAGGTTATGTAACATCACGCTACTGGCGATTGGAGCAGAGCAGTAATCAAAGACGCGGGTAAAACTGCGCTGCGCAAAGCTAGTAAAAAATATAAAACAAAGAGTTAAATACAATAGTTTTCTATCTACTCAAAGCAATTCACACCTTACTTGTTGCGCTGTAGGTTTCATTATGCTATAAACCCTGTAGATATTGGTAGGTAATTACTAGATAAGGATAAACATTAAGTAATTTATTATCAATATCCGAACACAGAACATAAGGGCTTAACGTTAAGTCTTTAGATACTCTACAAAAGCAGTAAAAACTCTTCCTAAGGTCAAGTTTAAAACAGATCAGTTTACCGAGAGTAAAGGCTATTACATACTACAGCCCACTAAAAATATTTTTAAAACATAAATTATTATTTAGATTTGAAATTTAAACTCTCGTTTAAAGCGTAAATGATTAATTAATTTAAAAAAAAATTAATGAATATTTAAAAAAAAAAAATGGTTTTGTAGTATCTATTAGCCTCTTCAGTTACATACCCATGCATGTAAAAATCGTATCAATGTTATTAATTTTAAATTATATTCTTAAGTCGTTAAAATTTAGTTTATTTACTCAGTTTGTATGAGCCTTTACGTAGGGGGAAGTTCGAGTGTTTGAGGTACACAGGTAAACAGAAAGACGATTGCAGGTATATCCGATGTCAAGTTGTTTACAAAACCCTCACAGAGTTCGATCTCTGTTTCATCTGCTGACCCCTGCTATTTGTTTTTTCTATGTAATCTTTGTATATTTGTGTAGAACCCAAGGTTTGTGGGTAAAAGGATATGCGAGATCAAGTGACGCAATTTCGATTCGAATGACGTAGAGCTTGCGTAGTGCTTGCGTAGCGCTTTCGTAGCATGCGTAGACGTTGCGTAGCGGTATGCCATGAACTCACGACAGAAATAGCTTTTTATTTGCATTTTTAGGTCTTTTAGGATATAGCTTGATCAAATTGATGTTAGCAGATTTATACTAATAATGAACAAAACATCTACTCTCTACGTTACAAGCAAGGCAATACTAGTAAAGTATATTATCTACGATCTAGCAGTGGTATATAGTTTACTAGTGCAATTAGTCAATCAAATGTTGACGGTGAAACCCTTACATTAGAAAGCACAATACTGAGAGCTTTTGCATGTCACAGTAACAATTAAGGCTCATTTTTACACATATCTAAAGGAATGTCGTCGCCGTAACACATTGACAAGAATATTTTCTCTAAACATGACAGAAGAAATACAAAGTAGAAGTGGATGGAAACTACCGAGTGGATAACTGGATGGTTGTCGCTCTTAGACACGAAACGTAGTAGGTAGTATGGATTACTACTTTGTAATCTATACTTTATCCCGATTGATCCGGCCGATTTATATTGAGCCACCAAGAATCTACTACCGTAAACACTGTCAACAACTTGTACAAGATATGCATACATAATTATTTCTATAATATGGATCCTCGCAAGTTTATGTATTTATAACCAAGTTAAGCTTAACATATAAGCTTTCCTTACCTTAATACCGTGGGACGCTACTTGACAATAAAATTTGTCTAAATATTCACGTTATACAGTCAAAACAAAATCAACCTTGTTCTGTACTTCATTAAGTTTACTTCATTAAGTTTTCACGGTAGTAGATCCACGCTGATTTCAGCATGAATGGGTCAGATCGTCCGAGGAAATCTCGTACATCGTCTCATAGAAGATCGACTTAAGAGTAGTAGTATCCGTACTACTGCGTTTCGTTCGGTGAGTGAGAGCGCCGGAGGCCCAATTTCCCCCACTTCCTCTTTCCTCACCTCCCTCATTTCCTTCCCCTAACCCCATTCCTAGCCGCCATATTAGAGGCCACCATACCAGCAGTTTAAGACGATGGCTTCTGGTATAGTAGCCGCCACTTCTGGATTCCACTGACTGCTTACCATCAGGCGGGGTGGAGTCACTTTGGTAGGCTATAATATAAAAAAAAAAAATACCTAATTCCAAATACTTAAGGTAAGTACTTAAAGTTAATATGATGTATAAGTATTATTTTTAAAAGGTCCAAAGATCATTCAAATTCAGCACAAAATAAAACATGGGTAAAACATAACTAGAGATGGATGTAGGTGTATGCTACTCTATAAATCACATTGTCGGCCGAAATGATTTACTTCGACCGATTTTCGATAGGACGCTACGCTTCACATAACTTATACCCGCGATTGTCACTCCTATCACAACATATTTAAGGTCAAATCAGCGTGTATTTATTTTGACAAATATGTGTCACTATTAACAAAACTATACGATGAAGTGGTCCCAGTAGACAATGCGTAAATTGCTGTATTTCATGACTATATGCCCATAAAGATAGTGTATAGTTTGGACACAAAGTTGATAAACACACCATCTCATAGTTAAATTTGATGTATGGCTATAAACTGACATAAATAGTTTTACAGTTCACGTTATATTTCATGAGTAATTTTCGACCTTATGTTCTATGTTATAGAGAATATGATGATTTTGTTAAATGTCCTTTTTAGTTTCAAATAGACGATATCACAGAGCCCTGCCGCGGGCGAGGTCGTCACTCAATTTTTTTCATCCTTTGAACATTGTTTACTTTTGTTATGAAGATATAAAAATGTTCGTTCTGTTGGACTGTTGGGCTATGTTTGTAATAGTTTTGTTAGCATAATTTTGTAGACAACTTTATAATATGTTTTTGGAATTCGACATTGGTGTACGAGTTTCGATTTCTTCATTATATCTTCAGGCTTTACTTCAATCTATTATTTCACTACTAGAAAGAAAAATATTATTACATCTCACTATGTGCTGCAAATAGCGGACGACCTTTTATCCGTATACATACAAAGTAACGATCCACCATAACCTGCTCTGGTTTTCCCAAAGGGGTAAGCAGAAGTGTGCAATATGCGGACCTTCCGCAAGCTATGTTGAGTTCCATGTAAAGAGACGAGCCTGTTGCCGTTTACTGTACACAATACTGTAAATTTTAAATACTAACGATTTCTTGACAAATAAAATCAAATACTTTAATGTTGCCTTATATAGTTTTATTTAAATTTAATAGAAATAAAAATATTTCTAGAAAAAGTTTCTCAAACAAAAGAGACCGAAAAGGAGTCGGAATTTGGTAAACAGAATAATTTGGGATCTTATGTAAGTAAGGCTTAATAGTGAAAGAATTTATTGATTGCCGTCGCAAGGAAATTCTGCAATACTTATCAGATTATATAGATCAATAATTGAAAAGTAGTAAGTAGAAACATCGGTAGACACTGCATTTTCATTTATATTTTACTCTATTTCACTCAACTTTGATTTTAAGTTTTAGTTCCGAGTCTGGATCTATTTTATTTAAATTAATTGTGTGTTGTCTACAGTTTTAACAAGTGTGTAAATGACTTTTTAATAAATAATATCGAGAAATTTTAATACAGAACGATTTGGGAATAAAAATATACAAACAAAAACTAAATTTATTTGTTTTATACATTTTTTTTTATGTATTCTGTCGTAGAAAAGCAGTGTCGAATTAAGTATGATGTTTCAAAAGAGCCTAAAATGTAAAATAATTGTAATCATATTGTAAAAACATAATACGATCATGCAAAGCCGGGTGGATCAAAGTTGTAGATAACAATCGACAACAATAAAATAATCTTGTTGTTTTTGAACAGCCATGTCACAGATTTTGTGCCGAGTTAAGGAAATGGTTATTAGAGGAGAGTTTTTACACAGTCAAAGAGTTTTTAGTAAAAGGTTTGTGTCGCTTTTACAAATATACAAATGCACTGTAGATGTCGTTATCTGTAATATTAAGTATTTAAATATCTGTGATTAAATAATTTAATTTGTCTAAGTGTCTAAGTAAATTAATATAATGTTTGTAATTACATAATTAATATGACAATTTTAATAATATTTGCATGCCAACCTTATTTGGCGAAATGTGTCTCTACTCAAACTAATTTATTAACAACTTTTGTATGTATCACAATTTAAGCAAATAAATTATTTGATTTGATTTGATTGATTTGATTAAAAACAACTTTGTAGCAACTTTCCAATTACCAATAAAGACAGACAAAAGACAACTTTTTGCACACTCACAAATAACACTCTAGGTTTACTATTAACTATAAAATATTTTTAAAAGCCTCTTATATAAGAAATTAGGATTCATTTTAAAATGTGTATGAATACCGTAAGCTAAAAAATATAAAAAAAGACCAAGAGGCCTTCAAACAGGAAGGAAACTAAAAAGTAAAAATAAATATAATTAGCACAAAGTAATTCGTATTTTGATTTAGTCAATCAGAAATGATTAAATTAGTATTTTATAATTTACAAGTAATACAATTACTAGGTATAGGTATTATAAATATTAATTTGGTATTGTAGTAAGGTTCTTGTGGTTTTTTTCTATAAAATTTAAAGAGTTATATTTCTCTGGGATCCCATCATTATACCCTGAAGGATCTAATGATGGGAACCACTTGGAAAGTGTACCTTTTCAAACAAAAAAACACGAATCAGACCAGCCATCTGTAATTGGGAAACATACATGAAAACAGAAAAATAAAGGTATCCATGAATTAGAATCTCCACCTTTTTGAAGTCGGTAACAAAACCAGTACTCACCTTACAAACGGTAAGATAAATAGGTACATTTCCTAGTACGGCAAAGTGATATTTATCGTAATAGATTTTCAGCTCAAATTTCAAGCAATCTCGTAATAATCTCGTAATAATCTCGTGTAAAGTAGTGTAATGTGTGAGTAGTGGTTTTGAAACATTGGGTTGACAGCAATCGTTAACAATACAGTTCATGAAACTAGCTCATCATATCAGCCAAAAGACGTCCACTGCTGGACATAGGCCTCCCTCAATGTTCAACACCGTGGCCGGTCGTTCGCCGCCCTCATCCATCAGTTGCCCGCCACACGGTATGGTCGTCGGTCCACCTTGCCTGCGCTGCGTCTTCCGGTTCGTGGTCGCCACTCTAGAACCTTTCTTTCTTTTCCTTCCTTTCTTTCTCCTTTCTTTCTTTTTTCTTCCTTTCTACTTTAGAGAGACAACTAGCTCAGTATGCTTTTGTATTTTCTTGTCAACTAATTATTATGCAAGAATTTAGTGGCATTTTCACTCAAATTGACAAAATTAACCATTGTCACAAAAAGCAAATAAGGAGATTATAAGATAATGAACTGATGACATTGTAAGAAATAGAAATGATTATGTTAAATTATTACAGTCGTGTAATTTTAATATTTTCAGTAAAATCATAAAGTCACACAACATTGCGTCATATTTATATTAAGACTTTGATCCTGGGACAGCGGATTTTAAATATTTAAAAAACTAGAGCACTAGTAATAGCACAAATGTATGAAGTTCCTTTGAATGAAACAAATATCTTTACAACACAATTCTAATAGGATTTAAAGTAATATACACAGCAAGTGTAAGTTTATTTCATGCCTGGCAATATGTCTTTTATTTTAAACTATAAAGGGAAATGTAAGCAACAATTTAATTTTATGTTGCATTGTTCTAAGCATTTGTACGTACGGTAACTGACTATGTCTAAATTGATAAAATTAAACAACATCCGTCTGTAGAATATTAACATAATGTTGATTGCTGATAACCACTGATAAAAGCTGATGAATTTAAAACTTAGGTAACCAAGTGAAATCTGTATATTATATATTGTTGAATTATCCAAATTGTACTTTAGCATTCAATTTTTCTATGAATTTATTCATAAAAGAAGTTAAGACGCAGATTTACAAAATAAATATCTCTCAGGTAAACTAATTGCTTGTCACGACACAATGTCAATAAAACGTTCACTTATAAAAAGAGCACCATTAATTTAAAACGTAGTCTCATAAACTGTTTTATCGTAAAAGCACTAAAAGCAAACTATTCACAAAATTGTATACATACAATATACAATAAATTACTTTCTTTCCTATTTGTGTAGCGTTCGAGAATGTTCTTTAATACCAAAAATTCATGCTACCAAAAAATGCTTTCATAAAACAAATATTAGTATCGATGTTATAGATCGGCCGCTGTCAATGGCCGCTTTTTACGAGACCCCGTAAAAAGGAGCTGGCCAGAAAGAATACATTTATTTATTTTATACCAAGGGATCGGTCACGTATTGGCTTGAGTTGCGGGTTACAAGGTAACATTGTAAAAAACGTAACTAACTTCAAGTAAATTTACAGCCATGCGTGATCTTGATTTCTTCATAAGCTTACTATGTTCAATTTCCAATTTTAAGTAGAAGTTTTGTTGTGCCGAGAAAGTTGTTTACCTGACGTTTAAAGTAAATTTTTTTAAGCTAAGGTCCAGACTAGAGTTCTGTGAAATTACATATTACATGTACATTTTAGTCAATATACAGGTAATATAGTAAGAACTACGTATACGTATAACAAAACTAAAATAAAACTCAAAGCGTAGCCGTATCAAATTCTCGAGGTCTATAACATTAAAAATAACTTGTTTATCTATTTATATTACAGGTGTATTAATCCCATACCACTTTAATCCGTTTGAGGCACGGTTGATAACGAAGTTGGTGGAACATAATTGGAGAGTATTAATATCAAGTTCGCAAGTTAAAGTTCGCGAACAACTTAGTCAGACTAATCGCCTCGTTCGTTCGTAAGTTTCTGTCACACTGTAACGTTATACGTTTGCTTTAGAACAGCTATTAATTACTTATTTATTAATAACTTTTGCTTTATGCCCGAGTTAAGTATCAAGAAATACACAAATTTAATTTCGAAAACTATATATATTTTCGGATATTTATGTCACCGAGGGTGCTGTGCATAGAGTGCTGAAATGTTTAGATCCTTCCAAGGGAGCTGGTTCCGATGGGTTGCCGCCCAGTTTCTTTCTTCACACTGTCGATAATATTCATATTGCGCTAAATATAATTTTTAATAAGTGTTTATGCGAAGAAGTATTTCCTACTAAGTGGAAATGTGCGTTCATTGTACCAGTATACAAAAGTGGAGACAAAGGAGACGTCGAAAACTATCCTCCTATCTCTATCCTCTCCACCTTGTTGAAACTCTTTGAGGGTCTTGTACACGAGGCTCTATATCGCGCGCTGTTTTGTTAATTCACACTTCCTTATGTATGCTGATGACATAAAAATATACAAAACGTGCAAAAATCTTCAAGACTGTTTACTGCTCCAAGATGATCTCAACAGACTCCACATATACTGCATGGAGAATAAACTCTTTCTCAGTCTTTCCAAGTGTCACACGATTTCTTTTACAAAAAATAAAAACTTAATTGATTATAATTACTCCATTAATAACATCAACTTACGAAAAATCAACTTAGTCCGAGACCTTGGTATACTGTTGGATTCTGCACTGCATTTTGACAAACACATTGATACTATTGTCAATAAAGCCTACCGGATGTATGGTCTCGTCATGAGATCCTCAGGTGACTTTGTGCGTTCCGCTACATATCTCTTATTATATAAAACTCTGGTTCATTCACAATTAGAATACGCAACACCGATCTGGAATCCCATATATATGCAATATGTTTCCAGACTAGAAATGGTGCAACAGAAATTTTTACGGTCTGTTAATTATAAATGATCTCATTCGAAAATGCCGTATGCTGATTTGCTGAAAAATTTAATCTTCTCAGTCTGGAACATAGACGTATTCTCGGTGGCATGATGCTACATAGCCTGTGCAATAATGCATTCGATTGTATAGATCTTACCAATAAGTTATGTTATATAGAACCAAGAACTGTCCGGCCAAGGGTAGTCCGTGACACTCGGCTGTTCATACTGGCCTGTGCAAAACTAACGCCGGGGTGCGGGCTCCCCTTTGTCATCTTGTCAAGGCGTATAACACACACCTCAATGACGCTGATATTTTCTCCCTTTCGAAATTTAAATTTAAAAAGTTAAGTTCTAATTTACTGACTAAAGTTAACCAAAGTACTGGATTACCCTCTCACACTATTTAAATTAATATAAATTGTAAGAGATGCCTAAGCAGTCTCTTTGCTTTCTTTTTATATATTTTTTATGTACCACGTGGACAATGGTGTGGGATATATGCTTGATGAAATTGTAAAAAGAACTCTTCTGTAATATTTAGCATGTAACTGTTTTTTGTCACTAATAAATAAAATAAAATAAAAATAAAACCGTTTTATGCCACAAGAGTCTACATTAATAAGAAAAAAAAACCAAATTGACTAAGTATAGTCTTTGCCTGTATCATCATGTAAAGAAACACCAAAACACACACACACCCACACAAACACACACACACACAACTCTATTAAATGAGTCTGCTGGACCGCACAACTAGAGACAATTTGCAACGGTCATAATTTAATACTTAGTAGGTAATTTTAGTAATTTATTATGCAAATAATTTATTATGTAAAGCTGCAGCTCGAAATCATCAAGGTAAGCGCTTAATAAAGAAGTGTGTTTATAAAAATATCTAACTGTTTAATGAACATTAACTGGACTTACAACTTACAACTTATGGGCATGCACTATTCTCTAAGGAATGCAGTCACAGTGAACAAAAAAACACAACCAAGCCGTTGGTTACTCAACCCGAAAAGGTTATTACTTAAAGAATTGTTTAGTGTGTTTAGCACGACAATCTTTGACCTTACTTAAGTTAGCGAGAATGTACTAATGAGTTTCTTAGAACGCGGGTAGTTCACGTTTATCATGCGCCGCAGTGACCGGGGATTCCAAGAATGGAGTTTTAGCAAACTGTACTTAGTACTCGCAACATGCGAGTATTTTAATCAGAAGATTTTATCAAGACAAGGTTTATTAAACTTGCTTTAAGATTTTACCATTTTGACTAAGTTGAATTTTACGTAAATTAGAATACGAGAATTCTTAACATTCCTTCTTAGCGCGCTTTTAAGAAAGTGTATGTAATATTTCAGTCTTAACTTCAGTAGTTTTGACTGTAATATGTAGATAAATTTAAAATTGAATTAAATCAGTTTCTTCTTTATTATAGTTATGAACAGATGTGCTAGTTCTTTTTTAAATATTATTACAAATTTGTTACTTTTTCTAAAAAATGAAAGTCTAGACTTCTGAGAGTACAGACTTTTATGAAAATAAAACAAACATAAATCTGCATTAGACATATCTACTGCTTAATGTAGTCATAAACAATTAATGTTAGCTTCCAAAATGACTAAAATATAACTGCGAGAAAATCATTCAAATAGAAAATTTTAAAACGTAAGGATGATAAATATTACAAGTAGATCATTAACATTAAACTTCTAATAGTAATGACCGCCAGACTAGTATAAAAATGCTTGTGAAAATGCTATGAAAACTAACAAACATTATTCAATACTCGAAATGCTTTTGACAAGCTAAATGGAAGATAATTCTAAATTCTATAGAAATAAATGTTATTAATAAGTTCATTTAACTTATTCACTTAGATCTAAGTAGTGTCTATAAATAACAATAGTTACTTTTATTAAAATTACCTAACAGTAACATTAATATTAGTTGTCAAAAGAATGGCCTTTTAAATTTTAGGTTTACTTGTCAAAGAGTATATTTAGTTTTCAGCGTAAATATTAGAGGCGCTGTTCATTTCTTTGAAACATATTTTACGCTGTCCACAGTAAAAACAAATCCACGATGAAGTTAATAAAATCACCATATAAAGAATTTTATCAATTTTATCAATTTTATAAACCAATTCATCTGAATTAAGTTACTGTACGTCGAAATGGGTCTTATCCGAAGGCTCAAAGTCGCTCAGAGGGCGATGGAGCGGGCTATGTTAGGCGTCTCCCTGCGCGATCGTTTGAGAAACGAAGAAATCCGCAGACGAACCAAAGTAACTGACGTGGCTCGCAGAGTTGCTTCTCTGAAGTGGCAATGGGCAGGACACATAGCTCGCAGAACTGACGGCCGCTGGGGCAGAAAGGTTCTAGAGTGGCGACCACGAACCGGAAGACGCAGCGTGGGCAGACCCCCCACAAGGTGGACCGACGACCTTATAAGGGTGGCGGGCAACCGATGGATGAGGGCGGCGAATGACCGGCCACGGTGGCGAAAATTGGGGGAGGCCTATGTCCAGCAGTGGACGTCTTTTGGCTGATATGATGATGATGATGACGTCGAAATACCGATGAATAGGTTGCAAACGATATTTCTCAAGATAATTCTAAAGTGAAACTTCAGAAGGCACCACCTGACACGTATACCGTGTAAAATTGAAACTACATCGAACGTATCGCTCACAAAGGAACTCAATTTACATTGAAAACTGAGAAAGAATATTGTGAAGGCATACAGCGATATATCGTTGAGAACACTTTGAAATTCACATTTTGTTAGAATGTTATTTGGCTTTTTTTTTATTAATACGGGCAAATAATAAAAACATAAAGTATGAATGTGTGGATGTATGGATATTTTGTTACTCTTTCGTGCTTAAATACATAAATGAATTTTAATGTAACTTTGCAGTAATATAGCTTATTTATCCGAAAGATTGGCCAAAATATACACCAAATCCTAATTTAATGTTATTTATAATTTCGGGGACATCATCGCAAGCATTCTTCTGGTTCGTGAAGCATATTATTTATCTTAAAGCTGATACAGTAGAGGCAATCATGCCAATATCCTGCAATTGGAATACTTTCCAACTCTTGGACCACACTAACTGCAGACCATTAGGCAGAGTGATATCATGTAGCTAGGCAAATATAAAAAAAAATTAACGCGACATTTTACATTATTTTATCCTACTTTGGAGTTCAATCTGCAAACTTAGAACTTAATACAGTGTTACATCGTATCTATAATAAAAATAATAATAATAATAATAATAATATTCTACCACATGCACACAGCGCCATTTAGCCGCAAATTAAGCAATTATATTTGCTTGTGTTATTGGTACTAAACAACTGATATACTACTCATATACTTTTTTTTTTTTTTTTTTGTAATTACATACATATTATAGATAAATTACACCCAGACACAGAACAAACAATCATGCTCATCACACAAAGGTTTGTCCTGGGTGGGAATCGAACCCACAACCTCCGGCTTAGCAGTCAGGGTCACTAACCACTAGACCAACAGGCCAGTCAAATAATATATAAAGCGAATAAGTTTGTTTGCTTAAACGTACTAACCTTTGGAACTACCTAGTCGGATTTGAATATTTTTTTTAGTTTGACATCCCAGTTCTTAAGGAAAATTATGGCTATGTAACATTTCGCTACTGGCGGTGGGAGCAGAGCATTATCCAAAGATGTAACTTAACGAGGGTGAAACCGCGCTGCGCAAAGCTAGTCGTTCATACAATTGTAATAAGTCAGCATTCTGATAAACTCTAATGTAATCTGAGAACTCAAATTTAAATGCCGCATAAAATGCAAACTTTTAATGGCAATGCAGTCAAACCTAGCTGAAAATGAAAATTGCAGTGAAGATTTGCAAAAATATCGTTAAAATTAATTCGGCTGAAACTTTCAAATGAGAAAAGATGAAAAGAGACAGATTAAGCCAGTTAATGGTTTTGTAACCGGACAACTAATATGACTTCATAAATTTCAACGATTTAGTAAGCTATTACAAAATGCGATTTTGGCCATTAAATTAGCACTCTGCACTTCTGCAAGACGACATCCTCACAGAAGGATGCGACTGCATTCCATTATCTGTCACTGCTGGCCATGGAGCCAAGCACGGCTGGCAGCGAGAGATCGACGCCGATTACTGCGACAAGGTCCCGACGCGGAGACGCCCACGCCAGAAAAAACTTCAATGTGTGTTGCGCCCCTACCGCTGAAGCCCCCAGCAGAGCCGAATATATATAACTTTTTAATAAATTTCAACGATTCAGTAAGCTATTACGAAAGCCGAGAATGGCCGTTAAATTAGTAGCCGACCTAACGGAAGCTAGACAGATATTGTTAATTAGTTAGATTGGCTGGCGTAGGTACAGCTATTTAAAATTACTAATCGCATTAGGTTAGATTTAGACGACGTATGTTGCCTATTGATTGTTCTCGGCGTTTCGATATCAGGTCAGCTGCATGTGTCGATACCGTATTTATTGATCTGACATTTATCTTACACACAATGTGTACAATTGATGAAGCCAGACGAGCGTAACTTTTGAGTTGTGGGTCGTATAATTTCGGTGGATTCGGTGTAATTAGTAATCTAGGTCGGCAGATAACTCATTTTGCGTCGTCGTGTGAATGAAACAGAAGTTTTGAATGCAACCGAATAGCAGAAATCCCTTATTCCATATATTCACAATTACGCGACTCACAACTCAAAAGATTACTCTCGTCTGGCTTCACTGTAATACATTCGGGTGCAGTAATGATGCTTTCTACCGACCCGCATGAAGTAATAATTTCGAATTTAAATGTAAACGCACCACAGAACATAATGTTCTTTAAAACCACTGTTTAACGTTTATTCTCTCCTATCATGGGAAATTTGCTATATACTTAGTGATAGCCAACGAAAAATAATGCTATTTTGTTTCTATTTCAAGGAATTTTAATTCATTGAATATGTTAATCCCATCCGTACTGTAATCTGAAATTACATAAAAAACAACTTATCATTTTTTCATCAAACAAAATGCTAGTAAAGTTATGAATACTAAACTTCATAAAAAATATATGTACTTTTAACAAGCAGTTTCTTTAATACAAGAAATCGCCCACGGGCTTGTATGTAGGCTTGTTATGTCTATAAACTCTCTTTGTCACACTCTGGCTTTTCAACTGTCTCTGAGTACAAACAGACGTCGGAAACTTTAGACGTCTCTAAGTATACTCCGATTTGACATGAAGTTATACAAGTTTTAGGCCTATGATTTGAACAATCTGTAGTCTGGGCGGTATCGATCAATCATAGCCGAGAATTTATTACTGACTGTAATAAAGTATCGGCTTTTTGTTAGAATGAAATTACCCAAAACATCAAAAAATATTCTTACAGAAGTTGTTAGTTTATTTTTCTTACTTTGTCATTCGTCAATGCAATAAAGTTTTGGTTATGTTTTTATGCGCATGAAAAATTTGTGTAAGGGACTAATATTGGTCTAATGTAGGTATACTCATCCACCACCACCCACATATGTAATGTGTTATCGTGTAATATTCATATTCCATCTTACAGTTAAGCATGCACGAATTCGTTTATCTATCTATCTATTCCAGTGACTGTTACATGTGAATATAAAAGCATATTTTGAGCTGAACATTAAACTAAAGGACTAATGGCTCTTAAAAAATTAGATCGACTGGTCGACGGGTGCTAATAGGCAATTAGGTCAAACTTAGCCAACGTTGGCACAAAGTGTAATCGGGAAGCGTGTGTTTTTGCAGAGACTATTAAGTGATTAAGAGAGGAATTACCGAATAATGAAATTTAAAGGAATGATTATGATTCGGATGTTTATTTTGATATATCAGTCGATGTAGTTTTAACTGATAGGTCGCATTATACGGAGTACGGTAGTAGATCCACGCTGGTTTCAGCATGAATTGGCCGGATAGTCCGGGGAAGTACTACCCTCTCATAGAAGATCCACTTAAGAGTAGTAGTATCCTTACTACTGCGTTTCGTTCGGTGAGTGAGAGTGCCGGAGGCCCAATTTCCCCCCTTTCCTCTTTCCTCACCTCCTTCAATCCCTTCCCCTAACCCCATTCCCAGCCGCCATAGTGGAGGCCACCATACCAGCAGTTTAAGACGATAGCTTTTGGTATGGTGGCCACCACTTCTGGATTCCACTGACTGCTTACCATCAGGCGGGGTGGAATCACTTTGGTAGGCTAATATATAAAAAAAAATATACAAAAATTCAAGTATTTTTGTAGCTTGGCAGCGCAGCGAGTGCGTGAGACCGTTGTGCAAATTGTAGGTTTTATTGGAAAGGAGATATCCCAAGTGTGATACCATGACAAGGAAACCAGGGTCTGATGATGAGAAATCAAGGAGAACCTTCGAAAATTGTAGTGGCAACTAGTGCATTTGTTATGTTTTTCATTAAGTATTTTAAAGCACTACTATTTAGTGAAGGTTTGGAGTCGATCTGATGATGGACTGTAGGTTAAATTCTATTTTACGTTTCAAAACTGTGTGATTAACAAATATTTGTTTCATATCTATACTCTGTACACCAATTATACCTAGGATGCTTCGGCATAAGGTTTGTCCACCAGAGAAGTACATACATACCTAACTTCACGCCTGCCCCACTAATAAGGTAAGCAGAGATAATAGAACGCCATTTGTTGCGATCCAAACATACCTCCTTTGCCTCTTCAACATTCATGAATCTTTTTATGCACACACACGGAACAAAATTCAACGCTGCGTTGATTCATATCAAATCTGTACAGTACTGTGGAGAAATTTTACAAATAAAACTGCTTCAGCTGTGAAACTACACTGGCCAATAAATAATAGCTATCATAGTCTGTTCACGTATAACATACGTGTGATATGACAGGCTCGATGTAAGGAAAGGTAATGTCTTCTTATCAAATACGAGTACAATCAAAAATAGGACAATCGGTTTGCTGACAATAGCTGTTCGTGTTTCAAAAACTTAAAGAATTACACTTTTACTTAGATATATTATTTTGTCACCTACATCATAGGTGACAATGAATAACATAGTTCAACTTATTTGAAATTATTGCCTAAAAGCATTATTGTGTTCTCTAACGATTGCAAGAAATGCTAAAGTTTGTTTTTTTCATAATAATCATAATCATAATCATTTACTGCTAACATGAGGTGTTACAAAAATGGTTCGTGCTTTCATATTTAGCCATTCAGCATAGGGAAGATGCCGAGAAGGAAGAAGCCAATGAGGGAAAAGAAGGCAAAGAAAAGGGACCGAAGGAGTGTTTAGAATGCTGGAGCTATTATTATTATGGGTAGGTATTACTCTCGCGTAGAGCAGTGCTCTTAACATTGGGATAGCTACGTACTACACTTGATAGATTGCTGCAATACTTACACAGCCAAATCATCAATATCACAAGCTGCAGGACTAGCTCTCTTCTCTTTGAAAAGGCATGAGCATTTGGTCATTGCGGATTGGCGATTTTAGACACGACCAAAACACAGTAAAATATTGAATTTCTTATATGTTTTTAAATTCTTAACATCTGCTTCGCTTATCGCTTAGACTTAGCTTAAGATGTAGTAACAATAATTCACGTGTCGGCTTCACGGTTAGACGTTGATCGATAGCGCACTAAATACGGATTATTACCATTTGCTTTGCAACTAAAGATCGTACGGTGATTCTGCTATATAAACTAAACGGGTATTTCACTTACGTAGCTATTTTGCGGTGAAAATAATAAAGTTGATGTCCAAATGTTAGTAGCGATAGCTGGGATAGGCACTTATGATAGCCAATGGGTTCTAAAGTCTATATATATACCTATTCACGCGTTGAGTATAAAAAATAGTTTATGTTGCCGTAACACTACTGAACCTTGCACATGGTTGGCAACGATTTGATTGTATTTTCTAGGCATTTTAACTGAAATGTAATGTTAAAAAACAAAACCATGTCCAAGTTACGGTGACCACTTATCATCAGGCCGTATGCTTCAATTTGCCACTAAAGTTGAATAAAAAATATTCGTCTATTTAAAATACGGATATTTCCAGAAATTTATGTCTACCCGCAAGTCGGCATAGAAAGGCCTTTTCATGCAAAAACTTGTGAGGAACTATTTCTATTCATTTAATGTCATCGCTATTGAATCCGGCATCTGTCACCCGAGCCGTCTTATTTTGAATATATACTTTGTTCATTCATAACTTTCTGAAGAAGCTGTTTGTTTAAGTCTGATTGAATTCACTTTAGATTCAAGAAGTAAAATGTACGTCTCATTGATGTTTTATGATCTTTGAAAGAAATTGTATTATCAATCAGGATAAAAGTAATGAAATAAATACTTGAATGATCGAATCTTTGATTTTATACTTAACCATGCAGGTGTACATTGGGATGTTAACAATTGTGTCAAGGCCTCCATACTTGACGACTGTAAACGTCAAAATCGAACTCCTGTACTCATTTCTTTAAAGCTATTCTACTTATGAACGTCATAAATAGAAATTTTACACCACTAACCATCACAAAATTTAAACATTATTCACACCAACGTATGATCATACTTAGAACTTTTTATCTGATCCCCATTTTTTGTTTAAAGCGAGCGAGAATCTTGCCGCATCAATCTACGTCACCTTCATATCTTTATTGCAAACTTTGGGGGTTTTATTTTCAAGTGGGTAGAAATATTATAAGGAAATATGATATAAATTTATTTCTGCCATTATGGCCTGTAGCTTTATAAAACATTGCTGAAAATGATAGTCCTCAAAATCGTACGAAATCATTTAATGAAATGTCTTATCGATTGCGGCTTAAGGTTTAAGATATTAATTCCGATGAGGAAAAATTCCATTTATTAATGTTAACCCAAAGAATGGGATTTTTAAGGGGTATTATACATCCGTGTGTCAAAGATTCGGCCACTATAACGTCCTTACACTTACGAGTGATAATAGCAATTGAAAAAATGCGACTATAACTCCTGGATTCAAGTGTAAATATTTAAGAAGCATTATTATACCTTGAGCACAAAAAATACTGGAAGAACAGAAACACATATTATTTTCCACAATCTAAGATTATAAAATTAATAGGTTCAGTAGCTCTGTCTTAGAATTTCTGAAGGTTTTGTAACAGGTTCATCCGACGGGTAGTTAAGTACTATGTGGGCTTAGAGCCGGTCAAAGTAAAGATGCTTGTAGAAGTAATACTTTCACCTCTCTTTCTCTGATATCATTGGCGTAACGAAGGTAGGTGCTTTTTGCATTGAGTTGATACAATTAATATCCAATGCAATTACATAACACAATTTAATATGCATGTTTTATATAAAAATATTTGCACTCATCGAGGAATGAAAATTGAAGCTGTAATAAAAATCGTGAATACATTGTTAACGTGCTTCAGTTCTTTTCATTAAATTTATAGTTAAATTGTATGAGTTGGAACAAAGGTTTACATTTATAGCAACCGTTGGCAAATTGTCAATCACATTTCCAATTTGCAGTGTGGTTTTGCATGGGAATTGAAACACCAAAACCAACATACTCTGGACCGATTACATTTTTGAATGGTTGGACGCCGCAGTTACAATATAAAGTGAATCAATTGTGGCTATGCAGTTAGTAGATGTTGCAAAGTTGGTACTCGGCACAAACATATTTTCTATTCTAGACTGCAAGTTTTACTGTGGTTTTTTAAGGTATACAGTTTTTAATTGATTGATATTGTACCTGTACATAGCAACATAAATCAAGAACAGTCAGATATAGAGATTTACGAGAGGTATGACATAGCAGCATTTTGCGTGTACATTTATCGCTCAAAACAAAGCACCCAGGCTCGTGAACTATATCCATTGTACAGAAGACCGCACACATAACAGAACTACATATCTAAGTAGTGTTGTATTATGTGTAATAATGATTTTTAGTAATTCTTAACCAGATAAAAAATAGTTGTCTTGTTGCAGGTACGAAGAAACTTAAAGTAAAAGACACCTGAGGCCCTAGACAAGTGTCGAACATTTCTATTCCATTCATAGAATAGATAACAAAATGTATGAGATTGACATAAGCGCTGGCGTTAGCTTACGTCAATCCAATACATTTTTTAATCTATTATATGAATAGAATAGAAATCTTTGCCACTTGTCTAGGGCCTCTGAGGCCCTAGACAAGTGTCAAAGATTACTATTTTATTCATAGAATAGATAATAAAATGTATGAGATTGACATAAGCGTTGGCGTTAGCTTATGTCAATCCAATACATTTTTCAATCTATTCTATGAATAGAATAGAAATCTTTGTCACTTGTCTAGGGCCTCTGGACTCAATATTATATTATAATAAATCTCTTGAAGTCACAAGGTAACAATAAACGTAAAATAGAATTTTCGAATATAGCACATTATTAACACAACGTAAATCAAACTATATATATATAAATATTAGAAGTTACGAAAATATCTATCTATCACCTAAATTAGTTCTGAATAGGAATATATAGGATAATACTGACTTATTAATTAATGTTCAGAATTATAGAACCCTCTGACATGTGATTGGCAACGATTATGGTCGAGTGATGCGTGTGTAATTTGGCGTCAGCGCCATATTGACGGCTCAGTTTGTGATCAAAGATCTATCTGTCTAGCTGTTATTAATTTAAACGCTGGCACATCGATTAGATGGAAATTGAGGCGTCATGTGCCAATTGAAAGCTTATATTATAGTGTATTAAATTAATTTGGTAATTGTACCTATATTGATGTTTACAGAATTTGAGTATTTTTATCAGGAACTTTGCTTTTCTGACTGCTACTATCTACCAAATTTAGGTTTTCTTTTGTTACTACGATGACCAGCTACAGTATATTCATTGTTTTCTTTATATTTCACTATAGTATCCCCGCTGGTATAAACAAGCTCGACCGGGAAAGTTTAGATGGGCGTATTTTTCTTATAACACAGATGCTTGTGATGTCACCCGATGTTAGGTTTTCCCTAAATCCCACCCACGGAATAGATTAAGCAGTTATTTCAGATTTATGTTTTAAAATCTTCCATTTATAACATAACAAACTCGTATGTTTACATTGATTAAAATAATTACAATAACGGTGTCCCAATTTTAGTATTGACGTAAATACAAAATGATTTAATAGCTTTCAAATCAAATAAATTAGAAATAGCAGTACAAAATAATTACTCAAAACACTATATATTCAGCAACTAAAAATAAAATGAAACCGTTGCTACCCATTACAATAATCAAAGCGAATTCAAAATATAGGTTTTGTCAACAGTGTACGTAGCAATTTGTTTTTAATTACATTGTGCCACCGACTAGAACAACCAAAATATTAACTATAACACCTTTTATGTAAAACGACACGATCAAGATACGATATTAAACAATTTTGATGGTGGATCATGGTTTACGACTGGTTAAAAATGGAGTTTATGGGCAGCAGTGGACATGCTTTAGCTGAAATGATGTTGATAGTGATAAAAGCTTCTATTTATATATCATCATCTTCCACAGCCTTTAGGTACCCGCTGCTGGGTGCAGGCCTCCCTTTGTGAATTCCACTTACGCCGATCTGTGCTTTGCCAAGCCGGGAGTTACCTGCGACTTGGCGAATGTCGTCGACCTACCGCGTTGTCAAACGGCCACGTCTTCTACATATTTCAAGTATTATTGTTGACGACTTGAACAAAAATATCATAATAAATTATTATAAAAAGCCCGAATATTTTGACAGTCAAGGCAAGTCGACAATATTTTGACCATAATCAAAACCAATGTCGTCGTCGTAACGTTACCATTATTTAATATTAAAACAGCCATGTCAATAATTAATGGGATCCACTCAATATTGGTTATACCAAACATTTTCATTTTATATGCTGATTAGCAGGCATCGTATTATATTTTTACGGTTGCCAGCAACTTCGCCCGCATGGATAAGTACCTCTACCAAAAAATATAGCCTATGTTATACGTTTATATTGTAGCTGTTGTATATAGAAAATAATTTTTCAAATTGGTTACTAAGATTTTGAGTTTATTCATAACAAACATCCAAGCATCAAATTTTTCTCTTTCATTAAGTAATTATGAATACAGTTCTTTAAATGTCGGACAAAGTTTTAATTATACTGATAGTACCATAGGGTCCCATGTAATAACTCTTATCTTTGATGTGTGGCGAGCACTGAATTTTAATTTCGTAAAACCTTTTCTATTTATGCTCATTACATCAACGAATAGGATGTTACGTAAAGCAGAAATGAATAATGAAAATTTGTATGTATTCCCTGATTCATAAGTAAGTTTTGAAGACCCTGTTAAAATGCGATAATCGTATTTGATAAAACTATAGGCTGAGGGCGGCATTAAATGTATCTTTTTAATCTATCTTTGCATAATCGAGCCTTTAACCGGAGTTATTTAAGTTTACCTTTGACAGACATAAGCAGGACAATGTAAGTATGTATTATAGACATTATTTTCACTTTAAAAACAATTTGTAGAAGTTGTAGATTAACACAATAGTAAAACTTCGTTACACTGTCCTATCTCCGCTTAGGTATGGGAAAAGTCTGACCAGACATCGGAACATTAGATCTGAGTCTCAAGCTATTCAGACAACTATTTTGATTACGTCTTGTCACCATTCAATCCAAAGGCGACGCAAATTGAGATATTCGATTTGGCAATTTTAGACTCTCTGGCAATGGAAAGAAGTCATACTTTTTCGAATCGTACGTTGTATTATGACTGCCTTCTACTGAAGAAACGATTGTAGCTATCGTTCCAGCGTAGAATGTATAGGTACAAGTATATTTCAAGCACTTTGTGTGTTGGCTGGGCACAATTAGCATTGCATTTGAATAGATCTTTATCTCACTACTGTAAAGGTCAATAGGTCTATGAGATATAGAGAGAAGAAAACATTGTTGTACCAATTAAAACAGTTTGCAGAACACTCGATAGAAATGATGTCCTAAAAATGGCATTAACTTAGACTATTAGTATCTACTGAGCATCTATGGGCATGAATATTTTATATGAACACCATACCATATTACACACTAGCTTTCCGCGGCGCGTTTTCACCTACGTCTTTGGTTACTGCTCTGCTCTTGTCGCCATTAGCGTGATGCCTATAACCTTCCTAAATACTGGGCTATCATACACAAAAATAATGATTTAAATCCGACCGGCAGTTCCAGAGATTAGCGCATTCAAACAACAAATAAACTCTTCTGCTTTATATTATAGTACTGGACTGGCCTGTTGGTCTAGTGGTTAGTGACCCTGACTGCTAAGCTGGAGGTCGTGGGTTCGATTCCCACCCAGGACAAACCTTTGTGTGATGAGCATGATTGTTTGTTCTGTGTCTGGGTGTAATTTATCTATAATATGTATGTATTTACAAAAAAAAAATGTATATAAGTAGTATATCAGTTGTTTAGTACCCATAACACAAGCGAATATAATTGCTTAATTTGGGGCTAAATGGCACTGTGTGCATGTGGTAGAATATTATTATTATTATTATTATAGTAAAGACATCTTACTAGCAGCTGGAAAGGTGTTGAAAACACTGTTGAAAGAAAAGAACTTCTTTTACTTTGACGCTCAGAATAGCCAGCCAAAGCAGGAATACTGTGAAAAGGTCTGACCTTATATTATGCCTAACATTGCCATATTTACAATAGATATGATGGTACTATCTACTAAATGGTTACTATCTAAATAAATATATCTAATAGTAAATACCATAGTCACTATAATGTTGTGTTGTTCTGTTACTTGTTTTGTAATGTGTGATATAACCAACCGTATACGTCTTTTCACATAAATGATGATCTAAGCATTCCTCATACATATTTTATAAAAATGTACACGTTCTTTCATATTATCCTGAAATGAATGTATCTTTACACCATTAGCTTATTCGATTGGTTTGATAGAAGAGTATTGATTGAAAGTTTGCGTGACGACCAAAACTGAAACAGATAATGTGGTATTCTTAACGAAGGGTGAATCACTTGAAATTTTACATAGTATCATCTATAGTAATCATCTATACTAACATATAAGCGGATGAGTTTGTTTGATTGTTTGAAGGCTCTAATCTCTTGAACTACCATTCGGATTTGAATAATTCTTATCTTTCTCATATTCTTATTTTTACATTTGATAGCCCAGTTTTTGATTATGTAATATCACGCTACTGGCGGCGGGAGCAAAGCAGTAGCCAAAGACGTGAAACCGCGCTACGGGAAGCTAGGTGAAAATATTTTAGCAGTTAGCACTGGCTATTCTTAGTAATACTCTTAGGTCTATAGCCAATGTGGAATAACACACACACGTAGATAAATTATCTGCGTTAGAAGAGATGAGATACATTGTTCTTGTCTTGAGATTCATCATCAGCATCATCAGACGTGTACCTACTGCTGGACATCGCCCCCCTCTCTCTCTAAGTTCCACCACTTTAGTTTTTACTACAACTTAATATTTAGATGTCATCTAAAGTGAATCTAAAGTCATCAAATAAAAAGAAAACATCTATTTGAATTTTATTTACAATGAAAAGCTAATCCTCTTTTAAATTAATATACTCGTATTCTTTGAAACAACACCAAAGCTTCATTGATACTTAACTGAATAAAGTGCGTTTTATACGCAAATGACTGAGTCTTTTAACGATAAGTACCTACATTCTCTGGAAATTTATGTTATTTATCATATAACCTAAACGTTATTTTGGTGTTTAATACTATTTTATTGTTTAAAATATGAATTACACCGCGCATAGGTAATTGGAATGCCAATTAAATGCCGCAGCTGACAATGAATACTACTAGGTACTGGCCAAAAGAAGTTTTTTGTATTTGTTTAATAAATTGACTCTTCTGCGCATAAAATAAATAGGCAGTTAGATTTAAGAACGGTGGAAACCCAGCCGACTGATATCGTGACAAAAGTTATAGAACGGTGGCCTTTACTATGACGACTTTACTTGACTTTACTTCTGAGGTTTGCTGGAAGAAAACTCACTTTTGAGTTAAGCTCGCCTTTGTACATGATATTTCTTACCAATTATGTAATATGTTCTATGTATGTACAATAAAGAATAAAGAATAAAGACTTTGCTAGATGCTAATTCTCTGTTATTAGTCTGTGGGCACTAAGTTTACATGGATAACGTAAGCCGAATCGATAAATTCGATAGAGGCGAATTAGCGAACATTGTGCCGACACATTTTTGCGGTTAGTACTAGTTTTGATACATAAAACCGTTCGGTTAGCGGTCGGCAAACGATTTGTTCCCGATGTGGTTTCATCAGTTTGTTTGGTTTACAAAACTAAAAATATAGTAAAACTTATCGAATGTCGACGTACGTACATGACTATTTTTTAAATATTGCAGAAAAGAGAGAAAACGCGAGCCGTTGCCGACGGAAATTAAACCAGCATACCTATACTTGCATAGTACCTACATCATACGACGCCTCTATTACTTATCGGTGTTATTATGTGCCTTAATTTAATAGAACTAATGAGACTGGATTTCTGGTGTAAAAACCATAATTATTACAGTTCCAAGAAACTACTGTGACCAAGCCTTTTCGATAATGTAGAGAATAGGAAATATTTTTCAGCATGTATGTATGTGATGTACTTACACATAATTCAATGATACGTTGTAATATTTGACTATGTCTACAGAACACACACGCGTAACACTACACGAACCGGAAGACGCAGCGTGGGCAGACCCTTCTTAAGATGGACCAATGACCTTATAAGGTTGGCAGGCAACCGGTGGATGAGGGCGGTGAACAACCGGCCAAAGTGTCCAGCAGTGGACGTCTTTTGGCTGATATATGATGATGATTTCTACAGAATTCACATTTAAACTATATATACCTATGTACGTAGATAAGTAATGGAACATTAATAGACCATTCATCGCATCGATCATGTTATGTACAGCCAAAATTAGATCGTGAGTATCAAATTGTGTAATCTTATTTTGGCTTGAAGACAGCAATGGATTTTCTGTACCGTTTTGTCAGTTAGTGTGAAATGTTTGCATATTTAATATCATTTTATTTGTCATGTTCTTTTTAATTCATAACTTTTTATTTTAACTAAAGTTAAATTTGAAGTCGTGATGGCCCAATGGATAAAGCCAAAAATGGCCAAAATATTGTTTCGATTTACTTAATTAAATATTTAAATAAAATGAACCATTTTGTTATTTTATATCCTTTTTTATCACTACAATTATCCTCCGCCAACCTAGGCGATAATAATAGAAGAATTGCGTTTCAAAAATAATATGGTGTAATACCGTAAGTGAACTGCGTGAAATGGCTCGTGAAAAGGTTTACACGCGTTTCGTATTATGATCCTTTCGTCCTTTGAACGATCTCTATTTCTAACAATAGTAGTTCTTTCATGAGTCAAGTTAACTTTATTTAAGTCAAAATCAAAGAAAAACAGACACATTTTCCATATTATTAAAGCTGATATAAGTCTTATTTATAAATAAGAATGCTTGGTTATTTCAAACATTCATATTTATTACCATATCTACGTCACAAGAATGAAAACTCAAAAATAAAAGAATTTTATAACTTTTGAAGACAAACAACGACGGCACATTTTAGTCCGCAGTTTAAAATCTCACTGCAGGGCAAAGGCCCCTTCTCATACAAAAAAGACATGTCATGAACATTGATTCAACGCTTGCTGAAGTCGAATTAGAACATTTTTTTTATACAGCTTTTGTGGTAAACAAGTATACCTATATATAAGTATATATATATCTGATGGTAAGTCATAACCGTAACCTATAAAGATGGCTGTGTTTTTAAAGCATCGCAGAATAATGTTTAGAAAACACAACCAAACCGTTGCTGACCACGGAGAAGGGGACGAGGAAGGAAAAGGGAAACGGAAGAGGACCGAGGGAGTATTTGGGCTGCCTGCGCTCTAACTCACTGAGCGAAACACATTAGCATAAAAACTAATAACTATTCTTACGTCAATCTTCTATGAAAATGCTGCATAATAAAAATTCTTGTTAAGCAGCATCTTAAGGATATTTTGTTAAACAGGTTAATAAAACTCATTTTTTGACACCGACAGCCAGATGCAATACTCAAACTCACACTTACGCTTCTTATTAAGTTAAAACACCTAAGTATATTTAACTTTTATATTAATTTCAGCAACAGAGAGACTTAAGACTATATTTTAACATAAGGTAGTTAATGAATGGGTCGGATCGACCGGGAAATAACTTAGTAGTACCGTACTACCCTTTATTTTGACGTAAAATATTAGTTTCCATGATAATGTGTTTCGCTCAGTGAGTGATAGTGCCGGCAGCTCAATGACTCCTTAGGTTCTATTCTTTTTTCCCTTTTCTTCCTCATCCCCATCTCCCTGCATGGTCTGCAACGACTTGGTCGTGTTTTCAAAGCATTATTTTTACAATGCTTAGAAAAAAGCCATGTCGTCGATAGGTTAAGGTTACCACTTACCATCAGGGGAGCCGTATGCTTGTTTGCCACCAAAGTTATTACCACTAAACGATAAAATAGAGAGACTGTCGTATAATACCTATGTGCACTATTTTTCTTCACAATCCTATAAGTAAATGCAAAAGTTTGTGTGAAAATGGCTGAACCGATTTCGATAAAAATGGTATGTACGTGGATTCTGTGCCAGAGACTGCATTGGATACTTCTTATCCCGAAAATCGGTTTGGTTTACGAGTAACATTAATTAAACACATACTGTTTTTAGAGTCGGTGCCGAAAACGGACTTAGGATACTTTTCATCCCGAAAATCGGGATGGTTCCCGAGGGCGATAAAACAAATTTTAGGCTTGGGCGAAGCCGTAGGCCCAGTTAGTATTTATCTAAATTTAGTTCCAAACAGAGGCATCTTATACGGTTGTCGTAAACCCATGAAACGTAACACACATTACATTAGCAAAATGGCTCGTACAATCAAGAGATTGAAATCTATAATGTTGTTTGCTTGCATCGCTAAATACTTGTGCGTTTAGTGGTCAAAGAGATTTATATGGAGCTGCGTTGTAACTATTATTAATTTAACAAATAAATATGGTGCAGATGTTACTGGTTTTAAAGTTTGTCGGGTGTAGAAATTTAATGCCTAGATAATATTTTCTGCAACTGTCAGTCTTTAAATAGTTCTATATTGAATGATTTAACATCTGATCACTATATGGGCAAAAGGTTGAATTGCCTGTAATTAAAATACCTAAAGTTAATTATAAGATCACATGTAGGCCAGTGACCTCTGAACGCCTGAAACACTTTAGCGAGAACATTAGTACTAAAGTTACCAATATAGATCTTAGTCGCGACGATCCTGACAGCCTCTACCTATCTTTGTTTTATTTAATTAAGGTAGAATATGAAAATATTTTTAAACCCAAGACTTTCAATAAAAATATTAAAATTAAATTTTGTGACTGGGCAACAACAGGCATCTATAAAAGTAGAACTAAACTGTTTGAACTATATGGTATGAAAAAATATAATACAAATCCGAACTTTGTAGATTACGTTAGGAATTATTCAAAAATTTTTAAAAAGGCTTGTACCACAGCCAAATCTTTATACATAAGTAATAAAATTAAAGAATCTGACAATAAAATCAAAACAACTTGGAGTATCATTAACAATGAAACTGGACGAACCACATTGCGGGATACTAACTTTGAACTTAACGTAAATAATAAAATTATTTCAGATAATTTAGATGTAGCACAAACATTTAATAATTTCTTTATAAACATACCTGTTAATGCAACCAGGTCCTTAGATTCTTGCCCAGTCAAAGCCGAAACTTTAGCTAGGGTTAGCGTGGGAGAGTGCAGCGTTTTATTTAGTTTCAAGTATATTAACCCCAATGATGTGACAAAAGTGTTTAAGTCACTTAACTCAAAAAGAACTGCTGACTTATGGGGTATTTCAACGAATCTAATTAATAATATAATATCTAGTATAGCTCCACACCTTGCCACAATATTTAATAGATGTGTGGACACAGGCGTGTTTCCTGATCTGATGAAACACAGTAAAGTAATACCTTTATTCAAAAATGGATCAAAAAGTGACGCAACTAACTTTAGACCGATTTCCATATTGCCAGCTATTAGCAAAGTGTTTGAGAAAATAATTTTGCAGCAATTAGAAAGTCACTTTGTCTCAAATAAATTTTTACACAAAGAGCAATATGGCTTTACTAAAGGTCGTTCTACAATAGATGCAGGTATTACATTGATTAAGCATATTTATAGTGCCTGGGAAAATTCGATGGATGCTATTGGTGTCTTCTGTGACCTTTCAAAAGCCTTTGATTGCGTCGAACACAATACGCTTCTACGAAAACTCAGTCATTATGGTATTAGGGATGCTGCACTCAATCTAGTTGCCACTTACTTAAGCAATAGAATACAATATGTTGATATAAACGGAAGTAGGTCTACCGGATTACCTGTAGCTATGGGCGTGCCACAGGGTTCCATTTTAGGCCCTTTTCTTTTTCTGATTTATATCAATGATTTGCCATTCCATATTCAGAATTTTTGCGACATTGTACTGTTCGCTGATGACACATCACTTTTATTTAAAGTGGATCGTAAGGAAACTAACATTGATAAAGTGAATAGCTCACTAGTGAAAGTTCTGGACTGGTTTAGTGCGAATAACCTACTGCTTAATTCAAAGAAAACTAAATGTGTTAAATTTACTATGCCCAATACTAAAAGCCTAGCTATTAATATAAGTTTAAATAATGAAACTTTGAGCTTTGTTGAGTCTACAGTTTTTTTGGGTTTAACTTTAGATAACAAGCTTCAATGGGGTACCCAAATATCGTGTCTTGCTGGTAAACTCAGTTCCGCAGCCTTTGCGATAAGAAAGGTAAGACAGTTTACCGACATAGAAACAGCTAGACTTGTCTATTTCAGCTATTTCCATAGCGTGATGTCATACGATATACTGCTCTGGGGCAAGTCTGCGGATATTGAGTCAATTTTTATAATTCAAGAACGAGCAGTGCGATCTATTTACAATTTGGGCCCTAGGGTTTCACTAAGAGAGATTTTTAAAGAAATAGGTATTCTGACGGTGGCGTCTCAGTATATCTTCGCCAATATTATGTTTATCAAGAAAAATATAGACTTGTATTCCAGAAACTGTGACATGCACTCTGTGAATACTCGAGGTAAACATAAATTAGTTGGTACATATTATCGCCTACATAAAGTAAACAACTCATTTGCGGGTCTAGGTGTACGTTTCTATAACAAATTACCCATTGACATTATGAATCTACCCCTACAAAAATTCAAACAAGCTGTTAAAAACCGCCTTATTCTAAAGGGTTATTATACTATTAATGATTATTTAAATGATAAAGCAGCATGGGTATAGTTGCTCGTTTAATGCAAGATTAATGTTATATTGTTTATTATTGTTGTAGCTATATTGACTATTATTATCATTAAGTCTATTGATATTTTTATTATTGTACTTATATTGACTATTATTATCATTCAGTATATTGATTATTATTATAGTAATTATATTGACTATTATTGTAATTATGTTGACTATTGTAGTAAAAGTTTAATGTGAAGTGGATGCATATCATGATCATTACGAGTTCGTAAGGCATAATACATTTTATTAGGGTTCTTTTACCACCCATGCCCTGCATTGTCATGCTCACTAAAATGTCATTGCTTGTGGTGTCGTATTGGCCGGGTCATCACCTTCCCTCTAATATGGCGAGGGTGATGATGGCTGGCCCGTGCGTCATGCTCGTGAACGGGTGCTACTTGGGATGACTGGTCAATCTTGGCATGGCTTACATTTAATATTCAATCCAGTATTACCTTGTCGTTCAATGTGACCAGGGGGTGCATTTACCAGTTTAATTAAAATACGTAGTCAAATTACCATACTAGTTGAAACTAAATAATTGAATTCCTTGATTTCTTTCTTTAATCTTAGTATTATATTAATTAGTTAATTTGTAATAATTACTTTGTATGGTTCTTTGGTTGCGTTGAGTGTTTAAATTGTAACTCATTCAAATAACTGTAATTATCTGGCGATTGAAAAGAGTGGCGTGAGTTTCTTGCCAGTTCTTCTCACAGCTCTACCTCGTCAGCGAACTGGCTGTAGGTCAATTGGCTGACAAAATGTAATGTTGACTTTTCATAAGCATCATACTTTATGATCTAAATGAAATAAATGCTTTGACTTTGAAATGAACCTGAATACCAAGTAGTGTTCTATTTTGTGTTTTAGGTTATGTTATGGTTTATTTGTTTTGATCGTGTATTATTCGTTCTACTATGGAACTATTCTGTCTGTGTCTGTAAGTGTAGTACAAGGCGAATAAAATACCAGTTTTACATACCAAAACACCAACCAGGCCGCGATACATACATAGCTAGGTATTGTAGCCTGGTTGGTTTAACTACTAACTTATTAAGAATGCGTTTACTGCAGTAAGCCGCATAAGTGTACGGTACGGGACGGTAGTAGATCCACGCTGATTTCAGCATGAATGGGCCGGATCTTCCGGGGATGTAAAAGTTTCTTACGGTTATCACTTTTGAGCGAGCTCTGTGTAATGCAGTGAACATCTTCAAGCTAAAGGTTAGTTTAATTTAATTATTTTACTTGCAAGAATGGCCTGTATCTTAGATGGTAGGTTTCAGCAAAAAGTGGATTTAATATACTATCTTTAAACATATAACGTAAAGTTATGATTGATCATGTTTCAAAACTGTATACTTCAATATTTAAAAAAATTATAAAGAAAGTAATATGCTGTTTTAGTGCCAGGCTAAAAACTTTATTATATTCAGTTTTAAAAAAGTAATAGTGGCCAGTATTGCAGAAAATAAACCTGTCTACGTTAAAGCACTTACGATAATTAAAGTGTGTTCGGATTATAATGTATAAAACTTATTTTTTATATTAGCTTTAAGAAAAACAGCAGATAATTTTTTATAGAGCTTACAATCATTATTAATCGGTCAGGCTATCGATTAATAAGCGAAAGAAGGTTATTATTTTAAACATCATTATTATTATTAACAATCCTAAAAGTTATAAACTAAAAAAGCACAGACTAAATATCTAATTGTACATTCATTTGTTGAAATATTATATTATTATATTATATTATTATTATATTATTTAAGTTTCCTATAAATATAAAAAGAAATTTCTCATGAAAAAAAAGCGATGAGAAAAGCCGCATGGAAACAGATTGCAGACGAATTCCCAAGAAATCTTACAAAGACTGTTGCCGCTGTTAAAGACGGAACTTACAAACTTTGGTAACAGATGAAGTGATTCAAGGTTGCAATACAGAGCCAAAGTTTGTGAATAAGGCATACGTATTCGTGAATGTAAGGAAGTACGCTATAAGGAAAATAGGAATCGGCCAAGTGCAAATAACTAGCACTGTGATCGTACAACAGTTGTCGTTTGTCGGTCGTATCTGTATTAAATCGTCACCTAGGTGGTTAGAGTGCCAGTATTTGATTGACTGATTACGCTAGTCTAAAGATATAAGACTTTTAGATTATACACAGTTCACTAGTGGCTAGTGTGTCATTACTTTCTGACGCAAAAGTTCTTACTCTAAAATAGTCGACATGCGTAGTAAGAATAAAGTTTGTTTAAGTATATATGCTACTTACTTTTTTATGTACTTAATACTTTTTCTATGTACTAAAATGGTAGGTTTTTTCTTTTATTTAAGAGACAAGCATTTCTGTATGCTGTCTCTCTGTCTCACATATCTAAATGTATTGTAAATTTTTAATTTAGCAAAACTTTAAGAAATATTTCTCATTTAAGTAAGTGATGTCACTAAGCATAAACTCAACTTGACTGCTTGACAAAAATAAAGTTTAACAAAAAGTTAATTTATAACATTATTCCAGCACTATTGCCATCTTTCTGATAAATTTATTTTTGATACTTGTTTTGGGGTTGTTACAGCTCTATACCAATAAATTAGTTGCTAACAGAGAATATTCTGAGGCAATCAAGATATGTTAATAACCCTCTTTGATATTCAAACTCGGGTAGATGCTCTTTAGTCTGTGGTGAATGGTTCATCTGGCATATCTGACCACATAAGGACGACTAACAATAATTATTAATCTTTAGTAAAGATGGTTGTTGTAAAGTTTCAACGAATGTTTCATTAACTCATCTATGACAAGATTAATTTACTCTTGACATTAAATAGTTGACACGTTCTACGGCTCTGTGCTATCGTTTGATGTTCGTAGTTCTATTCTCGGATCCTGTAAAATGATATTGGTTTTCTGTCAAGAAATTCTTAATACTACTAGTCCGAAATCTGGAACTGTGGAAAATCAACTTAGTTAATGCCAACAGACTCGTCCTCCGTTGCATAGAATCCAACATAGATGTGTATATTATACACATCTACCTATCTCAGGTAAAATGTAGTGATTCTGTATAATAAACTTCTATAAACTCAAATATTCGCTATAACTTACTTAATAATTTAAGTAAACTCTTATTGTATCAACGCAGCCAGAGTGACCATTCCTACCATACGTCGCATATCGCCCAGTTTTATTATACTTGACGTTTATGTATTATTCACAGCTTTGATTGAAGCTACCGGCAATTATTTAATATTCTACGGCCAGCCGTGCCGAGATGATACGGTCTATTGGAGTTTTGATATCTGTATGGTTTTATTAAGGCTATAAAGTAAGTTTGATGGCTAGGATTTAACAGTAGAGTTATACTAGAGTTTGGGAAGCTATCGCTTAGTAAAGACGTCAACAGATGTTTGTACTATTATATGAAAAGATTATGTTAGAAGTTACTGATTAAATGCAATAGAAGAACCTTGTTGGTTTCAGTATGAATGGGCCCAATCGACAGGGAAATTATTACTCTCTGATAAAGTAACGAAGTTAAATATATTAGCATTCACAGTAATCCACACTAATGTGTTTAGTTTGGTGAATGTCCTCCTGTTATTTTCCTTTTGCTAACTCATGTAGTGACCAGGGGCACTACCACAACCTCTTATAGCAATCTTATTATAATCTTACTTTGTCTCTATCCTTGTTTTTAATAGTGCAAATGAAAAAGACAAAACACAATGTGATATTAAAATAATACTGTTTATGAGATGGTTGTAAGCTCCCTTGTCTCCCTACAATCGGCAACGTTACGGCTTGATTGTGTTTTATTAGCCTTGCTTTTGTAATGCTTAGAGAATACAGCCTCAACATAGGTTACGGTGTACTTATCATTCGGTGATTCGTATGTGTGTTTACAACCAAGGTTGTATTAATATATATCAGTTATTTCAGATTATGCGTATTGAAAAACAGTTGAGGCGACCTTCGTATTTTATTATGGCATCTTTATACCACATATACAATTAAAATATAATTTACCTCTAAGCTGGACATGCGCTTAATATCAAAACAGTTTATATAAAAGCATATTAAGTAAGATAAAATAATAAAAACGTTATTTCTCTTTGTGTTTACTAATCTCAGTTAACTTCGATCGAATTGATTGTACCGTGCCGATAAAATAGGTATACTTTTTTCCTCATTCGTATTTCCTTATTGCAACGATAATAGACTGCCTACTGAATTAACAAGCGACTACTATTTGTCTAATATTAGCTTTAATCTTGCGTATAAATTTAAAATTTTTCATATAAAAATAACATAGTTCTACGCCCATATATACCTGGGAGAGAAATGTACTCCTGCGTTTCGTTCGCTGTATCAAATGTAGGCGAAACTCCTACTACATAATTTTAATCGCACCTTTAGTGAAATAGGATCACAAGAGAAAATATGTTTTTAAAAATGTGAATCTTTTGATCATTGCCATACTGTTTAAAATACCTAAATAGTTAATTGTCATTTTATTTCTCTTTATTCATTGAAGGAGCGACTTATCGAGTGTATTGTTATATGGCTCAATCAGCATTGTGATAGACAGTCAGTAAGATTTAGAAGTAGTAGATACCCATCAAATTGCTTTGCGAGATTATCTGAGAAAAACTTAAAACTCTTTCAATTTATTTTATAAAAGACTAAAAATTGGAACTAATAAACTGCTCCGATATTTTACATATTATGTAAGTTTACATTAAGTTATTCAATTTTATTTACAAGCAATTTAAATTATTCAATCAGGTACTTGCTCTATTTTTGTGTGATTCTTTTAAATATTGTAATAATATGTCTATTTGCATTGGTCTGTTTCTATGTATAATATGTATGTATTTACAAAAATAAGAATTTAAGTATGTATATCCGCATTCTAGAACCCATAACACAAGTTATAATGTATGCTTACTTTGGGTGTAGACGGCGCGGCGTTGTATGTTGTTGAATTATTATTGTTATTATATTTTTATCAGTGGTCATATTTTTGGTTTCACTTTGGTAGTTTGTTATAGGATTAGGAAGGCTGACAGTAGCTCAAGATCAGTCAAAGTGTTTGAGAGAAATTAGATATTCAGCAATGATGAATTTTGGCTGTTATGACGACAACTGAAGACATCTGATACAAGAAGTATACTAACTAAAATATGAAGCAATAGTTTCAGATAGAGCGCTATTTAAAACGCTACAATATGCCCATAACAGTAAACTCAACCAGTCGAACGAGACAGCTGTACCGCTAGTAAAATCTACGAAGCAGGCACAGAAACATAAAACTAGATAAATCGTTCCCGACTGTCGTCGTCCCTCACAAAACTGCCTTTATAGTTTCATTCAAAGCACTTATTTAAACCTCAGATCTAAGAACTCGATTGTATGCCAAGATGGTTTTTCTTCAGCCTTTGCTACATCAATTTCAAATGGCATTATTATAAAAGTAGTCAAAATTTATGGATCAAAATAATAATATTATTTGAAGTTAGCTTGATTTTTTCATTATTTTTGTAGTTCATTTTAATAATCATCTGCAGCATTAAAACGTCCAACGCAGGACACTGCCTTCTCCCAAATTAACTTTAGGATTTGTATTATATACAAGTATTTTGAACAGTTTTCTTGAGCAATATAATCTGGATTCAATTTTATTACAATAGTATTTTCTGAATTGAATTTAGAGGCTAAAATTCGGTGTATTGCTAAAAATAGAACTATCCCGCATCTTCTCATGTCGAGTCGTAAAAATGTATCAAGAAAGGTAGCGAGTCCCATTTGTATACCATTTCAACATATGTCTATCAGTAATTCCTTTTGTGCAAAGACTTCTCTGATTTGAAAAGCATATTACTTTTTGTTTTTATATTTACGTATAGTTTGCTGCCTAGTTGTTATTGTCGCACATTTAGTGTGTCATATCGAGATTTTCCTGCATGAATCTCTTCCGAGCTGTGTGTCCTTCGCTTATATAGTAAATATGCTAGATATCATTTCAAAATCCTACGATTGCGGAAGATTTATTATTTAGAACCATTGTTTTGTACAAACAAGAAATATATTTTAATTACTTTTTACTAAACTTGTGACGGCTGTCACAAACCGACTACCAAGAAACTGTGTAAACTGTGTTACATTATTTGTTTAAAAATATGGTGTTGAATATAATAATTAAGTATTTCTGAAATAAAATTGTAATAAAATATAAAAAAAATGTTAAAAATGATAGAATAATTTTCTTGACAAAGCTTACTGACATTTTAGATCTCAATTTTCTTAATAGGCCAGCTTTCATCATATGCAAAACGTAAGTCTGGTACCTACCGAACTTGTACACCAGAGACCGAATTCGCTTACCAACACAGAAAGCATTTCAAACTACGATGAAAATCAGACTCATATACTTTTAACGCTTTATTTTCCCTAACTATAAGAACGAGTTTAATTAATTTAATGTATTTTTAATTAGAGATTAATTTTAAATAAAACTTTTTTAAAGATATTTAGTGAAAGAAAATAATTGGGTGGCATGTTTAAGAATATTACTTTTTAAATTTCTTTGCAATAGAAGTTACACATACTCGTAGTATGCCTATGTTAGAGAAACAAATAATTTGTATCATTGCTTGTCTCGGCTAGGAACCAAAACTAACACGAATATAAAGTTTAAGTTAACCTCATTTAATTATTTAGGTCATATGACAAATACATAAGAGTGTCATGTTAAACTAAATGAGATGTTAGCTAATTGGCCTACGGCCAGTTGCTGACAAGGGTAGTCCTGAAAATTGGGTCACTGTTTTTAAACGTTAGATAACTACAATTTGTCGTGTGTTATAACTTAGGAACTAGTGATAGCTAAATCTGATTTCATTATTTTGAAGGGAAAATATATGGTAAATATTTACTATGTCTCTGAGATTTGCGGTAAAAATATGGCGCTTTATTCCGTGAGAAGCACTAATAGGTGCAATTGGACATATTACGATCATCAACTTTTTATCATCGGATACAAAAACAAAGTGCACACAGACTTTCAGAGTTCGATTTTTTTTCGTGTTTCGAGTTTTGTGATCTTATTAGGTACTAAAGGTCCGCCCTCGCTCCGCTTCGGTATCAAAAGTTACCTGACAACAAACTCCTACGAAAAATACTATAGCAATAGTACTACATTGTGCGGCTGACCATTGAATCACTGACATAATTCCTTATGAACGTTCAAACTGGTTACAAACTACGATCGCTGTAATCAAAACCGCATGTTCCACAGTTCGTACAAATAAAGGATGGCATGTTCTAGTAGAATTCGGAACTAAGCTAGCCTTTGGTAATAATTACGATAAAGGTCCTTGTTCTACAGAAGTAGCTAGTAGTTTTTAATCTTGTATTATATGATGATGCAATGTAATCATGTATTTTTAGACAAAACCTTCTTGTATAGTAGTATAGAGTCGCCTCTTTTTTGAACAAAACCTCTAGAAAATAATATAGTCATAGCTTTTCGGACCTTTGTAAGACATATTTAACGCCCTACGCAATAACGGTTAGGAGACCACGTTCATTTTGGGCTTTACACATTCATAGATAATTTTTCCATTACAAAGCACAAAGAACGTCACACGGGGCAGGTAAATAAGCGTTTGAGGATGGCTGGGAGCTAAATCGGCTTCTTCCGCCCTCAGTTCAAGACCCCAATAATGGCCTGTTCGTACGTAATGTTGCCGCTGAATGTAACAATTTACCCTTCCACAACGTCCCGGCCGGGTATCTTTGGGCAAAAGAGGCCATTCAATCTCCAGTTTTCCGGAAGGATCGCGTTATTTTTAAATGAAATGCTTAGATGACGCGGTCGCTTCTCACAGGTACATGGTAAAACCTCAGCGTGCCAACGTTTCATTATGTAACAACCCTCGGCTCGTTGGATTTCGGTTATGTTATGCGATGTCGATGTTTCGGCAGTTTTCTTTTCGGTATTGTAAGTAGATGTCCCTGTTATCGTAACAGGCAATCTGTTTTTAAGCATCTCTTTGATTTGAGTACGTATCAGATAGTAAATTTACTGGCTAATGGGCGAAATCAATGAGCTTTTTATATGCTAATGAAGTGTTTCGAGCGAAATGGAGATTTTTTCTGCCAAGTTAAAATTAAATACCTATAATATTGAGAGCAAACGTACGGCTGTTAGTCATTTTCTGAAAACTGTTTTCTTTGTTCATTGTGCATTTTGTGTTATCTTTTTAGATCGTATCTAGGTTCTATCCATTCAAAAGCTGTCTGTTTAGGCTTGACCTTCACCTTTAAAAAGGATAATATTTAGTTTGGCGTCAAGAAAATATCTTATTATCGAGCTGAGAGTCCAACATTGTACCCTTACGACACTATGTTAGATGTGAGTTACCATAATTGGCTAAACATGGGTATTATAGACTTAAACATCGTAATGAAACAGACACAAATAAATCTATTTTTTTAAACCAAAAATCCAATTAATTCATTGTTTTAATAGTAGGCGCAAGGCAATGATTTTGACCGCTAAATTAGATGAGCAGTAAAGACGTGAATAACATTTACCCCCAGTTTCTGAAAGGCTGATCAACGAAAAATTAACTAATCAGCTGTTAAATCTCATGTAAAGTACCTGAAAGCATGCAAGAAGCATGAAAAGTTTTATTTGATCTAATTAGTTACTAACTAGATCAAATTAAACTAATTATGCATGCTTTTAGCAACCCAACTGACACTTCACATGAGATTTAACAGGTGATTAGTTAATTTTTCGTTGATCGGCCTTTCAGAAACCGGGGGTTAATGTACCTAATTTGAGTATTTTGTTTATAATTGATATTAAAAGGTAAGAATCAATCATTTTTGTTAAATTCGAGAATATCTAATAACTGATGTCAACGCTAGAATCAATAATCAAATAACGTAAAATTATAGTTTAATTCCATTAAAATCACGATTAATAAAAATATTAAATAACAAAGCACGATATTACTATTTAAAATTAAATTTTGTACAGTTGGGGTTCTCGCCGGGTGCGACTAAAAGCCTGTCAGGGTCGCTTTACCAACCAACTGAGCGAGGCTTTGCATACCATTTACACGAAACTACATCACAAACTATTGACAAACATGCATTATATTGCCGCTTTCTACGTCCATTACGGACTAAGCCCCTTATAAACTTCACTTGTTCTTTAACTGTGCTTCAGTGTATGCTCAACATTGCGTAACGACAAAGTTTAATGTAAGCTCCTGTGTGTAGTTAGTCTTTAAGCTTTCTTCGTATGAATATTATTTTCAGTACGGCGACCCAACATTTGTAGCATCTGTTGCTGGCAAATTTTATATTATGTAGGTACTACGTTATTTTTAAACTAGCAAAATCCTGTTCTATGAAACAAAACTAAGGCAACTTTTATAAAAATATGACAAACGTCACGTTTTTATGAAAAGGGTAAGTAGAAATAAATGTATTGGTATCACATTTCTAGGCAAATAGCTCTCAAATACAAATGGCTCTTGAAGGCTTCATGAATAACCTAAATTTATTAATAAATTGCAATCAGTTCTATTGAAGCAATAAAAACAAAAAGATCGCTAATCAAAATTCTCTCAACACTATCAGTAACATTAATTTAACGAGTTATTCAACGAAACGTAAAGGTTAATTCAATAGTGCGTTTCGTTCAGGTTTTTAGAAAAGGGCACTTTTCTAAATAGAAGTAAAAAGCTAACTTGTTTAGCTATAATTGCGAAGAGAGGCTAAGTTAAGCCCGTTTCTTTTAATTTCGTCTGAAAATTACTTCAATACCTCTGCTGAATAAATGGAGACTGTTCTACTTATGTTTTTTTAGCGTTTTTTTTCTAATTTATTTTATTACCGCGAAAGAGATCTCAGTAAGTTCTCGAAAGCTTTTAGTTCAGAGTTTGATTAACTAGTCTTAAGTCGGTAAAAAGTCTAACTAAGTGTCACTAAGGATAGTGAATTTTGTTTATACAATGCCATTGTTAAAACCTATTGTTTTAACTAATCTTCTATTCTTTGACTATTCTTTATTTTGACTAGTGGGATGTAATGTAGGAACATTATTATTTCCCATTTGTTATTTATTAGTTTTTCTTGGTATTTTTCTTTATCACACATATTTTGTAATTTTTTTGACATAAATCACATTATAATAATACTAGCTTCCTGATCCGCTGTTTCACCCGCGTCTTTGCTTCCTTCTCTGCTTCCGTTGCTAGTAGCGTGATGTCATATAGCCTATTACCTTCCTAGAAAACAGGGCTATGCCACGCAAAAAGAATTATTAAAATCCAAAAGCGCGTTTAAACAAACAAACAAACAAACTCTTACCCTTTATATAAAAGTATAGATATATGTACGATATAAATAGAAAAGACTCACTAAAGAAGTACACAATCTTGCAATATCACATTTTGCAATAAAGTAAGCGCCAGCAATTCACATTTAAAACCAACAATGCATAACCAACTAACCTGTATGTTAATAACTCGTATGCATGTAAAACTACTGTGGCTATAAAGAAATTCAATTAGGTTTTGATTATTGAACTTTAAGGATGAACCACATCACTTAATCAGCTCTATTTTATAAGGTATTTCATACAGGACATAGGCGGTTTCTCTAAAGCAAAAAAGTGTAGAATGTGTAAATGGTTTATTATAGTATTAGTCATAACCGTCACGTTTGGCATGTTACACCTTATTTTGTACCCATAATGTACTATTACAAGATTGTACAAAAAGTGTTCTGTTTTGGACTGATATAAACCTTGTGAAGATAATATTTGAAAAGAATGACCAAATTCAATACAATAAAAACGAAAAACCATATTTACATAAAATCTAGCATTACTAGTCTCTAGGCCCGGCCTCCAGCCACAACCGTAAAAGTACCTATTGCTTGTTTTATATTTCATTCCAGTTGAATACAAATGAAAAACAATGCCAGGTGTTATTCAAGATATTGATACAAAATTAATTTTGAAAGAATAAATTAAATTTTGAATCTGAAAGCATTTGGTTTAACAGAGAGGTTTATGAAACAAATTCAAAACGATTTTATATTATGAATATAGTTTTTAAGCACGTGCTTATTATTATGTCAATGTATAAATCTAATACAGTATGGAATGAAATAAGAATACAAAATTTATAACATAGCTGTATTTTATTGGCATAATACATCGTATTTTTGATAAAAAACAACATACGTTATAGATCTAATAAAAAGAGTTTATGCAATAGAAATAACATACTTATGACTGTATGGTATTCATAGAAAAAACTCATATACTCAAATTTATAGCAGGTCTTTCCTAAACCATTTCAACAAAGTAGATAAATTGATACCTACTAATAAAGTTTGACTATATCCACATGCTCAAAATATAAAGTTTTAAGACCCTATTCCTAGGAAACAAAAACTCCCTTTGCTGCTCTCAACTTTTAACAACAAGTTACTTCATCTTATAAGAAAAATTGTTCCATTTAACTTCATGAATTGATGTCAAAGGTTTTTCCTCTTTCAGAGTCAAAATCTCTTTGTCCCGGCGGTTTATTGGACAAAAAGTCTTCAAAAAACGACGGAAAATCTGTATTGTCGTCAATAATTTCTCTGTTGTTTCCGTAAAATGTGGATGTCACAAATCGATGCTTGGGTTTGTATGCTGGCGACTGTATACTCTCGTGACTATATTTGTGTTTGTAACAGCTGTCATCCCGCCATTTCCTTAAATCGGAGCCGTGGATATGAGTACATGGCACTGGCATGTTTCTGAAAATAAAATGGTAAAATAAAATATTTTAGCTCTCATTGTTTTGGTATTCAACGGAAAATGTTCTACAAAATTCTCTTTTGTTTTTTGTGTGTTGATTTGGTGTTTGACATGAAACAATTAAATGTCACAGTATAAATCGTTGTAGCTGAGGAAGACATGGACGGCAGTCATTTTTATTTAACTCGATCTTTTTTACATTTTCTTCTTTTATAACCCCCAGTTTCTGAAAGGCTGATCAACGAAAAATCAACTAATCAACTGTTAAATCTCATGTGAAGTACCATTTGGGTTGCTAAAAACATGAATAATTAATTAAATTTCATCTAGTTAATAACTAATTAGATCAAATCAAACTAATTATCCATGCTTTCAGCATGTTTTTAGGTATTTCACATGAGACTTAACAGTTGATTAGTTGATTTTTCGTTGATCAGCCTTTCAGAAACTGGGGGTAAGTCTATTAAAACTAATTAACTAGAAGATTAATACTTGCAAATTTAACTGCCATTATATTATTGTGTCTCAAATACCGAAGAACCGAAGAACAATTATAAACCATGATGCATAAAACATTGCCAATCTATAAAGTCACACTAACTGTACTTGTACGTGATTACTTATGTCATACTCAAGCAAGTATTATTTTTCCGCATGCGTTTTGTATATACAAAAGATAAAAATAAAAATCTTAATTTACAAAATTATATTTACAAATCGTTGAAAATACTGCTCTTAAACAAGTCTGTCGTTAAATTTATATGTCTGTCTATATATAAAATCATACGTACCCTGGCTTGACATTCATGAAGGCTTGTGGATGTATATATTTAATGCCATCAGCGTTGTCACACACGAAGCGAGCCATGGTAGTCTTCCTAATTTCGTGTAATTGATCTGTTGACAATTTATTTTGGTTACTGATCGATAGTGACTGCAGTTCGACTATGGCCTTATATTGCCAGTTACAGCTACTGTGAAAATAATTTAGTAGCCGTAACTCAGTTTGATGAGAGAATAATCCGATACTAAAAATAAAAAGCATATAGTTTTATAAAAAATTGATAGTTTTTTTTGACAAATTTCAGTGGTACAATTGAATTAATAATTTTGGATTGCAATAACAGAACAACTTGGGGGAGATAAGAATCAGAACATTGACACATAAAATTTAAAATACAACGCCCGAAAGGGTCGCAAAAACATAATAAAAAATTCATAGCTTGAGAGTTGCCACAAGACTAAAGTTTTTTAGTTATTATCTTCATTACTTATGAGTTTTTACTTTAAAGTTACATACAATTTTGAGACATTCATACGGTAAGCAATTACCGCAGCTTGTTAACGTTTATAATTTTAAGAGCGTTTCTTCTCTGTTGTAGCTGATCCAACAGAGTTCTTCGTGCTACTAAACCAGTACTTTTTCAAGGAACTTCATCTATTAATGCTTAATATATTATATCTGTACTATTGTATAAAGCGGAAGAGTTTGTTTGTTTGTTTGAACGCGCTAGTCTCTGAAACTACCAGTCAGATTTGAAAAATATGTAAGCCCAGTTCTCGAGGAAGGTTTTTTTTTTTATATATTTAGTTGCGTTCTATTATAATGTGTAATACTAAGAATTCGTTTTCAGTTAGGCTGCTAGATGAGTAAAATTGTTATGTTATACCTCTACAATTAAACAGTATAAAATAGAAACTTACCTAAAGTGAAGCTATGCATCTGATCACCTCTCTCAAACCAGAACCTATCGGAAAATCTGAACAGTTGCAGCTGTTTCGACATGATACAAAACAGAGTAGGTCCTACATTAATGCCTTGAATGTGATTCTCGCTCGCGATACCGGCCAATAAGTCCACATCGTCTACATCGTCATAGAGCTTCTTTAGAGATTCCACTTTCTAAAATTATTTAGTAAATAAATATTTTAATAGAGTACGAAAAATTTTTTTGTAGCATTTTTTTCTTGCGACTTTGACTAAAATTGGTATATAAATAAAGTTTAAAATTACTCTTGTTGTTTCAATTCTAAACTACTACATCGATCTATGTTATTTAGGATCAGATTCAGCTGCCAACTTTTTTTTTAGAGCGTGGTCCGGTTTCAGATATTCAAAATGATACTATTATCGAAACTTTGCCAGACTCAAAATTAGAGACATAAATAATTATTTTATGTTAAATATACAATGTTATTCTTTATAAAGATAAAATATATTTTTTTAATTAGACACTATCTTAAGAATTATTTTGATTTATTCTAACTCTAGTTTAGAATAAAAGTCCTATTCAAAGACTTTCTATGCAAATCCTACTAATGTTACATTTAAATCATAATACATTTTAATCGCGTGCAAAGCCGCAATATAATTATCAAATTTCATCACTTACTTCAATTTCCATAACATCCAAAAAGTCCTCAAACTTCTTCGCAGGCTTAATACCACACAAGTGTCTGTAATCGTTGTACCCTCTGACACCCATATCCCTACCACGCTGAATATCTATTGATGGTAAGTCATGAGCTCTTTGAAGTTTCTTGCCGTAATAATTTTCAGATATCTAGAAGTAAAAAAATAGATTAGAAATCTTTGCACAATATAAATGCTTTAGTGGGTTCTACACAGGGCTTATTCCCTAATCCGGAGATTTAAAAAAAAAAGAAGTCATTTTCATAGAGTCAAGTAGTATCAACGTACAACTTAGATTAATTCAATAAAATTGAATCATACATACTTATTCACATAGCTTCACGCCTTTTATCCTCGGAGGCATAGGCAGAGGTATTTAACCACCCACGTTTCGCCATTTTATTTAGAGTCCCATGTAACAGGGGGTGCGCCTGTTGCCATATAATATGCACAATTTCAGACTCCGGGCTAATACTGAGAATTTCTCGACAGAAAAAACCCAATATCACTATACCTGACCCGGGGATCAAACCCGAGACCTCATCATGGTGATCCGTAAACAGTATGTACCACCGAACCATAGAGACAGTCAATGTAAACAGAAACTATCACTGTCTATAAAATGGATAATCTTGAAACCAATGTTCATCATACTTAACAAAAAAATTAAATTAAATACAATGTTCAAAAAATACATACATCTGGATCTTGAATGTCATCAATTTTCCCAGCATACTGTTGGAATGTTCCACGAGTAATTTCTTCCATAATTTTACCCTTCTCAAGTATACCAGATCTAAAGAGTGTATCACTATACGAATATTCATCCATGTAATGATAATCTTCTCCATAAGCTCTGAAATAGTGCAATATTCGTGAAAAATTTCTTCGGCACAGGTCACGAACAAAATTTTTAAATATTTCAAAAATGTATTTATATTAAACTTAATATAAATAAAATAAATTAAATAATTGAAATATTTAAAAAAAATATACCTATTTAAAAGTTATGGTTAACTCGTATAATTAATAAAATAATTTATACTAAAGTAATTCACAGATTTCAATTGTATCTATTATTGATAATACAGTAAAAATTAGGGAGCTAAACAACACCATTTTGTACACAGAACAGAACATATTTTTATATAGAAAAATTTACATCACAAAATCTTCCACAAATTATTCAGGTAAATGAGATAGGTCATGATCATATTTTAAACCAGAACCCATATACGCAAAGAGCGTAACAAATATCTAAACAAAGTAAAATTATTTTCCTAAATAGATTTGCTATTTTCACTTCGAGCAATACTTACTTGATCCGGCCATCTAATAATGTATGGAAATATCGAACAGCGATTTCATACTCCGCATAAACGAGGGGTACTGCACTCACTTCGTATGCAGTTACGTGCTCTACATTTTCCGATAACAGTCCATAGTTCACCATATTTCTGAAGCCTGTTAGTACAAATAAAAAGTGGTAATAGCATTGCCTTTATATATATTGAACTAGCGGCCCCGGCAAAAAAAAAAATGTCCCCCCGGCTTCGCACGGGTGGACATTTTTTTAAACATTTTGGTATAAATAAAGATACTTTTGTATGAGAAAATAGAAAAGTGTTTTTTTCCAGGCAATTTTGTCTCAGTAATAAACATCCTCGTACTTCAAGGAAATGATATAAACTGCTCTCGAGATTTGCCTTAGCAACACATTCGGCGATTCATTTCTATATTATAGATAATTGGTATGCCATTAAAATTTATAGATTAAATATATCTCGTAATAAAAATTTGTAAAAAATATAAAAAAATCTATTATAAAATATAATTATTTAATATTATAAATGCGAAAGTTTGTGTGTGTGTATGTTTGTGTGCGTGTGTGTTTGTTACCACTCAGCGTCTAAACGGCTGAAGCGATTTCGATGAAAATTGGTATGTACATAGATTTACAGAGACTTTTTATCCAGAAAATCGGTCTAGTCCCCGAGCTACATACCATTCTTAGCGCGAGCAAAGCCGCAAGACGCAGCTAGTGTTAAAATATATTTAAAAAGGTGCTAAAGATTCTGTTGCAATTATTGTCAATATTTCAGTTATTTTAAAAGATTTTTATGTGAATTGCTAAATTTATATTTCAAAAACTGCTATCACTAGTATTTTTAAGAACTAAATATTTATTAAGTATTGAAATAGAATACTTACCTAGTAATAAGGGTAACAACTCATACATAAAAATGTTGGAGGCTGTAGCAATATTTATTTGTCGAGCCACTTTAAAGAGTCGATCATCTTTCCAGCACGGATTGATATGTTGCAGTTCTCTCGCTATTCTGTTGTGCTCCCTCATAAAGAATATTGTTAAGGTAGTAGTTCTCAAATCGAAATTACCAACTTCAGGAAATCCTGGAAGCCAATAAAACTTAAACATTACAACATTTGTAGATACATGTAAGTGATTTGTGAGATATAATAAAATAACACAACATTTTCACACAAAAGATAGCACCAGGGCTGTGAGTAACTTATTATTTATATTTATAAATAAAAAAAATGTTATATGTTAAATTATTCTTACCAAACTGATAGCAAATCGATTCAGTATCATTATTTTGAAAGCAAATATCTTGCTCTAAATTAGGAGCTTGATTTGAAACCATATCCGATAATGTATTAACTACAGAGTTCGCCATAATATTCGCTAGTGTATCAGCAAGTATTTCAGCTGTCATATTCAACATTTCTTGTGTAATATTTACTTTATTCGTTACATTTAACATTATGTCTGGCGTCATGTCTGGAATCATGTTTGGTATATCAGTAGCTATATGCACTAAAGTTTCAGCAGACATATTTGTTAACATCTTTGTTGTCACATTGCCTGATTTTTCATTCACGTTCTGTTTTAATCTAGGAGTCATATCTTGTTTTAAGTTTGAAACTATGTTAATTTTCATGTCAGCTAACATGTCAGGTGATAGGCTTGTTTGGTTTGTAATATTTTGAGGCACATAACGGTTCATTCTATTTTCAAGTATCAGAAGACCATGTTCATATTTTCTCACTTTACGAAGAGCTGCATTGTCTACACCGTATACTGTCGATAAATCTAGTACCGGTGTTTGGAAATTAATCTGAAAGTTTAAAGACTTTATTGTTGAGATAAAGATGTAAAAAATTAATGAAGTGTGGATGATAAAGAAAAGTAAATATTTATAGGTACTGTAATAAAAAAAAATCTCCATGCACAAATGAATATTGAAGCTTGTTTTGACATGTTAGAACCAAAATATAAATGATTATATATATAATTATATATAATATAATTCCAAAAATGAAGTACTCTTTAAAACTTATTTAACGATCCTTAATAAAAATTCACGACAAAAGGTAATGGCAACTCAAAAAGTCGAAAGTAATTTTATTTAATTGTCTAAGTATTTCCTTTTTGATTTCGTTTCTCGTTGTATTGTTAAATATTGTTGATACACATTATAATTTCTTTGTACCTTTTTACAGTCAAATGTCTTTGAGTTCTATTTCTATTAAAAGGTACACCCTTTTTTAACCTTTCTTTTTGTATTTATAGCTGTTTCCTTTTTTACTTTGTGTAAAAATAGAGTATTGAAATTTTCTAGTCTTTTTTATCAAATTAGATAATTTTTTTTGCAACCTAATACACACCCACTTTTGTGTTTACAAATATTATTACCAAATAATATTCAATAGCACATACTAAGTCTACTTAAATACTTCACTTTAATCAACTATAAGTATGCTAATTTCTTTAAGAACTGTTGAGATTTTCAAGAACACACAAAAGGCAAAATGTATATTCATCCGCTACATGGAGCAACAAACCTTCCTATTCAGCAATCAAACCACGAAACTTTCTCAGAAACGTGTCTGAATTGTGAAATTTAATTACATTCTTGTTCGGCTAAAACATTTACCTGTGTAACTACAATATCTAAAGCCTAAACCTAAAACTTCTTATCAATTCTAGTTGTTTCTCCAACTTCTCTTTAGGTATCTGATTATGTACGCATAGGTGGAATGTAATCGTATTCAGCTTTCTTACCTGCCACACCATTAGTATTCTATTGACGTACAGTGCAAAGTCACGATTTAGCTCACTCGTTTTAATATTGAAATGTTCGCATTAAGCGATTCAAAGTAAGATCAAGTGAGATCATTTTCGCACGTATAACAAACTTATATAACTTGTGAAGTTACAGAGTTCTAACCTGTTCGGGGAGTATTATTTCGGCTGTACAACTGGCGTCTTGGAAAGTTTCCGCTCTAGAGAAGTTTAGACAGCGTATATCAGTCACTTTAAGATAGGGGTCGTTTTCTGGTACTCTTATAGGAATACATCGAGGGTCTGTCTCGCCGGCTGGAGTGCAGCAGTGCTGGCGTCGTCGTAGGTAATCCACTGTAACATAATTTATTCACTAGTTTCAGTGAAATGTACTATACATCTTCCAAGTTACTTTTATTATGAACTTTATTTTCTAAACCAGAGTCGGATTACGTCCCATTTAAATAATCTTATGAAAATTATAAAAGTGGCTATGGTTTTAGTAATTCAAGAATTATTCTCTTTTTTGCTTTTATTATAAGCTTTTATTAGAAATTAAAACTGAGTTTTGTTGCATTTTTTTTACATTTAATTATCGATCTTGTAAAAAACAGTACAAAGAACAATATTTAGGATCTTAGCAAGTAATATCAAACAAATAACAGTAATGACACTTAATACTAATATTAAAAATGCGAAAGTAACTCTGTCTGTCTGTCTGTTACGTTTTCACACCTAAGCCACTATACCGATTTTAATAAAATTTGTATAGAAATAGATTAGACCGCGGGGAACAACATAAGCTATCTTTATCGAAAAAATGTCTTAATAGGGAATGAATGTTGGTATGTAAAATCTTTAATGTATAAATACAGTTATAACTCACATTCACGTGCAACAGCTAGTAATATTATAATTAGTAAATACAAGCGCCAGGTAAATGTGGCGTTAATAATTTTAAGAAAATCGTACTCAAAAATTAATATTCATTTTTGATTCATGTTTTGTTTACATACACATTCATACTCACATGGTCCATTTAGAACGCTAATATCTCTATGCACAAACTCAAGCATGTGTACAAGGGCAGCATTGAATTTGTACTTATCTTCGACCCGACCAGTGGTCTGCAGTTCCGTCCTGACCTTACGCGCCGAGGGCAATAGGTTGCCATGTTTGTTCTTGCGAATATCGCGATCTGTGGATGATTTTCGATTTATACTTTATAATGAAGGTTACTCTGTATATCTCTGTGTTATATCAACAACTGAAATATAATATTCTCAAAAATCGAACCGATATAAGTGACAGTGTTTTGTTTCAGCCACTTTGTATACATAGTTTTGTAGTGAATCGACCTTAATGAGTGTCGCTTGTATGGAATTTTTTGGATCACCTATGTATGTACGGTGTTTATGATTATTTCCTTGTCCGGGCATCAGTTTTGTGATTGCTATCAACAACTACGAGTTCTGGTGCCAAACCAGTTTCAATGTGGTATATGCTTTCTAATTACTATAATTATAGTTAGGTGGTGTTCATCCTTGTCAATGTACGAAACATCGGCGACATTATAGACGGTTTGACATTTCTTACTAAATGTTTTGTATGGTGCAGAATATAAGTGTTAGTAGTATTGTAATGTACCTAAATGTAAATTTTAAACATCGTACAATATGCTTGACAGGCGTTTATCACTGGAGCGTAAATTGATTACTTAATTATGGTATAAACAATAAGTATCGTGTTTTGAGCCGATTTAATAACTGACAGCGGGCATTATTTACTATGTATACAGTAGATTAACTTTACTAGGTGAGTGTTGCGTAAAGTATTATGTTACATATTGTAATATACTCCGTTTTTTTAACCAAATTCAAATTTATGAATCAAATAAAGTATCTTACGTATCTTTAGTTTGCATATACATGAAAAATAGTGGAAAATAGACCTAACATAAATTATAATCACACTATGAAAATGCCAATTGCATTCTTTAGATGATAATTATGGCTTGACGTATCTAGTTTTATGACCTTATAATAGTGACGGAGTGATTTATAGTGGTTTAAAAAAAATTAGTGGAAAAAGTTAAAAATAACTGTTTTAACTTTTTCCACTAATTTCGGTAACGGTTAACGGTAGTATACAGTAAAAGTTATACGGTAGTAGATCCACGCTGGTTTCAGCATGAATGGGCCGGATCGTCCGGGGAAGTACTACCCTCTCATAGAAGATCGACGTAAGAGTAGTAGTATTCGTGCTACTGCGTTTCGTTCGGTGAGTGAGAGTGCCGGAGGCCCAATTGCCCCCCTTTTCCTCTTTTTTCACCTTCCTCTAACCCCATTCCCAGCCGCCATAGTGGAGGCCACCATACCAGCAGTTTGAAACGATGGCTTTTAGTATGGTGGCCACTACTTCTAGATGCCACTGACCCCTTACCATCAGGTGGAGTGGAGTCACTTTGGTAGGCTAGTATAAAAAAAAACACAGCAACTTTGCGCTTTTATACTATTTATAGATAATTAGTTTTACCATCATCATATCAGCCGAATGACGTGGACTACTGGACATAGGGCTTTACCAATATTTGCCAGCATAGCCGGTCGTGAGCCGCCCACATAACTAGTACTTGACAATGTACTTACTGTTAGCATAATCTGGCTTAAGTAGTCTTAGATACGGTCCTCTAGCAGAGCCCCTGGATGGGTACTTAAAGTTATTACACGTGCCGTCAATCCGGCTTCCTTCGTGAGGTGTACACGGTGTTACTGCTACAGAGCATCGTCTACAACAGTGATAAAATTATTTTAATTATGAATTATTTATGAAACTGCAAATATAAAAAATTATTACAATTAAATTATTGACCATTAATTAGCATTTCTGCTAACGAATGACATTAGCATTGCATTACATTACATTACATCATTACAACTGCATTGCATTAGCATTACTGCTAAATTAACGTTCAGAACATTGAATTAGTAAAAACTAATAAAGGGAAAACTAGTAAAAATACAGGACGATTTTAAATTGGTCTTACAATGGTCATTGCAGTTCCATGTGTTTTGCTTAATAGTCCTATCAAACTATAATAAAATAACTGTCAGTACTCAAAAGCCTAAGAAAATTCTTAAGTTTCAAAGCAAAAGTAGATAACACATTATCACAAGCATTTTTTAACTTAATATTATATACAATAACAATGACGCAATACAAAGGAAATCGACACTTTATAAACAGTTTTAGATTTATATTATTAAAAATATTAAAAGTAAACTTACTCAGTAGTGTTCTTTGATCGAAGTTCTTTCGTTTGAGCTATTTCAACTTTCTTCCCGCTATATCTATCATAGACATGGCTATCCGCTCGGCAAATCGTAATAAATAATAAAACACTCAATAAATAATACATTTTGCACTGCACGACTTCACTGAAGCCTTTGATACAGTTTACTAAGCAGGGCGAGTCGTGTTTTGTAATCCCAAATGTGTTTCGTAAACTGAACACGGTTGTTGGTTTCCTTTCATGATAATTTTATTATGGATGATTAATTTAAGGATGTCGCAAAAAATAGCTTTACTATCCTCATTGGTTAAACTCAGTGTATTTTTATTGGCGTTGAAATCTCTTTTTTATTTCTATAAAGTATTTCGGATATACTGAATGGCCGGGGATTAATATATAAAGTAATATTTATTGTTTTTTTTTTGCATTGTGTGCACATTTATGGTACAATCGCTGAAAAATTAAATGACATTTTCTTAAGCCCCTTAAATTCCAAGAAAGACACTGACTCGAGGTCGACGGTCAAGAGTGCACTTGATGAGCAAGTAAGATGTCCAGCTGTTTTTATTTGTAACCATCCCTTTCAGATAGTACAGTCGTGATTAAAATATGTAAGTAATACTTTGTAGTGGAAAATAATGCTTCTTTAACTATTTAAACTAAAATATGGTAAAGAAAATGTAGACTAGACTAGATCTAAATAGCACAAACAATCAGCAAAAATACGTAATCGTATTAGCCAAAAAAACCATTTACAAATTAAGAATAAATAGGTACGCATGCTTTTTCACGATTCCAGCGATTTCAACAAAGTACAGCAGTTGGTGGCGAATGACGTAAATATTTGTACGTCTATCAAGACAACTGGTTCATCATGCTTTTTGAAACATACTATGTTTATTAAAGGGATCCAGATGTATTTTAAAGAATGGTCACCCATCGTCAAAGTTCTCATGGCAAACGCAACTTTGCTATCAGTTAACTTTCTTAAATATTCGTTTAAAAATTCAATTTAAGTACTCAAAAGTTTGCAATTATATTTTGAGACGAACAAAATATCATTGAGAATATTAATTTAATGCGAGTCGACTTTTATTTATGTTTCAAAACGTCACGGACCGACCGCTGTATCTCCGAGAAAAAGTTTTAATGAGTTTCTTTTACTGTGAGTGCAAGTACGGAAGGTAATGAGGGGGCAGTGTAAACATTCCCGGCAATCAGAGGCGGGTGAAAGTACAACGAATGCTAATTGAAAAATATGTAAGATGTTCGTTTTGTATTTACATGTATTATTATTAATTACAAGTATATTTAAATAATTTGCACATAATGTTTACTTTATTTTAAGAAAAGATTTTTCCTATTTAGAAAGATTTAATTATATACGTAACTAGCTTTTTGCGGCGCGGTTTCACCCGCGTCTTTGCTTACTGCTCTGCTTCCGTCACCAGTAGCGTAACGTTACAAAGTCTTTAACCTTCCTCAGGAACTGGCACACGCAAATATAATCCAACTGGTAGCTCTAGAGATTAGCACGTTCAAACAAGCAAACAAACAAATTCTTCTTCTGGCTCATCAAAGAAGCTCTTTTAATTAAGTATATAATTATAAATATATATTAGTTTATTAAATACAAACACAGATGTCCTTGAGCCTTTGAATATCGTTTTAATATCTTCTTTAGACATATCGTAAGTTTGCCGTCGCTTAACGCAAAAAGTAACTATGCAAAATAAATAGTGCCCCTAGTATTTACTTTGAGAACTAAATTTTCTTTATGTCGTAAAAGCAGACGAGAGTATTTTTCTGCATGAATTTGACATTTCACACAATGCTCCGCATCACGGAGCGTAGCGCGGTCCTGCGTGTTCTTGCGTTGTTTGTATCTCTTTTCTTATCCTATCTTTCGTATTCTCTTTGTATACATGTCACGCGCGGTGCAACACACTGAAAACGCATTTTCGCGCGGTGTAGATGTTCCTTCGCCACGCACCCCGTAACGTAGTGCGGGGCAGTGTGTGAATTGCCTTTGGTTAGGTTAAACTAAAAACAAAGTACGAATATTTATAAAAATAAGTAAATGCCAAAAACTGAACTGAATGATTTTAATTTGACAACCGTAAATTAAATTGCCTACCCAAATAAGATATCCGCAAAACGATTTAATAAATACTGAATAGGTCTTTTGTCAAGAAATTGGATTTAGTAGTAAACGATGTCTTTAGTCTAACGCGCCTTAATCTATTCAGTTATATATAGAGTTACAGGGGCCATTTAATTTACATTCAAACTCGTCGCCAATTTTCGTTCCGGGTTTTCTCCCTTTCATAATTTTTACCTTTGAATACTTTTCGTTTTGTTGATCTCGGTTAAATAAGATCACAAATTGAACTCCAAATGGATAGCAATTTCAAAAGGAATTTCGCATTAATCTACGCCGAATTTGATTTGAATTGGGATTATAATTAAAATTATCATTGAAATGAGTTCGTTCGCGCATAATAGATTAATCCTACATTATGACTGACTGTAATCTGATTGTTGCTGGATTATGAGAAAAAGACCGTATGCACGTGTAATTAAGTTCGAATTTGTTCAAAAGATTTTTTTATATAAGCAATCAGGCGTGTTATATAAATTTTGTAAGCATATTTGAATAGACACTCTTTAGTTGACCTTTTAAGTTGAAGACTAGCTACAATTTTGACCCCACAGAAATCTGAATGGCCGGGGATTAATATATAAAGTAATATTTATTGTTTTTTTTTTGCATTGTGTGCACATTTATGGTACAATCGCTGAAAAATTAAATGACATTTTCTTAAGCCCCTTAAATTCCAAGAAAGACACTGACTCGAGGTCGACGGTCAAGAGTGCACTTGATGAGCAAGTAAGATGTCCAGCTGTTTTTATTTGTAACCATCCCTTTCAGATAGTACAGTCGTGATTAAAATATGTAAGTAATACTTTGTAGTGGAAAATAATGCTTCTTTAACTATTTAAACTAAAATATGGTAAAGAAAATGTAGACTAGACTAGATCTAAATAGCACAAACAATCAGCAAAAATACGTAATCTTATTAGCCAAAAAAACCATTTACAAATTAAGAATAAATAGGTACGCATGCTTTTTCACGATTCCAGCGATTTCAACAAAGTACAGCAGTTGGTGGCGAATGACGTAAATATTTGTACGTCTATCAAGACAACTGGTTCATCATGCTTTTTGAAACATACTATGTTTATTAAAGGGATCCAGATGTATTTTAAAGAATGGTCACCCATCGTCAAAGTTCTCATGGCAAACGCAACTTTGCTATCAGTTAACTTTCTTAAATATTCGTTTAAAAATTCAATTTAAGTACTCAAAAGTTTGCAATTATATTTTGAGACGAACAAAATATCATTGAGAATATTAATTTAATGCGAGTCGACTTTTATTTATGTTTCAAAACGTCACGGACCGACCGCTGTATCTCCGAGAAAAAGTTTTAATGAGTTTCTTTTACTGTGAGTGCAAGTACGGAAGGTAATGAGGGGGCAGTGTAAACATTCCCGGCAATCAGAGGCGGGTGAAAGTACAACGAATGCTAATTGAAAAATATGTAAGATGTTCGTTTTGTATTTACATGTATTATTATTAATTACAAGTATATTTAAATAATTTGCACATAATGTTTACTTTATTTTAAGAAAAGATTTTTCCTATTTAGAAAGATTTAATTATATACGTAACTAGCTTTTTGCGGCGCGGTTTCACCCGCGTCTTTGCTTACTGCTCTGCTTCCGTCACCAGTAGCGTAACGTTACAAAGTCTTTAACCTTCCTCAGGAACTGGCACACGCAAATATAATCCAACTGGTAGCTCTAGAGATTAGCACGTTCAAACAAGCAAACAAACAAATTCTTCTTCTGGCTCATCAATATCATAATAGATTAATCCTACATTATGACTGACTGTAATCTGATTGTTGCTGGATTATGAGAAAAAGACCGTATGCACGTGTAATTAAGTTCGAATTTGTTCAAAAGATTTTTTTATATAAGCAATCAGGCGTGTTATATAAATTTTGTAAGCATATTTGAATAGACACTCTTTAGTTGACCTTTTAAGTTGAAGACTAGCTACAATTTTGACCCCACAGAAATCTTCCAAGGTCATGAAAGGGCTCCAAGCTACATGAAACCGTGTTTTTAGGTGGTCATATTAAATTATCAACAAGCAAAATATATTATAAAAACAAAAAGCTCGCTCGCTAAAACAAACTAATTTTCTTTTTTCGTTGCACCTTGCAACTTTATTATATCCTATATCATTCCCACAATTAATACAAATCTAACAATACCTCATATTACGTTAAAATACATTATGCTATTTAGGCAGTAGAGCGTACCCACCAAAGAAATAGACATACATACCAACATACATAGATACATACTTACGCTCGAAAAACATTACTACCCTTGACTTCGGTAGTCAGGCAAAAACGATCGTATTGCAGAGCCACAAATCATGATGTCAAGGATTAGTCTATAATTATGTCTCAGTATCTATTAGTATTACGATACTGGTGAATGTCCGTCGTAAGTCAAAGACATCTAACAGTTCTCAGGGGGTTTCGTTTGGCTCAGGTAAAAAGAACTCAAAGTCAAAAGTCTTATAAGCTGCAAATTGAATAGGTAGCGTGAAAATAAAGTCGAAACAACCATTCGCTTTGCGCAGATATGATATGCTGAGAGCTTCGTCGTGCTTTAGATATTTTGTTCATACGTTTTTAAATATCGTCAAAGCCTGATAAGTGATTAAATCTTCTAATATAACCTAACTGCAATCGCTCTATGATATCGTAAGTAGATAGATTGAACACATATAGCAAAAAAAAATTAGGAAGAAAATTCGAAATGATTATTCTATTTTATTAACTGACAATTAAAATCAATATTCTAAAACAAAATATCTATATAATAACGTGCCTACAAGATATTCTCCTTACATAATCTGCAGAGAATTTGGTCCATTGTCATGTTTAACAGGCGTGACGGACAATACATTGAATAACCATCCGTGCGTCTCACTAACACAGAACGATATATTAACGGCTGAACGCTAAGGAATCGTTTATGCATAGTAAACTGCACTCCTATCAATATTATCTAAGGTATTAGTAAAATAAAAGTCACAATGGCCCAGTGGATAAGGCACCCGCTTCGTAAACACGAGGTAGTGGATTCGAATCCGGGTACCGATGTGATTTTTCAATTCATATGTACTTTCTAAGTTTATCTTTGACATTTCTAACTGACGATGAAGGTAAACATAGTGAGAAAACCTGGACTTCAAAAGTCTGAAATTATCAATCCGCCTTGAGCAAGCGTGTTGATTAATTGCTCATACCTTCTTTGTATGAGAAGAGACATTTGCCCTGCAGTGAAATAGTAAACAGGCTGGTATTATTAATATATTATTATTAGTAATGATTGATCGGCGCAATTATGTTCTATTTGCTGAAGTTGGTACTGTGTAGATTTGGGAATACGAATAACTTACGATATACGATACGATCTACGGTAGTAGATCCACGCTGGTTTCAGCATGAATGGGCCGGATCGTCCGGGGAAGTACTACCCTCTCATAGAAGATCGACGTAAGAGTAGTAGTATCCGTACTACTGCGTTTCGATCGGTGAGTGAGAGCGCCGGAGGCCCAACTTTCCCCCTTTCCCCTTTCCTTAATTCCCGCATTAAGGGGTAGGGACCCCTAACCCCATTCTCAGCCGCAACAGTGGAGGCCACCATAACAGCAGTTTAAGACTCTGGCTTTTGGTATGGTGGCCACCACTTCTGGATTCAACTGACTGCTTACTATCAGGCGGGGTGGAGTCACTTTGGTAGGCTAATATAAAAAAATAAAAAAATAATTTCCAAGAACTGGTTTTCTAGGCTCATCACACAATGCGTCGCCGTCGGTTGGGCTATAGCAGATCGACGGCCCATCTTATGCCCAAGCAGCATCTTGTGCATAAGATAGGCCGTCGTGTTGTGCGTAAACTCACATTAAAAATTTACATCACAAAATATCTACTCAAGAATATTTCATTCTACATGCTAATATTTAGAACGCAGCGCGAGAAATTCAAACGTCATGTCATTTTATGACGCGTCGCGTATTCCCAGAAGATGGCGGCTATGATTTTACTAAACTAAGATAACTTGCATTCTGCCAACTCTATAAAATACGACTGGCACACTGTAAAAAATATATGAGCCCGGACTTCATAATAAATGAATTCTCCAAAATATTGCTAGAAGGAATTAAGAGCATAATTAAATCCGGGGACGAGTATTTTATAATTCCGTGTCAAATAAAGAGAGGAATAAAAATATCGGGCGAATTTTACGTTTGACTAAGCCTGTCAGGAGCATTACCTTCATAAGACCCTAATCTTTTTTTATGAAATTTCGTATTCTTAAAGCTGTGTTGACGCGATTACGACTACTTTGAGAAGAGAGAATTAGAATTTCGTTTTTACTCCATATTCATTAATGAGACTTATCTCATTAATGAATATGGAGAAACTACTTATAGTTTCAGTGGCAGAACGCCTCAAGTATGTAGTAGTATAATGCTACCGTCTCTACATTTATTTTATTCTTAAAATCTTCATTAGCGATTTTTTTTAATTTTGATGACGCTCAATTTCACATCATAAATAAGACTTAAACTGCTTGCACTTTGAAAGGTTGTTAGTGTTGCAAATTTGTATATTATGAACTAATAATAATAATAATAATAATAATAATACCAGCCTGTTTTTTGTCTTGTTGCAGGGCAAAGGCCTGTTCTCATATAGAGATTTGACAGGGCCGACAGGACCCAACATGCTGCTACGTGCTGCAACACCTACAACGCAGCTGTATGTGTCCCGTCTACACCACTCCACGAAGACAGAGGAGATCGTGGAATACATCAAGGTGAAGACGAACTTGACCTTGAGGGTGGAGAAGTTGGAAGCGCGCCACAAAAGTAACTTCACATCGTTCGTGGTGCGGGCTCCAAATCAACTGTTGGAGACCTTCTCTAAGGAGGAATTCTGGCCGAAGGGTGTCGTATGTCGTCGTTTCCGAGGCCGGTTACTCGACACCCCGCATCGTAACACGACGCCGCCGCCGTCACTGCGTTTACAGTAGTTTTTAAATTTAATTTACATAAAATATGTATTAGTAGGTATATATTATAGTATAATATAATACAGTAAGTCTTATTCTATATATCAAAATATGTATTACTTTAAAGTTTTGTTATGTACGTATTGATATTATGTTGTAATCTCGATGGTACCCAAGATACAAGCACTAGCTTAGTTTGGGACCAAAGGGAACTACCTATATTATTTCACATGTAATTTATACTTATTATTAGTAAAGTATTTATAGAGAGCATTAATCAACACGCTTGCTATAACACAAAGTAAGTTCTGTATCATAATTATGTGAGACAACAAGGCTAAGCCAAATGAAGCTCTATGCATCAGGAAAGGTAATAAAGTGCTTTATTTTATTCAATCAGCTACTTAGACAAGTACTTACTTATAATAATACCAGCCTGTTTACTGTCCCACTGCAGGGCAAAGGCCTCTTCTCATAGAGAAGGAATGGGCATTAATCACCACGCTTGCTCAAGGCGGATTGGCAATTTCAGACTTTTAAGTCCAGGTTTCCTCACGATGTTTTCCTTCACCGTCAGTCAGAAATGTCCAAGATAAACTTAGAAAGTACATATGATTTGAAAAATCACATTGGTACTTGCCCGGATTCGAACCCACTACCTCGTGTTTACGAATCGGGTGCCTTATCCACAGGGCCATTTCGACTGCCATGATATTTATAAAAAATATTATAAAATAGCATTTAAGAACTGATTTAATCTGATCCAACAATATAGCAAAGCTGTTTGTTATGCAGCAGAGATATTATCGTGACTTCGTGAGTGAGTATTGTGTTCGAGTAGCACTCAAATACCGCGACCATGTCTGATTAGTGTACCATATTGATGGCTGATAAGTGTTTGGCTATTGAATCGATAATGTTTCGAGAGATGTTTGTTTGTCATAGATTTTGTTTTGTAATGTATAATTACAAAAAAGTGAAATTACTAAACTGATTTTGATGATACATAAGAAAAGATTTACAAAGGTTAAGGTACGCTTCTTTTCAGTTCATGAGGTGGTGAAATCTGAGTTTTATGCAATGGAATGTTAGCTATACAACACAACAAATTTATTTCAACCAATAAAATATATTATTAGTTAAGTTTTAAGCAAAAATAATATTGTACATTTACAACCATCTCTATAATGCTGTAAAAAATAGTAACTAGTGACTAAAACATTTTAGGTAAATTAAAATGTATATGTAATACATTTTCATTAGGTATAATATTCTTGTCGGTATATTTTTTTCATAACGATATATAGGTCATAAAAACAGAAAACTTTATAGGTATACAATCATGAAAGCCATACTTAAATCTTAATCACAATGGGATGCGAGTTAATCTTTAAATCTCTTAGAAAAAGTGAGAATAATGGGTAATAAATCAAGCTTACTTCTAAACTTAGGCGATACGTCCTTTACACAATATACCTACACGCCTCTGCGCGTTGCCGACCCTATAGGTAAGGTTTGAACAGTCGCCAACGCGTGAGTGATATCCTGATGTTGCAAGTGTACGTAGGCTACGGTAACTGCTTACTATCAGGCGGTCCGTATGCTTGTTTGTCAATTTAGTTGTATAAAAATATAAGTAAATAATAATGTTAAAGTAAAGTGAAATATCAGAGCTTTATGTCCCGAATACCTCTTGATATATGAAGATTGTGATTGTGATTGAATTAAGATTGTGTGATCATAGATTATTATCACTCTAGTTCGTCTTAAGACTCTGCCTGATTAGATAAATAGCTGTATAATATTTGGCTGACATTTTGTTATTAGTACGTACTTAAGTGTCACTTATGAGATCTTAAGTCAGTAAGCAAAAAAAGACAACTTCTCCACTGGAAAACAGATAGATACAAATAAACAAAACACACTTAGATTATTATGACAATTTTCAGTCACCCAAACTTTTGCCCTTTAGAATTCAAGCCCGCCATCTCATACGCAGCAAGCTTACATATTTCCACTCCGCCACCAAAGTAGGTTTAAGTTTGAGCCATATTGCTACTTGAATAGTTTTTCTTACAATTTCGAGAGTAAACTGACACTGTAACAACTATTTATTCATTATATTTTTTTATTGAGTGACTAGCCGACATTGATCTATAGTTACATACTCAGTTACGCACATACATGATGTTGCATTGCATATTACGTAAGAACTTTGTTTTTTATCAGTGTACTGTTATGCTATTATACTGGACTATACCACACCTATTATGTAGTCCTAGTCCTTTTTTATTGTTTGAAACAATAAAGGAAGAAAGAAAGTTTATTTTTTACACACAAGTGATGCGCACACATTGGGAAAATAAAGAAGTTGCAATATTAACAATTAAATAACACAGCATCAGACCTTTTATCCCCGAAGTGATAAACAGAGAAGCACGTGATGTCATCATCAATATCATCTCGAATGGCAGACAACCCATAAACGAGAGTGGTCTAGGATTGGTCAACTCGGATGTGCTTAGGATGTCGGAATAGGTGAGAACGTTTTCGGCTAATAATTATGATGTTTTTATAAGCATTAAATTCTAGTGTCATAATACAAAAACAACGAAAAACCTCATTATGAATAACAAACATCTCGTTACAAAATATCCTCTGAAAATCCTAAGTTATCATTATAAAGAAGTGCATTGACCTAAAATAAACTGCAAGCGGTAATGCGAGTTGTTAATTATTTGTTCTTGTTGTAGTGCTAAGTAAATTTAGTCTCATTTATACTTAAGCAGTAAGTAGATGTTTCTGATATTAAGCTTGTAATCGACAGCTATACAGACTACCACTTCGGACATTAAAACACAGACAGAAACTATTAAGTTCCTAAGTTATTTGAACACGAGTAAATACTGGTATTAATTGGAGAAGGCCTATGTCCAGCAGTGGACTACTTTCGGCTGAGATTATGATGTAATACGTACCTACTCTTTGGGTAGATATTGTAAGAGGGTAAAGAAAAGCCGATACATACACACATAGCTTAACGCCTTTTACCCCCAATGGGGTAGGCAGAGGAGCACTTATTTTTTTGTTTTTTTTTTTAGTAGCGTTATCCGCTTTTTAAATATCATTGTACTGTTACCGGCCTGCCTACTAAGCGCAATAACTATGACAAACATTTGACTTTGGAAGCGGCATATATCTTGCAGAGTCTTTAGGCTGGTCATACCTGTAATTATGTATACCGTGGTTGTGTTCATTACCCTTCTGTTTAGGTGGCTGTTATTTCTTTTGAGTACAAAACAGATAATCGGTGCATATAATTATATAAGGCTTAATCGATTACTGTACATGATGTAATTATTTATTAATCGGCTTGCATTCAAACCGGTTGCAACTGGACATTAGTTTATTGCATGAATAACTGCCATATATGAACTTCACAGTCCATTTACTAAGCAACACTAATGTGTTACGGTCAGTCGTACATATACGAGTACATGATAAATATACATGGTGTGTGTTTACTGTAGGAAAACTAACTGGTAGTATTTTTTGGTTAAGATCGTATAAAAACCAATTAAAAACCAATGGTTGACATATCTCGCAGAGTTGACCTACTGTAGTGTTGTTAGGCTTCACTTAAAATTTGTAGAACTGTTGATCATTGGGGCAGAAATGATCTGAAAATAAAAAAAAACAGTCAGGAGGGAAAGAATTTCAGGCTACTTATTTGTACCGCCAGTTGTTTACAACTTTGAAAATGGTTTATATATGTCATAACATGGAAAGTAATTCTACATACGATTGAATAAATTAAACTTATATATAAAAATCAATATTTGCATTCCGAAACCATTAATCAAGATTGTGATGAAATTTTGGTATTATGCTCTGGGTTCGCCCGACACGGTTCGTAGCACAAAAAAGTTTTTTTTTTATAATTTACGAGGTATTGCAACGCATGCAGCTAGTAAAAATATAAATTTATTGTACAGTTTGGTAATATAAATGTAATTTTAGTAAATGTACCTTTCACAATTTGAACTTTGTCAACTGAGAGCAACACTTGTGTGCAAAACATGAGCTAGGAGTTATTTGTCTGGTGGTGTAACGTCGTAGTAAATAGGTTGAGTGCTTGCATAACGGGTATAATACACAGTCAAGTAGCAATTAGTTTTAAATACTTATTCAATAAATGCATAGAGACTAAAATAGAACTCAATTTACTTGGTTTTCATCCCACACCCTTGTGTATTTCTCATAAATACACAAGGCTGTGGGTTGGATATCATTCATATGTGTTCCTCGGATCTTAGTTAAACTTACGATGAATGCAAACCTCATTATTAAAACATGTAAAAAGGTTACTGTGCTTTTTAATACGCTTTGAGCGAGCATGGTAATCAATGCTCTTACAATCTCTGTATTAAGAGACCTTTCTATTGCTGCGGCATAGCAACGAGTCGATATTATTGTTACTTACAATCTAGATAGTAAAAATATTATACGTAGTTCTTCAAAGAAACATGATTCAAACAAAATCATAATGTATCCTAATTCAGGATCAAAGAGATGGACGACATATAAAAAGTTTTAAGTGTTAATGTTAAATGAATTAAGAATGGTAAAAGAACTTCGACGTCGATAGATGACGATCCTAACGACCTACTAACGAAGTATTCAGCGAATACAAAAGAAATAATTTTTTTTTGCAAAAGTTATGATATGCAACATTTTATTAATATATTGATGTTTTTCCACACCTTACTTAGTGAAACCTACATTAAAAAAAAAAACACGCGTTTTAGGAACAACTTAGTAGTAACTAATTAGTGGCACAGTTATAATGTCGGTGAGTTCCTTTCTTGTATAGACATTTTTATTACATAATTGAGATTCCGATTCCGTGTGATTGAAGTCTAGAATATGAAAACACTCCATTGCTGTGGGTGTCGAAAGAGGCTTAGCATTACTAGCAGTACATGCGTAGTAAGTATCACCTTGTTGGGGTACCTAATCAACCTATTTCATTAAAAGTGGTGACTGTGGCAAAAAACCGCCTTTAGTAAAAGGCCTTTAATGGCCTTTCTGCCTAGCATGTATTCACATTGATGATGAGGTTCTAAATGATCAATTTAAAACGCTTATTATAATAAGATTTAGAAATTCTTAAAAATATACAGTATTATTAGATTAACTTTAAATTTAGATTGAGCTTTACAGATCTTATAGTACGAATTGTATCAATAGTAATGTGTTTCGCTCGATTTCTCGTGGTCACGGAAAAGAGTAGCGACTGGAACAGCTAAGGTTGCCACATATCCTGTTTTGTTTACGGAAATTTCATACGATTTTAGTTATTCGAATCGTTAAGGTGTTCGCTCACCATTAGCATTCGTATGTAATGTAACATTTGAGATTAGATTTCAACTATTACATTACAATATTGCTTCTCAGACTTGACGAGCATTCGCTTGTAATATGACCGTTCAGATTTAAAATATTTTATGTACGTGTAACATCAAGTTGCAAAATGTAAGGCTTGATTCTTATCACTCACCAATGTAAGCTCAAATCTAGAACATTTACGGTAGTAGATCCACGCTGATTTCAGCATGAATGGGCCAGATCGTCCGGGGAAGTACTACCCTCTCATAGAAGATCGACTTAAGAGTATTAGTATCCGTACTACTGCGTTTCGTTCGGTGCGTGAAAGCGCCGGAGGCCCAATTTCCCCCCTTTCATATTTCCTCACCTCCCTCATTCCTTTCTCCTAACCCCATTCCCAGCCGCTCTAGTGGAGGCCACCATACCAGCAGTTTAAGATGATGGCTTTTGGTATAGTGACCGCCACTTCTGGATTCCACTGAGTGCTTACCATCAGGCGGGGTGGAGTCACTTTAGTAGGCTATAATTTAAAAAAAAATACTAATAAGTTGCGCAATGCTCGGCTCTTTTCCCTCACTAAAGTAATGCTCGATTTGTAGCGTTGCATTACAGACGAACGTTTCTGGTGAGAGAGCATTTTTACATTTCAGTTCTATATTTATTTGATTCAAATAGTTCAATGAACTTGTTGTTTTATTTGGACAATTGTGTATCCATGTTAACTTTTAAATGGCTTTTACGAATATATTGTTTAATCCATTTAGGTTTTCGACTATACTGTTGGATGGGTTTATAACGTTTTTATTGATAGTTTGTCTTCGTTGATTCACTGCTTTAGTGGTGCAGTGGTGGTTCTAAGTTTCGAATCCTAAAGTGAAATGAATTTTGGTTAAACTAATTATATACCCTTACATAGCAGTATATATGTATTGTCATGTTTAAATATTATGTATATCGGTTTATGATAGTAAATAGTATGTAGTAAGGGAAATGCAACCATAGAAAAATTACAACTTTGGTCTTAGTGACATAATTATAAGTAGGTACGTTGTAAACTTTTGTGGCATAGACTCACTTTTTTTTTTATATTATCCTACCAAAGTGACTCCACTCTGCCTGATGGTAACTTACAATTATATCACGGTCACGGTTAACAAAAAGTAACCTTCAATTGTTTCGAATTTATAAACATTGTAAAACTTTGTATAAATATAGACATAATAAACAAAATCCGCAACCCTAATGCTTGGATGCATTCGATTGCTTCAAGTCCACTTTGTGTGACATAGTAAGTGCGGGTCGCTGCGGACGACACGAAATAAGAGGATTGTCGGCTATATGTACCACACATTTCCAGTGATATAAACGTATATTCTAAGTCCAGAAGATATTATTTATGTTGAGGTGAATTAAAATTGCTACTGCATGTGAGGTATTTTATTTTCTCTCAAGAGTTTACGTTTACCTGTCTCGCTGGTGGACATAGTAAAATATTTAAATAATGAACAGCGCTCCTAGTATTTACCCGGAGAACTAATTTTAGACATAGTAACGGTCTAGTTTTTAGGTTATTATTCCGCCCCTTTTAAATGATGTAGGTACAAACTTTTAATGCAAAATGTTAACTGCAAGCAGAATTAACTTTGTAAAGCTTGTATACAGAACAAAAAGTCTTCAGGCACATCCCTATTAAAGACAAAGACATAATGACCCAGTGGTACTGAAAGGTCTAAGGGATGATTAAAACGCAGGGGTTAAATCCCAAAGGGTCTGCGTACAAGTCCCAACAAAAGATAAAATGCACGACTGTATCTAAGCACGGGTATATATTCATCCTTGTTGTCCAAAGGTCTCCCCATTTGTCCTTATTATTATATAATTATGTTGGAATGTAATGAACGAGGAAAATATGAAGTAAATTTATATAATTTAAGAAACAGCGCTTTTCTTTGAATTTACACGGGCACATGTAAATTAAATAATTTTACATTTTATTTTTATTTATTTTTATATAATAACTTTATGCACAAAATTGTACAATGGTGGGCTTAATGCCAAAGACATTTTCTACCAGCCAACTTTTGGGTGATGCAGAGATAAACGAAGTACGTGCAAGTTAACTACAAAAGAATATTAACAGATATGTTTATTACCTATATACATACAATACATACACACATACGAATATATAAATATTTAAATATACGTATATACACCAATACTTGTGTTATTAATGTGATTTCACTGCCAATCTGCCGCAGATAATGTCCCGTACATTTTGTATGTATTTAACATTTTGGTACAGCTAGATCTCTTAAAATCAAATAGCTCATTGACTAACAGTTGTAGTAATAATATATGATTGTACAGTCATCCAAAGATAATATTTTGACATTGTACTCGTACCATCGAACAAGATCATAATATTAAAGTACCACACACACCTAGATTTTGTATTGAAACACAGTCGAAAACACTAACACATCGAAATCGTAAATGCGAAAGGATCACCTTTTGAATACACTAATTCACAAGGTTAGAATTTTTATTAGTCAAAAATATGTTGCATATGCATTAAAACTTCTTACACGTTCTGCTAAACAATGCAGCCAACTGAATAAAGTACCAAAATAAAAGATAGCATGGTCCAGAATTCATTCAGTTTTATTGCACCGTTGTTGTTAGCGGCACCACCGGGACCATTCATACAATCGAACAACCTCGGCCACGGTTAACTCATGAGGCAAATCCAGATTAGGATTTTATTAATCTTCGGAGTACAATCTTTAATCTAGAGGACTCAAGGGTGTGTTTAGGTTGTGTGTAAACGAGGCAATAATTCTGTGGTTCATCGTCGGAACCTGAGTCTAATCTCTTGACTAACTGCTTAGAGTGCTTTATGTATTGCTTCATTAACTAATAAACTAATAATATTAATTCGTAAATTCTTTTCAAGCTGTATATTTTAAGGGAATTCAAAATTTCTTTAAATTTTCGGAAATGTAAATATGAACATGGTATAAAAGTAACACACATTGGAAAAGCATCAAAGTATTTGTCTATCAAAACATTAGCCAAAAATATAGTTGGAATAAAAAAAAAACATTTATCTCGGCAGAATTTCACTTAGAAGAGATACGACCTCGTTAAATATAACAAAATACATTGCCGCAATACATACTCCGTCAACCTATATTAGTCTTTGATTAACAACACAGCATGTGATTACATGACAGATTGCCCACTTACTGCCTTGTGATTACCGACTAGTAATTTAGTCTAATCCAACTAAAGACCTGTGAACGCTATTAATCAATGACATGGCCTTGGGATGTGATTTCGGTATGCCTAATTGTTTTACTCAATTTAAATCTAACATTTAAAAATTTGATGCAGGAATCGTTAAGTAAAAATTTGTATTTTGGTTAACTAAATAGTCAAAAGTAAAATAAATAAACTATTATTTAATTGAATCGTTTTGTTCAGATTGTGTTTTATGTAGAGTGTTTTCTTTAGCAGAGGTTGGCTTTTAGTTTTGGGTTGAAGCGCTGTTTTTTAATATTCTTTTGATAATTTGGTTTTAGTTATATTGGGTAGCGACCCATATGTGCCGTGCCCGTGCCTTGAAACTCACATTAAACCAGTGTGTAATGTAAGAGTAAATTCTCGTCCATGTTCGTCACATAAATTGGTTGTTGTGTGCTTGGTTTTTCGAAATAGAAATGCAGTAAAAATAGGTGATACTAAGAACAATATACCAGTGCAACTAATTTTAATTAAGATATTCATAAACAAAACTGCCTCCCTATTGTTAAGTCACTCAAACTTATCGCTATATGGAAGAAATATAATAATATGTATCTCTAATAATCTTATATATATATATATATAATAATCTTATCTAACATCAAATACGATCTAACCCTTATGAAAAACATATAAATAAACTTGGTATAAAAATATCTAAATATTCAAGTAACACGCTTTGTTAAGATGCTGGTTTCAACGGTCCTTTGTAACGGTTCTCTGTTAGGAACTATACATGTACAGCTGTTTATTTCACCTTAAGGTCACTGCTTCGAATGACAGACAAAGCGTACCTTTTTTGTGGAAAATCTGATAATATCTTTATTGTAAAATTTTGTACATGTTTCTAAATAAGTAAAATTCAAACTATATCCAAGTTTTTCCTCTACACCCCACACGACGTTATATTATGGTAGTGATTCGATTCCCGCTCATTCAAATATTTGTGTGCATAAATATAGTCTATTTGCATTTGGGTCTTAATACGTATAATATGTATGTATTTACAAAAAAGTATTTAAGTATGTATATCCGCATTCTAGAACCCATAACACAAGCTATAAATGTGCTTGCTATGGGTCTAGATGGCGTTGTGTGTAGTTGTTGTGATATTATGATTATTACTATGCATGGAACATGAGAACTGACTGCTTTTTGCTGTATCTACGAGTGGCACCTAATAACGTGTAAAATTCAGATTGAATCTAAGTTTAGGCAATTTATTTGTAACTGTCTGCTACTCCTTGTTTCAGTTTAAAAACATTAGTCAGTTCCAAGGACTGCTTTTTTTATTTTCAAATAATGGAATATAATATCTAATACCTACTCTTCGCAAATGATATTCTTTTTACAAAAAAATCTAATCATGTTGATTCTGTTTGTTACTTAAAAAGAAAACTTATTCAACAAACGAATTTTTTTCACAAAACACAGCATTTCATCAAGTTTATAAGCCATGAAGCTTAAGTGCTCGGATAAAAATATGGCTGCGAAACAGATAGACGTCATATTTTTAACAACAAAAAGTGGAGGTTGAGGTCACTTTCATCGTGAAAACGGTGATGTCATAAAGGCTAAATTAGGATAAGAACGGACAATAGAAATCTACAGACACTTAAAAAATTAAGATAGAGATATTCGTATCTATAAAGTAGTCTCATGCCGAATGACGCACTAAAATATTGCCCATATGTTTACGCCTTTATTCGCTTGTTTTCTCGAGTACTCTAAAAATGCTTATAAAGTCTGTATTATCACTGTGTAAAGTGATATCAATTTAAATAACAACACAATAGTTTTAGGCAATATAAAACAAATGAACAAAAATAATTTGCTCTAAATTTCGGTCACTGAATATAATGATATAAGAAACCAGTTAGTGTTTGGTTATAAAAGAATTTCAATACTGCTTTGCATCCTACGTAAAGTTATGTAAGTATAACAACACTATGATGATGTTTACATAAAACAACGCTATGATGATATTAGATTTCTCAATAAGGAGTAACCTAACCTAACTTTATTGAAATCTAAGTAAGAGCGGCGTTCTCAAGAAGATAACAATTCAAATGTTTTTTTTACACTGTAGTAGCATACTTTTCTTCTTTAGAAGTACAACTATATAACGTGTAAGTACACAGGATTCTCTAAAATATTTCAAAACATTGAAACACAGCAAAGAATTGACATAATAACCTCCATTTATAATCCAATTATTCCTAATAGACCCATGTTAAGCTCATTCACTATGGAAGCGACGCGAACAAAATTGTATATATTTTTTCATCTTTAAGAAATATGAGAAGGCGAGATACATTCTAGCATCGCAAAAAGCATTATGACGTCATGCAAATGGTCGTATATTAAATAAAATCCAAGAATGATAAGCAGTCATATGTTACCATGTGTAGTCTAGTAGAGACGTGAAACCATGCTTTTAGAGCTAGTGATGTAACCTGACAAGGAGAAGTAACGGTTACATCAATAGCATGCTAATCTTATTGTAATAGTTATTAGCAAATATTGTTAGTAACTTAAAAGATACTTATTAATAAAATGTTGAGAGAAAATTAACATTTTTTATTGTTCCGTACACACTATTAATATCAAAAACCGTATTAAATAAATACTAAAATTACATTCATCTGGCATATACGTCGAACATAAGCAAGCGTATACATCTTGTAAAGTCTTATTTGTCATTGGGCTTTTGCAAATTCATGACGCTAGGAAGCTATCTAAGTACCATCGTAGTCGAAGTAAATACGTATAGCAATTAATAAAAGGAAATAAATTACGTCAGCTTTGTTTATTTAAAAAAATGAAGCAATTTTCTTCAAATATTAACCCTTAACGTGCCCCGTTATTATTTAATTTAAGAAATAAAACACCATTAAGATGTCGAAATATCATGAAAAATGTGCTCCCAGATATTACTTAAGGCTAGAAGAAATTGTGTTTGAAATATTGTTTTATCTTTGATGTTGTTTTTAGAGCTCCCAACTAAATTGAGAATTGTTTTTGTGATTTTGTTAACTATTCATTTTAGTGGCACGATTTTTATTCTGACTTTTGAATACTCTATTTTTTTTAAAGAAACATCATTTTGTAACTGTTTTTATCACAGGCCCTACGTGTCCCATCACTAGTTCAAAATAGGCTCGTTACGAGTATGAAGGATGTCCACAATTACTCATGCGCTTTTCTGTTTGTAAAACATTCTTACGCCCTAATGGATCGGCAGAATAACTGGATGAAAAATGTGATATAACAGTAGTTTATAGCTTCGGTAATAGTATTGCGTTAAATATGATGATAAAGTTATTTTATACTGTTGTAGGTATAGAAAAGTCGTAAAATTATTTAATTAATATAATAAAATTATTTTAGTCTCACCACTACTATTTCCATACAATTTCACAGCGTGAGCCTTGAGCTAATTGATCCTGTCTTCCGTCAAAAAAGTATTACTCAGCACACGAGTCGTCAGTCGACTTTTTAATTTCTATACCATGCTTGGTGAGATAAGGCAATAAGAGTAAAGCTCATACCATTATTTTGTAGAGATTTTTCTTCTTGCATTCGTTCATTTAAGAGATTGTGAGTTCAATGCGCTGCTTCTTGTTCCAAGCCTGGATGTCCTTTTCCAATAAAATACATGAGATGGGATTGCCTTTGTTGCAACTCCAAGCCAAACAAATGTGTGCTCACAAACCGAATATTTGAAAATCTACGCACTGCTTCACATAAGATTAGTGGTCATGTTCCCAACCTCTGAAATAATGATGGTAGTTGATACAGCTCGGTACTATAGTTGACGGCTTTATGATCTGCATAAATCGGTAAAATTTATGTTATCTATGTCCATATTTCTCGTACATCCAACAATAGTTGCATATTGGAAAATGATAGCTGCGTTTTGTGATATTTTTTGGTTAAAACTGCTCAATATATTAGGTACTTTGATAGTATGTTATGAATTTATAGTCGTGCCATTTGTAGGTAGAAAGTTCTAGAAGGTTCTGTACAAATGTTGCAATTGTTGTAAATAGTGATGGCAGAGTCTGAAATACTATACGCCCAATACCACTTCAGTATTGATTGTAATAATGTTAGATGAGTAATTAACTCTTTTTTATCGTAAACAAAAGAATAATTGATAGTTATAGTCAACTAGCTGCACTCCATGGCTTCGCCTGCGCGTAAAATATGTTTTGTTGTATCCCTCGGGAACCAGACCAATTTTCTGGATAAAAAGTAGCCTATGTCCGTCTCCAGCACCAAATCCATCTACATACCAATTTTCATTAAAATCGGTTCAGCCGTTTAGGTGCTCGGTGGCAACAAACACACGCGCATACACACACACACACACACACACACACACACACACACACACACACACACACACACACACACACACACACACACACAACACACACACACACACACACAAACATTCGTATTTATAATATTAATAGAACAGACAAAGTTTTTTCTGCTAAATTCCTACTCGCGACTACAAAATTATGTTGTATAAAAAAAAAGTACTTAGGCAGTGTTTTTAGCCTGCCAATTTAACTATCTTAAATGGGTGGATTGTTAGGTTCATCCAATTTGTTCTTAAAATTTCCTTTTAAATTTTTAGATCTCGTGTAACTTTTACCTTTTATAATTTCATTAGCCATATTTTAAAAATCTGTTTATTATTAACAGTATTAAGGCTACACTATTACGATTCATTGAGCTAAATTATAACCTTATTTTTATCTCAAAGACTCACTGTACGGTATTTCGTATCCCATTACTTTAAAACTTATCCTGCTGTAATAATAAAATTAAAGGAAGTTCAAAAGAATTTTCTGGTTTTTAGCTAATTCGAGTCATTTACAATTTCCACGTCTCCGTTTCTCTGCCTTCTCTTTTGTCATATGAATTTGCAGTATCAAAGATGAGGTATATTAACATAGTTGGATTTGCACTTATATATCTTCATTCCTTTATTCTTAGTACTACTTGTTAATTTGTATGGACTTTTACATAACAATTGACTTCAACATTAGCAAAAAGCAACAAAGCAGTTTCATCTCAGTAAATAGATGGAAACATTACGTATGTGTACATAGAAATTCTAACATTATTCGTGGCCCGTATTTGTCGGTTTTCTGTAGCTGCTGGCTTTCGGCTACAGACAAAGCCATTGGGATAATACAAGACCCAATTTTGCGTTTATTCCAATTAGGATCTACAAAATGTAGTACCGCAACAAGACTAAACGTCAAAGATATGAACGATGTAGATTCTTGCTGGTTTTAGGGTAAATGGGCTGAATCAACCAGGGAAAATCATTTAGACTGTCAAATCAAAGTATGTATACTACTGCGGTTTTGGTGAGTGAGTGCGTTGGATTTCCAATTGATGTCTCAATTCTTTGCTTCTTCTCCTTGAGTACCATCTCCTCATCTTGGCAGCGGTAGGTTGTGTTTCTCAGCATTATTTCTACAATGCATAATAACACAGATATGTAGCACTTAGATTACGGTTACGCTTAACATCAGGGAGACACGTATACTTATTTGGCACCAAAATTTAAATAGTTAAAAAAAATTTGCGTTACAAATAAAATAAAGAGAACAAAACTAAACTTAAGTAAACTGGAAATTGTTAACAAATATTTAGAAGAACACCTTTTATTCAAGACATAGATTGACACGACTTGGTTTTGCCAATAAGTCGTCAAATAAATACGGCAAGCGACATTGTCACGTCTAATTATTATGATACCCGTATCGTCTCTATTCATAATTTGACTGTCTTGGTTTTTGTTTTATTTTAATTTTAGTTTAGAATTAAAGCAATTATATAAATTAATAACAGTCATTATCGAAACTCTATTAATTATGTAGATTTTGATATATTTATATCAACTATAAATAATGGCGAATGAGAAGACAGAAAAATCTTGCCAATATTATTGAGTGATTAATTCCCCGACTTTACTGGTAAAATAAATAACAAGGATACATTTTTAGTTATACAATACAAGAATTTTTGAACTTTGTATAACAGTTTGCGCTGAAAAGAAAAACAAAGAGCACTTTATTTAGTACTAAGGGATATATTTCATCCGAGGGCTATAGTCGACTATGAAAGACCATTTCAATTATAAATGGCACGATGTGTTTATATGGTGGCTGGTTAAGCTACCTTTTGAAAGGAATTACATAGAATCCCCACTTAAATCTCAGCTTCGTGTTTCGCTTTAAAATGGAAATGCAGGATAATACGCAGATGAGAGCGGCTTACTTGACAAGAGCTTGGTAAAAAGTTAAATAAGGAAAACCTCCAAAGAATATTATTTCAATTACCTTTGAAGACTTTTCTGGCATATAATTGAACTGAATGGGGTTTTTAGAATTTTGACGTCAACCGAATTTTAGTAATCAAGTTTTTTAAGTTCTTGCGTATTAAGTTGGTAGAATATACAAATTTAGACAAAGAACAATTATTTTGAGACGGACTAACTAAAATTAGCATAATTTAATTATCTAATTAAGAAAAACACGAGGGTAAGAGGAAAAAGATAACTAAAGCGAATGTAGTCCGGGCAAAACAAAAGCTAACCACTGCTAATGAGAGACTCCTTGAGATAATAATTTCTTCGTGAAAGAACATTTTGATGTATTAAATCAGTTGTTTTTGCAAATCTCTGCAATGTGATACTTTCAAGATAGAAACATAATAATAATGAGCAGCTTTATGATAAGCTATTTTACAAAAGACATATAATTATATAAATTAAACTTACGCCATAGTGTCGGCTTGCGACTGGTCTACGTAGAAGTGCTTGGAGATGTATGATTTCCAGCAGTGAAAATGAAAAAAGGAAAAATGTTTATTGGAGCAAAAAATAAATGGTAACAAAATTAAATCACCTGAGGCCCTAGACAAGTGGCATAGATTTCTTTTCTATTCATAGAATAGATTAAAAAATGTATGGGATTGACATAAGCTAACGACAATGTTGGCGTAAGCTTATTTCAATTCTATATATTTTTAATCTAGGGACTCTGATATCCAAACTAGCGTGAGCTGTGTTTTAGAAACCAGTGTCTTTTTCCTTTTGCATTGATACAAATCGTTTTAAACTAATAATAATTAACAATTAAAAAGAAAAACAAATAGGCGAAATTATATTAACAATCAATTGTATGTATGGTATAATTTGATAACTGCCTAAGTGGCGCCTTTAGAATGCATGCAATGCTAAAGCTTTTTCATTCTATTTACAAACAGAACAAACCTTTGTCTGAAAAAATGTTTCCATTATACCTAACTTTAATTAGTGTCTGTTGTGTTTATTACTACAAGTGACTCAAAATTATTAGAGAAGCTATCATTAAAGAATAATCTGTCGTCAAGAAAATAACTCTCAAGAGACAAGTCCTAATTGCGTTTGCCCAAAAAGTTAAGTTTGAATTTACTTGTGAAAGTTTAAAAAAAAGTCATACTTTTTAAGTAAGCCCCCGTAAGAGTTCAAGTACAATTACAAAGGAGGTTGTTCTACATTGATTGATTAGTTTCTCGGAGGTATTATGATTGAGAGCTTCAGGTACGTCATATTTTGATGGATATGTTTAACTTTTTTATAGTCCGAATTTTCATTTATTACGTTAATGTCGTATTTATTTTCTCTTTGTTTGATTATTGTTTTCTATTCGACGATATATTTTCCCCAATTAAAACATTTAAAATAATCCAAACCCCAATACAACTTCCGCATTAAACTTTATTTCTACCATTAGTAACTCATCTAAAGTACTTTCAACCAAAAATTGAATACCTAGAAATAGTAAATTGAATCCGTCAGTCTATTGCCCATTAACCGTGTAGATTCGCGCTGAACAAACTACGTTCATATTTAAATATATTCAACATCCTTTTCATCCAACAGAGACTTTACGCTACAAGGAATGGCTTTTTCCTGTCCATTATTGTTCGCGAATGCGTCGGATGATAGATCTTTTTCAAGTTTAATGCAAAAAATGTGTTTGTACGTTAGGCCAAGAAAACGTACTCTCTTCATTCTTATATTCATTTGATGAAAGGGCTTGACGAAAAGCAGTGCTCCAGTTTCTGAAATAACTTAGTCGTAAAATCCTGCACCGAGATACTCTCCATCTGTGCAATTTTCTTTTTAAGAAAGAAACAAGCTTTTATTTGGTTGAATATAAAATTCGTTTCATTCCATTCGTTTTTGAATGATGAATTTTGATCCGTGCGTTGCTTGATTTAAATAGTTTTGAAGGCAACTTTTCAGTTTCTGTGTTAAGACAGTATTTATAATAGATAATATCTCTTTTAGATCATGCTTTTTTTAGATATTTGATGATCCTGTTGATATAACAACTGGACTAGAAAATTAACAACTGGATAAGTTTTTATCTTCTCTAAAGAAGACAAAACTTACTTAATATTTAATTAATAGGTTTTAAAAATGAAATTTAGACGACCATAGCGAACAAATTGTTTATTTTAATAAGTTCATGTAATTAGAAAATACAATTCACAATATATATCGAAGTAATTTTCCTAACTAGCAAATTTCAAGTTCACATTTCGTGACCCAAGTCAAAGTAATAACACATTTAAGGGTTCTGGACAAGTCGTCAGATAGTTTTGTCCCAGCACCTTACGGACCATAATCCTGAATCCTTTTGTAAGCCCCAACAAAGCCGCGTAACATATAACCTCTTTAAGATCTTCGTTGGCCTTTCGGCTATCAATCTCGCCCATTGTGACGTCACAGGTGTCAAGGTTATCCTTCTATGTCTGCGACGTATATTCGTCATCAATCATGACTCGTGTAATGTTTATAAAATGCTTTTGAACAGATAGATTTATGATGTTATTTAAATGTAGTGAAATATAAAATAAAATTAGTGAAACTTGATCTAGGAGATCAGTTATAAAATACAATTAAATACTAATAAAAATAACTTATTTAGTTAAAGTATTATTGAGGTAACATGTTGGCTCGCAGGTTCTCCCGCTGTACAGACCAAGTGAAAATTACTTTATTTAAAGCATACTGCCAAAGTCTGTACACGGGAAGCCTGTGGATCAACTATACCAAAAGGTCGCTAGATGTCCTTCGTGTACAATATAATAATATTTTTAGGATACTGTTGTGACTGCCCCGCTGGTGTAGTGCATCGGCGATGTTTGCACAAAACCATACGGATGGCTTTTATGCATTACTTAGAAAGAAAGCAGCATCGCTGGTAAATAGACTGAGGGTTAGTGGCAACAGTATCCTAAAAACAATTGCGGAGAATATTTATTCGCCAATAATTAAGAATTATGTGTGCAAAATAATTAATTAATTTAAATGTCGAATGTTAATTTTCTACTAACCATTAGTTTGTAAGATTCTACTAACAATTTATGGATTTTATTATCTGAAATAAATAATTTGAATTTGAATTATGTTTTTTTTTTATAAAACGCAGTTAAGCTATATTGACCCGCCATCTACTTTAGTAATTGTTCTGAGATTTAAAGATCTGGTTTTAAAATTTTGACTGCAGTTATTTGAATAATAATTTATGGACAGAGTTTAATTATGTACAAGTTTAAAAGTAACAAAGAATAAAAACTAAAACAAGGATTAAATCGCGTCGAAGTACTCCTCCGCATCGCTGTCATCCGGCAACGTGCCCAGAAGACTGGCAGCATTGCCACGCTGAATGGCAATGCTGATTCTTTGGCCAAAGAATAAGCCAGCCCTCTGGTCACGTGAAGCCTCGACAAGGCGCTTGGCAATTTCCTGGTAAACAGCTCGTGCTCACGGACCCCATGGTCCAAGCGTTTCAACCCCAAACGGCTCAAACAAGTAACACCCACAACGACAACGATGCGGGGCGCCGCAAGGAGCACCAAGACGGAGACATGTCGCTATCCGAAACGTATTGTCGTCCAACAAGGCCCCAATGTTGAACGACGGAAGTGCCTGAATCCAAAGGCCCGACTCCCATTCACCCACAGCCAACAGACGAGCACGCTCAGCAGCATTAGAAGTCGTGTTTAAAAGATTATTCCGTACAACACTGCAGAGCGACCCGTCCCATTGTCTCTGGGAGGATGGGTTTACGGGTAAAACTGCATTTGGGCAAGCCATTTTCCAGGCATTCACTGCGTCAGTCAAGCACGGTACCTCAAAATCAACCAGTGTGTTTGATAAAATTTTCCTGGTTAATTTTGCAGTACTGTGGACCGAGGACAGGAAAGCCGGTAAACTAATACTCGAAATTTTGCGGACGCCGAGGCCGCCCAATCGAATGGGAAGTGTAGCTTGTAGCCACGCTCGGTCGTCCAAAGCCACATTTAGTATTCCTGTTAGGGTACTGTGAATAATTTGGTCAGCTTTTTCCAAAAGTTTGGTATGTTTTCATAAGGGGGAACAGCGAAGATTATAAGTTAATTTAGGGCCAAAACAACAGTATCTAATAATTGTCATAGCAGAATGAATATTAATTTTGAACAATCTTTCCGAAACACAATTAAAATTTTGAATTTTGCCGTCCATAAAATCTTGAAAAGAGTCTTCGAAAATAGGTGACCCAAGGAGGTTAAGCGATGATTTTTCTACAATTTTGATTTCCGGGGCTATTGAACAAAAATTTTGAAGAGTCAGTTGTCGGTCTGTAATGCTTTGAATATATACTGTCCAAAATAGGTCACTTGACAAAATTCAGATTATACTACTAATTGTGGTCATCCTCAAAGAAAATAGAGTAAAAAAATATATTTCACTTTATTTTAATGTACAAAATGTGATTTTTTTTTTAAATAAACGATATAAATTGGGTATATTTTTTGTCTGTCATTGGTTGCATCTTCGGTTAAGTCACACGCAAGTAACATACACTTCAACTGCACTGATAAAACCAAAGTTTAGGCACATTGTTTACTGGCCTGTGACGTCACGCCGGACATATGACCGGGCGGCGCCATTACAGAAACAGTGTTTTTGTCGCTTTTTAGTATTCGAACTTCAGTATTGTTTTTGTATTATTAAAACAGTAAATATTTCGGCAATATTAATTTAAGTAAGTAGTGAAATTATTTTGACATAAACAATAACCTTTAATAACTATTATTCAAAATTAGTCAATTTTGTTTTGCATAATTGTACATACTTAGCATTAAACACATGATGGTCATGGTCTTTGGTTTATTTTCAGTTGTACCCTCTCAGCCATTCGTCGTTCTTGAATATTCATATAAGAGAAAACCCTCAAGATGTATAACAGTGAACAATAAATAAATTATTGATGACAGAAAAATATACATATAAGTAAAGACATAAGTTTATACACTTGCTTTAATATCATAAAAGATATTAATCACTTAAAACTAATGATAACTGTTATTTTACGATTGGATCACGATTTTGTAACTAATACCCTAATTTTTCAGGTGTATTAAATTAATTTGTACCAATCAACAATAATGAAAGATGTTATCGATAGTCATCAAATAAAAATAAATTCGATAAACCATTCAGCTTGCGACGTTACTACAGTCATGTTGCACAATAATATTTATAAAAGTAAAACACCTCCAAATGGACCCGTAAACTGGACTCCAGTTGGTGTGGTAAAAAAAATTAAAGTCACACCTGTTAATATGAAGAACAATAATTTCGTCAAATCCAGTGTCGATGCCTTGAAATGTGTGAAAGCTTTAATATTCGCAGCCCTAGTATTTGGTGTCAACAGATTGTATTTGATTCAAAACAATTTCATAATTTCGATCCTCAGTTACCTCTACAGTCTAACGATTGTCTGCATCGCATTATTTACCATGTATAGATTCGATGTTACTAGTACAGCTCACTTTGTTTTCAAATATACGCTGTGCATTGAATATTTATTTATCGTTTTGGTATCACTGTCGTCTAGTAAAAACAAAATTTTCAACTTATTCCGCGATCTCAACAAGTTTGACGAAACCTTGAATTTAAACAAGGATCTAAAAGTCATCGATACAGGATATATTTGTGTCTTTTGGATAATTGGCGTTCTCATGTATAGTGTCATCGAATATATTCTGATTTATACATATATTTACGTGATTATAGATGATACTGTATACAGTTTCCATGTCATGATGTTAGCACATGATTTTGAACAAATAATGTTCTTCGTTCTTTTAAGGAATATTTATTTAAGAATTCGTATAATAAAAGCACACGCTTCAAAGATTTTTATTGTGGAAGGTAGAAGCGATAATTATAGAGCAAAGTTAAGTAAAGTTGAAGCGCTATCAAACAATGCATGCCTCGATATTACTTCTTTGCACCGAGTCTACGATTTGCTTCACAAGTGTGCCGAACAACTGAACTCTGCAATGAGTTTTCCTGTAAGTTTCACAATAAATTATGTTTAAATTAATATTAATTAAAAGTTATTTATAACATTAAATAGGTGTATTTTATTTACAATAGAAAAAATGCATTTGTGTTGTGTATTTACAAATTGTGCTTTACTTCATACTTTTAAAGTGTGAAACCGGATAAAAGCATAGATAAGTCAGTAACACTGATTCGACAGCGAAGGAATCTGGAGCGGTATAAGCTAAGCTACTTATAATTCGGTTCACTGTTTTCAATTGCATAAAGCACTATGTCAATTTCGCAAGTCACTGTAACTGGGCATGTTTCTGAACGAGAGGAAAACCGCGCTGCGCAGTATAGCTAGTATAAAATAATGTTGAGTTTTACCAATAATGTAAATGATTTTATTTACAGATGATGCTTATATTACTAACGGCGGGGTTATCGACAACAATGTTGCTTAAAATGATGGTCAGAGTGATTCAAACAGTGAAGGCTGACAATACTGTGAGTAGTCTCTTTATCTGACAGATCCAAGAGTTGGAAATAGGTAGTATGATTTATGTGGTTATACTATACCTTTCACAAGGTAGACCAATGACTTTATAGGAGTAGCGGGTAACTGATAGATGAGGGCGGCTCACAACCGGCCAAGATGGTGAAAATTGGAGGAGGGCTATGTTCTGCAGTGAACGTTTTTCGGCTGATATGATGATAATAATAAAATTAATTTGTGAATACACCGTCTTTTATGACCTTTACTGCTGATGATATCACCGATGTATTCGTCAATGGCGACTACCTGTCACTTGTCGGCATTATTTTTATGCTGGTATGCTTGGATGTGGTTAACAAATTCGATTTTAGACTTGAAGACCCTGCTACATACACCGGAGTGCAGTTCTCCTAGCACATTCTAGATGTAATTGTTTGTGAAGATATAAATACAAAGGAGTCATTTTCTGGATTCCATTTAGTAGGCTAATATAAAAAAAACAATTCTTGCGTTATGTAAAGTAAATAATAATCTTGTTTTATTTATATTGGCAATGGAAAATACACAATTTTGAAAGCTATGATGTTACTTAAGTTAGTCCAAAAATACATTATAACAACATTGCGTTGCAACATACAACACACTACTTTAGTCATTGTAATTCCGACCTCACAGACCTAAACACACAGAAGAACGTTAAATTTCAAAGCATATGTAACGAAACTGCGTCAAACAAGCTAGTTGTCTCATGATACTTGAACGCGTAGTTAGGCAACCGGTCGACATTATAAAGGTAAATGGCCCGCACCTGTCGTTCCTTACAGTTTATACTCGTAACTTTAGTACCGCCACTCTTTGTTTTGGCTTTCCAAAATGACAGTACTCTCCCCTATGGCAAACAGTCAGTGTAATCTACATGTGATATATCAATTACTATTATGAGAAATTAGTGGCATGGTGGATGAGAGCGGCTCACGGCCACGGTAAAGGTCTGATTAACTGATGAATGAGAATGAATAGCATGGCTGCCGCTATAGTTATTGCAAGCGATGCTATTCTATGCCACTCTTATTTTCAAGGAAGGCATGAACAATTTCGTCTTTACTCTTGATCAAAAGTTATATTGATATGTATGCTAAGAACACAAAATAATATAAGTAGTTATTTTTGTAAGCTGAATTGAAATTTTGCAAAACGAATATCTTGCTAGAAAAAAAGTTGACCAACACTCAAATCTATTCTTGCAAATTAATAACGTATTATTTTCATTGATCACTATTAAAGCTGGACATTACATGACAAAATTAATGTTGCTGCAAGTCCTTGTTCAAAGAACTTTAGGTATTAAAGTGTACATTCTCATTGAAATGCGTCGGCTACTAAATAGGATCATGCAAATAACCAGTCTTGAATTTACGTGCTTGGGAAATGAAGTGAAAATTTCTCAATTCTCCTATTAAAGGACTGGAAAACTGACATACCGCATGTGCATCAGGGTACGGCGTATACTATTATAGGTTGACCACATAAAAATCGTATTAGCACTGCAAGATATGAAATTTTGTAAGCTAAATATATTATATAACGCTTTCAGTGTTATCATGAAAAAATAATTACTTTATCAATTAATCTTTATGTTCTATAAAAATTAAATTTTTATCTTTTATTTCTAAAGAAAACGTTGTTTGCACGTTCTACCTCATTAGGGATGTGCACGCATTGCGCTTTTTCCTAAAACAATAATCCACTTCAGGCAGCTTTCTTCTTCTTACCTTATAGATAATATTTTGAAAATGCAATTTCATCAAATATTTGTATATTTGGTTATTCAGTGGTAGTGTATACCGGCTATAAATAGAATATAATAATATAATAGATAAAATAGACGTTTCAGGCTTGATCCACGGGTCAGTAAAGTGATATTGGATTCTTCTGTCAAAAAAATTGTATGAATCTGGGATTGTGCCTAATAAATGACAACGAGCACGCCTCCTGTCACACAGAACCCAGCATATCTAGTTAAACATATTGTTTGTTAAAATATTGCCGTACTTATAAAAGGTACAAGACAGGACAAATTCATCTTTATGGCATTAATCTTTAGATACATTTTACAGCTTTGTTAAACAAATATTGTTAAGTTGCTCTGTAGTTTCTTAACAGAGTAGAACCTCTACCTGTCATATTGAACAAAAAAACAATTATTTTTAAGTCAAAATTATTTTTTTCTAGTTTGGCCGTTCAATAATAATATATCTGCTCTGTCGCAGTATGAAGTACACGGTGTTAGTAGTGATACCTTGTTACTACTCCGGTGTGACATCAACACAGGTGTCAGCAATAAGAACTATTTTGCATGATGCCATACATACATTTCCTTTAGGTACGTATATCACTCATTTATGGCATAAAGATGTCTGGCAATTGATGGATAAGAGTGAAACTCAAGACTGGGCAACGTGGCGAAAAGCTCTATGTCCAGCAGTGGACGCTTTTGGCTGATATAATGCCTGTTTACATGAACCTAATGCATGATCGCGTCGATTCCCTCAAATTAATAATAATAATAATAATATGTGGACACTATCACACACTGTCGTCTAGTCCCAAGCTAAGCAGAGCTTGTGTTATGGGTACTAGAACGAAGTATTGAAATATAATACATATACATACTTTTTTTTTGTAAATACATACTTATAATACATAGGAAACACCCAGACTAAAGACAAATACAAATGTTCATCACACAAATATTTGCCTTCCGCGGGAATCGAACCCACGACACCTGGCATCGCAGTCAGTTACACTAACCACTAGACCAACGGTGCAGTCAAAATTACATCTACGTTTTATTCGAGTTATACCATTGAGAGTTTTCACAGTGTGGTTTTTTTAATATTATAAAAAACATTCTTTAGAATTCTTTCTTACGTAGTGACAACGTAGAACTTACTAATATAGAGCCAGTATAATGTTTTCAGATAAAATCGAGCGTCGTAAGGTGAAGGCATTCTTCCAGCTGACTAAGGAGAACGAGTTTGTCTACGCTTTGGGCGGAGTCATTAGACTCAACATGTCCTTGCCACTGAACTACATCAGTCTTTGTACTACATATCTTGTTATATCTATACAGTTCTCTAAGTTTTTTGATTAATAGGATGGTTTTAATTATTTTTTACTATATTTATTTATTTAAGCTTCTTACACACAGAATGTATAACGGCGGACTTAATGCCAACGGCATTCTTTACCTGTCAACCGGGTGATGCAGAGTTTAACCACAGTAGGTGCATGATAGCAGATAGTAAATGTAATAAAATTGTTAATACTAATATTGAATATTTTACTAAATAAGACCACAACAATACACATATGTATGTATAAATATAATGATAAACATACATAAAAATCATACTATAGTACTACATTATAACACATAAATATATATGTATATATATATAAAACAATAAATGTAAACTATTGGATTGATTTTGCCAATTTATCCATGAAAAGTGTCCGAACCTTTACCTTGAACGTGCTTCGGTTAGTGGCCATCCTGATTTTCAGAGGGAGGGCATTCCAGAGTAATATAGATTGGACAGGAAAAGAGGAGTGGATGAAACCGGATTTATGAGAAGGACAGGCAAGAAGGAGATTGTTGGAGGAGCGAAGAGGTCTTTCGTGTAAAGAGCAGAGATATTTAAATTGGGAGGTCAAATATGTATTACTATTGTATACTATAGGCTACGAGCCCATTCGACCCTAAAGATTTGACCCTGCATTAAAATTTTTATTATACTATATTATTTCATACTATGTTTTAAAATATTTAAAAAATAATTGTTTCATGTTTATTACCTTTTTATTTATCACATTAAGCGATGACGAAACTTATAACGCATATGGTCCGTAAAAGTTTAACTATACTTTTCCTAGGATAGGTAATAATATTTTCGTGAGGTATGCACGCACTATAATAAATTAAAAGAGGTGTTTTTATTACATTTATCGATCATACAATAAACAATTATATCGAATACCAACCATATTACAATTTCAAACATAAAAATAAAAATTTGTACAAGCCCAAACACATAAATTTCTAGAATTTTTGCTTTATACGTCAATTTACAGCTTGTAGTCTTGTGTCTTGTCTAGCAAACCGTATGTTGCGGACGTAATTGTAAATCGTTGTTCATTAGATCCCTTGTGATACTGAACGTATAGCATGAGAATCGCTTAGAATAGCAGTTATAATAAAGTGGAACACGTTTTCATTGTACACATTTTCCAGCCCTAAATTTTACTTGTTTTTAGAAGTTTACTAAGCTTTTAATGAATATTCAACGGCAAATTTAATGATATTATTATTGTCCTCGTTTCCTCAGTGGACAAATAACTTTGCAACGATTAGTTTGAATGTCACCATGTTTGCGTCAAATATTTACATCTCCGACGCCCGTTTTTGAAACGAAAATGTCATTAGGATCCTTTTCATTGTTATGCAGGGTAAAATAGGTCTACAAATTGGACAAAACATGCTCTCTTGATTAACTTTCACAAGTACTTGGAATTGTGATAAAAATAAATTGAATATCAATACGTTTCAGATTAATCCTAAAAATATAAAGAAAATGGATTGAATAGTTATAAAAATTTAATACTATGAATAGAGGTTAGATAGTAAGGTGATCGCTTTTCTATCTCATCTCGTTGGGTTGATGAAAATGTGACTTAGCGAAATTTCCATTTGCGTCTGCAAATTTTCAACATAATCGTTCGAGATTTTGGTTATAAAGCGAACGAAAGGCCGGTTTTGAGGTAAAGAAAGAAAGCGAGATAACATTCAGCTTTATTACTCGCCTTTCGTCTCTTGAATTCAAGGTTGATGTAAATGAACGTAGAGACTTGCTTTTTTATCTCAAGAGTAACTTGAACGTTGAAGGAGTTTTGGGTAATAACAAGACATTATGTAAGGTTTATTATACTCCGACCGAGTAGGTATATTTTTAGAATGGTGTAGAGCTATAATTAAATCCCTAAGTAATTTTATGTAACAAGCTTTCATTGATATCTAATATATGCAAGTAGCATAAATGCTGATAGAATAGAATAGAAAGGATTAAAGATGTATGGGATTGACATAAGCTAACAAAAATGTTGGCGTTCTGTTCTCTCACTATAGGAACTTCTTAAATGAGTTTCATGCCAGATACTGTAATAATATGTACAACCAAAACTTACATGAACACTCATATAGTGATAAGAGAACACAGGTTGTAAGACTAACATTTTATTTAAATCAATCATTAAAGGGGCTTCAACATGACTACATACCTTTTCATTTTAGACTGCCCTTTAATAATACTAATGTGGATGTTGCAATAATATTAAATAACAATTACCAACTAAAATTATAATACCTACTAGATTATAATGACATGAAATAGATTCTAATACTATTAAAATTATTAAATATGTTATTCATAAGAAGTGTCTTTGACAGTCCAAATTTATAACATTAATATAACGATAGTTGTCCCAAGTTCGGTTGTAAATATGCCTATAAAATCCTGGCGTTTCATTGGAAAAACTGCCACCTAATTCATGAAAAAAACTTCACGTTTTAGTATCTATAAATGTTAAGGATGTGTTTATTAGCTGATAAGCAATAAAGTCTTTAGTCGTAAATCAATATTTTTATTACTTTAGCGTAATATTATCTAAACGTTCGTTTTTCACGTTTGAAAATGCAACTTGATGATTAAATGATTACTGATAAATTTATTAGTAGCTGTTACAATCAATGTAACCACTGCTGAATGAGGTCTCATAAGCAATATTGTGTGTTATTTGCCGTAATTACGATTGGCGTTTCAGGTTTTGACTAAAACACCAGTAGGTAACCGGGTAGGTACGTACTTTTATTACTTTTTTAAATTCTTATTTAAATAAAAATGTACTTTCGAAGTTTACTTTGAATCTTTTTGACTTATGGCGAAGGCGAATACCGTTTGGAAAATCTGGACTTTTAAAGAATAGCCTAAAATTGCCACTTTTTCAGTGAGACAGTAGCGGACTACGGTATTATTAGTATTTGACCGCAAACTTTATGTAAGTAAGATTAAATAGATGTTAGAAATAAAATCCATTTACACCCTTAAGTGGCGATAAATTTTATTGCCCTAGGGCCGCCGCTAGATGGCGTTGGCAACTTTGACGCGGAAACTTAACTGCTTAGGGTAAAAGATAAGCCTAAAGGACCCAAGGGAAAGATTTTACTGGAGAGTTTTTGCGCATTTAGATATATAGATATTTTTTTTAATAGTACCTACAGGAAGTTAGCCCAGATATAATGGACACCTTTTAGTGCCAAGTTAATACGATTTTTGACCATAACAATTAGGTAAAAATAATTACTTAATACAAACAAAGCCTATAGCAATCATAAATTTATTTTTTTAATTTTAATTTAAACAAAGTAAAATTTTAGCAGCGTTGCTTGTAATTTTATAAGTATGAGTAGACCGAAAATTTGGTCTGTCTAGATCTAGTTAACAAGGCTTAATAATTATTCAATAGCATGCAAATTAATTATTTACTAAAATTAATTCGTTATTAATTATGTAGCATTTAGTTTAGAATGCTTGCAACTTGTTTCAGTTAAAATAAGCATCGTTATTTGAGGTACTCATAACTCGTTCACTTACTGTCATGATCCCTTTATCGATCAATGGGCTAAGCAACAAAGGGTGCGACTGGCCTGTGAATGAGTGACCGCACAGTGCTGTCTGATCTAAGCGTCTCCGTGTTTTGAAAGGCATGCTTAGAGTCGGTTTCGGCTGTCACTATGTTGAAAACAGTCTTTAGGTCAAGTCGTATGCTTCTATAATACAATATAGGCGACCTGAACAAATCCTTATACTAGGTTGATCACTAACTAGACAAATACAGTATTTGTCTAGTTAGTGATCAACTGTTGTATTGTTTGTATGTTATGATCTCTCCTTCCTCATACAAACCCATATATCACATGCAAATGCAAAACAATTTCTTATCATGCATTGACTCAATATCTCTGGGAGGAGTCTGTTTTCGGCACGTTTTGCCTTTGTCCGAATTATGTGAGCTATTATCATTAGTCGCAGATGACGAACTCAACTTGTCATATCTTTTATATAGAACGCCTTTGTGACGTAATGGGTTTAGTGCCGCCTTCAAAAACCATGCGGATAAAAATCTGATATCGTTTTATATAAGAGAAGATTTAGGTGAATTATAGCGTTTGTGATATAGATTTAAAATATTAATGGAAGCGTTTTTAATATCCTCAAGTAATTTTTTACTAGGCCTATTTTTATAGGTACTTACTTTGTTAAAATATATTAAACTCATACTTTATATATATCATTACTACTGTTGATGTGTATATAAATAAATATATTATTAATAAATGAAATTATAAACACTATTTCCATCATTATCAGAATAAAGACATCTATTGCATAGGTTACCTAAGTGAGGCTTTGACATAATCGCCACACATTTATACAGGCAATTTATTAATAAAATAATCGCAGTGATGATGACTCCTGTCTTTTTGTAAGCTCGTAGCTTACAAAAAGACAGGAGTCGTTACATGACAGAATATCTTTTTCACAAAAGAAACTTGTACTTTATAAATTTGCTTAATACTAAATTGAATTAAAACTTTATGATTCACTGGCTTTCCGCGGCGTGGTTTCACCCGCATTTTTGCTTACTGCTCTGCTCCCGTCACCAGTAGCGTGATATTACATAGCCTTCCTTGAGAACTGGACTATCATACGCAAAAAGAATCCGAGTGGTAGTTCCAGAGATTAGCGCGTTCAAACAAACAAACAAGCAAATTCGTCCGCTTTATATAATAGTATAGAGTACAGTGATATTAAAATCACAAAAAAGCACTAGAAGTAAAAATCCATATAAAAATGCTGCACTGTAGCCTTTTTTACGACGTTTTTCTTAATTTCCTAATTAAAAATATACATTTCCCTTTAGTATCCATTTTACCATTTCTTAAAACAATCTCAGACTGTGGTTCCCTTCGTTCGTTGGTTAAGAGCCCAATAGTACCTTTATTCACGTCAACTTAATTGGCAATTAGTGTGCCCAATTCTGTTTACGATATCTATACAAGAGCCCTGTTTGTTTAGCAAAAGCGTACTGCGTAGAATACCAATGAGATTAAAAAATAATTTGATTTTTATATTTATCTTCAGTTCATCTTCGTTACACGTAATGTTTGATTACCTTATTTTGGGATTGAGCAATTTAGAAATAACATTTTCATATATAATATTCTTTATTGCATACCACATATTGCAAAGCAAGACCAAAATTAGACAGTGATTTTGTGCTATTGATACATAACATTTTTATTGATTAATAATGAATAAAGGATTCAGAAATTAAATTGTGTTCGCTATTGGGTTCACACAATTTAATTATGTTTTCAAACTTCAAAAATAAATAGAATCAGTGGCTGCCCTCGATCTGATTCCAATCTCAGCATTACTTATTAAGATACGCCAAATACATGCCTACATAACGCGTTTCTTCTTAAAATGATATAAACCTGCAATAAATTCAGTGAACATACTATAATGGGGTGCAAGTTCAACATGTTCCAAAGCCAGGACATTTACAATGAAATATGCAGACGGCTTCGGAACACTTAGAATCTGGGCAGATGTTACTTGGGGTCACGAGGGATTCGCTCGCGATCAGCCACCGTGTAACTATGTAAGACTGCGGCCAGATTTGTATTATGATGTTGGTAAAGATATCGGATCTGATAAGGAAATCCTATCGTTATCTTAACTGTGGAACTAGTTAGGTACCCGTCACGGCAAGTAGATACAAATGAGACCGAAAGTTATATTTCCTTCCTTCACATTTGATTTACAGTGAACAAAAGTGAGTTATTCCGTTCGGATCAACTGTATCTGATCCCCTGGGGATCAGTTTATTTTATTATAATATATTCTATAGGAAAACAACATGAGCAGGCTTGAATTTGTAAAAAGAATTGAAATCGTAGTGGAGGAGCAAGCGTAGTATCAATGTCTCTATGTATGAGATGTTTTCACCCCGCAGTGAAAATATAATGGGCTGCGACGACGAATTCACAGTTTTGGATTGAAAATGCAAACATAAAGTAAAAGAGAATGAATATGAAATAAAAAGGATTTTATTCGAAGTAGAAAAATAATGAGATACATTTTTCATGTAATGCTTTGTAATTTGTACAATACGAATAACAACTTTATGAGAAATATGACACGCAGGATCTTTTCCAATACTTTTTGTTACTTTTAACTCCACACAATGATTTATAAAAGAAAATTAAATAAAATAGTTATTTATGCCTAAGGTGGATTTAAAAAAATCGATAAACGAACTGTTATATACCCAATATGTACATAGAAATGCCAACCGCGACTTGCTCATTATCGCAAGTCAGCATATTGTAGTCTTTATTATACAGTGAAGACCAAGAGAACCTCAGTCTGCGCTGAACTCTTGAACCGTGTCGTAACGCTTGCGGTCTGACCCTAGTTTCTGTAATTATCGTAATAAACGTCCTTTAAATCTAAAAAGTGTTTTTTAAAAAGTCTTTTGAAAGGGTCCCTATAACATTTGGTGGCAGCGGTGGGATACGAAAATCCCCAGTGCTAATACGCGGTGTGAAAGTGTTTCCTATATAATAACCGAAACCTCGCTGTATCCAGAATTCTCGTGTTTTATTAAAGCTTTCGCCGTGCAGTGCAGACTCATTTACCTGAAAGAATAGAAACAAAATCGTTATACTTACCTGTGAAGTGCTAAAAGTGTACTTACCGTTCATCATCCAACTGCAAGCATCCATACGTATCGACTAGTGTATCTCGCCAATCATCGTATCCGAATTCCTAAATCCAGTCCTGGTGCCTAAAATCAGGCAGCCTTGGGCTACTCGCAGCCGTCGCGCCGCCCGTTTCCTGTGTCGCAGACGTGCTTATCGCATTGGAATGTATTCTCCGCTCGGACTCGCCGTTATCGTCTTCGCCTACGCAACTTTGTGAGTCTTTGGTCATTGTTTAAGAACAACAGGCATTATATTAAATCTTTGCATTGTTCATTATACTATTCGATTCCCTTTTTAAAAAACTACTAAACTACATCATATTTAATCTAACGCCTGTAATATTTTATGAATTGAATGTCAACTTAACTATAACTTATCCTACTGTTTATTTAGATTCTTTGTACTGTGTGTGTAATAATACTTTACTCTTGAATATTTTGTACTGATCGTGGTAACATTTAAACAATCATGTCTAAATCCGAAACCAAAATAAATGTCGATATACCTATAACAAGCGATAAAAATCCATCGCCTAATGTTGCCCAATCAGATCCTAAGCCAAATAAAGCCAAACAAGGGGTGTCAGAAACCCCGGTGTTCGAAATCAATACCCTTCTAAAATTTGTAAAACCATATAATGGCGATAGGGAAACCCTGAACGCCTTTATAGTTAACTGTAATAATGCTTATGAGATGGCAACCGAATTTCAAAAACCTATGATATTTAAATATATTTTATGCCAGTTCAAGCCGAAACCGCCTGCTCTATTAAAGATTTTAATAACTGGGAACAATATTAAAAGAATTCCTTAAAACGCAATTCAGTGAGAGGAAACATTACTCACATTTACTTACCGAATTACAAGAGAGCAAACAAGGTTCCACTGAGAGCGTCGCCCAATACGCCTTACGCGTGGAGACGTCTCTATCGCAACTTTTAGTAGAAATCTCGATATCCAATACCAAACAGAAAGAATTAGCCGGTCGCATTGCAGCCATAGAAGACTTGGCCATGCACCATTTCCTTATGGGGTTAACCCCAAGAATTTCTAATATAGTTAGATGTAAATCGCTTAAGAACCTTAACGATGCTATCAACACAGCCGTATCAGAAGAACGTATCCAACAAAGTTTATATAAGCGCAATCCAAACCCTGAATATAAGGGTAAATCAGCTAATAACATACAAAGGTATTCTCAAAAATCTCCTCAGACTGTCCGACCACAAGTAAATGCCGACAGTACTATTTGCAGATACTGCAAGGCATACGGACACGACATTCGCGATTGTAAGAAACGCGAATATAATAATAATCGTTTCCAAAAATCTAATAATAACTCTTCAAAATCCGGTAATACTAGTTCCAACCATGCCCAACCACGCGTCAACTTTGCTTTCGAAAGCCCATCCGCATCTGAAGGACGCGATGAAGTAGACGCTAATCAACTAAACGACGATCACGATTTAAACAACCAAACGTCTTGTCAGGGTGTCGCACGAGACGTCTGTTAAAAGCCGACACCAAAACCACTGTTTCCGCTGTATCCGTTTTTGAGAGGATTACACGACAGGGTAACCAGCCCCAAAAGGGAACTTCCTTCAGAACCACTGTTTCCGCTGTATCCATTCCTAAAGGAATTACACAACAGGGTAACCAGCCCCAAAAAGGAAATTCCTTTAGAACCACTGTTTCCGCTGCATCCATTCATCAAGGAATTACACAACAGGGTAACCAGCCCCAAAAAGGAAATTCCTCTAGAACCACTGTTTCCGCTGCATCCATTCCTCAAGGAATTACACAACAGGGTAACCAGCCCCAAAAAGGACATTCCTCCAGAACCACTGTTTCCGCTGTATCCAATCCTAAAGGAATTACACAACATGGTAACCAGCCCCAAAAAGGAAATTCCATCAGAACCACTGTTTCCACTGTATCCATTTCTAAAGGAATTACACAACTGGGTAACCAGCCCCAAAAAGAAAATTCCTTCAGAACCACTGTTTCCGCTGTATCCAATCCTAAAGGAATTAAACAACAGAGTAACCAGCCTCAAAAGGAAAATTCTTTCAGAGCCGCTGTTTCCGCTGTATCCAATCCCAAAGGAATTACACAACAGGGTAACCAGTCCCAAAACGGAAATTCCTTTAGTACCTCTGTTTCCACCACTGTTCCCACTGTGTCGAAAATACAAACTCCTAAACCCAATCTTGATAACTTAGAAGTTTACGAAATCTCTATCGAACTAACCAGGTCACTCCCGCATATTGCCCTGAAAACCTCTGTATCTAATATTCCTCTAACCTTCCTCATTGATTCCGGTTCTGCTATATCGCTGCTCAAACAATCCTCTATTCAGATCCCTCCAAATATAACCAAGAAACCTGTAAACCTTAAAGGAATCGATGCTAGTGATCAACTAACACCAACCATAGGTCATTTCGAATTAAAATTAATACTACACAAACGTGAAGCAATAGCTCATAAATTTCATGTAGTTCAAAATATTAGCTTACCGTATGATGGTATCATAGGCTCCGACCTTCTTACGGCCTTTGGTTGCAATATCGATTATAATTCAGACACACTGAAGATAGGTACCTTGACGTTAGAACTTAGCTTCATGGATCCCTTCTATGTCATTCCACCTCGAACCGAAACGGTCATCGAATCGACAGTACAGAATCCCGAAATAAAAGAAGGTATAATAGTCGATCAACATATTTCTGATCAAGTTTTCGTTGCTAACTGCATCACTGCAGTCAAAGATAATAAACGTATCAATATTACTGTCGTGAACACATCAGAAAGCCCTATTACTATAAATTCTAATCTCCGGTTAAAAATTGAACCAATAGATATCAAGACGTGTATCTCTGAATCTATAATCTCACGTAACTCTTCAGACCGTACTAGAGAAGTACTAAATCAACTCAGGACTTCCCATTTAAACGATGAAGAGAAATCTGCCCTCTTTGAAATCTGTTCTAAGTATTCAGATATCTTCTACCTCCCGGGCGACAATCTTTCCTTTACAAATGCAATACAACATGAAATTCGTACAACAAGCTCTGTTCCTATACATACTAAGTCCTATCGATTCCCAGAATGCCACAAAAAGGAAGTGGATTCGCAAATCAATAAGATGATTGATCAGGGAATCATTAAACCCTCTGTCTCTCCCTGGTCAGCACCCATTTGGATAGTACCTAAGAAAATCGACGCCTCAGGGCAACGCAAATGGCGCATCGTAATAGACTATCGTAAATTAAACGATATTACAATCGGCGAAGTCTATCCTATCCCACAGATATCAGAAATTCTAGACCAATTAGGAAAAAGTAAATATTTCTCAACCCTCGATTTGACTTCAGGGTTCCACCAAGTAAGGGTAGCTCCTCAAGACGCAGAGAAAACTGCATTTTCCGTGCCTCAAGGCCATTTCCAATTTACACGTATGCCATTCGGCCTAAAAAATGCGCCTTCCACATTTCAAAAATTAATGAATACCTGCCTGTCTGGACTGCAAGGTATACGCTGTTTTGTTTATTTAGACGATATTGTCTGTTATTCCGTGGACATTCCCGGGCATGGTAATAGCCTCACTTCTATTTTCCAGAGACTTAGGTCTTTTAACCTCAAATTACAACCCGATAAATGCGAGTTTTTCCGCAAAGAAGTCGGCTATCTTGGGCACATCATAAGTGAAGAAGGGGTCAAACCAAACCCAGAAAAACTTAAAGCGGTGTCAGATTTTCCTATTCCTAAATCCGTCAAAGATATAAAATCTTTCTTAGGACTTGTCTCATACTATAGACGATTTATCCCTAACTTCTCCAAATTAGCCAAACCTCTAACGAGTCTCCTAAAGAAAGATACACAATTCCTCTGGCAAAACGAACAGCAATTTGCATTTGATTCTCTTAAAGAAAAACTAATCACAGCTCCTGTTCTAATTTATCCTGACTTCTCACAACCATTCGTCTTAACCTGCGACGCTTCTAACTATGCCATCTCTGCAATCCTTTCCCAAGGCGTTATAGGACAAGATCGTCCTATTGCATTCGCTTCCCGTACTCTGAACAAGGCAGAGTGCAATTACAGCGTTACCGAAAAAGAATGCCTTGCCATTATTTTCGGTACCAAAGCTTTCCGACCGTACTTATACGGCTACCGTTTCAAAATCGTAACTGATCATAAGCCATTGCAATGGCTTTTTAATTGCAAAGACCCTGGTTCCAGACTCGTCCGATGGCGATTAAAACTCGAGGAATTTGACTATGAAATTCAATATAAAAAGGGCAAAACAAATGTCAACGCCGATGCCTTATCGCGTTTTCCTGTCAACCCTATCCAAAGAACAAATGTACCCAGTAATCCGGGTACTGGCCCTTATCAAAACCCTAGTCCATACAATGTTGATAGAGACCTGATGGACCTTTTTAACTCACCATCATCTTTCGACCTTAACGAGATCGAACCATTCAATCCTGACGACGACGACTCTGAAACCGAATCACAACCAATTCCTTCGAACTTACCTTTCGAGATAACTGAACTACCACTAGGTGAAGGCTCTGCTCCTCCTGTAAATGAAAATGATTACTTACCTCTTGATCCTCCAACTGACCCACTAACCAACCTTAGTCCCAATCCTGGATCGCCGTCTAGTGACTACACCATATTCCTGAAATCAATTGCAAATAAAAATACAACTTACGATACCATAATTATAGAGCATAACGAAAGCTTACTTAAGTCTACTTCTAAAATAATCATCGTACCTACATCAATTGATCTTGATGAATCTAACCCTTATGTCCAAGAAATCGTTAGTAACATTGAGAACGCCACTGACATACTCAATAAAGAAAGAGAATTACATACCTCCCAACGAATCATGTCAGGTAACAAAGTCTATTATCTCCTGTTCACAAAAGTAAACCACTTCGATGAAGCAACTTATCCCGAAATTTTCAAGACATTAACAAGTGTTAAAAATGAAATCCTAGTCATCGAAAACAGTAACGAAGTTGCAATTTCCGACTTTAAAAACCCATTTGAAAACATTCCTTTATTAAAATATATAACATGCTTACCTTTCTATTTCATGGAACATCTATAAAAATTAATGTATATCATAATAAAATAATATACCCTTCTCCCACTGAAATCAAAAATATCCTGCATGACAATCATGATATCCCAATTGCAGGACATCTAGGATCTACTCGTATGTATAATAGGATCAAGGAATCTTATTATTGGAAAGGGATGCGCAGTGACATAGAATCCTATGTAAAACAGTGTAAAGCCTGTCAAGAAAACAAAGCCTTAAGAAAGGTCAATCGTAGTCCTATGCAAATAACAAGTACGTCTACTGCTCCCTGTCAACGCATTGCCATGGATATCGTAGGACCTCTTCCAGAAGCCGGCAATGCCAAACTAAAATATATCCTTACCATACAAGATGACCTTACCAAATTTTCCACTGGTTATCCTCTCAGAACTATTACAGCAGAAGAAACAAGTGAATGCTTAATACACTTCATATCCATCTTTGGCATTCCTAAAACTATACTTACGGATCAAAGTACAAACTTTACCGCCGAATTATTTAAGAAAACATGTGAATTCCTTAAAATCAAACAGTTGTGGTCCTCTCCTTATCATCCCCAAACTCAAGGTGCTCTTGAAAGAAGCCACTCGACCTTGAAGGAATATCTTAAATCATACGTCAATGAAGACCAGACTAACTGGCCTCGATATGTTTATACCGCTATGTTGGCATATAACTGTTCAATTCACTGCACCACACATTATTCTCCTTACGAACTTATGTTTGGTCACAAACCATATATACCAAATTCAGTATTCAATGAAAATACTAGTGTTACATATCCCGAATATGTCAAAATGCTCCAGAACCGTCTGAAACACACTCGAGAGAAGGCTCTGGAATACATTCAACAATCCAAAGTCAATTTAAAGAACTATTATGACACTCGTAGTCGAGTAGTACAGTACAAAACTGGTGACTATGTCTATCTTAAAAATCACCTCAGATCACGTAAAGCTCTATCACCAATTTGGAAAGGACCTTACAAGGTGGTGAAAGTGCATGGTAACAATACGCTATCTTTACTGATTAATAGACGTCACGTTCGACACCACTTTGACGAGGTCAAACTAGCCGAACAGCATAACGAAGCTTAAAATATAGATATAAAATATTAAGTACTTATGTACAAATCATAATCTACATAATATATGTAGGTATACCTTAAGCATAAGAATTAGAGATAGGACAACGTTAGATTAGTATTATTAATAGTATAGATAAATACAACAGGAGACATAAATAGGTAATATTAACAGAACTTCGTAATTACTTACAGCGCTATTACAAGAAGTCAAGCAACCTATGTAAAACCCATCCCAATGAGCTCAGGCCTTTACTTTGACCACTTGGGAGAACTAAAAATTTACCGTAGCCAGCTGGACGTGCTGATGCCATTGGATATCTCGAACTTTGGTACCCATATTCAAAACATTGAATCTACAATAACTAAGTCCAAGGACTTGTTTGAAAAGTCACCCATATTAGACAGATCAGCACCAGAACACATGTTAGAACCCCTAATTGCTCGACACCGTGACGTTAAAAAGGAATACGCATCCATTTCTTACCTAATAGAGAATAGATCCAAACGCAGTGCTTGGATAGGTGGTATGGGCACTGTGTTAAAGACAATTTTTGGAACTCTAGACGAAGATGACGGATTGAGGTATGATGAAGCCTTAGAATCAGTACAGAATAACCAAGTGAAGTTAGCTTCGTTGATGAAAGAAAACATTCTTGTGTTAACCTCTACTATTGTATCATATAATAACACGCTAAACAAAATTAAATCCAATGAAAACTTGTTATCAAAGGCCATCGACAACCTTTCGGTAGAATTACAGAATATCTCGTCCTCGATGAACGAACTACACTTACAAACATTTACTAATATAATTTTAGACAGATTATCAACCTCAATATTTACTTTATCATGCCAATTAGAAGACATCACAAACGCTATCTTGATTAGCAGTCAAAATATTCTGCATCCTGCTGTTATAACACCATTTGAACTCTACCGAGAACTTGTCGACAACCATAGACACTTACCTAATGATATCGAATTACCTATACCATTGGAACTGAATCATATGCACAATTTACTTAATGTTTCCAAATTAGTTTGTTATTTTTCCAATGGAAAAATAATATTTGTGTTACAAATTCCATTAGTTCATGTTAACAAGCTCACTCTGTTTCATGTATTCGCTTTACCTATACCGCATAATGTTAGGAAACCAGATTCCTTCAGTTTTATTGTACCAGACACTAAATATATTGCAATGACCAAAGACAAAACTCAATATTGTATTTTACAAGACTTAAAACTATGTCAAACAGTATCTTCCGAAACGTTCATATGTGAAATAACAAGTGTTTTCAACAGTGACGCGAAACCAACCTGTGAAAGTGAATTAATTTCAAAAGTTATTAACGAAGTTCCAAAACAGTGTAAAACTATGCTAGTTTATGGTAATTTAGATATATGGAAAATTTTATCCAATAATCAGTGGCTTTTTATACAATCAGAACCTACAAAAGTATCGTTGGACTGCCCGAATTTAGGGCCATCTGAAATTAATATAAATGGTACAGGAATATTAACTATTCCAACTGGTTGTACGGGCTACTGTAAATCCACTATCCTGAATTCAAGGAATAATGTAATCAACATAACAGCTCCAATAGTAATGTCAGAATTTAGTCTCATAAATGATTCCTGTTGTAACATAGATGTATTCAATAAGTATAAAAATAATGTATCTCCTGTTTATCTCCAAAACATCGATTTAGATAACATAAATACAAATAAAGATATCTTAACCAATTCCATTAATAAATTAGACAAAATTATAGAAACACCGCACATAGTTAAATATGGGATACGTTATTCTAGCTTAAGTTTATTTACTATTTTTATTGTCATAACTTTAATTGCTTGTAATCTCTATTATTATTGTAAATCAGACAGCAAGCGCATACAATCATTATTTTGTAAAACTCAATCGGCAACTAGCAATGTCAATAATATTGAATTAGGTGAAATCTCAGTATCTAGCTCTGATACAATGGAGGAAACCCCACAACCAAATATTAGAAGTCAGTTCTAAAATATAGTTTTTAAATGAACTTAGATTCTTTATAAAACGCTAAGTTCATTCTTAAAGGGGGAGGTGTTATATACCCAATATGTACATAGAAATGCCAACCGCGACTTGATCATTATCGCAAGTCAGCATATTGTAGTCTTTATTATACAGTGAAGACCAAGAGAACCTCAGTCTGCGCTGAACTCTTGAACCGTGTCGTAACGCTTGCGGTCTGACCCTAGTTTCTGTAATTATCGTAATAAACGTCCTTCAAATCTAAAAAGTGTTTTTTAAAAAGTCTTTTGAAAGGGTCCCTATAACAGAACATACACGTAAACTATTATCCCTTTCTAATATTATTTACTTTATTTTCGGGATGATCCAAACATAGCTTTTCGGTTTAAAGATCTTTATTTCTCAAAGAACATTACATTGTTCACTTAAAGAGAAACTTAACTAATTTACATTAGGTTATTTTTAAACAGGCGTTAAGACTAAATATTATATGTAGTAATTTTGACAATTATAATTGTTAATAACAACATAAACAAACATTAATTATTATCTAATAGATGTAGTTTTAATCTTTTCTTAAATATGGGTAACGATGCAGATTCTTTAACAGTTTTCGCTAATTTGTTGTATAGCCTTACTCCCTCAAATTGGATATTTTTCTTACCGTATAAAGTTCTAACTGATGACACTTCTAAATTATCTTTGTTTCGTGTGTTATACTTGTGTGATTTTTGTTTAAATGATAGTTGTGTATGTGTGTTAGTGGTTAATATTTTCCTTATAGTTAGGCATGTGTGATAAGTATATAATTGTTCCAAGTTAAATAATTTAGTTTTTTTATACAGTTCTACTGTTGGCGTTAGATATTTTTAATTAAAAAGCACTTTAATTACTTTATTTTGTGTTCGTTGGAGATATTGTAAATTTGTTTTTGTTGCTTGGCCCCACACCTGGATTAGGTACTCTAGATGAAGCTTAACTAAAGTATGCCTTATGTTATATGGTACACATTTCACAATGTTACGTAGTGCACCGGTGAGTGGTATTATTTTGGATTTTATGTAGTCAATATGTGGTTTGAAAGTGAGTCTATTATCCAAAATTAAACCTAAATATTTCTCTTGATTTGATTTTTTTAAATTTTGATTGTTTATTATAAGGTTTGGATAACTCGAAATTTTCTTATTTTTTGCTGAAAAAATGATGTATGAGGATTTACTAACATTAATTGATAAAAGATTTTGTCTAAGCCAGATATCTAATAGGTGGAGATCTTTTGAGTTTCATGTACGATATTAGTGATGGAATTACCATAATAAAAAAGACACGTATCATCTGCGTACAGTGATATATGTCCAGTCAGTCCAGCAGTTCTTATATCGTTTATATATATAAGAAATAACAGCGATCCTAGGACTGATCCCTGGGGCACGCCGCACAGTACTTTAGTTGGTTCACTTGCATAGTTATCAAGTTTAACTATCTGTTGCCTGTCAGTAAGATATGATTTAAATATTTGCAGGGCTTTTGAAGCAATACCGATGCTCTCTAGCTTATTTAGCAGTATAGAATGACTAACTGTATCAAAGGCTTTTTTTTAGTCAATAAATACACCTAATACTATTAATTTTTTATCAATGCTATCTTTTATTTTAGTAACTAAATCAATCGTAGCTGAAAGTGTGTTTGAGTGGGGTCTAAATCCATATTGATGTTTGTAAAGAAAATCTATATTTTTTAAATGAATCGAGAATATAACACCTTTTCGAAAATTTTTGAAATGACTGGCAATACAGATATGGGTCGGTAGTTCCCAGGATCAGTCCTATCTGCAGCCTTATATATAGGAGTCACTTTTGCTATTTTTAGACTTTCTGGAAATACACCGCTGTCGAGACATTTATTAACACAATTAGTTAGATTAGTAACAATTAAGGTTTTAATACATTTGAGACTCTTTGTGGTTATTCCATCGATTCCACAGCTGGTATTGTGGTCTAAATTGTCTTAAATTTTAGTAATTTCATCATTAGTACAGTGTTCGAAATTTGTGAGTAATGTATGTGTGTGTCCCGTAGTTGTTGACGTTGTTTGAGGATTAGGGTAGTTTTTTTTTGTAGATTGTGAGCCAAGATCAAACCTATTGTAGCAAAGTATGTGTTAAAGGTGTTACAAATTTCAGTGCCATTAGTTATTACCTTGTTATCAATGATAAGTTTTGGAAGAGTACATCTATCGTCTATCTTATTTTTAGCTAAAGTGTTGATCAGCTTCCACATTTTCTTTGGGTCCTTGTCACATTTTGAAAAAGCATCGTAGTAGTATTTCTTCTTATCTTCTTTCATCTGTCTGTCTACTCTTATATTTGCAGCTTTATGTTTTAATTGAAGTTCTTCGTTTGCCGTATCCGTAATATATTTATACCATAGTTGATTTCTTTCATTAATGTAGTTAATTATTGTTTTGTTGATCCAGTCTTTTTGCGGTAAGATTAATATTTTATATTTCTGTATTTTAGAGTCTTCTAATGTTTTTTGTAGATACTTTTCGATATTATCATAGTTATTTTAGTTTTTGGTTAAGCAATTTTTAAGAGTATTTTTTTATAGTGCTGTGTAATCTATGGCCTTATATTGGGTTTTGCGTAATAAGGTTTGCTTGTATTTTTTTTATTTCGACGTAGATTTGTTTATGGTCTGAAAGCGTAGATTCTATAATAGCCATATGGATGTTTGTATTTTGAATATTTGTACAGGTATGATCAATAATGCTCTTTGTATGTATAGTCTGTCGCGTACAGTAATCTTCATTAATGTTATTTAGTATATAATATCCTGCTTCTTGTATTATATCAGTGTAGTCGGCATTTCTGCGATCATTTCGTAAAAGGTCGATGTTAAAGTCGCCAAATATAATCGTTTTATTTCGTTCCTTTTATAGGTATAGTGTATACATATTCAGAAATTAATTTAGGCTAGTATTGGGGGGCTTATAAATCAAACCAATAGTTAACGAGTGTTTAATTAAATTAATCCATAATAAATTATTGCCGTGAGCGTATCGTTCCTCTTTTACATGGAACTGGATGCTTTTATGTATATACATAGATACACCGCCTCCTATGCCATCCTTTCTAATGTTAAATATATGTATATAATTTGGTATTTCAAGTATCTCTGCATCGATTTTGGATTTAATCCATGTTTCGGTTAACAAAACAATGTGAATAATATAACCAAACCCCTTCAAAATACATTTTTATTCATCAAGCTTGCCTGGTTTAACTAAGCTACGAACATTACAGTAAAACATTCTTAACGCCGAGGTAGATAAACAAACATCGTAATAAGTATCAACATGTTGGTAAGTTACATTATCTAATGTTGCGGTGACAATGTTCGCTTGTTGTTTTGATTGTAGTTTTTTGATGTACTTTTAATAATTTTTGGTATACCCTGAATATATTTTATAACGAGGTCCGTTTCACCTTTATCTATACGTTGCAATAATTCAGTGCGTAATTCTTTAAAGTACTTTATTTGCATGGGTGTTTGGTCCGGGAACATACGAACATTATTGTTTTGGAGGCTTGATTTGCTACGGAGTATATGAATAACAGTGTCTTTTTGTTCAAATCACACTTATATATGTCTAGTTATGTCCGAGTTGTATTTTCCCAGACGTATGCATTTTATGGGAGAAGGGCATTCCTTGTATATTGTACGAATTAAAGTAATTACTTGATTTGTGTCGTAGTCTCGTCGCGTAGTCCAGTTTTTATCATTTAGTTCAGCTGGTATACCCCCAACTATGAGATTGTGTTGTCGCTTGGAGCGTTCTTGTATTTCTAAGGCCATGTACTCATAGTCACAGTGCAGTATATGTTTGTTTATAGAATCAGGTTTGCAATTTTGAATAGTAAAATCATTTTTTAGGGTACTTATCTTTTTTTGAATTTCACAGTTTTGAGTTTTAAGGTCTTCTAGTTCTTTTTTCATGTGGTTCTGTTCTGTAGCTTTTATATTTATTTAATACATCCGTCAAAAGTAATCACTTTAATTTTACGTTTTGTATACTTCGAAAATAAAATAAGAGGCCGCGTATCAGGTTGTTTTGTTTTGATCTATATTATATTTTGATATGAAAACATAATACAATATCTTAATCTAGTAATCTCACTTTAGAATTTTAAATTTATATTGAGAGACATTAGCATTATTACTAAATAAACAAGGAATTCTGAAAATAACTAGGGATGAGAGTTTCACCACATTACCATAGAAATACAAAAAACTACACATCTGTCACTTCATGTCAAGTTTCAACCTTAATCCTTTATTACGTCTTCTTCATGTTTTAAACATTTTATTCTAAAAGTTTCCATTATGTATACAGCATTTTTATCATATATTACTCTTAAGTATTTTCCAAGACTTAAAATGATAGGCAGGCAATTCTGTGGCGCCTAAGTGAACATTTTTCAGTGAATTTTAATGAGGTTCCACTCCGTTCTGACCTAACCCTTTCACGGTCGAATAGCATTCTTTTGATCTACAATTGGTTGGTACCTCTCCGACGTAAGTAAATCGAATTATGAATATAATTTGTATTCTGAATGAATAATTGGATCGTTAAAGTCAGCATTGAAAGTATTTCATTGAGTTCGTTGAGTGGTTTCTTGTTGGTTATGTAGGTATTATTATGTCGAAAGTAGTTAAGTATATATTTAACTTTTCGCAAAAACGTTTATCATATACATACGATTTCTTGACTAAACTTTGTATAATTTATTTTTGTACGCGCTTCAAAGATGCATATGTACAGAAAAATCTAGAATTGGTTTTCATTGTAATATTTCCCCTTTTAGCCTACAAAAGTGTGTAATCGTACATTATTACGTGAATAAAGAAATAATAACTACGTGAGGTGCCGATATAAATATATACTTATTATCAATTTCCACTATCTAATACGTTGGTCCTACCAGATCCACGCCGCTCGGCGCTCTTGACTTCACCATTCTGCATACCGCCGGAGACAGAAACTGATGGAGAAGAGATCGTAAGAGAGAAAGTGATGCAGAAAAAATAAAATACACTCAACAAACCGTTAAACTTTTAAGTCTATACACAACTTTCATAGAATGAGTTATGAAATTATTCTAATAGGTTAGCTTAAAATTCTGTTGATGTTTGCCCACACTCAACGAAAAGTTGTACAAACTTGCAGTGGACTGTACGACCACGCAAGAGTTTTAATTTGATTAACTGAATCTCGTAAAACTACCGCAACCTTATTAAAAGTTGGAGTTATAAATAAGCTTCTTTTAGGCGATGACATTAATACTGTTTGTTTGGGTTTTAGATCGACGTGTTTGGCTTTAAGTGTACAATACATAATGTACCTACATAAATTACATTACATTACATTTTAGTGTACATTACAGCACGTATTAGCAATACAAGCAATAAAAGTATATCAGTAAATATAGAAATTCGGTGTTAGTAGTTCGAGGACACAATCACATGGTTGTCGAAACCTTAACCTTTGGACATCCACATGGTACGAGTACCACTTACCATCAGTATGCTCGTGTGTAATCAAAGTTTTATAAAAATAATATAAATAAATCTAGTAATACCAGTCTGTTTTTTCTGTCGCACTGCAGAGCAAAGGCCTTTTCTCATATAGAGAAGGCATGATGCACCGCGCTTGCTCAAGGCGGGTTGACAATTTCTGAATCTTGATGTCTAGGTTTCATCACCATGTAATAAAAAGCTAGACTGTTATCATTAACACATTTTAAACTCCTAGCTAACACAATTTTTCTAGACAGAAAAGCTTTTAATATCACTTTACTCGATCTGGGGATCGAACTCAAGACTCAACTCTTGCAGTACATAGACAGTAGGACAAAGTCAGTAAAGATGCTTAACATAATTATATTAAACCAACTGTACCGTTCTTCCAAACCTAATTAAAACATGAGAGTAGCTAACCTGATTTCCGGTCGGATTCGTGCCTTTTGTCTCCTTTTTACCTGTATACCCGTCTCTTTCTAACATGTCACGTTACGTCACGTCCTCTTTCTTATGGTAGGACTTGCTATATAAAGCATGGCCCGCTGTGTTCTGATCATTGGCGTCTTGATTTTCCGTTGGAACGGTTGTGTCTTCGGCTAGACACTAGCCTCACACATACCGAAGTCTGTGCCTATAGATACGTGATTGTGTTTTATTTCATTAATAATATGTTAAGTCAGTTCAAAGTGGTAAGAATTTTACCTTACCTTTTTATCTACATCGGCGAACGACAAATCATGTAAGTGCTGAAAGTAACTACAACTATCTTTACTGAATATTATTTTTTTAATATTATAATATTTAATATTTCGTATCAGCGCCATTTTGCGCAAATTAACTACCTACGTAAAATTTAATGGTGTTACCATTCGTTTCTGTTTATTAAATGTAGTAAGTAGGTAGTTGAATATATTTAGATGGAAGTAAAAAGTATACCGTCTATCTTCACGGATCAACACGGAAAAGAAGAGTGAAACGAGTTCAACGCCGGCTTATTCCTCTAGTGCTGATATAATAGTAGGTCGACTACTGCCCAGTTTGGTTTTCAGCAGTGAATTCTAGAGGAATAAGTCACTACTCGAAGGCAACGGCGCGCGGCATAACCGTAAGTTTGGTGCATTACTTTCGAGATTTAACCATAATATATTTATTTTACACTTTTGAAATGCTTACATCGTTTATTCTCTCAAAGTATGACTGCATTATCTTGAATATAACTATCATAAAGGCGAAGCATGAAGTCATATGTTTAACCAATTATTTTCAGGATAAAATTAAAGTTATTTTAGACCTCTAGCTATCTATGGAAGAGCTCATGATGTCTATCCTCTCAGGTATGACTGCATCAACTTATTTGAATATAACTGTCATAAATCATACAATACGTTTAACGAGTCATTTTCAGGATAAATTCGTCTGATTGACATCAACTGAAATACGAATCTCGTATTTGACGAATTACTTTCAGGACTTTTATTTCAGACCCATAGCCTGACTATAAACTTTAACATAGTATCATAAAGCGGGTATATACTCTCCAACGGAGAAACCCGTAGATACATGTTACCCGAACCTTGGCTTGCTCGGTTGGGAACTTTTAGCCTATAATGCTATGATATATACGTACCTACTGCTTAATGTAAAGCTGAAAAGGTGAGTATAAGATGTGCAGATATACAGAAATAATACGCAACCAGGCTACAATACGAAATTGAATTTGAAGCGTTACAATGAGTCCACAAACAATGCAAGGAAAATGGCCTGCCGAGGAACACCTACCCTGCAGGATGACTTTAAGAGTTCAAAGTTACCCTCGCAGTTTCACGACTCAAATTCACGTACTCGTATAGCATACTGTACAAGAAAGCAAATGGGATATCTTCATCGATCTTGGATACCTATTCATTTCGCCGAACAGGCAGCAGTGACCCTGTACTATTTTGGAGACCCTGTACTAGTGCAGATCAGTTCCATTGCGGTTGCCAGTCGCCTTCTCAGCGAAGCGTCTATGGCTTTAATCCTCTAAACGAGAGAGAGAGAGAGAGATCCTGTACTAATGCAGATGAACACCACTGCCTTTGCCAGCCAGCCGCCTTCCCAGCGAAGCGATTATGGCTTAAATCCTCTGAAGCTGAATGAGAGAGGGAGAGAGTGAGGGATCCTGTACTAATGCAGGTGGGCACCACTGCGTTTGCCAGCTGCCTTCCCAGCGAAGCGATTATGGCTTGAATCCTCTACTACGAGAGAGAGAGAGAGAGAGAGAGAGAGAGAGATTCTGTACTAATGCAGATGGGCACCACTGCCTTTGCCAGCCGCCTTCCCAGCGAAGCGATTATGGCTTAAATCCTCTGAAGCTGAATGAGAGAGAGAGAGAGAGAGTGAGGGATCCTGTACTAATGCAGGTGAGCACCGCTGCGTTTGCCAGCCGCCTCCCCAGCGAAGCGATTATGGCTTGAATCCTCTACTTCGAGAGAGAGAGAGAGATTCTGTACTAATGCAGATGGGCACCACTGCCTATGCCAGCCGCCTTCCTAGCGAAGCGACTACGGCTTAAATCCTCTAAACTTGAAAGAGAGAGAGAGAGAGAGGTTCTGTACTAACGCAGATGGGCACCACAGAGTTTGCCAGCCGCCTTCCCAGCGAAGCGATATGGCCTTAATCCTCTAAACCTCAATGAAAGAGAGAGAGAGAGAGAGAGAGAGAGAGAGAGAGAGAGAGGAATCCTGTACTAATGCAGGTGGGCATCACTGCGTTTGCCAGCCGCCTTCCCAGCGAAGCGATATGGCTGAAATACTGTAAACCTGAATGAGAGAGAAAGAGAGGGATCTTGTACTAATGCAGATGGGCATCACTGCATTTGCCAGCCGCCTTCCCAGCGAAGCGATATGGCTTAAATCCTCTAAACCTCAATGAGAGAGAGAGAGAGAGAGAGAGAGGAATCCTGTACTAATGTAGGTGGGCATCACTGCGTTTGCCAGCCGCCTTCCCAGCGAAGCGACTATGGCTTAAATCCTCTAAACTTGAAAGAGAGAGAGATTCTGTACTAATGCAGATGGGCACCATAGAACTTGCCAGTCGCCTTCCCAGCGAAGCGATATGGCTGAAATACTGTAAACCTGAATGAGAGAGAAAGAGAGGGATCTTGTACTAATGCAGATGGGCATCACTGCATTTGCCAGCCGCCTTCCCAGCGAAGCGATATGGCTTAAATTCTCTAAACCTCAATAAGAGAGAGAGAGAGAGAGAGAGAGGAATCCTGTACTAATGCAGGTGGGCATCACTGCGTTTGCCAGCCGCCTTCCCAGCGAAGCGACTATGGCTTAAATCCTCTAAACTTGAAAGAGAGAGAGATTCTGTACTAATGCAGATGGGCACCATAGAACTTGCCAGTCGCCTTCCCAGCGAAGCGATATGGCTGAAATACTGTAAACCTGAATGAGAGAGAAAGAGAGGGATCTTGTACTAATGCAGATGGGCATTACTGCGTTTGCCAGCCGCCTTCCCAGCGAAGCGATTATGGCTTGAATCCTCTAAAATTAAAAGAGATTCTGTACTAATGCAGATGCACTGCGTTAGCCAGCCGTCTTCCCAGCGAAGCGATTGGCTTAAACCTTTTAAACTTGAAGTAGGAAAAGAGAGATCCTGTACTAATGCAGATCAACATCACTGCGGCTGCCAATCCGTCTACCCAGCAAAGCGATCATGGCAAAACTCCTGTAAACCTGAGAGGAAAGTATATGACCAGGAACTGCCATCTCTGCTAGGTAACCACTAAATGATGCATAATTATAGTAAATGCACAAGTAAATACACTCTCAATGGTCTATCGCTAGAGGCAAGGGCGTAGCTACCGCCATATCTGCTGTATCGATGGTACGCGGGCTCCGATTACAGAGGCAGAGTCGTGATGGCCAAGTAGATAACGCACCCACTTTTTAAACATGAGGTCGTAGATTCGAATCCGGGCAAGTACCAATGTGACTTTTTCAAGTCACGCGTAGGTACTTTCGAAGGGTATTCGTACATTATAGACTGACGGTGAAGGAAAACATTATGAGGAAACATGGATTTTTCCGAAATCGCCAATCCGCGTTGAGCAAGCGTAACGATTAATGCTCATGCCTTCTCTATATGAGAATAAGCGACTACTACAGGTTAACAATGGCAACTTATCACAAGGAAAGCATTTTGCCTTACAAGAAAAACTCACTTTGGCCGATTTTGTTTAAAACTAATCCCGAATACAAAGTAAACTTGCTGATCGGTCTTTTAACATTAAGAGCAACGCCTCAATGAACAATGAGATGCACTGTATAATTAATCAAGTATCAGAGTTATCTCCCGTTTTCCCACCGGGATCGGAGAACTCACTATCGTTCAATTAACCCAATGACGTTATACTCCTGTTATGTAGAATGGCAAGCCAAAGCTCACCGCCATACATTCTGAAAACTATACAAATATATTGCACACATTAAATCTACTAATGCTTCAGATTAGCTCGTATAACCTACTTTACCCAAAAAGCTAAGAATGCATACGCATTATTTTCTATCGTCAATTAAACTAAAGAATGCTTAAATAGATGTTACTACACTCGAAAAAATGCAATTCTCATCGAATTACATCGCTCTAATATACGCGTAACGAAAAGATGGATGATGAACGTGTTTGTTAACGCTTCGATCAAATCATTAACCTCAACATACTTAATCCTTTCATGGACAATATTGTAGACACAATAGATGCTCTACTGTCATCACGATATCCGTTTACTGTCCCGGAAAGTAAATAACTGTTAAGCTTTGCTCGTATCACAGGTGGCAGCTAACTATGCTATAGCCTAAACGGTAATGTGTCATGTGCTTACAGTTGCTTCTGTTCGCTTGTAGACATACCGATCGTATCGTACCGATCGTCGTACCGACCCTAATTCAGTCTGTACTCACCCATAAAAAGTACTTATCGCAAGATTCGTGTATCTCATATAATATATGTACTGGCGATTATTTCTAAGTGAACCTACCCTCGGTTATAAATATGATTGCAACCCCGTAACTTTCTCAATGATTAATATACTAAGACTGTTATAGTCTACTATCAAAAGGTGATACGGTGGACGCATTGGATTGAACAATGTTCTTTATCGACACTTGGACAGCTGCGTCATTTGAAACAATTAAGGTAGCATTAAACCCTTGACAACAATTGTCAAAAATTAATTTTAATTTATTAATGTATCAGGCCAATAAATATAACGCTAAAACCAATAAATGATCAGAATGATGTTCAGTACCTACTACTAATCCAAATATTGTGTCCAAACACACGCGTGCCTACCACGTGCAGAACTGCATACGGGATCCCGGACAAGCTAATAAAGGACTAGAGAACTCGCGATGTACGCTATGTCGATTCAGCTCATAATACACTGCTGTATTTTAACCAGACTCGAGGTATTCACTGGTAGTGTTACCATGGTGTACAATGTCTGAAGTGAGCTAAGCTCGTCATCAGAAATATCTAACAAGTACCAGTAGACACATCAACATATGTCTTCTCACTCCAAAAGCATAATGAATAATGTGTAATGTGTTTATGTATTGTTTCACCGCCAAAAAGCTAAGTCTAAATATCTACGATTTTTTTTTTTTTTTTTTTATCTATGAGTCTGATCCATAGCTGAATGACCTCAAATTTGACTTACCAAGATTACTGATTGAGTCTTGTAAGTGGGTACAAAGAAAAACTATGTCTAAATAAAATTCTAGTTACCGTTGCTTTGGTTTTCTATCTCTAACCCAAACATATGGTATAAACTGAGCTATCATCCAATTGTATAGTTGGTTCTGTGAGCCATACCTACCCGTGGTCAAGCCTTCAGAAGTCTGAAGCCAACCAACAACTAGGAACTAAGTACTCCTATTTGCCACTATCTTCGCTGAATGGGATACCGCACTTACCAGCAGTATTGTGTTACGTTCAATAAATTTTCAAAAATTCTTACTATGGTACTAAAACGGATTGAAAGTAAAACAGGATCGACCCACCGTTTAGAACTAAGGTCTAAAGCGAAATAGAAGCATCCGGTTTTAACAGTACTGCTATGACACAAAAACTGCAATTATTTCGATCTGAGTCAATCCCGTTTTGCCATTCGGTCACATGAATTATCTTCTCATGTCTATGACTAGATGGAACAGGTGTAACGTTTTGAATACCTGCCTGTAAATGGCAAAATTAAATGGTGGAGTGTATAAATTCTGATTGTTTCTACTGTCAATAACATTGTCAATATTGCATCTCTTCTCACATAATTTACATTATGTACACCTGAATGTTCTTGCTCACGTTTCATTATTCGTAAATCCAATTAGCACAAATAAAACACATTATGATTTATACTTACTAAGACATATGTTACCCTTTCTCAACATCATTAAACATATGTGATCACATTGACGTCCTCTTTCACCAGGCGATAACAAACAAATCTCATGTTTTAATTAGGTTTGGAAGAACGGTACAGTTGGTTTAATAGCAACGTTTTACCTGAAAATAAAACGTTTATTAAACATACTTACCTTCTTCCAAACCTAATATTTCTAAACTCTGCCTGGTGACACAAAACATTCGAGCCAATGATCAGAACACAGCGGGCCATGCTTTATATAGCAAGTCCTACCATAAGAAAGAGGACGTGACGTAACGTGACATGTTAGAAAGAGACGGGTATACAGGTAAAAAGGAGACAAAAGGCACGAATCCGACCGGAAATCAGGTTAGCTACTCTCATGTTTTAATTAGGTTTGGAAGAAGGTAAGTATGTTTAATAAACGTTTTATTTTCAGGTAAAACGTTGCTATTATACAATAAAACTATACATTTGTCTTTATAATATAAAAATATCTTTAGAACACATATTATAAAATTTCCAAATAATGATTCTACACACAGCTTTTAGCGCATTTCTTTGTGTTGAAAACGACCCTGTATTTAAAGGAAAATGTTTGTTTAACAGAACGTATTTCACTTTGTCTTCGTATTCTGTACACGAGACTTGGTGTGCATTATTAGTCTGTTTGTCAAGTCTGTACCTATATTATGCAAATCATACTAAAATAAGACTTGGTCTCTTGTGTACAAACACGACGCGTAATGTCACTAAGCCTGTATTTAAAAAATGTGTGATCCGTTTTGTGGCACTTCATTTTCAAAACGGTGACTGTGGAAAATATTCTATATTTGTATTAAAAAGAAAAGCGCAACCGACGGATAAGGATAGCTAAGGACGTCCACTGCTAGACATACGCTTACACCGAGCTTAGACATCTTGACTAGCGCACAAAACTAACATGTATACAATGTATAATGAAACAAAATATTTAAGAGCATTAGATATAGGTCGAACATCCTGTCAACCTATAGTACTAAGTAAATAAACCGTACCTAATATGTATAACTAAAGGGAACAAGGTGAGAACATGTCTTTATACCAGATCACGAATGTTTCTAATGGAAAGGCAGCTTTACGTCTATTTGAAAAGACGTAATTCATTTGTTCTAGTTCTTGGTAAAAGGTTTTGAATTGTATTGGATTAAGAGCCTATCTAATTGTACAGATCTGTCATTGTCTAATTTATAAACAATTGTATTCGATAGTAATAATATAATTTTATTCGAACATAAACCGTCAGTTCTTTTACGTAACAAAATGCTAAAAACTGACTTTTCAAATTGATTACTCGATGTGAAATACATTCCAAAACATTAATATGCGAGCAGCTTGATACAGCTCAAAGAACAATACGTAAAGCCAAAAACCAATATAGTACTGATATGACAGCAACGTTTTGTGAAAAGACTGCACTACACTACTGCGATCGCCATGCGTGACGACCAAACACCAAAAATGAACAGTTTAAACCTCAACTTCGTAGAATAAGCTTTCTGGAATATTTAAAATAAACTCGAATTATAAATATACTTTTAATATAAAGCTTGCTAGCAAAACAATAATAATAAAACTATATGTATTTGCTAAAACTACTATAATAATTCTAGTACCGTCTCGATGAAAGACAGGTATCTAACGTTATCGCAGAATGATACAAATCGTAGCAACATAATTCAATAAAGTCACCTTTAGTATGTGTGCATAATATAGCCCGCGAACCAAGAACGCTTTTTGCATATTTCATATCAGATTTCATGAGAAAAGTCCTTGAAAATGTTTGCCTTGTTTGTTTGGTTTAGGCCACTCGTCGGGTAACGCTCACGTAGATGCTTTAATATTCTATAAATAAAAATAGAAAATGTAATACACCGCCAACGTGAATATCGTCTGGCTAATTTGCATTTTTTGTTTGCTTTTTACAGAATCGACAAATTATTAAAGTTCATTTCATTCTAAGTAAAAACTAAAAAATAACAAGGATAGAAATATTTACGTGTGAGACTGCTTAGTTGCCACAGTACCTGCGATTGCTGTAAATAACATTAAAGGTTGAATTTCTACAAAAAAAAAACTTCATCTGATCCGTAAATATTTCTGCCGAGAGTGGGTGTAGTTAATTTCCTTTGATTGTATGTTTGTAAACTACCTCGCAAGGCAGGAATCGTTACCTAGTGTGAGAAAAAATTTACACATGTTCTCATAGCAAAAAAGCCTGATATTTCGAAAAAGAAGTAAAACTTTTCTTTAATAAGAATTATTAAGCGAATTACCAAACAATAACAACACAAACTCTAGAGAACGCTACACAATTTCTTACTTATAACATTCCGATATAAACCATGTGTATCGGGGTCACTATTTACGAAGGACGCAGTAAATCAAAGTGCCGGTTTTATCTAAAAAAATATATATTATCTTTAGAGAAGGAAATAAAGCGAGAATTCCTTTAACAAATTCAGTTACCAAGATAATATTGGCGAATGTAATGGACATTATTTGTCCATTATCATGTTTATAAGGTATCCTTGTTGATAAATTTATATATCAAAGGTGCCTATCCATGATGTGTGGACCCTTTTGGTAATAAGGGATGTTTTAAAAATGTTAAATTGCTAAGCAGAAGAACAGCTCTTAGAAAATTTTATTCTCATCTCCTTATTTTAATATGTAGTATACATTTGTACAAAAAAGAACTCGTCTCAGTGAAATAAAATCCACAAACCAAAGGTATGACTTTGTGGACAAAGATATGATTAAAGTTACGTGAGTATGACTCCCAGAGGGTATGTGGTAAGTCTAATTGATCAAGATAGCTACCACTTTTCAAGAACTGAGCCTTGCTCGGTGCAAATATAAGAAATTCGTACGTTCTTGGTATGATTTTGAGGAATAATTTTTAGTAAATGGTAAAACTAACCTTGGGGTGGAAAAAAAAAATTAACTCCGTAATGAGTACACTTTTTTAAATCTTAAGATATTTTCTAAGTAAGCCACGGGGTAATACACTACTTTGGACTAGTTTTTTTATTAATCTACCAAAATGACTCCACTCTGCCTAATAGCAGTCAGTGGAAATCAAAAGCCGTGATTACCATTCCAAAAGCCAACAAAAAGGCCCAGGATTAAAATTAGATGGAAACACGTGTGCCGATTAAGAGCTTTAGACATTAATTGATAACCTCACAGGTACTTATTAACTAAACGGCATGACCCTAAAAACAGTTTTTTATTTTTATACATAGAAAATTAAACTAGAGAAATGCCTTTTAACATTTTATACGAAGAAATTTTTCTGGCATCTTCAGTGCATTCAATACGTGTATACAGCGTGCGAAAAAATATCACAAACAATAAAGCACAAAATGTCGTGTATCGTGACAGGCGCACTAAAACAAAACTACGGAACAGAAAAAAAACTCTAGGTTAATTAGCTGACACAGCTGACTTCATGTAATTTTGACTTTTCATAAGCATCATACTTTATGATCAAAATGAAATAAATGCTGATCGTTTGTTTTCACAGAAGATGGTTGTCATTTAATTTCATCCACATTTTTTCTATTTTTATCATTGTATTATACCATTAAAATCATCAACTAGTATATTATTTTACACTTGACGCTGGCAGAAATAGCTGACACAATCGTCGGCTCAGTTGCCATAATAAAGGGAGAAGAAGAAGAAGAAATAAATGCTTTAAGTTTGAGTTTGAAACACGAGTGTTCCGTGATCTAAACTATCTCTTCGCGATAAGACCGCCCATTGTACAACTTCTTTCTATTTTCTGTGTATGTCTCGTGTAATGTTTTTGTAAACTTATAATTATTGGTGTATGTATCTATCTATCTATCTATCTATCTCACCGCAGTAACAAAAAACAGAAGGCAAAATTGTCATGTTCTATGGCGAGAAGAGGATACGCGCGAAGGTATTTTTCAGTTGAATGCTATAAGTTTTTATAACACAAAAAAAATACGGATAAGCGACCCTTTTTACGAAAACCTACAATAATATTTACATTTGGTATGAAATTTCTTCAAGTCCGACCTCGCTATCGTGATTAACCCATGGTAATTAATAAAAAACAACGAGAGCCGGTTTGTTTGTGTAGTTCATATTCAGAACTTACCTTCGCGTATTTATTATGTGGATATATTATGCTGTCACATTATGCCTAAGGCAAAATAAACCTTGCTTTATGCAATTAAAAGTCAACACTACACTGGAAACTACTTGAATTTGACACCACTTTTTAATAAAATAGTATTTCAGTGTCTTTGTTAATAAACGGATTCAAAAGTAACATTATTAGTAGTTATCCTGTCGATTTTTAAACGACGTAAAGTTTGACAAACTTTACTTCCATGTCAACTATCAGCAATCTAACGAGAGAATCATGTTGCATTACTGCAACAAGGTCACTTAATCTCCAATATCGATAAAGTAGTATGTATATAAGTCGTTCGTAGTCGGTCGTATAATTACTTAGCGCAAAGAAAGACTCTTTAAACGTAAATTACAAAGTTTTGAAAACTTGATTCCATATTGATTTTCGTCTAAGCTTAAAAGGGCTACAAAAAGTATAAAAGAAATAATTAACTTTTCAACATTTTTGGGGTTTACTTTCCCCTTTTTCATATTCATTGCGATCTTTAGCCACCAACTTTACCACCAAGTAAAAGGACGACGAAATAATGTTATAATTGTTTTCATGCAATTACCCACAAGTTAAAGTTCAAACGGGTTAAAGAATTCTAATCAAAATCATTTTAATGTAGTATAATAGCTTTTTAAAATAAACGTATAATAATATGCTGTTTAGTTAATAAGTTATCGGTGAACGAATAAGGTGACACAAAATCTGTTATACAGGTAGACTTAAAAGAGTGATAACATCATCAAAAACGTCCACTGCTGAACATCGGTCTCCTCTAAGTATCTTCACTTCGAGACAGGTCTTAGACCGCCCACATCCATCAGATGCTCGCCATTATTCGTTTACCTTGGTAGACCTCTCCATGTTGTTTGCGTTGCCATAATGCAATCTAAAAAAAATGTAGATACATGTAATTCTTGCCTCCAAACAAATTGGTCTCAAAAATAATTTTGTTTAAAAATTCATACATAATATATGATTGTTGATAGGATTAGTATTACGAGAGTAGCATTTGAACGAAAACAACAATCATCTTCATTATTTATCAAGCAGTATTGCGCTCCTGGCAAGCCTGTTGGCAGTGTGCCGAGATAGTTGTACGAGTCGGGTGCATATCAGCACTGGTCTGAGATTTATTAACCCTTTTTAATGTCTATTTGTTAGTCTGTTTGGCCAAGTGAACATAATAAATACTGCCTTAGACTGCATACAAATAAACTACAATATGAATATAAAGTAAGTGGATTTTCCATTGCCGAAAATGTTGTGTTTGGAGAATTTGCGAGAATCTTTTTATTTTTGGAGGCAGACTAACCTAAGTCTTCAACGTTCGAAAATATTGCAATAGTAAATAAAAATACAGTTATTTTTTAAATAAATGTATTGGAAAAATTTTACGTTACACGTGAATTAAATTTCATCATCATCATTTCAACAAACAGAAATCCATTGCTTAGGCTTACTTATGTTTCTTTACTTTGACTAATGAGCCCCTCAAATCAATGAAAATTAAATATGTACCTACTAATATTTAGCAGAGGACTCCCATATTATCACTGACTTATTCGATTATAAGTCATGACGTCGTCAACGACAAGAATTACTAAGATTATCCCGTAATATTTTAGTAATTTAACTCTTTCATGGACACTACTTTAGACACAATCGATGTTTCATGATGATATTCATTTACTGTCCTGGAAAGTGTTAAGCAACTTATTTTAGACCAAAAAAATAAGTTGCTTACCTATTATTTTTGTAGTTAGTAGTAGATGTTGTTTCCGTAATACATAATAGGAAACTTTAAATTAATAAAGACCAGTTTTGACATAAAAACTGAACATAACTTTAATATACCTGAGACAGCAATGCAAGTTGTACAGATACATTTTATTTCCATCAAAAACGTGCCAAAATAATATAAGACGTATTGCACATATACATAGAGCTCATTTTGTTACTAAGATTGGTCATAAACAAGCTCATCGGCTAGAGGTTTATAGGCTTTATTTAAGCCTATAAAAATAAAACCGCTCGCAAAAATCAGTGTGGATACATCAATCACTTATTTCAATTACATTACCTTAATTACATTGTCATTCAGTTAAACGTTTACTGTTGGCTTACCGTAGATTCAAGGGGTGTTTACACATAATTAACAGTGATATACAGTTGAGAATACCCGTCTTAATTAGGTAATACACTGTTTACCATACTTTACAGTGATTTATACATGACGATTTGGTTGCTTTATCGCTAGCCTAGTACCAGTATAGTCCTATAAAACAGTTTTTAGTTTCAATGATAGTGTAGTTGTTTACACTCGAAGGATCCTCCGACGAGAACGTGCAGTCGTTAATCCCATACCTAATATTTCACTGAACGTGGTTCATTGCGGCTTCATCAAAGTGAGCATATAGGAATAGACAGTGCACTTAGTGCGCATACACCCATAAACATAACGTTATGTTATATGTACGAGTATAATGATGAGTAGGATTTTACAGTATCTTTTTAAAACGCTGGACTGGCATCTACATATCTTTCTCTCAGGCCCTTAGCCCTTGTTAATCGGTATAAAATAAGATGGTAAATTTTCAGTCAAGAAAGTTTGACAGTCAAACACTGTGACTATGACAAACCCTCTCTATATATGATACAAGAATAAGTCCAGCAACAGACACACACACAAATTTTGTTTCAAACAATATCAAATTAACACTTGTTGAACGTAAATATAAACAACGCTAGGTTATGCATAAGCTTATTTAAAACAAATTTCAAAAGCCACGTTTTTGAGGGTGCCTTCTAAGCTCAAGTAAGCATTATTAATCCACATCGATACCTTAAAAATAAATGTCGTAAGTAAATTTCTGCAGTGGTTTATAGCGATAAGCAGCAGACTCCTTCGCTTGATTTACCGCCCCCTCTCAGCAAACAACCTGGATTTGGTCTCTACCTCATGGTTCGTGTTTTAGAAAATTTGATGTTTTGTCAAGATTTTGAAATTCATTTTAGATTTAATATTAGCTTCTTATGTAACTCTTAGAATGATTTTGTAGATATTGTTTTAGTCGGTCATAATAACGTATTAAATTATTTAATGTTCGTAATTGTTTGAGATAATTTTGAAATTACCTAAGACAAGTTCTTCTAAACAACGGAGATTTTCAGCCATTGATAAAAAAATCTTATGTTAATAATATTTATGCACCTTTATTACAAACAGCAAGAGAGAACCTGCAATTCCAGCTTCATAATCTTTACATTCCACGATTATTCTCACGTTTCTGAAACTTAGTTAAAGATCAGTAGTAGGCCTCCTCAATCTTCCTGCATTAAACGCCATCATAAGTTTAGGGAAGCAGCTCGTGCTTAGAAGCGCTTGTTATGCACCATTTATATTATGATTTACTACCTACATATTTTCTACTCCGGTAACGGCACACAGGCTAGCCATGTGCGTAATGCTGCGGGTATAAAGCACTAATTCGAATGAAATAATTAGACTATGTGTATGTGTATCAATCTTAATTAAATAGATGGCCTAGTGGCGATCACGACTTATTACATTATTATGAAACCAATACTAGAAATAAAACTAACAAGGCTTACAAGGTTTGCTGCTTTCTGCCTTAACTTCCTTGCCGCCAGTTAAGAGCCTTCCAGAATAACAGCGCTATGGTATAACAACCATAGCTCAATGCTGAGAAAGGTCTTTTTCTGTCTCACCTCTAAAAAAGGGATCTATAAATAAAGGGCGGTAACTGTGTCGACTTGGAGTGAGACTAATGTCCAGCAGTGGACATCTTTAGGACAATCATCTGATTACAGTCATTATTTTGGAGCCCTACCACAAACTCTTATAGCAGTCTTATTATACCCTTACTTTGTCTCTATCCTTGTTTTTAATAGTACAATAACACAAAGTAAAATAAAAATAAAAGGGGTTCTTAGGCCCCTGAACGTAAATAAATCATCAATGTCAAAAGAACGATAAATACGTGTAGTAGGTAAACAATTTGGGAAAACACTTAAAAACACCCAGAGACAATAGAAATACTACAATCCTTCTTAAAATTCTTTTTGACTTAATAAAAATGCTTTCGTCTGACATGACATTTTATTGTCATTTTTACTCTTTTATTTTAGAGTTTAGTTTTTTTTGTTCGTTTTACTAATATTTTTACACATTTTTATATAAAATAATGGCAGACGAACATTTATTACTGTTGCAAAAGATCCCGCGTGCAAGATCTTGTTACTGCTGCATGTCTGTACAATGTGGAAGGAAATTAATGGGCATTTTAGGAACAGTAAGCCAACTTCTTTTACTTTTGTATGCCAATAAACATCATAAGGGTTAGAAGATGAAATACGCCTAAAGCGTCTTCAGTTTTTAAAATCTGGGATGATACGAATTCCTAGTAAAGCGTGGGTAACGATTCTTACCTTTGAAATAAGGCCAAAGACAAGCTTTCTTATTTGTGTTATGAACACAATAGGTACAAAAATAAATCAGACAAAGGGACAATAATACGGTGCCGGTGATAATCATGAATGATAACATGGGCCGCTTAGCGCTGGCGTTTAATGCCCAGCATGTTTGTCGTTCAGTGCTTTCGTGACTATTAATTGCCATGCAGAGCTTTCGGGTTTAATTTTATTCTCTGATTTTTTTGTAGAACTTTTATTCTAAATACTAGCCCGGCACCTAGAATTATGCTTACACATCTAACTAAACGTGGGTGTATATACTTCTGCTTAGCCTCTTAGAAATAAAGGGATTTAGGACGCGTATATGGTATACACTATGCTGTTTGGCTCAGTATTTACCCCGAACCGTCAATTCTTTACTGTAAAACCCTAAAAGTCCTCTTCCAGCGAGTGGTTCACTAGATACCTAATAAGGTTTGGTGGTATAGACTACTAAGGGCTTACTAAATATAGTGAATGATAGATTTTCTATATAATTATCTACCAAATCACCGAATTACTATCTCGGATAAAAGTGAACTGGCGATTGTGAAACAGACCCTACGTATGCCTTATCGTTTCATATTGACATTAATGGCCATATTATTTCACCGTAACATTTATAAACTCTATACTTTTAGAACTTTTGAGGAACTTAAACACCCGTTTATAAGTTCGCCCATAGCTACAAATTGTTCTAACTTTCTTCCAACAATTTTTGGTTTGAAGTTACTCAAAGGAGTTCAACTTTGGTAGAAACATTGTTTCTCCTGCTACTTTAAAATTTATTTTTTTATAAAACTCCGCGTGTAACTTGGGTTGGTATATATATACTAGCAACCCTTGCCGGCGTCGCGTGAGTGTGTTCATTTACGACATCAGCTTTCCTCTAATATAATATGCATGTAGTTAAGCATTTATACCTTTAGAAAAAAATATTAATATCTAGCTTTCCGCGGCGCGCTTTCACCCGCGCGTGAAATATGGTTTGTTGAATCCCTCGGAAAGCTGACCGATTTTCGTGACCGTATCTATCTACATACCAATTTTCATCAAAATCAGTTTAGCCGTTTAGGTGCTGAGTGGTAACAAACACACACACACACACATCCGCACATACACTCATACAAACTTTCGCATTCATAATATTAATAGGATTGGGATCACCAACGATTTTAACTGTTCGCCATTGGAAGGAGTCAAGTGGTTCGAACTGGTGCTTTGGTGGCTTCTGCCCACTAGTGAGAATAGTACTCCACTTGCGGTTGGGTTTATGCTTTTATACGACTACCCTATAGCCGATTGGATGAGTAGTCAGCAAAAGATCCAATAAGGTTCATGAATTTCCACGTCTGGAATGAGGGTGGGACGTATTACCAGTTGAGAGAGGTCATACGCCGAGGCCAAGATAAAAACAGCTTTGCACGGGAAGCCAGTGATCTACTTTAGCCATGCTTTTTGGTGTTTAAATTACCTAGGTTCACCACGTATTTAAATAGATGCTGTTTCAATTTTTCGTTGATTCCGTCTTGGACGTCCTTCTTAGGGCAGGCCTTGATGGTCCACCTACTAATAAAATTATACACCTGATTTATCATCCCGTATCCTGTCCTGATTTATATAATTGTTGTTTTTTTTTTCAGTTATTGGTGTTCGTATGTGCTACCATGTATTTAATAAAGGACAGAAAATATCTAACGCCGGGTACAATAATACTCATAGCATTTCTGTCAGTGTTTGTGATAGTCACAATTTTGTTTGTATTGACATCTGTCACGTTACTATTGGCGGCGTTAGATGTAAGTATGTTTTATTTGCTTTTTGTTTTATTTTTATATACAACTTTGTTGGCAAACAAGCATAAGTTTTACATGATGGTAAGTGGTAACCGTAACTTATAGAGATGGCTGTGTTTGCCAAGCATTGCAGAAAAATGCTTAGAAAACAAAACCAAGCCGTTGCTGACCATGGAGAAGGTAATGAAAAAGAAAAAAGGAAGAGGATTAAGAGTCTAGTGTTGTTACTATCAGACGGGTCATTGCTGTCATGTTAAGAAATCATTATCAGCCAGATGATATCCTCAAAGTGAAAATTTTTGCTAGAGCACGTTTGACTGGTGTATTGTTTTAATTTGATTAGTTAACGTCATAAGTATGGAGGGTAGCCGAAAGACGTCTACTGCTGTACATAGGTCTCCTCCAATTTTCGCCACTTTGGCGGTGGTAAGCGGCGGCTCACGACCGGCCAAAGTGGCGAAAATTGGCATCCATCGGTTGCCGGTCCCTCTTATACTGCTGCTTGTTACCTGATATTTCCTTAATCACCTTTTATGACATCCACGGGAAGTAATGGAGAAGGTCCATGTACTAAACGGGTATTTTTCTTTTTAGGAAAACCCAGACTTAATGTCATATTATATTTGGTTCAGTATAGTATACTTGTGTATACAAATTTTACTATCAATTGTAATACCATTCATCTTGATGATAGAAGGGAGGTATCCAGTCGCGATAGCGTTAATATGGATGGTTATCATCATGATTGTAGGTCTTGGTAAGTGGATATAAAAATTTTACTATTTATAAATCCCTAAATGGTGCTGATTAGATTTGAACATTCAATTGTAACAGAATATCAAGCTAAGCCAAGTGTTGCTACGAATATTTTGACATTCATTCTAGCGAAGCCTAGTAAATGCTTGTGTGGCCGGGTCTTCACCTTCCCTCTAATATGGCGAAGGTGATGATGGCTGGTATGTGCGTCATGCTCGTGAACGGGTGCTACCTGGGATGACTGGTCAATCTTGGCATAGCATACATTTAATACTTAATTCAGTATTACCTTGTAGTTCAATATGACTGGGAAATGCATTTACTTTTTTTTAATTTTAATTAAAATACGTAGACAAATTACCATACTAGATGAAACTAAATAATTGAAATCCTGAAATCATTTTTCAAAAATGTTATTAAATAATTAGTTGTTTTGTAATAATTACTTTATATGGTTCTTTGGTTGCGTTGATCTGTTAAAATTGTTAACTCATACAAAAAATTGTAATTATCTGGCGATTAAAAAGAGTGGCGTGAGTTTCTTGCCAGTTCTTTTCACAGCTCTACCTTGTCAGCGAACTGGCTGTAGATTAATTAGCTGACTTCATGTAATTTGACTTTTCATAAGTATCATTCTTTATACTCAAAATGAAATAAATACTTTGACTTTGACTTTGACTTTGACTTTGAAAATATTAAAGAATATAAATGTGAATTCCGCAATGCGTCCTAATATAGTAGCAGAATTGATTATTTTAGTGCGCCTAGAAGAAATACGTACGCCCTAATGTGGTTATTTCTATGCACGTGATTAGCAGCAAAGGCAGGCCTTAATAAAGCTGTTGGATTGGTTATACTATTTATATGCGCCTCAATATAGCAGTAGAAATAAAAACTTTACGATCTTTCACGTTTGTTAAAAAAAACAATTATTTATTTTAAAAATTTCATTTAACTTACAATAACGAGAGCTCTTTGTTTGCTCTAAACTCTTTCGTCGTCATTCTTACAAAATTCAGAGCGTTTTATTGTAGAATGTTCAAAGTTTTTTTACTCTGAAAGTTACAAAATTCGCTGAAGTCGCACAAGAATTTCTGTGCGTAAACAAAAATAATAAACTGACATTGTATTGTGATACATTTTCAACTTATTTTGGCATGTCAATTCTAATATTATGAAAATATTTTGAGTTTATGAGTGTTTATTTACGTGCTTGTTGTCTCGAACAAAAAGAAACGATTTCTTAATTTGAAAGTCTGTAATTATTCCACATGTTCATAGGTTATATGGCTTATTATGTAGATTTATATTAGTTTAATAAAGTAAAGTGTCAAGTTTAACCAGGATAAAATAGGCGCTCGCTGCTAGTAATATATACAAAAATATTTGTTTACGCAATTTTTTTCACTTAGAAAGAAAGAAGGATCAAAGACTTTTCGATAAAGTTTATTGAACATTATTTTTATATCATCATAAAATGTTTACTTTCAGGGTGGACGCATTTTATCTCCGTGGTCAGTACATATAGAAACAGCCTCCTCTCGTGAGCCAAGGTTTTTCTCCACATGCTTTGATGACAGACACGGTAGTAAAACAACAGACACCGATGGTACAGAATGTAACCTACGGAGTTAAATAAATAACTGCGTTAAATTTTGACTTTCATTTCTAACGTATTTTAAATATATATTTAATCCATCAGATTCATAAGGTCTATGTCTACTGCCTGCGGGACAAGTATTAAGCTTTTGTTAAGAAGAGTAATTTTAGCTTCGGTCTCTTGCCTTGTAGTGTTCCTCGGATCTTAGTTTTAACTATTAATTTTGTATCGTCCTCATTATTTTGTATGTAATTAAATATTTTGAATTAGTTAGTTAAATTGTTGAATCTGGACATGCGTAGAAGTAACCTAGTGTCTTAAGTATAATGCTTTGAAGGAAAACGTAAGAAACCCTAGACTTGCTCATGCATTTTCTGTATGAGAAGAGGCTTTTCATCAAAACTGGGACGACGACGATGATATGATTAACAAAATATATGTTGTGACAATTAAAAGCGAAGAGCCAAATATAAGTTACGACCGGTAGAACCATGAAGGACAAATCCGAACCATTTAAATTCCCAGGTAATCAAATTGGCAAGATAAAAGAATGAGTTCTCTTAACAAATATGCGGTTTACCTGTTTGTTTATTATTTGTTGTGAAACGGGAAAATAATTTGTAGAAATATATATTCAGTTTGTCGGTAATAATGTTATTTTGTATGGGTTACCTGTTTTTCATATTACCTTAAGCTTTTAACAGGTTTCATTAGAAATAACACAAATTGTTCCTGCTTCAGAAATGCGCAGTATATTTTTAAATACGTGTTTTAGAATTATACAAGCGAATTTCAAAACCAGCATACTGTCAATTTATAATATTTGTGTTTCCGTACGTAGACAGATGCTAGAACTTTTTAGATGGCAAACAAGCATTATTTGGTCACCTGATAATTTGTGGTTATCGTATTATAAAGACATGACCACGGAATAGTATGACATGAACGTGCAATTGCAAAGACAATGCCGATGCAGTAGAAAAACATTACACAAATACTTATAAAATACCTCAGACAGCGCTAAAACAGACTGCTCCTAACATTTCTAACTGGAAAACTTACGTAGTTCCCTACCGTGTTCACAGCGAGTTGTGATAACATATCGCTAGCTTCGAATTCCAACCCTGACAGATAGCCACCTTCGTCAAGTGTTTATTGGCCTAAGTTACTTGTGCTTACCGCTGCCTTAAGTGAAAAATGCCTTCTATTTGCTTAGGATTTTGAGAACCCTCAAGACATACACGAACTGAAGATAGAGCACATAAAATGTGTCAACGGAAGGAAACTTGTATGTGATATAGGTACTGGATTTAAAGATGGTTTTTTAAGAAGTAGCGATATATCAGTGAATAGAAATCCGAGATTAGCATAGTACGGAGACTATTTCAGTATTCAAGGGAAACTAGAGATATTTTGTTATAAATTTTCTGTAATTCAGTATGATAGTTACAGTGCTGTGCAGGTTGTGGGCCTGGAGAAAATGCCTTAGTATAACTTTACTGAAATTACCACAAAACTACTGGACAAGGCCAAAACTTCTTGTCCGTAAATGTTTGATCATTTCTTGGTTTAATTCTCCGCTAATTGTATGTTTATAAAATTCGCGCGATACACGATACGCGATACACACATTTAAAAAAAATTGAAGTTATAAAGATTTATTCTTATTTATTATTTGTAAAAAGAAAGTTGTTCCACAAAACTAAGTGTATTCTAAAAGCAAAGTTCAATTATATGTCGATTTTCAGGAATCTCGCGGGGTTAACTCGGGGGTATTTGCGACTGATTAAAGAGAAACTGCTGGAATATACTACCGATACTATATACTTCATTTTGTCCTTTTTTTATTTAAATACTTACCTTTAAGAGAGTTTACGCCTCATGAGTGGCAACGTCGCAATTTAGTCTCATATTTCGTGGTTTTAAATTTTTATCATTCAATCTTAGCTAAATTTTAAAAATATGTTTTGCTACCGTAATGCAACTGAAAGAAGGAAAGATTTATTTTGGTGCAAGGTAATAACATTTTGAAAAATAATTTTGGTATGGTTTACATATTGCAACGGTCATGTCACAATAATTAATAATTATAACTTGCGTTTGAAATATAATAAGTATCATCAATCATTGATTATCAATGATTAATTGGCTTTTGCGGTCATGTATTTAATTAATAAAAAGCTGATTGTAATGTGATTACAATAAATCATGTCAAAATGAAATATATGATAATATTAAAAATGCAACATTTATAGAGAGGTACAATGAACATTTCTACATTAGCATTGAACGTAAAATAAACACGCAATTGAAAAATTACCTCTTAGGTAGATTACCTATATTGAAAATGTTAGCATTAATTTTGCAACTGTAAAATTAAATTTAATAGAACCCAAAATAGTTTTATGTAATGACAAAACAACAACATTAAGACCACCGGTTCTTAAAAAAAGAGTTGTGATAGACAGATTACAAAGTAAAGTATGTTTTTCCCAACTCTTAACACATAGACCTAGGTACTCCAATTTAAAAATATACCCAACCTGTTTTGATGAAATTCGTTCTTAAAATTTATGATTGCTACTTGAAGTATCTAAACATTATTTATTTGAAAACATTGTGTTTATAATTTAAAAGAAAAGATAATCTTACATCTAAAAACATTAATCTTCTTAAAAACATTTTAAATAACAGAAAAAATACAATAATCTTGCCTTGTATTACACTCACCTTCAGTGTATTTTGTTTTTACTTACAAAGAATAATTACAGTTGAGATGAAATCATAAATAATATTAACTTAGAAAAAGAAAATTGCGAATCAAGAGCAAAGATCAAAAATTTATGACGAAGCATTAAAATAACATTTTTATTTTACTTCTCTGATTATTTTTACAAGTGAGTTTTTGAACTTGACATTTGAAGTTATTTATTTTGAAAGTAAATAAAAATTTTATGAATTTGGTTAAGGTAGTGTGCAACCAGTAAGAAGATAGGGAAAGTAATATGTTTAGTAGTGAACTACTTTGGCGATTTAAAAGAGTGTCTTGAACTTCTTGCTAATTCTTCTCATGGCTCTACCGCGTTAGATGAGCTGGTTGTAGGTTAATAGGCAGACGTTTTGTTTTGTTAAGTTGACATTCATTAAGTACCACTTAAGTGATCTAAATGAACTTTAAACAAATTAGATACATAAGTCCCGGCTACAGTTAAAAGGAAGAGGAGATCGTACAGTACGTGCGAACCAAAACCAATTGCACTCTAAGAGTCAAAGGTTGGAGTCGCGTCACAACACGAATTTTAAATCGTTCGTGGTTCGAGTGCCGACGCAATATCTCGAAACTTGTCTTTAACAAGAGTTTTGTCCGAAAGGTGTTGTATATCGACGTTTTCGTGGAAAGCTACACAATACCGCGCAGTGAAATATGACGCCGAAATAATTCGTTGTATTAGTTTTAGTTTTAAAATATGTATTAGTTTATAATTTTTCTTATATATGTATTGGCTTGTTATGGGCCTTAGATGCCTGAAATAAATGATTTATTATTTATTATTATTATATTATTATAAATTATAATGCGTATACATACAGAAATATAGTAAGTACACAAGTATAATAATGAGTAACAATAAATGGAGAATACAATTAAGTTGTATATAAACGTATTGTTAGTTAAGCGCTTTCAGTTATTTGAATAAACTGTTGTGTAGCTATATTGCGCGGTTATACAAACGCAAATATTGACTTCGCTCAATAATCAAAACAAAACAAAACTCTTTCGTTTTATATAAACCATACTATTATTTAAGGAGGAAGAGTTCGTTTATTTGAACGCCTTAATCTCTGGAACTACTAATCGAATTTGAATAATTATTGTTGTGTATGATAGTCCAGTTCTTGAGCATAGCAGTGACCAAAGACGCGGGTGAAACCTCGCTGCTGGAAAATATAGTAGTTTAGGTAGATATGATTGGAACTCTAGTTTATTGCCAAATACAGTAGACAATATAATTAATAAATAATTCTTTCTTCTGTAAACTATTTCAATTTTTATTATAAATCTTCTTATAAATTCTTACGTCTATTGTAAGTAAATGAAAGAATATTATATAAAAGATATTGTAGAAGATCTTACCTAATTAATTTAAATAAACTTGGTAGTACTAAAGCCTTGGTACACAAGATTAATATACTTTAGGACAAGTTACCAAGGGGATTCATTACGATTCACTTTAATGGTACTCCTTTGAATGTTTAGTCTTGTTTGCTTAGAGAGAATATGTATGCTACTAAATAATATTTTAACATGTGGTAAAGGAAGTTGTTTGTAAATAGAAAGTGGGTACCTACATAATGTTGCAGTTTTTGAAATCGTTAAGGGCCCGTGGTCCCACGATACTAACCTAAAGATATACCAACTATATTGTTATCATGTTATACCCACTTACTTACATCATCATAGAAAGCAAGCATTAATTTTGAGTAGTCTGTAATTTACAAATTTTCAAAGTACATTATTATGCATTTGCAAGTCTTTCATATCTATAGCAAAATCCATACAATCTTGTGTGTACTTTTTACCATCTATTATTGTAACTTGATTAGGGAATTGTGTTTTTATAAAGTACATTTCCAGTCTTTGCCCGTGATACGGTTGATTTACTGAATGCCAAGAATAATTTCATCAAAACAGTCAAAATATACTTCGATCGTATCTACGAATATTTAGAAAATATATTAATCAAAATTAGCACTATGCAGAATTATAGAGTGGAGCCAATGTTTGTGTTTGTATAACTGCTCAATATAGCTACAAAATTGTTTGTTCAAATAACTGAAAGCACTCAAGTAACAATTTGTTTATATACAACTTAATTATATTCTTGATTTAATGTTAATACTTGTGTGTATTCGTATTATAATTAAATGGCTGATTGGCCTCTGCTTGCGCCTATTAGCTACGCCCCATAGCTTAGCCCACGTCTAAACTGTGTTTTGTCTCTTCCTCGGAAACCAGACCGATTTTCAGGATAGCCTATGTTCTTCTCCGGCACCTAATCTATCTACATACCAAATTTTCTATGGAATCGGTTTAACCATTTAGGCGCTGCGTGGTAACAAACACACACACATACATACACACAAACTGTCGTATTTATAAAATTAGTAGAATGTTTCATTCATTAAACTAATAAATTCAAACTTATATTCTAACAAAATGAGTTTCATAACAATTCCTTGTATTGGTGACATATCGCTCCAATACCCATGACTTTACTGGTTTATATTGCCAGGTTTATGTAATCTAGAAACTGTTACCATTCTCTATATTAATTAAATTCTAAAATTAACAATAAAGCCTGATGTAACGCAATTAGAAATCCACGTTATATATGAGAAAGTTTAACGTCACAACGTAAACGTATCACTCACTATACACAATACTACTGTGTTTTACAAAGCAATTCGGAGTAAGTGTAATAAACGTTCTGCGTAACTAATAATATGATACAACTGTTTGTCTGTTTGCTGTTGAAACTTGGTATTTCATACCAACTTAAGTTTTTTGGATGTTTTTCTTGCAAATAGTAAAATCGGTATTGTGTAGTTATTGAAACATCACTACACAATACCGATTTTACTTGAAAATTTTAAGAGTTTTGATCGCCCAGCTATGAGGGCGACGGTATATTATGGCTATGATTATTTCTATTAAATTAGATGACACACTCATGTCAATAAGCTATGATTAGCACTTATAAACGAATGTGCCGTATGCTTATTTGTCACCTAAGTTGTTTAAAAACTGCATAAATATTTTGACTGTTTGACTGTTCTTGGCTGTGTCATTCAGCTGCTTTAATCACAATGTGAAGCAGCTGGCCAGTCATACAAAGCTTTATACAAAAAGTACCTTAACTAGACTAAGCTGTGTGCAAACACTAGTTTTAGTACAAAGGTGCCTACATCTCAAAGACGATGTATGTTTGCGAATAATTAAATTGTGGCTTGTAAAGCGTGTAAAGGGGAAACGACTACCTCAAGAGCAATGGGAAAGCGTCTGAGATTATGTGTAAATTGTCTTAGACGTAATATTATTATTACATCATTAAATTAATTACTGAAACGTGATAATATGAACTTTGATGTCGTATTTTGGTATGACAGTACTTATAAAGTTGAGTGCCTTTGATATTGGTATTAATATGGATTTAATATCAATCATATTGATTGACTCGGGTTTTAGTATGCAGCGCTTTGTTTTAGAGTATGATCACAACTCTTAGTGGAATAGTTGTCTGGCGAAAAATATTTAATAATATCGATACAAAGTGTACATCAATAAATTAGTATGGTAGATACACGAATGTGTAAAATCGACTAGGGATAGGATATTTACCCTTAAATACATGTAATGTAATAAAACGCAAACTATAGATCAGGGGTCACCAAATTGGTTCGCCATTTATTCATATACGCTTTTCGCGGCGCGGTTTCACCCGCGTGATATTATAAAGCTTATCTCGAGAACTGGGCTATCATACGCGAAATTAATTTTTAAATCCGTTTAGTAGTTCCAGAGATTAGTGCGTTTAAACAAACGAACAAACTCTTGCGCTTTGTATAATAGTATAGATATAGATTTTGTGCGGATCTAAGTACCTAAATAATACCTGCCTTCAACAGAAACTTTATAGACTAAGATTCTATTGGCATAAATAGCAACTGGACTGGCTCATCATCTGTTACCTACATGAGACTTATGTACCTTTGAATAAATATATAGTTATATATATATATAGTTATGTGAAGTTGATCTCCACTTAATTTTCTCTAATTTCAATTCTGTATCGCTACTTAGAAAGCTAAATACATCACAAAATGTTGACTGTGCACATTTAAATATAATGAGAGCACATTCACTCGCATTTGTTCTTCAATTAACATAAATGTAAAACGTTGACGTGCTTCATATCATAATATACAATAAACAGCACTTAATAGTCAATATTATTATCTTTAATTAACTAGAATTATAGTCAACAAATTTGAAATATAGGGTATAATAGCAAGCGGTTCAATGTCTGAAGCGATGTTTCTAAATAATGTATAGTACTAGCTTCAGATTATATTGCTCTAAGTTCACTACCCTGTGTTTATTTACGCCGTGTATTTTCTTGTCTAAATTAATAAAGTTTGTAAATAGATATGCAGTTAGATTAGTTATAAATTTTAATTAAAAAGGTCGTAGTGGTTGTTTGTGACTTGTTGAGGTCTTGGTCAATCTCTCGGTCATTGAACTTTAATTTTAGGCTGTACCAACGAAAATATATTATGTTTTGTACTCTTCTAATCATAGATCGTCATAGACTCCTGTGACAATTGGTTTGTATGAAATTGCATGAAGTCTGCGATGACCTAATTCAGATGAAAAATATCCGAGGTACGAGTATATAAGGTGGTGAGTCCAGAGGAGGTTTTTTCCATAGAGTTATTTATTAAACAAAGTTTTCGGCGTTCAATCTGTGATTTGATTCTACTTCTGAAGAAGTAATTTCTTCTGATGTTTTTATGCCAGTTTTTGTGCCATTCGTAATTAGGCATCAATTTTTTGCCACACCAACTTACTCTGATTTCATAAGATCGTTAATCGTAAAAAAATATCTTTTTAATGCTACTTGAATACGTTTACTTGAGACAAATTTATCATTGTAAGTAATATAGTGTAGGTGTACCAAATCATTATTTACTAACGACGTCTACTGCTGAACATAGACCACCCCCAATTTTCGCCACCATGTCTTCTATTACATGTCATTCAACTTTGTGTTCAACACAGCTGGCAAAACGAGGTGGTTACCTACCCATTCGAAAAAAAAGCAGGCGTGATATTAAATAGGTACATAATACCTAATAAATAAAATTACTAATATTTTTTATGTAGAAATATTTCTTCAATATTTGTATTCACGTCGACTGTATTTTAACTTTGAATAGAGAACCTTCGATTACTTGCAAAATAACTTTTATATGATTGAATGGTTCAAAAATCATGCTATTAGTCAAAATGAATTGCAATTCTTGAAGCGAAGAAAATTTATCGAACTTATATTATTAGGATTTGATATATTGTTGACGCAAATGATATAGATTTTTACGTGTTGAGTCTCTACAAAGATTGTATAAGTTGATACCACAGCTATACCACAGCAGTGTCAATTAAATAATGTGTCCTACTATGTTTTATAATGCTTAAATGGTCGCGGTAGATCGAGAAAAAGATGACTTTACGATTTGGACAATTTTTGGGAGTTATCAAGGAAAAGTGCAAGATCATGGTAATCAGATGGAATAGAGGGTTGCCATTGCGCAGAAATGGGACAGAAAAAATAATAATGATGATATGGTTTATGTTTAGTTGTAAAATAATTCTGTTGATTCTTCCAAAATTATTAAATTACATAACCAGACTAGCTTTCCGCGGCGTAGTTTCACCCGCGTCTTTGCTTACTGCTCGGCCCCCGTCGCCAGCAGCATTGTTAGATAGTCTATAACCTGCCTCGAGAACTGGGCTATCATAAGCAAATTTTTTTCAAATCCCACTGAGTAGTTCCAGAGATTAACGCGTTCAAACAAACAAACTGTTCCGCTTTATAATAGTATAGATAAAATTTATGTAAGTGTTTACCGTATTTACATAATCACATCAATACATAACATTGTTATAACTGACTGATACGTGTTAAATCAATCGTGAATAATTAATAAAGTAGTAATCTGTTGGAACTGCAATTATATGCAGAATAATGATTTATACAAACATATTTGTCGGTTGATTGCTTTATTGTAAATCATTTAAATATGTTATTGCACACAATTACTTAAAGCTTAATTAATAATTATAATAAATTGCTATATTGTTTTTAGGTTAATATATATAACACTAGCAACCGCCCTTGCTTCGTATCTGTATCAAATGTTGTGGTTTCCCGAACTTAATTCAATATTATCATTACTGCTCCACTCGTATTAAGTGGTAGGTTTACTTTATACCAAAGTCTTCTTCGAAAAACGCACTACTTATACAACAGTGAAAATCCAAATCTATGCAGTGATTTTTGAGATTAGCGATTTCCGGACTTGCCAGTCACTTCCTTATATACTACGAGTATGTATGACAGCGTCATGTAAGAAGTTGCATGTTTCACAAATTAAATCTCTACCAGCCAGCCGCATGCTTCTCGCGTTTTATGACGCTTCTCAGGCGTTATATCGAAAATTATTTGATTTAATTTCTCATTTTACGATGTAATAAAATGTGTTCCTTACTCTCACATCGTTTGTAAAATTTTGGCTGAAATGTGGAATGATAAATTTAAAAGTATAAAGTAGTTTTTTTGCCCGACTGCCGAAATCAATGACGGGATATTTTTCGAGCGTATGTGTGTCTATTTCTTTGGCACGCTCTACAGCCTGAATGCCTAAATGCCTAATAGATTTTAACATATTTATAGGATGTCATTAGATTCGTATTAATTGTGTGAGTGACACAGGGTATATTATATTCCAATGTAACGTAGGCACGAAAAAAATGGATTCCTTTCTTTTCAGTTGGTTTTAGGCAGGCAGAATTTTGTTTTTTAATAACATATTTTGTTTGTATGAAAATGCTTTTGCTTCCATAATTTCTGTAATACACCAAATAACACATTTATGTAGCGAGATATGTGTAGATATATATTTATTAATTTATACTTTTTTTATTGCACATCATATATTACAAATCAAACCTAATACTAATATGCCTACAGAATACAACATTTTAAATATCAATTTTTGATGTTGTTTGAATATATCAAAGCAATCATTTACAGAATTAATAAGATCAATACATCTATTTACTATTGTTGATCATTGATAATTCTCAGGTAGCTTACTGAAAATGTACGTTCCATTCAAAACTAAACAAAAGCGGTACCTACATATTACGCCACCGAATTCTAAGACTATTATCTACATTCATCACCGACCTGCCTGTAAACCAAAATCAATAGCTCTTGATTTTGGTTTACAGGAGCTCTTGCAAATATCGAGCAATGCGGATGCAATGTCTTGAGGTAAGTTTTAGACTTTACGAGTAATTTAAGAGAATAAAAGAAAGATGTCCTAGCTGTGAAGCCACACGCCTCATCGCAGATATCAATCGATAGGACACCTAGACTATAAAAGTCAGGTATGACACAACAGACGTCGACAGCCAAAGTTTTTTGGCCTAATAAACCTAGCCACAACTGAACAAAAACAAAATCAAAATATGGAATTGAATAAAAAGTTATCCACGTTCTTATTTAGCAAAATGGAAGACTAAATAAACTTATGTAAGAATTTTTCGTATTGCAGACAAGCTATATATGTAATTAAATGCATACATAAATAATAAAGTGTAGTGGTAGCCCTTAAAAGCATAAAGAATCATCATAACTGCTAATTTCAAAATTAAGTACCTAGTAGGAGGTACCTACAATATTTGCAACACACTACGTTGCGTTCATTTTAACATAGAACAAAGTATGTGATGTTCAAATTCCACTTGATCGGTATCAGGTGTTGAACACAGAACTTGAAGGATCAACTAACTTAAATGAAAATAGTTTGCTCCCAAAGTTGCGACGCGACGTAGTCGAATACCCAAGTGAACTTATTGTACGATATATACAATCAATCTTTTATTCATTCACTAGCATTTGCTCTTGCCTAACATTAGTATCTAGCGAATTTACTTTGTCTCTTTTTGACAAATTCTTTGCGATAATCACTATACAAGGCACATGCTGCAGTAGCGAAACACGAAGTAATTCATAGGAGTTTGTCGAATCCGAGTTTACGTAGTAACATTTCATATTATACTCAATAAATACAAATATAAATAATACCACAACAACCACACAACACCATATAGACCCAAAGCAAGCATATATTATATCTTGTGCATTCATACAAACATAGCTATATTTAAAATTTAATCATACCAACGTTAATTTACATTATATATTCTGTTTAGTTAATCATAATTTTGATAAACAGTACGTGTTTCTATACAAACACAACTATACCTACCCAAATGTAGACAACATCACAGACAAGGGTTCTAAAATAATTTGTATATAAAACAACGGGCGAGTCATTAAAGTACACACCGCTGGCGTTTAATTTAAAACTTTCTATGTGAGACTAATCTTTGCTCATGTCAAGGGCTTGCCCCAGTTCTAAGGTCACAACATGGATTTGAAAACTCTGGTCATACAGCGGACGGTGACGCGACGGAAGCGGTTACTAGTTGACATAACCATCATCACGTCACAATATTATTATAAGCTAGAACTAGACGTGAGGTAGTTCTAATTGTAAGATCCGATAATAATATTACACGTTATTTTCTGTGTTATTACGTTTATTTAAATAGTGTGGATAATAATATTATTTTATTTTATTAATTTAAAGGTATTCGTACTTTTATAATTAATTCTATGTAATACGTATCGATAATCGATGCCATCGATGTTGAAGTGACATTTAAGTTGTCATAGACATTCGAGTTGACATAGATGTCACTTCAACACGGATACGAAATCTAACTGCCATTCGGCGGTCCATCTTTTGTTTTCACGGAAGATGGTTGTCATTTGATTTCATCCACATTTTTTCTATTTTATCATTGTATTATACCATTAATATCATCAACAAGAATATAATTCTACACTTGACGCTGGCAGAAATAGCTGACACAATCGTCGGCTCTGTTGCCAAAAAATAAGGAGAAGAAGAAGAAGAACTGCCATTCATGCCATTGTAAAAACACGCGTCGAACTGTGTAGACCGATGAAAGTGATTGTGAATAAATCCGTTTATAGCATTGCAATCTTGATTTATTTTATGTAATAACGAGTACATCCTTGCATCGGCCAGTTTCATCGATGCATGAGTTTACAGAAGGTTCAGTAATGAGTAATGACTATTCAATTTCATTTGAAAGGCGATGGGTCTTTACTGCAGAATTAACGACAGGCTAGTTTTAAAGGTCTATAGTTTTAGGATGTCCTCATTTTGTAATAAATAAATGCATAGTTCATTATAGTTAATAAACATTGTAACTGAATTTAAATTGCCAATGACTGATATTTTTTGCCCCAAGTTTTTTTTTATTTATTTGTAACGATTCAGTGTTATGAATTTTAAGTAGAACTGGGCGGGACACTTGGCTAGAGGCGGTGACAGCAGGTGGAGCAAAGCTCTGACCGAATGGTTGTCAAGAACCGGCTAAAGAAGTTGTGGCCTGCCGATGGCGCGGTGGGTCGATGACATTCAACAAGTCACGGGTAACTCCTGGCTTGGCAGAGCACAATACCGGCAATATGACAAGTCGTATTCAAAAAGGGAGACCTACACCCGTATAAGTAAAGTCTGTGGATGGTGATGATAATGATGAAGCGATTGCCGATAGTTTAAAGAATTAATTGAATCGGAAAATTTCATTTTATATATAAAATTTTATATTTTCACTTAATATTTAAATTAAAATAATTATTATACATTTAATTTCTAAAATACTAGATCAAAAACAAACTTTGATAAATACTGCACTCAAAACTGATAAAGGCAGTAATATCAATCAATTTTTCATATCTACTTTATCTATGTTACGCTATTTGTTTTCTTAATAGATGTATCACTAAAGACAGCTATTATAACTATAACATTACGGAGTTCATGTAGCCCGAAGATTATTAAGATCAGATATATTTTTGCTTTATAAAGAAAATCAATTCCGCTTGGATAGATCACAACTGCGCAACTAATAGAAAAAGGCAGATACGTCAAGATGAAATAAAATTTATTACGTTCCATAAGCCTCCGGGGAAACTATTAGTTTGATTTCCACAAAAAGAAAATGGTACTGTTATCAGTAGCAGGCCACTAGGCTGGCCTTACGAAAGTCAGCAGAAATTCACTGTACAGATACGTTTGTTCACCTTTAACTCTATTACGAGGTTGTTTAAACGAAATTTTCTTCAAGCCGAGTGTCTAAAAAATCTAATGTTTATTGGTTCCTTTGGTTTCAATCAGGAAACCATAAACGAAACGTTTTCTCGAATTCAAAGGTAGCAGGATCACTTAACCAAAGAGCCAAATAAATAGTTGAATAAATATAGCCGTTCAGAATGTGATTTTAGGTAAAATATTAAGCTCCACTTCCTTTTTTTCTGTTGGGTGTAAGGAATACTAGAATTCAAGCATTATCCAAATACTAAAAATCCCTCTACATTGCATTCAACTAGTATATATAAATACTGTAACATAAATTTTATTGTATTTAGTAATAAATTATAACACGAAAACCAAGTCGTACGCTCCACTGAGAATAAATTCTTGCAATATTATCATAAGATCGTGTTTTTGATATTACAAGTGATCTATTTTCTTCAATAAAATCTGCTTTTGCAACGGTGTATAACTTAGCAGCAAATAAAAGAGTATCTATCTGTTTGTAATTTCTTTTAAACATACACATTACACATACATACATAGTACATTATATATGTTCTACATACAGTACATTGTATAACCTTCGTCCTCGCCAACATACTCTATTTTATGTTCCACAATCTGGTAATGTTATCCTCGTTACTTGTCCGTCCGTCTTTCTACGCACAGCTAACCAATTCTCCCTTCGTGGTGCAGTGGGAGCACAAGCGACGATGTTTAAATAATACACAATAACATTTTATAAAGAAGCCCGCTGTTCTAAATTGACTATAATCGATACGACCCTAAAATATTCAAACTGTCATCTTTAATTTTTTATGAAGCCCGGTGATTGTAAAAGAGGTAATTAAAATAATCACTGACCTGATTAGAAAATTCTATCAAAGTCGATGGTTAATTATTTCAAGCGAATAAATATTAATTTTCTTTGATAAAGTTTACAATTAATTGAAATAAAATAATTGTTGACTGAAGTCTTTGTTTCAGGCCTTTTGTAGTAGGCTCACTAGTTAACTATTGTCCCGGTAGTAATCACAATATTAATAGTTTCAATAAACTAGCCACCTGTCCTCGCTTCGCATTCGTATTAAAGTTTAAATTTCTCGGCTTGGTTCAATTTAATAAAATTGTCGTTGCTGCTCGACTCAAATATATATAAATATATATTAAACGAGTAACAGTAATAATAAAAGTTTTCCCATTACAATTTGTTTAAAGATAGGAGCAAAAATAAAATTGTTCTTTTATATCGTAAACGCAATTACTGACTCCTGCACATGTCAAATTCAAGAAGCGTGCCTCAATTCATTCGAAATATCCCTTTTGTAGGCGATTATACGTGCCAAACAGAATTTGCAACAAAAAACGTTACAAACCACAGCACACGTCGCTTTAAAACGTATCCAAAACTCTTTCAGCCAATTCTACCCAAGTGATGTTTTAATTATACGGCCCGCCGGTTACACATTTTGGTGTGAATATGTGTTTTATTTCTCCTTGTTTCGCATTAATTACCGAGTTCACATCCCTCCTACGCGACCCTCCTCTTTCATGTACAAAAACGCAAAGTTCTACTTCGTATTTTAGTAGGTTTTACAAGCACCGAAGATATTGGAATCGCAATTCAAATTTCAGACTACATTCAAAACGACATTTCCGAGGAAGTTCCTACGTTGCAGAGATATATTCTAATATGCTTGTACTCTGTTTTGAGGAATATAGTAAGTCAAAACGTTTTCGGCGTATCTAAAAAAAAATTGTGTTCCGTAATCTTGTTCTTTATCGAAACTCAACATAGCACCCTTACCGACATAAAACAAAGTTAATATTTTAGATAAACACTTCGCCGTGATTCAGAAGCGTACAAAATAAAAGCCCAATTTCAACAGTTCTGTCGTAAATCAGCACAATCTCAACAGGGGCCTTTCTGTCATGGTACAACAACAAAAGGTAAGTGTACCAACAAAAGCTATTGAATTCGGCGACGAAACCCCACGGTGTTAGGGTTGCTAAGCAATGTCCCATATAACTAATTAGCTATTACACACGATACCACCAATCCGCTAGTCGTAAAGCCATGATAGAAACTTATGCGCTATTTAAGTACGCTTGAATGAACCTCCAAAATATATGCAGATAGCAGAATCAAGTGTCCGAATGTACTTAAATAGGGCTGCTTCAAATTTTTTAAGTGCAATATCTTTTACTTTCTTTTTAAATCTGAACCAAAACAGTAAAAGTCTATCACATGATTATAATTATGTTTGCTAAAATGATTTTAACAGTTTGGGCGCTAAGTGATGGTGCCCGGCCCTACTTAAGACCACTTTTTCGTTAACCTTGTGGCAGAATAAAAAGGGGCACAACAATACCATTACTCAAAAGGTAGGCTGCAGCGACTCTTTGTTTCGTACTCAAAAAATCAAGTATCGAGTGGTTAACGGGACAATCCCACCCACATGCCCATCACTGTGACTCCTGTAAGCCAGGATTAACAGTGATATCCAAGAAGAAACACCGAGCTTTGACACTTGGAAGTCCCGGGGACTGCTACACCTACTGTCTTGGACCCCGCAACGAATTTAATCAGAAGTAAAAGGAGGAGTTGGAAATAAAATGTCCACTTCCCTCCATTGCAAAGCGGGAGACAAATTTAATCTGTATAGGATTATGACCTATTAAAAGAGAGCACCACGGACACGTAATATTAAGGGACCTATGTGAGCTATATCTGATTCCAGTAATAATTATGGCAGAAACGCTTAAACGCACGGAAATTCACCCTAGATGACACAAGATCCTCATAATAAACTGGTCCTGATGTAACTTGTAAACTATTTAACATTATTTCGCGGTCTTTACGCCAAAGAATACAATCCCAAAGAATGTGATGAGCAGACTGTTCTTGATTGGAACACTGACAACTCGGCGAATCAACTAACTTAAACGAAAATAGTTTGCCCTTAAAGTTACCATGACCCGTAAGAAATTGGTCGACACAGTGATCTACCTCTATTCATGTTCCTTCCAACCGCTTTACAACTGATGGAAAAAACTGGTACAGATGGCGCCCCTTAGTTGAAGTATCCCAGCGCTGCTGCCATTCGCAAATACGACTCCTATAAACTTTATTTTCTTCTTTAAATAATCTAATGATTTTCTGGCGATCGCGCGATTGTAAGAAGTCACTATTCATGCCTTCGTGAGTTGTATAATACATAGCCGCTCGTCTCTGAACCTCAAGATCAACCGGAAGAACACCTGCCAGTACAGGCAAATCCTCAGTGCTAACTGTCCTATATGCCTTACACAGAAATATTAACGCAAGACGTTGACTTTGAAGCAATTTGCGCCTTACAGCACCTATAGTTGCCCTATCAGCCCATACAGGCGCCCCATAACACATACTTCCTAAATAAGTAGCACTATAAATCGTTTTAAGAGTATTAAAAGAAAGACCCCATGTTGTTGTTGACATTATAGTTAAAGCGTAAAAACTATTTTTAGATTTTTCCCCAATTGTAGTGATGTGATTAACAAATGAAAAGTTTCTTTCTAATATGAATCCTAAGTAACAAACTGAATCCCTACTTTTAATGCTAATATTATTAAATTTTATTCGAGGTGGTGTTTTCAGATTTCCTTTTAAAAGAAGCTGAAAAGTTTTGTGAGGAGCGAACAATAATCGGTTACGTTTTCTCCAGTCAGAGACTAGACGTAAACATTTATTCGCTAAATATAAATCCTCTAATCCAGCCCTGGTATTAGATTGTATAAGTAACAGGCCATCGTCAGCATATCCAGTTAATGTACAGCCAGTTGGTAATGGCAATGAAAGGAAATCATCAAACCCTAAGTTCCAAAGATACGGCCCTAGCACTGATCCCTGAGGACATCCCATAGTCAGTGGCTTCGACACAGCATGGTGACCAAGTTTTAGCTTAGCTGTGTCATGCATAAAATATGTATAAATAAGCGAATAAATGTTACTAAAACAACCTCGTGATTTTAATTTCATAAGTAATATTGGCCACCATGCGTTATCGAAGGCACCAGAAATATCTAAGAAAATACCTATCACGTATTGACAAACAGATTTAGTAACAGTTTCCCTAACAGATATAACTGCATCAACTGTTGATCTACCTATTGTAAAGCCAAATTGGTTATTACTAAATTTTACCCTCCCGGTAAAAGCCTAGGAACTACGAGACGTTTTAACAATTTTCCTAATGATGGTAGTAACGTAATTGGTCTATATGACTTAGGGTCGTCTGGTGGCTTGTTGCCACTCTTTGGTATTATTCTAATATACCCACTACGCCAAATACTAGGAAATACACCCTCCCCAATACACCGCCTAAACACACACAGAATTGCATCCCCAGAGATCCTACACGCCTCCTTAATCATTTTATTTGAAATCTTATCATCACCTGAAGCTTTGTTAAGTGGCAGTGATCTAACAATATTAATAAACTCGTCAGTTGATGGTAGGTCTGACATAGGCGACATAGGCGGTACAGCAGCCCATTGTCTGATCTCTTGGTGATACTCAGTGTCGTCCTCCGGCCGATCGTCAGGTATAAGAGTATGCAAAAGATATTTAGTTGTTTCATCTATACCTATAGAATGAGCATTATTGATTTTTATGTTTCCTATATAAGCAAGTTCAATAGATCTATTAGCTTTGAATTCATGATATATAGGTGACCATGGACCCTCCCTATCAAGTCTATCAACTATTTTACGCAACAAGTTACCTTTAGACTTTTCAACAGCAGCTCTGTAACGTGACCTGGCAACCCTAAGAGCAATAAACGCGTTGTTATAAGTATCGCCCAATATGTTACGTTTCTTAATGGTATTAACCTTTCTACGCACCCTACGGTAACATCTACGAAGTTCAGCTAAATAATCATTCCACCAATCACATCTACGAGTGCTTGTGACAGATTTTCGGCCAAAAGCAACATCAGCGCAATAGGTAAAAGTATCTGATAAGATCTCAGCACTTTCTTGTGCAGACAGCTCGTTACGAGTGAAGTCATTAGCATGCATACCAAAAAGAGTACCAAAAAGCTCCCAGTTTCCCCCTCTAGTTTTATATCTAAAGTTAGCAGCATTACCTTGAGGATCCCGCGACACTCTAGTAGTGAATTCATACACGATTAAACGATGATCACTACACGACGCGTCCGGTAGAACGCGCCACCTATCAATAAGAACGCCTCCACAAGAAAGTGTGACGTCAATAGAAGATTCGCCCATTGGGCTCCAGAAAGTAGGTGGTGCATCAGGGGTATTGTGTATGAATAGATTCATTTCTGCAATGAAATCTTCGACAGCACTGCGTCGATCCCTATCAGTTGCCCTATATTTGCCATACCATAGCGTAGATGACGCATTGACGTCGGCGCCAATGATAATTTTGTGGCCTGCAAGAGACCGCAAAACGTGGCGAAGATGATGTAGGTGAGGAGCGACAGGATGGGAGTATTGGAAGTAGCAGCTCACGACATAAACCCTGCAGGACGAGGATGTAACCTCCGCAACTGCACAGTGTGGCGTCATAAGATTAGACAATGACGTTACAGTAAAATTAGAACTCGATACGTATATCCCAGCTCGTGATCTGCCATTTAGCTGCACAATTTTCCTACGCAAATGAAAAAGTTGATATTGCTCCTGTACTAAAACAATGTCCAGCTTATGTTCCAAAACTAATCGATCTAACTCTGATGTTGCCACCCTATCGTTATGTAGATTCAACTGTCCTATAACAAGATTTGCCATTTCTAACTATTAGTTGTGAGTTTTGTGACTAACTGGTTTATTAGTAAGTAGTGCTTAAAATAAGTTGTTCTAGCTTAAGCTTATAAGTAAGACACTGTTGAGAGCCGCAACGATGATCGCTAGGTTTTTTTAAATCTCTTACAGGCTATGCAACTAAATTTAAAATCTGGGGTGTTCTTGTTGGGACAAGCTCGAGTATCATGTTCCCCAGCACAATTTGCACAAGCAGGTGTTTTGCTTGTACAAAATTTAGATATATGGCCAAACTGCTGGCATTTCAAACAACGCACTATGTCGACGTCATCAATAAACCTACAAGTTGCCCAATCTATAAAAAGCTTATCTTTAGTAGTGGCCAGATGGTTCCTAACCGCAGGTTTTACTTCTAAGCCTATCCATTTACGACCATTATCTAATTTACGCCTACGAGTGATTCTAGTGCTCTTAACAAAATTCTCTTCCATAAGTGCCATTTTGTCTTTGATGTTTTGACGATATAAGGCAGTTATAAATGCCGAGTCCTCCATAGTAATTGGGACATCTTTAACAAGTAAACGAGGCCTACGTCCTTTCGGTTTCTCCAAACGTAACCCTACAGATTTAATAGCATCTACGGACTTCAGTTTCTGTAGCTGCTTTTCATTAGCGACACGTAACACGACACCTGACTTTGCGGTCTTCTTAACGCCGACAATTTGAAAACCATCGTCACTAGGTTTAATCGCTTCCATGAGCGCTTGTTTGGTTGCTGAAGATGACGCAAAGTCAGCTGATCGCTCTGTGGTCGGATAGGCGACAACACACGGCAGAGGTGGTCGCGACTGAACCGTGGCTGCCGACTTAGGTGGTACACGCAGTTTTAACTTGTTTGCATACGTTTGTTTATGCTCGAGGTTCGGTTTCGATAATGTTTGTTGAGTGTTTTTTACATTATCTAATTCACGCTCGATATTTGCTAACTTAGTTTCATTACATGACGACTTTATCGCTAACAAAGAAACTATACCAGTAATGCGCTGAGTGAAATCCATTATTGCCGTTTTATTTGCTACATTCATACGAGAACCCTGATCGTTAATTAATTCATTAACTTTCGCCAAATAATCAGTCGCCTGAGCTACTAACGAACAATAGTCCCTATCTGAACTGCTATCGCTTAGGTTTAAAATTGAGCTATCCTTGCCTAAGTTCATTGTTTGCAATCGCTTGGCTCCTTCTAAGGGAGAAACAAAAATGTAGGTGAAATGTCACTGAACAAGCGTTTCGCCGTAGGTGTTACAAACTCCCACCCCCCACTGTCAGGGGGCTCGCCCATGTATTTTAACATATTTGTTTAATAAAACTAACTAACCTATGAACGACCTGTTACTAATAAATACGCAAAATATATAAAAACTACAACAAAAACAGACTAAAATATGAACAAAGTCGAAACGATACCAACCTACTTTCGAAAGAAATATATGCAGTAATCTCGTTGAAATAAAAACTATTAATACAATTTATAAGTTCAAATAACAAACCTATCAGAGTCCTATACTACTACAAACGCAAAATATATAAACTATACGAAAACAAAGCAAATATAAATTTAATGTTTGAATGTTACCTATCTACCCACTTTGTGATAAAATAACAAAGAATGACTTACCGATTTTCGTTGAATTTTAAACTATAATACACTTATATATATGTAGTTAAAAACTTACGAAAATACACCTAAACACTTAATTAATCACCCAAAACAGTACACGAGCCGGGAAAACGTATTTTAACCGGGTCTTAATATTTTTAATTCGCAGTAAACAACGTCCCACTGCTCAAGCACGAAAGCGTGGAGGGGAAGTGTAATCAAGTGGTTAGTGGTGACCCTAGTGTTAGGATTTGTTCAGGTCGCCCATAGAGGCATCCGACTTAACCTAACGAATGTTATCAACTTGGTAATAACCGTGACCGACTTTTAACGTGCCGGAGACGGAGACGCTTAGATCAAATAACACTATGCGTTCACGCATCCATGAGACATCCGCACTCTAAGTTGCTTAACCCGCTAATCGTTAACCGATTTTGAGTTTTGTACATAAAAAAGTAGACTCGTGAGATCACATTATATGTATTTTGTATAGTCATAGTCATAACAAACGAAACATTTTTAGTTTTAAAATACTCAAAGTAAATAATATTGCAGTGAAAATTATCGTAATAGCTACTACTTTACATTAGTTATATTTAAAAACAATAATAATAATATTAATAATATCAGCCTATTTACTATCCCACTGCCGGGCAAAGGCCTCTTCTCTAGAGAAGGTATGAGCATTAATCACCACGCTTGCTCAAGGCGGATTGGCAATTTCAGACATTTAAGTCCAGGTTTCCTCACGATGTTTTCCTTCACCGTCAGTCAGAAATGTCCATGATAAACTTAGAAAGTACATATGATTTGAAAAATCACATTGGTACTTGCCCGGATTCGAACCCACTACCTCGTGTTTACGAAGCGGGTGCCTAATCCACTGGACCATTTCGACTTGTATACAACAATCCTATTAGTTAATTCATTACCGCATTATACTATCAAATAGTCACGACTTTATTTACGTATTTAGTAAATGTGTATGGTAGTTTTTTTTTTGTTTGACCTGATTGATGATAATTACTTTAAAAATTATCTAAAAGCTTATGCATCATATTATTATTTACTTGTAATTTGTAAAAATGTACACAGAATACGGCAAATCAGAACTTTTGTAAGCGATTTTGTGCACAACTTATTTTTGCTAATTTGATTAACATTACTCTTCTAACTTTAAATATGGAGAATATTTGCAAATATATTAAAATGCTAGATTTAAATTATTACACGGTAGTAGATCCACGCTGATTTCAGCATGAATGGGCCGGATCGTCCGAGGAAGTACTACCCTCTCATAGAAGATCGACTTAAGAGTAGTAGTATCCGTACTACTGCGTTTCGTTCGGTGAGTGAGAGCCGGAGGCCCAATTTCCCCCATTTCCTTTTTCCTCACCTTCCTCATTCCCTTCCCCTAACCCCATTCCCAGCCGCCATAGTGGAGGCCACCATACCAGCAGTTTAAGAAGATGGCTTTCGGTATAGTGGCCGCCACTTCTGGATTCCACTGACTGCTTACCATCAAGCGGGTGGAGTCACTTTGGTGGGCTAAAATATAAAAAAAAAAAAAAAATATTATCATTATCACATGATACATAAAAAATGGTTAAACATTAACGATATTATTGTTCTAGCATAGAGATTGATTGAATCTCCAAATATTACGACTAAGTAAAAGTAAAACTAGGTACTAAGATTAAGTTAGAATGAGTTTTTTTGCTACTTACGTGACGTTACGATCATCATCACCATCATTATATCAGCCGAAAGACACCCATTGCTGGATATAACCCTTCCCAATTTTGCGACCTTGGCCGGCCACTTAACATCTACGAACATTTAAAACAAAATACTCAGTCAAAACCACAAACTCAGGCATCCGTTCGATAACTCTATCGGAAAACATAAAATAAAGTGCTTAATAAAAAACGAATCGCGTGTTCATTACGTACAGTCGCAGCCCTGGCGCAAATCGAGCGTAGATAGTATCGGCCGGTAGGGTCATTAAAATGAAATTTGCTTTTATATTAGCTCGGTAGCGATGCGCCGACATTATATGTAGATTTGGTTGTACGTATTTTTATTGCATAATGCCACCTATATTTAGTAAGTTTGGATTGAACGTGAACTTCTAACGGCTCATGTACTTAACTAGCTTCTCGCGGCGGGTTTCACGCATCTTTACTTACTGCTCTGCTCCCGTCACCAGTTGCGTGAAGTTCCATAAACTATAACCTTCCTCGAGAATTTGGGCTATCATACGTAAAAATAATTATTCAAATCCGACTGATTTTTCAGAGTTTCAGGGATTAGCGCGTTCAAACAAACAAACAAACTTACTCTGCCGCTTTATAAAATGTATACTTAGAGCGGTATTACATTATCATATAAATATGATTGCATATACCTATGTCAAATTCTATGATCATAGTTCGACGACCCTCAAACTATGATCATAGTTAATCACATGTAGTTGTTATACCGCCATATGTTCTTCATTTAAAAATGACTTAAACATCTTTGATCATATTTCTATGATAGTCTAATAGCGGCCTAATGATGATAATGAAGTTTAGATTTCTGTTCATACGGTAAAATAATACTTTAAGAAGTTATGAATCGAGTAATATTTGAAAGAAAAGCACTTATCTCAAAGCTTATTTCATTCAGTTGGAAAGTATATGACGCAGTGCAGTAGACGATGTATTTAAATATGCACAAAAAAGTCTTAAATTTGCATACGGCTACGCAACTTTGACCGTTACGACCTCAGCAATGTATTTAACTGTTGAATTAAAACCACCAATGCAATGGCTTTACTAGCTAACAACGCATAAAAGTTTGTTCTGTAGACGTAGTTTGTGTTCATACATAAATTTTACTACACAACTTCACTTTCAGTATTCTACAAACAGCAACAATGTAGTACCTACAAAATTTGAGTACTATATCTTAACGGTAAACTAGTTTTGCTTAGGTAATCTGTAAGAGCTATAAGGGCGAGCTGAACAAATCCTGACACTAGGTTGATATTATTTTGAGAGCTGTAGGTATGTAATTATTTTTCTTATAGAAAACATTTTATCCTTCTTTTCAAAATTATTTTCTCTTATTCACTTCGTAAAATACTATAAAAGTGACATCGGTATTTAGAACTACATACATCAGTCTATATATTGCAGTATTTACATAAAATATTTTACATGTTAGAATAATGTTGCTGGTTTATTAAAAAAAGAAAAAATCTATCTATTGCTGTTCACGTGCTATTTTTATCTTTTAAAACCATATTTATATTTATTCATAAACATGTTAATTATCTTATCATTATTATTATTTAATTTTTTCCTATCCGTGGGTCCCACTGAAAATCAGCGCTGTTAGGTGACCAGCAGCCGCAGCTGCTGGCACCACAGCATCATGCTGAGTGGGATCCAAATTTCCTGCACAGATGTGACGTGCAAACTTGCCCTATTTTTTTTTTCTTTTTTATAAGCATTATTGTGTCAATTTAAAACCAAATAAGTTTACTATTACTAATTATACTTACTAGTGCAAAGAGATTAGGTTAGGTTTAAGTTAAGGTTTGTGAAAAATTTATAGCATGTTGTTAACTTTGTATGTCGCCTCTGGGCAGTAAATAAATGCTTTTTCTTTCTTTCTTTCTTACATTCGAATGTATTTCTGTAGTTTTCGACAACATGTTTACTAACACAACTAACGCTTATTGCTAAATACATTGTCTGAAATGGAGTGTGGATCGCGAACCCCATAGAAAAAAGCGTTTGGCCGCCAAAACAGCACGGTTTTTAGTGCAGTATGCTAGTACAGTTTATAAAAATACGATTCGTACATACTAAAAAAAAGCTTGGTTGCAGCAATCGAGCGGGTTTTTAGTAAGCACACGCATTTCTGTTTGTGCCTAAATTTTAGTCGACTTTTATTTTGCTCGTAAATTGATATGGATTTTTTTTTATAAGATACTCAAATATATTACCTACTAATAGGTCGTGTGATCTTCGTCTCGAATTGCCATCACCTTACCGTTGAGATCAAAAGATGCGAACAAGAGAATGAGTTCTTACTAAGGTCAACAACCCGTCTGCCCGGGGCAGTAACTATGATAAATTCCTTCTTTAAAGAAGGCTATTGTCCACCAATAAATGTCTGACTTATATGTAGTATTCTGTAAAATAGGACAGTCATTCCAAAAATCGACCATATGGTCGCATGCCTAACTACAAAAGTGAGATAAAAAACGGTAAGTGGCAAACGGTGTAGGGAAATTTACCAGTGTTCCCGTTAATGAGAGCGTTTCAACGAGTTGCCACCACTGCCGGCATCGTACTTATACCGGTATAGTACGACATCGAATTGAAAATGTCTGATAAAAGTATTGATTCATCTTTAATTAGGTCCTTCGTGATTCGGCTCGGGTATTATGAAATATAATGCAGTTATGCATCGGTGTATTTATGATACATAGTATACATTGTTTCATTATTTGGTTTCATTGATGGATTTCAGGGTATATTTATATAATTTCAAGACCAAAGGTGTCATATTCGGTTATAATAAACAAAGCCAACACAACACACCTTATCATTAGACTTAGTATTGCCACCTCATTTGTACCCAATTGTAGGATGTGTTCACACTGGATACATCACAAACACGATAAGCAAGATACATTATATAATTAGTGTCTCTGATAAGTGTAGGGCTCTGCGTATTACGGTCCCTTTGTCTACAGTCGTATGACTAAAGATATTAGGTAGTCGTGACTCGTGACTGCCTAGCGGGTAAGTTAACCTCCTGTACACGAGACCGGCGGCTCAAAAGTGGGCAAATACCATTTGAACTTTTAGCCATTACGAGTTTTGTACTTTGGACGTTAGGTACCGATTTACAGTGAGTAAAAACATCGTTGTTGTATATTAACCTATCAAAGTGACTCCATCCCGGCTGATGGTAAGCAGTCAGTGGAATCCAAAAGTGGTGGTTACCATACCAAGAGCCATCGTCTATAACTGATGGTATAGTGACCTCCACTATGACGGCTGGGAATGGGGTTGGGTAAGAGAATGGTTGGTGAAAGAGGAAAGGGGGGATGATTGGGTCTCCAGCGCTCTTACTCACCGAAAGAAACGCTGCAGTAGTTACGGATACTACTACTCTTACGTCAATCTTCTATGCGAGGGTAGGTGGTATTTCCCCGGTCGATTCGGCCCATTTATGCTGAAAGCATCACGGATTTACTACCGTAAAAATCTTCCTTGTGAGGAAATCTAAAATTATAAAATAAATATATGTCTTATATCACCAATGGATCTTAATCATTTGGGAAAGAGTAGTAAATTTAATTTATTATCTTTATACATACCTAAAAAACTGAGCTATGCAAAAACAGATGATTTGGTGACCGCAGTGAGCTATTATTAAGGATTTAGGTAACGGAGCTATCTGTTATCTATTCCCATAGTCATAAAGTCGCATATTGCAGACCGAAGAGCCTTCACACGTAAATAAATACAGAATTAAGGCCGCGCCCTACGTGACTCGTTTTTAAAATAACTGGACGGAAAATTTTGAAAATATCGTTTCATACAAAATTTATATAAAAGAGCATGTCACTGAGACACGAACGAATAAGACAATGACGTCCCCGTCTCGTTCACGTGTCCCGTCCGAGGTATTATCTTGTTACGTATTTACTCTTTACCACAATGCTTGCCTGACGATTTGGTAATGAAAGCTTGAAATAACATACTACTGTAGGTTGTGATACTTCATACAAAATGCCGTTTATTCCCGTTGAGTCACACCAATGACAGAAACAATTGTGTCGTTGTATGGTGCGACAAAGCGATGTTGCGAATGAGTAGGTATAACTTGAACAAATGTGATATTGTGCTTTGTTCGAATGACACTGTTGTTATAATATGCTTTTAAATTAAAAATAATTAATAGGATATTTTATTTTTGCTTTATACATCAGTGGGAACAATTCTGCGCTATAAGAAATTGATAGCCTATCTACAGAATATCACCATTTTAAAGAAATTACTCAGATATTTCTATTATGACAGGGCCACGCGACGACCTCCATCTTTAATCAAGTTTTAAAAACGGGTTGCCATAACATCTTCATTATTATTACTCAAAATCAGGAGCAGAAACAAAACCTCTGTTGTTGGAAGTATAAATTATTATAGGTTAACTTTACCCAAAATTTACCATACACCATAATGTCGTGTCGTACAATCAACGTTTTCCCGTTTTGCCTTGTCTTTAAACCAACATGTAACGAAGGTCCTACATTTTCATACCAAACATGATAGATGTCGTGCCTATCGCATCAAATTATCGGTCTCTAAACAACGTTACTTCAACCTCACTGCGCCAGGGAACATCATTAGACCCTAAGATCGTGTAGAATCAACGTGAACCTAAAATGTCATAAGTGCATGGAACCAGCTACAGAAAGTTGACCTTAAAAGTGTACAATTTTAGGTCAGATTTCCCGAGATTTGTGACTTAATTACGGCTTTCTTGCTTAGGGCAACGTGCAGAGAATATTTATGAGGATACTCTACATATTGGAACTGAAATTACTCGCATTAGTTTGTTTTATCTTGTAAACATTGCTGGCTTTGTGTACGTACATATTTGTCTGATTTTAAATTAAAAGTAATTTTCAAGATTGATCTTCTATTAATAAATGGTGAAAGCAAACATCTTAAGGCAATACAACTACTTATGTCTAAAATTTCTAATCTAAACTACCACGCCTATGATTATTTATACCATATATCCTAGTAAAATATGTTTTTGACCTTTAATGAGTATTAGTATTGTATTAGAAAATAAACAAATAGAGCTTTTATAAGGCAATAAAAAAATACAAAAGTATTAATAAACTTGAAGCTAAAACAAAACAAGGGCAAGAAAATTACATGGTGTTATAATATTTTGCGGCGACCCAAACTTAATATAGCTATCCGGAGACTTGACCCGTATAACTAAAATAATAATCTTGACACCTATACCTACTGGTACTGTTTACTAGATTAAATAAATATATTGTGCAGGGGCTAATATATTCTTACCTCGTATGATAAATGAAACGCTAAATAGTTTATTCTACCGATTTGTTCCAAATATTGTAATATCAATTCTTAATTTATCTCAATTGCCAACCAAGAAAAACAAGGCATTTATATTGTTCAAATAGTTTTTAAAAGTCTACCCTTTATTAGCGCATTATGTAAGAGGTAGGAAGATTACAGTAAGATAATTCAATCATAATAAGTAAGTAATGAGTCCATAGATTCGGTAATGGCATACACTAGCAATTTATGCTTATTCGCCTGCTATTCCTCTTTACCCTATCCAAGTATATGTATGCAAACAGTTACTAATTTAAAAATGATTATGAAACAAAATATTGAGCACCCTGCAAATATATTCATCGCTTCAATCTTACTTGAATATATTCGACATGTTAAGACTACCGATAGAGATTCCAATGCCACCTAACTTTATCATATTATTATGAAAATTGTTTTCAAAACATGAGGGATTTTCACGTGTAAACAAAAACATTGTGAAGTTTCTTAAGAGGTTTTTGGTACTTGTAACTTTTCCGTTTCTTGACATATGCTTAATTATATTGTGTAACATAAATTGCTTTGTGTATTTAAACAAATAAAATGAACAAAATAATGGTTTCACACCAAGAGTTATTCCTGAATTTGTCAACATATAAAGAGAAAAGTATTTAAGCATCACGTGGTTTTGTCTGAAGGTGTAGGCAAAGGAATAATTAATTAATACATGATAGTTAACTATAATGTAATAATTCTAATTCATAGCTAGGTAATTAATGTTTTTAATTGTAAAATTGTATCATTTGGATGTGGGAAGATGCTGAGCACTTTATTTGTGAAGGAGTTAGAGGATTCATAACCCGGGGTCATGGTGGTGGAAACCTGTTACACGGACGCTGGGGTAGGTCTCACAGAACCGTTCATAAGATATCAATTATTCCAATCCTATTAATCCTATTAATATTATAAATGCGAAAGTTTGTATATGTGTGTGTGTGTGTGTGTGCGTGCGACTAGTGCATTTGTTATTTTTTCATTAAGTATTTTAAGGCACAACTATTTAGTAAAGGTTTGGAGTCAATCTGATGATGGAACCGACAGACAGTCGAGGGAACTCGACAACGATTTACAGCAATTTTTTTTATATTATTATAGCCTACCAAAGTGACTCCACCCTGCCTGATGGTAAGCAGTCAGTGGAATCCAGAAGTGGCGGCCACTATACCAAAAGCCATCGTCTTAAACTGCTGGTATGGTGGCCTCCACTATGGCGGCTGGGAATGGGGTTAGGGGAAGGGAATGAGGGAGGTGAGGAAAGAGGAAAGGGGGGGAAATCGGGCCACCGGCGCTCTCACTCACCGAACGAAACGCAGTAGTACGGATACTACTACTCTTAAGTCGATCTTCTATGAGAGGGTAGTACTTCCCCGGACTATCCGGCCCATTCATGCTGAAATCAGCGTGGATCTACTACCGTACAAATTACTTGGTATTTGGACTTAATTCATTACTAATGATGAGAACTTTGCATCCATATGGTTCATAGGCGCCATTACAGAGACCATAGACAGTCGAGGGAATTCCTCAACATCAGCCATCGGGCTTACTTCAGACGGTTCAATATTCCAAAATGTTTAGTTCGTACAAAAATAATACCTAAGCAAGATTTAGGTCTACCCATCACTGAAAATCGTAAAATAAATTAATAATTTATTTTAAACCGAAAAAATACCGACTTCAAACAGTAAAGAAACTAAAAGTTAAAAATAAATTTTCTTAGCAGAAAGTAATTCGTATTTTGATTTGATTAATCAGAAATGATTTAATAAGTATTTTATAATTTTGAAGTTGGTGCTAAGTAAATAAGTACTACTATAAGAACCCTACTACAATAGCAAATTAAGATTATTTACTTTTAAACGCGCGTTTTCTTTTCGCGTTTCCTTTTCGCGTTGCATGATATAGTAAAACTAAATATACGGGAATTCAAGCAGACCACGCTTGTGACCCCGGCCGGTGTAACCTGAGGCCCTAGACAAGTGGCATAGATTTCTATTCTACTCATAGAATAGATAATAAATGTATGGGATTGACATAAGTTTACGACAATGTTAGCGTTAGCTTATGTCAATCCCATACATTTTTTAATCTATTCTATGAATAGAATAGATATCTATGCCGTTTGTCTAGGGCCTCTGGTCGAAACGTCAAGCAAAATAAGGTATGTAAATACCTAATACATGATCGCGTGAATACCCGTATATTTAGTTTTACAAATTAAGATTGATAATACCTATACCTAGTTATCAGTGGCGTGCACTCCGTATAGGCAGAAAGGCACTGCCTACCTTAATAATTACTTGACATTACAATTTTAGCAACATAATTAAATAATGCCTACCCTGTTAAAAATCAATAATGCCTACCTTGTCAAAAATCTCTGTGCACGCCACTGCTAGTTATAGTATGGTTATGTACAATAAGCTAATAGCGATTTCTACCAGGTAACCTTTACTTTTCTCTACATTTTCGTCAAGACCGAATGGTTCGGTTGTGTCGAAGATGGGAGGATAAAGGTAAAAAAGTGAACGTAAACTACTTTACACCGATTTTATGAGAGGATAGATATTTCGGCGATTGATCCAATCTTGTTAAAGCCAGTAAGAATATTTCACCGTAAAACGTACCTTTATTACGTTACATTATATTGGTAGCTTCAAAAACTACGTAAAAGCAATAAAAGCCGTAACAATTACGGCAATCAAGCAAATTATTACAGAGTTACTCAATGTGTGCCAAAGCGTATATGAAATTATCTCCGGTGAACGTCAGCAATTTCATTATGTTGATAGGTATTACGTTATAATTGTCATACGGTATTGTGTTCTCGTCGGACAGTTATGTTCAACAAAGTTGAACGAACTAGAACGTTTTCATTTACATCGTGTCACTTTATATTCGCAATATTAATTTGGTTGGTTATTTAGGTTGATACGTTTAATTTATATTTTTACACAACTTCGGTGGCTGACAAGCATGAGACCATCTGATGATAAGTTTATTTTTAATTTAAATATCAATATATTTAAAAAAACAACTCCTGCACTGGAACAAGCCCTGTGTCGCGGAGGACTTCACCAACATCCATATATCGGCAACAAAGTACACCCAGGCTTGGAACAAATATTTATGGATCACACGAAGTTTTGTCCCGTGTGGGGATCGAAACCACAATCTCATGCACAGCAGTCGCTTGCACTCCCACTGCGGCACTGCACCACGGAGGCAGTAAGTGCTTAATTAGTAACCTATGGACATGGCTGTGTTCACTATGCATTACAGAAATTTTGCAAAGAAAATACATTCGAGGCATTTCCGACGCAAGAAAAGAAAATGCAAAAATGAAGGCGATGGAGGAGGTAGGTATTTAGTTCTCCGGCGCTATCACTTACCGAGCGAAACGCATTGGTATGTAGGTAAACCAGCAAGGATCTATTAAGTATCGTAAAAAATAATAATTTTATGTTGGAAATAATAAGATAACTACACAGTTAATTCTATACGGAATTATTAACAGACTAGCTTTCTGCGACGCGGTTTCACCTGCGTTTTTGCTTACTGCTCTGCTCCCATCGCCAGTAGCGTGATGTTACATAGCCTTCCTCGAGAACTGGGCTATCATACGCAATTTAAATCTAATTTTTAAATCCAACTGGGAGATAAGCGCGTTCAAACTAACAAACAAACTCTTCCACTTTATATAATAGTATAGATTACATATTCTTATTCTCTACACAATACAAAACCAACTTTATCCTAATAGTCATAAAATATAATTTAAGTACATATATAATGTAATCAAAAGATGCCAATAATGGATCATATTTTGATAGGTATTGCAATGAATATTGCAAATCCACAGGATCTATCATCCAACAGTCAGCTTGTGTTATAGAAATCAGTGCCTATCGAGGAAAAATATCATCCATATATCCAATATTTTCCGATTCATTGGGCCTTGTAAGACGGGGATTACATTTTGCGGGGCCTAGATGTATAAAGTATTTGCGTATTGCCTATTTCTATGTATATCTGTCAGATTATTTTATTGACGATGAAGTACTTGTATTACTTTTTAAACATTAGAATATCTGGGTTAACTGAATTTGGAAAAGAGTATTACGCTCAGGGCGTAGGTTTTGTTATGTAGGTACGTTAGCCACTTTTCTTTAATAGTTGCAAATACTGTATTGGTGCTTTTTTGTAATATTACAACAAAAATGTCTTTTATTTAGAAAACATAGTTAATTAGTTATAGAAAATACAGGACTGATTAAAAATATCATTTTAAAATTAATTTAAAAAGCAGGCACCTTCATAGCAGTTATCGCTAGCATATTAATATGATAAAATACCAAATTCTATAAACTACTAGCTTGCTGCAGCACGGTTTCAATCGCGTTAAGTTACATCTTTGGTTACTACTCTGCTCCAATCACTCGCAGGGTGATATAACATAGCCTAACCTTCTTCAAGAACTGGGCAATCAAACACAAAAATAATTATTCATACCCGACTTCCAGAGATTAGCGCGTTCAAACAAACAAACAAAGTCTTTCGCTTTTTATAATAGTATACATAGATTATGCAAATAGGAGAGCATTATAGGTTTATTTGATCACCTCTAACCTATCGCGATGAATATTTTCACATCTATCCTTGATGTGTGCATATTTATCTCTTGACAAACTGTTCGATTATGTGTTATTGTAAATAATAAAAGCATAAAAATTATGAATATTTATAAAGTATGATTTTGTCGCGATCAAATATGTATGTAGTTTTTATGAAATGTGAAAGTGTATGGTATTTACATGAAATCGTATAGTGGAATGTATTTATTTGAACGTATCTACTTCGTCAAACATTATAACACTGTGTTGACAATTTATTCAGGATAACAATTACTTTCTATTCAATCTGGCATCTCTATTGTTGTTGATCTAACACTACGTAACTAACAACTAACTATTTACATTACACTATTACTATGCAGTTATTATTTCAAAGCTTGCTATCAAGAACAGCACTCGTAAGAAAAAGCCAATCAATAATTTAAAAGCTTTAATTTAAAACTACAAATTTCACGTTTATTATAACTACTTACCAAGTACAAAAGGCAGGAAGTAATGTCTAGAACTACTGAACCGATTTAGAAAATTCTTTTTGGGTTTGAAAGCCCTGTTCTTGAGGAAGGTTATAGACTACGTAACATCACGCTATAAGCGACGGGAGCAGAGCAGTAACTAAAGATTTAACTTAGCGCGGGTACAACCGCGCCTCAGAAAGCTATCCTATTATTATAATTGAAAAGTGTGTGCGAAAGTTTGTGTGTGTGTGTGTGTGTGTGTGTGTGTGTATGTGTGTGTGTGTGTGTGTGTATGCGCGTGTGTTTGTTGCCACTGAGCACCTAAACGGCTGAACCGATTTTAATGAAAATTGGTATGTAGATGGATTTGGTGCTGGAGACAGACATAGGCTACTTTTTATCCCAAAAATCGGTCTGGTTCCCGAGGGATACAACAAAACATATTTTACGCGCAGGCTAAGCCGGGCGCAGCTAGTATATTTAATAAGTATGATAAGTGTTATAAACTAAGACTACGTCTATCCAGTGTTAAACGTTTTGAATTAATTATTAACTTTCGAGCTCCCCTTGTTCTTCCTTCTGTGCCAACTAATAACTTTACATATTATCATTTAGTTACACTTACTTTACTCTATGTTCTTTGACTGACTTATCTATAAAAGGGGTTTTGAGTAAAAATATAAAATTTTAGTTTTTACGGTAACAGGTCTTAATTTAAGCACGATTCATTAACTTACCCCCTGTTTCTGATGGGCTGATCAACGGAAAATTAACTAAACACCTGTTAAATCTCATGTAAAGTACCGAAAGCATGCAAAAAGAACGGAGTTTAATTTGATCTAATTAGTTACTAATTAGATCGAATTAAACTAATTATTCATGCTGTTAGCAACCTAATTGGTACTTTACATGAGATTTAACAGGTGATTAATAAATTTTTCGTTGATCAGCTTTTCAGAAACTGGCGGTAATGTATTTTAGTTTTAATATTGGATTTCCTGAATGTGAGTGAGAGCGCAGTATGCCCAAATTACTTCCAGAGTCTGACTTCTTTTTATCTCTTTTCTCATTTCCATATCTTTCACGATCGTGAATTTTATTAATGTTTTTTCTTTTTCTTTTTCTTCTTCATGCATCCGCAATTGTTATCTATCTTCTGCTTTGTTTCTAATTCACGTTTCATTGTTCGAAATGAAATGAAATAAAATTATATTAAATGAAATATGTTTATTCGTATAGGTTAATTAAATTAACACTTATGAACGTCAAAGTTAACAAAATATCAGCAAATTAACCTACAGCCAGTTCGCTGACGAAGTAGAGCCAAGAGAAGAACTGGCAAGAAACCCAGGCCACTCTTTTTAATCGCCAGGTTATTACAATTTTTGTAAGTTACAGTTTCAAGTAGCATGCAAAGTGACGCAGGCAATACACTTAACTCTATAGATACTTAATTACTTACAGCTTTCTATGTTGTAAAAAAAAATTAAAAAGTAAAATGTGTGCTTTACAGGCTGCCTCAATTTGCATATTGCTACAAAAGGTAAAGGCAACATGTGAACTGTGATAAATGTTTCTATGTGGGTATTATAATAAACTGTTAATTTTTGGTATAAGTTCCTGAATATAGGTATATAAATATAGTGACGTGGCTTTGTTATTACATAACTATGTCACTTTATTTAACTATATTTAATCAATGGTTACTAGAGCTATTTAGTAGAAGTTCATTCCACAAAACCTATAAAAAGGACCATACACAATGATAAATCAGATTCCTCTTTTACCTGTCTCAACATTAAATACTTACCACCATTTTATTGCACTACCAAGACCATGGGTGCCGCCAGGATTTCTTTCAGGCGGGTTCATTTGACTTTCAATGGGTACATTTTTTTCACGGAGGTACACATGACTTTTAGGAGCTGTATCTATTCAAATGTAGATATCAACCTATAAACGCTTCAAATAAAAACCTAACTTTTTAAAACACTGTTAGTCTTTTCTATGTATTTTTTTCTCGACAAGAAGCACCAAGTTTTACAAAAACTATATACAATTTTGTTCTAATATCTATTATAGCTTATAACCAATATTTACAATTAATTCTGAATCTACTGAAATATAGGTCGATAAAATTTAACAGGGCTATTAACAAGCGGGACGATACCTTTATAACGAGGTCATGTCAAAACAAGGTCGAAATGAAGACAGTATTATCTGCAAAAATTATATTATTTTGGTATTTTTACCTATAACTGTGGAAACGGCATAATAAGGCCGCTATTTATGATTATTGCGGAATAGTGAAATAGAATTTTAAAATACTTAGTTAAGAATTCATATCTGTAGATATTATTTCTTTGAAGCTATTAATGCTTTTTATATGTTTCCTTCTCGTAGTTAACTATTATAATATTAATAAATAATAATACCAGCCTATTTACTGTTCCACTGCAGAGCAAAGGCCTCTTCTCTGAGAAGGTATGAGGCCTGAGAAAGCCTGAGAAGGTATGAGCATTAATCACCACGCTTGGCAATTTCAGACATCAATGTTTTCCTTCACCGTCAGTCAAAAATGTCCAAGGTAAACTTAGAAAGTACATATGATTTGAAAAATCACATTGGTACTTGCCCGGATTCGAACCCACTACCTCGTGTTTACGAAGCAGGTACCTTATACACTGGACCATTTTGACTTTTAATTAATTAACTTATAAAATATAATAAATTATTTATTATATTCGTAGTTTTAACGAAACATGAGACATGTTTTTGTAATTGCCAATGTCCGATCTGGTAAAAGATTGGGTTCGCTAAAGATTGGATCAAAACTGAAGATGCTTGTTGAATCTTACGATTAGAATCACTCTTACACTATTGAGGTGATGCTGTATGTCGTCGTATGATCTTATCGCTGATTCTTAAAGTAAAATCAGGTATTTGGGTTAGATGTTGCTATTCGAGAATTCCTGCCTAAGCTGATTTAAACATTTACGGTAGTAGATTCTCGCTGGTTTCAGCATAATTGTGTCGGATTGACTGGAGAAGTACTACCCTCTCATAGAAGATTGACGTAAAAGGTAGTATCCGTACTATTGCGTTTTGTTCAGTGAGTGAGAGCGCCGGAGACCCAATTTCCCTCTTTCCTTTTTCCTCACCTACCCCTCTCCCATCACGGTAGGCAGAAGCCTCGCAGCGTCCCTGACATTGCAGGAGCAACACAGAGACTCTTAAGTCATCCATGAGTGACAGTTACCGCTTACCATCAGGTGGGATGTTTGCTCGTCTGCCACTGGCGGCAATAAAAAAAAACAGTGGTTTAACTCTGAACAAACCACTATATTAGGACTGAGGCAATCCGTAGCAAATCTAATATTTAATACTTTGTTGTTGGCACGTAGTTAAGTAGGTAGGTATCCAATACACAGTTTTAGCCTGGCGTGTGCAATTCAGTTCGATATATTTATATTGCAATAAAGTTGCTTCTAGAGGAACCTAAAGTAGGTAAGTACTGTTCCTGTTATTGATCCACCGCTTTTACTCACCATCCTTTTGAAAACAAAACACAATCGTATATAAGCAAAGTATCTTTATTACCAAGCTAGTTTAAATATTTACACAATTATTATAATAAGTAAACCTGAACAGCTAATTATATAAATAAAGATTATTTTACTACATTATAATTTTTCTTAATTTACAACGAGCCTTTGATATTTAAATTCTCAAGTTAATAGAGGTACGTAATTATAATCATTTTAGTTAGTAATTTCGTCATGAAATTAAGATATAAGTATGATCCACGTATAATTTAATAAAAGGCTTATTTTAATACAATTTGAGTGTTTAATTGAACGTAATAATCGCAGGAAATATGTTTTTAATGCGATACACTGCTCTGCGGTGGAGCGTGTAAGCTCTGAGGTTTTCCAACTAACAAGCAAAATGTATTAATAAAAACAAATAGCTTGTCTGACTAAAACAAACTGAAAATTCATAAGGATTTTTTTTTTTTCTCATTCTGACGCTATATTGAAATATTATGTAATCTATGTTACTCCATTATTCAATACGAATCTAATGACACCTCTTAAGTTAAAATCCATTAAGCTATTTAGGCTGTAGAGCAAATTAATATACATACATACATACGCTCGATAAACATTACCCTCCTTGACATCGGCAGTCGGGCAAAATCGCGCTTCGTTACCGCCAGCGTATTACTTCTTATACCAATTATTTGGGGATAGCGCAATATAATTTTCTACAAATTTTCTTTGAGGCCACGTTATTATCCTAAACAATACATTTACCGTTCACTACAGAAATATTTTTGACATTAGAATGTCTTTTCGTTCGCTCCAGTGTGATTTCACGAAAACGTGTGATCCCCTTATATCTCGTAGAGTTATGAAGATATGCTAAGAATACTCACGACTAATTGACCCTTAAAACAAAAAAAAAACAATATCCGTTCGGAAGCTACGATGCCACAGACAAACACACATACATACACACACACACACACACACACACATACACACACACACACACACACACACACACACACACACACACACACACACTCACACTCACACAGTCACACACACACACACACATACGCACACGCACCCGCACACGCACACACACACACGCACATGCACACGCACACGCACACGCACAAGCACACGCACACGCACGCGCACAAGCACACGCACACGCACACGCACACGCACACGCACACGCACACGCACACGCACACGCACACGCACACCAGTAGTGCCATTGTTTTAAAAATCATCATTACTAACCTAATTTTTTGCTTACATTAGCATTTTCCTTAACCTAATGTAATTTTCGCTTTAATAAGCAGATGTATTAATATTAAGTGACTTTGTGTAGGAGGCAATTGCCTCATTAGTAGGTAGCTTGTTATAGGTAATAATATGAAGCTAATGATCAATATTAAATTATAAGTTCTTATTTCAATAATGCCAATTTTCCACGTAAGTGACGGACTGGCTTGTTATTCTGGAGAAAGAAATGGTACACTTGAAATAGTGTACGAAAATAAATAAAGGCTTGTTAAATAAGTTAGTAGGCAAAAATAAATTGCTGTAGCAATTTAAAATCCTCTAAAATCCAATAAATATTAATTAATCTATATATAATGATTTCTAAATAAATTAATAAATAAAATAAATATTTTCATCCACTTACCTATTCATGGAATTTTCAGCAGAGAAAAAGGCATTTTTAATGTTACCTTCAGTAGTGCTAAATTAATAAAAAAAATATATTTACTTATGAGTTTAAGAACAAATTTATGTAAAAAAGTAATCAGTTTCATTTGTCAGTCGATTTACGATTGTCGATAGAAACCGTACCTATATGAAAATCCACTTATAAAATCTAAGTAATCAAATTTACCTTTTCAGAGATGAACATGAATAATACAATTTTATTTCATTGACGTTGATTTTACATAGTTAATTAAACGTGTGGCTCTTTACACAATTTACAATTTATGTAAAATTGTATTAGGCTTTCATATTAATCAAATCAATCGTGATTTTAGGTTCACGCGACCAGCAACAGAGGTGACCTACTCACTGTTTTATTAAATAATATTTTAAAAAATCAAAGTAGATTTTAGCAATTCACATAGGTACTTATAGAAAATATTTTTTGTAGAAATATTATAATGATTGAGCGGTTAATCAATACACTTATAGTAATTGGATAAATAATATTAAAAGGAAATGTAGCTATCAGATACGTTTACAAGAATGGTAGCTCAAATATAGGTATATGTATTCAAATCAAATGTCACGAGTAAAATCTGAACTAAATTTGAACTGCTGAATCTAGATAAAAGAATGAATATTATGTATAACTAGCGGCCCGCCCCGGCTTCGCACGGATGGACATTTTTTTTTTTCAGGTAATTTTTTAATTTTGTTCTCCGTAAGAACCATCTGCTTACTTCAACAAATATTATAAATAAAGAATTAGCTAAATCTCTTCAGCTGCTCTCGAGATTTGCGCTTAGCAACACATTTAGCGATTCATTTTTATATTATAGATGGACGACCTCTGTGGTTCGGTGGTACCTCGTACTGTGTACAGTATCGACCAAATCCATTTTCGGACAATGTAAACAAACAGTTTTTTCAATATTTTTCTATCAAAAACTCCATAAACGATGACACATGGGTTTATACACATTCTGTTCACTATATACTTCATTTTGCAACTATTTCTACTAATGATTAATAATCAAATCTAGTTTATTTAATAAAATTACGAATTACTTTTTGCGGTCGAATTAAGACGTCAAAGTGATTGACAGTTTTATTTTTTCTGTACTCTATATTGTCTTTGAAAACCAATGTTGTAATTTATCAGAAGAAATAAGTTTAACCAATACATATCATAGGTACATAATATTTTGTCATTTGCCCTCGCAAGTCTGAGTTCATTTGTTTTATTGTAATATAGTATAATAAAATCGTAACATACATACAAATTCCATATAATCAATATTTCACAATTTTTTATCAGGCGGGAAAATATTCAAAAGTATCCCAGTATTCCATTTCAGTCCGTGGTCAAATAGTTGTAATTAGAGGTCAATGCTTAATTTAAATTACATTTATTTATACATAAGGTAAATTGTTTGTCTTATTATCTTATAGTTTATAAGTCAACGGTTACAATAAAATACAATACCATATTTAACATAAATACAAGTATTTGAAGTAATAAAAATAACAAATCAAATAGAATTAATCGATTACGCAAATAGAGTATTACTAAACATAATATTATTTAAAAATGTTAGAAAAAAAGAATGAGAAATTATTATTTAATTATGTATGATGACATTAATTTGATTTTTATCATCCTTTTCCCCATCACTAGTAAATTCATGAAACCATAGACAATGGCAATATGGAGGATTGTTTACATTGTCCGAAATTAGATTTGGAATGGACTGTACGGACTGCCACGCATAGGTCGCGGATTGTTGTAATATTATGTTGTGATATTAATCTGCGGTCATTAAATCCAGTCAGTCTTTTGGGAGAGGTCTATATTTAACGTCTTCTGGTTTATGAGTAAATTAAATAGCACGATACTTACAAACGTCATTAGTTGAAATTTATCACCCAAATTGCCAGTTACTACAAGAATATAGAGAAGAATTGATACGAAACTTTGAAATGTTATTATGATCTCTAAGTATTTTTTGTGGTATATAGATTTTGTGTTACTGCTGCGTTAACACTACTACACGTGACACTCAATATTGTACTAATATGGTTCACAATTTGTAATCTTTAATATTATATAAAGCGAAAGTGTTTGTATTCTCTGGAATGACTGGAAATGACCAGTACGATTTGAATAATTCTTTTTGCGCATGATAGCCCAGTTCTTAAGGAATGTTGTCGACTATGTAACATCACGCACGCTACTGGAGTCGTGAGCAGAGCAGTAAGCAAAGACGCGGATGGAACCCTATGGTACCGCAGCAGGATTTACTAAAACAAACAAAAAACAGATTTCAACTTATTTAATCAATGTGTGCACAGTTAACGAGTAGCTCTGAATTATTTATACAACTTATTGATAGACCTAATATTCAGATTACATTTCGTTTAGTTTATCTAGGTGTGCTGATATCTAAAATAAGCGAACTAAAATCGATGAGATTGTCTGCCGCAAAATATGGATGATTATTTTGAGCGACATTGGAAAGGTCACAACGTTAGGTTACCAGTTAGGCCTGACATAATATATATAACTTGACAGAATTTCAAAAGATGAGTCCAGAATCTCATACATCACATTAAATGAAATAAAAATAACACAAAGCTTAAAGAAGTAACACAATTTCGCAAAAGTATTTTTTGCGAAATTGTTTGTGACTCATCAATCGTCATCATCAACGTATCAGCCGAAAGTCGTCCACTTTATTACTTTGTGAATGTGAATTTTTAATGAAATAATATTTTATTCCCTACAATTAAATAATGTAAGTAAACAAAATCAAAATATGTAAAAATTTAATCTTAAATTGCTAATAAATATTTCTTTCACAGAATTATAACATTTCTATAAATTTATTCTCACTTCAAAATATACTTAATGATTCACTTTGTTTTGTGAAGTATAAAAATTTAAAACAAATTTCTAATTAAGATATCTAGGGTATACCTAAATATAAAACAAATTACTGTAATTTATAATGACTGTTTCAACGAATCATTAAAACATATTAAACAAATTCTAAGTTTAAAATTAGTTTATAGTTATTTTGATGAATATAAATTAAATAATAACTTTGAGTGAATAAATCGATAGCGGACTTCAGTCGATAATAAATTTTTCATCACGTATTAGATTTAGTTAAAGTCTCCTTCGTGCGTAGTATTACCTAGACTCTAACTTTGATTAAAAATAACTTTGTACCGACGACCGTTTATTTACTTTAAAACTCTTTATCTTTGAGCACTGTACCTCTACTCAAGAAGAGATTTGATAGTTTTACAATGCTAAATAAAGTTTCGTTTCTTGGTATGTTAACTGAGACATTTATACTTTCATACTAAGTTTCTGCCCGCCCTAGTAAGCCGCATATGATTGAAAAAAGTTACGGCAAATATGGTTTCACTGTGTCTAACATTAGATACAATTTACAATAATTATTTCTTGATTATCAGAGCTATGCTAGAATTTCTACTTGTAAGTTTATGGTCTAAAACGAAACGTTTAGTACAACTGTCAAAACTCGTCTTTGAGGTACTAGTGATCGAGAAAATTTATCACATTGACTAAAACTTTAGATTGATGTAACTTAAGAGCAACTGTCTATCTAGGTCATTGAGTTCAATATAGATATTTCCACTTCAGAGTAAGGGCCTGTTCTGAAACATTGGTCACCACGCTTGTTCATACAATTTATTAGCGATATCAGACGTTTTTGGAGCGGCCGTTTAACAAACATTAGGTAAAATTAGTTCAGACAATTGTCATAACATTTATTATAACATACATACAATAATTATACAAATATAGTAATACCACTAATCAAAACATTGTGACCTTTCTTTTGTAAAAGTTAAAAAAAACTGTTTCGCAACTTAATTTGTATAACATATAAATTTGTGTAAAAATGTTGTAACCGACAGTTTTTAACCAAAAATATTTTACTAATGTTTTTTTTCTCTATAAGTGGTACTTATTTCTATCCTTCCAGTATACCAATACATACCTACGTCTAAATATACATATAAGATAAAAATGCTAATCAGACCATATTTACAGAACTAAGAAACATTATACGTACATTAATAAATATTAACTTATCATCTACTGTAACCTTAGAGAAAAACAAAAAGGGAACAAGACTCTTTAAAATCCCAATTTTTCGTTGGTCTGAAGCGCTGACAATATAGACATATTGTAAAAAAGATTCAGCACTGAACGATCCATTGCATGAAATCGGGTTTTCTAATAAATATCGTTTAAAAAAAGCCATAACTGTATTTACGACAATACGATGGAGGTAAATACATTTATTTTTTACTTTACGAAATAAGTTTTGATTCAGGCATAGGTACATGAAACGAAATGATAGTAGCACTCACAAAGCCTTCTTATTTATAAATTTTAATAGAATAATACTATTCATCTTTTTTCTATTATCTATTTTCATTTATTTTCTATTTTATTCATCAAATTTCTTGAGTTAATTTATTAAATGGCTACTACTTTTATATTCATTTAACAATTTGTCTCCAGAAAATTTAATAAAATAGTTTACCTACATACATAGTTTACTTTAATACTTCAATTTAAAAAAAACCTTTAGGGTGATACTAAATTGATGTCCGTTTAATTTTTTTTTTACAAAAACAGTTCATTAATATACATATACTAATATTCCAGAGTATATTATTACCTGCAAGTTCCCTTTTTTGTTTATATCTAAGACTGCTGGAAGCACACAGAAATATAGATACTTAGATACATTTTTAATTACAAATCGTTTAATATGTTACAAATGTTTTTATTACATTTTTGTAGACTAAGTTAGTCATTTATAAATGTGTCTATAATGTCGTAGCGTAACCGTAACATTTATAATGTACTACTCTCTGAAGAAAATATGTATGCATATTGTATGGAAGAAATATTTTTGTTTTGTTTGTTAATTATTTACAATGCGGCAAAATGAAATTGTAAAAAGGGGTTACCCCTACGAGCTTTTTGTGTTTTGGTGTAGGCTGTTTTGTCAGTGGAACGAGCAGAGTGACAGTCTTAATTTAGCAACATAGTTATTTTCTGCCATTAGAACATAATCAGCTAATATTATGTTTGTTATACACTTTTATGACAAAAAAAAGGTGACAGTTTATAGTAACACAATACTTTAAGCACGATCGCCATAGAACGACAACGCATTCACGTTTTTCTTAATTTAAATTTAATTTTTGGAAAGGTTTAGATACTTTTTTCATTAATTGTCAGCTTAATAAAATTAACGTTAAACTGCTATTCTATGCACTGTTCTAAAATTCTTATTAAATAATCTTGTAATAGAACTTTATTAGGTATAGAAATTCAAAACCTTTTAGAAAATTAGTCAGAATACACAAAATAACAAACAGAGTAAATAATTAGATAGGTAAATATACACAGATTTTAATAATTTAAACACAAATTAATCTTCAGACTCGCGTTTACACTCAAGTGGTAATAACATAATAATACTTACAAATCTATCATTACATACATTTTACATTTATACATAATTTTAATACCGTCAAAATTAACGTTAATTAAAGTATAACATTATACCTGAGATAATTCGTTTCCAACATTTCTAAACAATTATTTTCTTAATTAAAATATAATATAATAATATTTACGTACAATATAAATGCCTTTCCAATTTAAAAACACCATAAATGAATACAAGTTTTTTGAAAATGAACCTAAAATTAAACATAAAATAAGAGATTTTTCTGTAGCTTGGTATGCATTTACGGTGTTCTTTTTTAACGTTGAATATTTTCAAGTTCATGTTTCATAAATGGTATGTTACAAAGGCTATTGTTAAATACATCTGTTTTCATATAATGTTGGGTACACAAAATCTTAACAGTGGGCTACATATTTAAAATATAATTTATACACAATTAGGCTTTCCAATCAATAAAACATTATTTAGTCGTAAATATTGAAATGTGATTGAAACAAGTGATAAAATATACCTACTGTTGTTGTCATGTCAACTAAAATATATTTTTCTTGCATGTATGTATTGTACGTGCGCTTACATCAAGTAGGTACATAAACTTACATAATGCTTTATTTCTTCAAAACTCATCTTGTTAACGAAAATATATTTTATATTGCATACACAAAATTATGAATGACTCATACAATTTCTGAAGTATTTGAATTATATCATTACAATATTGTTCATGTATGCGCGTGTTACACAAAATTGTTTATTATGCTCCGTCTTTACGCTGGCGCAATTGAACAAAAAATTCTAAAATTAAATGTTTAACACTACTGTCGATATTGTTCTTGCCTACCCAATTTACGATGCAAAGTTGTCTGCAGATCACAAGTAGCAAAATGCCGTCGTATATTTAATCTGTATTTAGGCTAATTATGATGATTTTAACTTGCAAGATAATTATACATTATTATACACATATAATCTTCTTGGTTATACTAATATGAAGTATAGCTGATGCATACTTTAGCAGCATCGTCATTTACATTAAATTTGTATCGTAAAGATATACAATTATATTGCACGGTGTGTATCTGGTTTTGAAATGCGTTAAAGAATATGTGTTATATATATCGTGCTATACTGTACATGTTTTACTATATTTATGAATACGAATAGGTACGGAGCGTGTAGACGGGGCATTATCTTTCGATATAACATTCCATATTATTGTCACCCAATGAAGCTTGCTACCATGGTCCACTCGTTCTAAACTGGGATATGTATTGTTTCTAATCAACACTATACACATATAATACATTTGTTGTCTGTTTGGTTCACGTGACCTGAGAACACGAACCTTCAACGCACTTGAGTCCTGGCTCACAAGTCCCACTGAAACCACCGCAGTCTTCGCCTAGCGTCCGCGCGCATACTTTACAGCATCTGTAAGGAAAATAACATAATTAATACTAGATTAGAAGGAACATGAAATATCTAAGTTTCTTTATTAGTAAGTAGTACTTGATTAATGAGAAAATAATCTTTGTAAGTTAGGATAAAGTCTATTTGCGTTCTAAGTTGTACGAAATTTGTTAATTCCCACTTATTATGACGAAGACAATATCAAAGTCAAAAGAGAAGTTTTTGTGCATTGTGCTACGAAGTTCGTGAAATTTATTGCGTACAACCAATAGTTGTTCTCAGTACTTAATCATTATAGCAACAACATTACACTTTTATTGGGTGCGTCACCTTTATACAAAATATTTTTTTCTCTTAACATAATAAGTTACATTTTAAAAGTTTCCAGTTCTAAAAAGTAAGCAGACAGGTGAAATAAAATAGCTTCTTATTAATCCGGTATTGCAGAGTTTTAAGAAAATACGAATGAGGAAAATGCACTCTTTATCTGTGGAAAGAACCACACAAAGGAAAGTTCACTGGGATTAATAAGACAAAGAGAACTAACATTTATTTTTTAATTTATCTTAATCTACTTTTATACTGACTAAGGCAAAACAAATAAAATAAAATACATAACTTCAAAGGAAGAAAAAGAACTTTAAATGATAAAGTACCATTTTTCCATAATAGATGAATGGTGATTCATCTATCAGCTTGAAGACTGTTACACAAGCTTTTCCCAAAGTTTATTGTCACCACTCACGGAAACAGATGGAGTGGTTCTACATTTACGTTATACGGTAAATCGTATAAAGAACACATACTACTTTTAAAATAGTACGCGTGGATGTAGAAAGACATTGCAATCCATATAACTATTTACTAAAGTATTTACTAAAATATAAATTGTATGTAGCAAATAAATAAATGATTAACTTAGAAAATATAAGATTATTGTAACAACATTTATAGCAATAAAAGTAATTTGAATTGAGTAAATAAATTAAAATCTTATTTAAAAATAATCATTAAACTTTTTATAAAATACTCGTAATCATCAATACACAGCAAAGTTTTCATTAGCAAGCGTCTATGTCTATTGAACATTTAGATATCCAAAGGCTATTAAATACAATTGTAATGCCCGAAATCTACATTTTGTTCATCACGGACGAAACGAATCGGTCAGTTAATATAAGCTGTCCGCATGTGATGGATAACTTGAATGAATAAATGTTTGTGTTGGAATTTAGTCAGTCAAGGAGATATAATTTATTCGTTTTGTACCACAATAAAGATAGGTCAAATAGAAGTCAGAAATAAGGAATAAGACCAATCAAGGAAGTAATATATAGACCAGTTGGAAGAAAAGGCAGAAGTGACGACGGTTAAAGAAGAGTGTATAATTATAGTAGAAGAGTATAAAATTAATTATCTTTTGCAGTATTGTTATAGTGTTTGAGTAAACATCCACATGTACAAAAATCAGTCATAAATCAATCTCGCCGTCAGTACTGAGAAACCGTATCATTAAACCTCAGAAATACCTAAAGAACGCGTGTGGGTGCCTCGTTTGTTCGTTAAACACTAATTGATGAGGTTCCTTATATTATATATACAGGGATATTGTATAATACCCCTGATATAATTTGATTTGATAATGATCTTGGGCACTGAATCTATAATAATCTTAATTCAAGTAAGGTAAGACTGATGACTTTTACAATGGCGTGAAGTAAAGCTTTAAACTGTTTACAATGATTTCAAAAATATTCAGACTCTGAAATCTCATGTAGGTGGCATCCAGTAGTGTTATGGTCACAAATTTTAAAAGTTTCAAACGATTCCTTTATAAGTAGAGCATTATTTGTTATGAAACATCTATATAGATAAAAAAATGACCAGAAAGCGATCAGAACGCCTACAGTCCATGATTAAGAAATAAAAATAAAACACGAATAGGTACATTCAAATAAAAATGAAGATTCAAACTTGAAAATAGCTTTTTAATTTTTTTGTTTGTATTTTTATGTCGTGAGGCTGAACAAGTTTGCTGATAGAACTCAGTAATTTCGTTAGTCGGCCAACTTCCTCATTTTGAAGTTCACGGACAAACTCCTGTCTAAGTGGATCAGTCCCTTTAGTTAAGTAGGAAAAGTTTTTGGGTAAAAGCGGTGGGTAATTAGGTACCTGAAGATAGCGATTCTGCTTACGCTAATTCGTAGGTATTATTATCTTTTACGGATATTAAAGCTTGTTAGTTATTCGATATTATTGTGCAATATTTTCTCTTATTTTCCTGTTACTCGGCTCCGTTGGATGGGTTATGGTTTTTGTTTTGTCTTTTGTTTTTCCTAATCATTATGTGTAGTCATACGCCTCATTTTTATATTATCGGTATGTTATGTTATTCCTTCTCATGTATAATTATTCGATACATGATTTGATTTTCTGGGTAGAGAATAATACCTCAGCGTTTCTTCGTTATTGTGGTTTCTATCGGGCAATGTTACCAAACGTTAAAATATACTAATCTGAGAAAGATCAGTATAGTTTTAGCTCTTAAGTATCTGTACCTTTGACCGATCGGGCAATCAAATCTGGTATCTCAGTGCGGTAGGCTTACACCACAAACAAGCAGTATTTTTTTTAATATTTTTAATTTAATCACATCATTATTAAATAAAACTCATTAAATATAAAGCTTAGTAATGGACTCGTTATAATTATATTGATCGAATATTTGAGGGCAAATGTTTCGGTCGGCATAATTTTAATGAGATGATTATTTGAACTAAATTACGATTTCATGTATATTGTATTAAAAAAACAATATTACGAATATATTTGATTTAAACTGATATAATAAAATTGTTACTAATATGTTTACTGTCTGTATCTGAAACCTGAACTTATAAAATAGTTTGAAATCTCTCCAATACACTTTCAGACAATAGAGTGATCAATGTTCATACTTTCTTTATTCTATTAATATAATATATTATAATATAATAAAAATGCGAAAGTTTGCCACTCAGTGCATAAACGCCTGAACCGATTTTGATGAAAATTTATATGTAGATAGATTCGGTGCCGGAGACGGACATAGGTTACTTTTTATTCCGTAAATTGGTCTGGGTCCCGAGAGATACAACAAAACATATTTTACGCGCGGGAGAAGCCGTGGGACGCAGCTAGTATTCTCTAGAAATAATAATAAATGCCTGGGAGGAACGAACTTCATATTTTTATCTCAGTTTTAACTGTAACCTCGTCACTTTTTTTAATAAACTCCAATCTTTAGATTTTGTTTATTGGATCAAAAGATTTACGACACAAAAATTTACATATTCACTTTTATTCTTTAAATTTCTTGACAAGTTGTGGGAACGTATTAAAAAATGTAATTTTATAAATATTTTTATATTTTCCAAGTGAAATAGGATTTAAGTAGAAGCAATGACCTCGGGTCGAAAACCGTTAAGCCTTTTTGACATTAAGCCTACAATATTTTTATTTCACCTTGAACCTTTAGAGCTTTACCAAAACGTGTACATTTTCAAGTTATACAAAACAGTGAAACAACAAATAACTTAGTTTAAATTAAATGTTATAATATTGGCCTCAGGTTATAGAATTTGGTACCACTTCGTCAATACCTGTGGGTGTCGGAATAGGAGTCTAAGAAAATATCAGTTGACGGGCAGCAGACTATGTATGTAAAAATATAGCCAAAATGCTGAAGTAGTGTCAGCATTTTGGCTATTTTTTAGGATTCTCAACTAAGTTTTCAGTAGTAGAAGCATCTAAATTGTACTTTTGTTATAATAATGTATCTTGAATAGCTAATAAATTACATTATCTACTTCAGTTCGACTTTTATGACTCTACCTATACCTACACATATAATTTATCCCCGTTTTGTTACGGTGGGAAGAAGAAAATATTTCTATACCTATGACTTTCATTTCACGGGCGATTAAATTTATTGCTTAGTCGGAACTCTGTAGGTGCGTTAGGTTTAGCCTTGCCCGTTGCTAAACGGGCCGCGGAAGTAGTATCAAGTTCCGGCTGCTCACTCGTGAAGGTGAAGTATAGCAAATAGAAACTTGAGTACTTATTTCGTTGCGTGCTCGAAACTTCGTAGGATTAGCAAAATCTTTGCTAATTGTAACAAGGAAAAATTTATAGTAACAAAGTAACACTGTCAGTTGTCTGGACTTCCTTCAGTCGCGGTATAAAGCAAAGTTAAGATGCATTTATATTCTGTACAACAGATCACACTGCTGCAATAAGCAGTGATATAATGCTATTTATTAGCCCAGCAAACAAACAGCTAACTCATGTATTAATAAGTAAGTACTTTTGAAATTTATCTTGAATATTTTTTTTTTTAATTCTTTTCTGTAGAAATATACTTTTTAGGCCTTAAGATATTTTAAAAGAATCTATAATAATAAACCTATTACGAGTAATTATAATGACATGTAAATATTTTGAAATGTAAATAAAAACCCACAAGTAAAAAAACCTAATAATAACTGAATGTTTTAGTGTGTCTAGGCTTAGAAAATTCAAATACAATGTATTATTGTTAATGAATAAACGACTATAACTATGACTTCGTAAGGAAAAACCACCTATCAAAAATATAGCACGATAGATTGAAAGCCTTAATCTAAGCTACAGCCCAAATTATATTGAAATATAGGAAAGGTAGGCTACAATATAAAATGTAAAATATCGATAGTGAAGCCGTGAAGCTAGACTTGGTTTAAATTCCGCTGTTTCTTACAATGTGTCTGTAAGGCTAGTTGTGGAAATTTGTTTAGTTTGAAACGCCTCAGAGATTTATCGCTGATTCGAATTTAAGTTAAACTATAAAATGGGGTAACCGATTCCTGTAATATGGAGCCACCACCTATTCTCATAGGTATCGTAACATAATAGGGCATATCAGAGGCCCTAGAAAAGTGTCAAAGATTTTAATTCTATTCATAGAATAGATAGAAAAATGTATTGGATTGACATAAGCTAACGCCAGCGCTTATGTCAATCTCAAACATTTTTTTATCTATTCTATGAATAGAATAGAAATCTTTGACACTTGTCTAGGACCTCTGTTGACGAGCAGCATCATTATCTGTGTACTTAACTATCACATATTAGCACTTTTTGTAAAAAGGTTATGTCTACCAGTAAATATCTTGATGGGAATGTATTAGGAACAGAGATAATGTTGTTCATTTCTACAATATTGACAAAAAATTTAACCTGCTTATTTTTTGACATTTATGGTTGTTTCTATGGAGGTATGTAATTACAAAAAAAAGTATTTAAGTATGTATATCCGCCTTCTAAAACCAATCACACAACTATAATATATACTAACTTTAGGTCTAGATGACGTTGTGTGTAATTGTTGTGTTTATTTACTTTTCGATTCTAGTCCGTCTTATTCTATTTAGCCTAATCATTCAATCGTAAGTGTTTAACTAATTGAGTCTTTCTTAACTTTAAATTTAAACCTATACTGTCCGAAATCGAAAAACTTATTAAGGTCGTTTCGTCTAGAAGGGTTTACAAAGTATATCTATTTTATAAATTTGGGGCTCGGTCGCTTACTCATTGAGTGTTTTGTTTGGCAATCACTAGGCAGCTAAACCAGTTTTGGGATCTACGCATTATATTAAGGCTTCAAAGAGTAGATAATCGGTTTGCCACAAAAAAAAAATACACCTAAACTGGTAGAAGAGTTAAGCTTTGAACAGAGGGCGGGGCGGCATGACGACACGACGTGAAGTAATTGAAAGGTAAAATAATGGCAGTATAAAAGAGGTCACACAGCGCTCGGCTTTAAGTTTTTCATATTAATTATAAAAATGTGATCAATCTAAAAAAAGCTTATTAATCATTAAATCGCTTTATAAGTATGTACAGCACCTGTTGTACGATCGGTTACATTGAGTTTTCTGAAAATTTTCGGTATTTGCTCAAAATGTCGAATAAAGTGGTAACATAGAATCAAATATGGCTGGCGAAATCTGTTTATCTCTTGCTTGCCTACTTACATAATCCTGCTTACTCTTTCAGGGGCAAAAGAAAAAGTAAATAAGTTTAGTACATCTTTAAACCAGAAGTACTGAGTAACAAGTAAAATTATATAGAAAGATGGATTTAATTTGACTAGCTAAAAAATATTACCATTTTCCATGTTAGCGTGATCGTAACTTAATATTATTGAAAACTTTGACATCAAGTATTGCCACTAGAATACAATGAATGCAGTAACAGTAGCACACAGCGCCATCTAGCCCCAAATTAAGCAATTATATTTGCTTGTGTTATGGGTACTAAACAACTGATATAGTACTTATATACATTTTTACAAATTTTTGATCGAGGTTGAAACCAATTTTGTCATATCTGCACATAATACAATTATGTGCAGATGAACGTTAACACGATTGCCAAATTATAGTTGCTGCCTACAGCATTGTTTTGTGTTGCTAGCATCGCTTCTAGATACCTTCTCAACAGTACTGATTTTTAACAAAAATAGAGTGCACCAACTTCTGTTATATTAATTTCAAAATGTAACTGAATAAACTAATAAATAAGTTTTATCAATTATGTACTTTCTCAGTTATATCTTAGTGATAAAAATAAATAAGCCTGTAAACCAAACCCACCTTGAATCTAGAAACAAGACATACTTTATTTAGGGCTTCATAAACTAAGAGCATCAGCTCGGTCACTGTACACCTCTTAACAAATATTCGTATTATGTATTAAAATAAACTGATAGGTAATAATAATAATAATAATAATAATAATATAATAATAATATTCTACCACATTCACACAGCGCCATCTAGCCCCAAGTTAAGCAATTATATTTGCTTGTGTTATGGGTACTAAAAAACTGATGTACTACTTATATACAATTTTTTTTTTGTAAATACATACATATTATAGATAAATTACACCCAGACACAGAACAAACAATCATGCTCATCACACAAAGGTTTGTCCTGGGTGGGAATCGAACCCACGACCTCCGGCTTAGCAGTCAGGGTCACTAACCACTAGACCAACAGGCCAGTCACAGGTACACAATAAAGGGCTGCTTTTTGGAAGCCTGATTAAAGAACATATATTTATAAAATACCACGAACTAATGCGTTGTCGAAGCTGAAGGATATGGCTTTAACATCACGACACAAGCAAACAGCAATTAAAACCGACAACCTCTGGTCTTAAACGTATTCAATTATTTATGAGAACTACCCGTTATTCATAACCTATTTTACATATCCGTCGTCAAAATTACGATGCGAATCAAGTCATGACACTCATGTGTCTACCTAAATCTCTTTGCTTGGGTACCTTACCCACACGCCACCGTAGTAATATTTTATCACAGCTAAAAGCAATGTTTCCGTCTCTTAGATTTTAGATGCTCGTTGGTGATTTCGTTAGTCTATTGCAACTATTGCGATACGAAAGAAAAGTGTAATAGATCAGTGGAAAAGTTATTATTATAGGTACCTATACTAAATGGGTTCGTATTTTATTTATTTACAATAAGGGCCTTATCGCTAATAGCATTATTTTCCAGGCATCCCTTGAATGAACAGGAAATTATTATTTATGATCTTTTATAAGTAATAGATTTTCCTCTTTTCTTCGTTATTTTATAATAGTTCTTTATTAGGAGTTCTTTTTATTCAGTGAAAAAGCTGCTGGTCAAATTCTTTTTAATTTCCAGTCCTACCTAGCAGATTTAACCGAATTTGTTTGCGCTTGAATTTCATGTAATGATATTCCTGAGTCAGTTTGTAAACTAAATTAATGAATTAAGTTTTAGTTTGTGGTTTAGAGCTAATAGAAGGGTCGCTATTTTGGTTAGTTTACTTTTACAAGTTTAATGTTAGGAAAGATACACATCTATCAAAGCTACCACAGTACTAGTTTGTCATTCTATAATTTGTGCGATACTATTATTACCTTTAAGCACTTACAAAGTAGAAATTGAGGTTTAGGTATGTTTAATTTCTTCAAGTTTCTGTTAGATGACGTTAATCTTTACTTCACTAGGTTACGTATTGGAGACACTAATGTGACTAACATTTAACTCATTACCGTAACCGAACGAATCAAATGCAAGTGTATTAAAATACCTACTAAATAATAGACTCAAATAATGTTTAAATGAGAATTATCGTGGCGGCCCATTATTATCTCCCTGCAGGGAAAAGCCTCTTTCATACAGAGCCGGTATGAGCATTTATCATTATGCTTGCTCAAGGCGGATTGGCAATTTCAGACTTCCTCAGAAGTCCAGGTTTCCTCACGCTGTTTTCCTTCACCGTCAGTCAGTAATGTCCAGATAAACTTAAAACGTACATATGATTTTAAAAAAACATATTGGTACTTGGATTTGATTCGGATTTGAACCTCGGGTGCCTTCACCACTAGGCCATTACGACTTCAATTTAAAAAAAAAAATAATATGTACAAACTAATAAGAAATTTATTTTTGCCGTGGTCATTAATGACCTAGTTGTTAAAAGCTTAAATAAATAAATAAAAAAAATATATATCTTTAATTTTTTTGTGTTATTTAGTTCTACAAAGCTAGTTATTCAAGACGCATACACTTAGTGCTCTATGTAACATTTTGTTACGGTTTACAAATATTTTACTACTCAGTTATGCTGTAAGCGCCCAACCGAAGATTCCAACTATAACAACATTATATTTTTACACTACAAAAAGTTTTCCTTTTATTTATACTTTAGCGGTGTCGTATTCCTAGTATTATATTCAATTGTGTCTTATTTCTCGGCTCGAAAGTAGTTTCCTTTTTTTTATTTCTAGAGTTTTCAAGATTCGTTCGCTGTCTCTCTATCCACTATCGAGCTACTCAGTCGCCGCTGCTCGTAATAGAACTTTATCTTAAACTTTTTTCTATTACTTAGAAGGACGACTGTTGTGTTAGAAATATCGAGCCTAAAGGAATCTGCCCACTACACCGTGCCATACTATGACCGTGCTAGTGCAAATATAAAAAATATTAAGGTTAAAAACAACTGTCTACATTAGTGGATCGGTTATACTGTGTATTGTAAATAGACTGCTACACAAAGGCTTCGGTTGATCTAGTCTATTAAATGAATTTGGGTTTATGTGGTCAATAAATGGCAACATACTCGGCTCCTGTTAGGTGTAACCCAACATGGCTGGAGAAATGTACGAGTGTCACTTGTGTTTATCTCTTCGGAGTCAAAAGGCGTGATGTATGTATGCTATGTATTTTAAGTAAGTATTTATAAAAAAAAGTATGTATGTATTATATTTCAGTTATCTAGTACCAGTGTATGTATGTATGCGAAAAGTATTTCAATCGAACTTGATTTCCCATAGATACAACGCTCGCGATGAGGTAAAGACATAAGCAAAACACAGTTCATAATATAGAATGCACAGACTCATAATATTCAAATTAGTTGAAGCTTAGTACCCACAGTAATTAAACTTGTGTTTTGAGTACAACGGGTCTTTGTAATTAAACGTTTACTTAGAGCAATATCAGTGTATGTAAGTTTCTAAGTATTTATTACAAATATTGAAATAAAAAAAAGACATACATATTAGTATAAAGTATAATTGGGTGATATGTATAATGTTTTATGTCAATAATAGGTACTTGTCACAATAAATACAAGTGACAATAATAACTGTTCAAAACAATACAACTCTGTTCACAATAGACCTTCTTTTGAAAACAATTTTAACAACACTTATTTGTTAAGGATCTTGTAATAGCCGATCAAGTTGAGACGCGACGTAATAAAATTATTCTGAAATGACAAATCCTCCTGTCAAGCATCGTGATTATGGAAATATCTAGTGGCCCGGTGGCTCTAACGGCCCACGCTGAACCCCGAACTCTACTGTGGACTGTCGGGATATACATAATACTATAATGACGATAAAAGATTACATAGTATTTATGAAATATGTATTGAGTTAAGTAATGAATAGTAAATGTAAACAAGGTTGTCCTTCTTCCAACGAGAAAAAAAATTAAAAATATGGTGTAGTTTAAAAAAATATTGCTTGTGAATTTCGTAGCTTAAAATCAGATAATTTTCAAATAGCTTTATTGTATATCTCAATTTATTATTGAAAACTGAAAAAGAGAAATACTGTAATAAGGGTTACCTATCAAACTTAAACTCAAACAACAACCAACCGGCCAAAACATTTAGTTCCATTATCAAATAATAAAAAAACACAATACTTGGTACCACCACAGTCTTGAGGCCCTAGACAAGCGGCTTAGATATCAATTCTATTCATAGAATAGATAAAAAAATGTATGGGATTGACATAAGCTAACGCTAACATTGCCGAAAGCTTATGTCAATCCCATACATTTTTTAATCTATAATTTTTTTTCAAAATTATTAATAGGATGCAGGGTTAGGTTCAGCAGTACAAAGCAACATATTATAATATTAAGATTTACTTAGAAAAATAAGTAGGTATAAATATATTGTGACTAACTTCGCCCGTGCGTACAATTTGTTTTATATCCCTCGGGAACCAGACGGATTTCCGGGATAAAAAGTAAGCTATGTCCGTCTCCGGCACCGAATATATCTACTTACCAATTTTTATTAAAATCCGTTCAGCCGTTTAAGCGCTGAGTGGTAACAAGCACACACACACTTTCGCATTTATAATATTAGTAGGAAACTTTCTGTTTAATCATTGTTTTAAACCTAAAACTCTTACCAGTTGTTGTAAAATGCCGAAAATGTGCCCTTTCACAATTATTTACAATATACCTAATTGAAACATCTGTGTTATGATCACGAACTTCTGGTTCAATGCAAACTAACCGCAAAACTAATTGCTTTTATCGTATGTCCATACCAACGCCAACGTTTACTAACAAACACGTATTTTAAATTGTTAGTAACACAACAATACCTATACGCGCGCGCGCGCGTGTGTGTGTGTGTGTGTGTGTGTGTGTGTGTGTGTGTGTGTGTGTGTGTGTGTGTGTGTGTGTGAGTGTGTACATTGATAAAATACATAGGTACCAATTTCCACGCGGGCGAAGCCGCAGGGCGCAGTTAGACAACATTATTTCGAAAAAGTAAACATGTAAGTAACATTGTAAGTGTAACATTGTTTATAATCTTCCTAAAGATCAACTTCAAGATAAAGGCCTCTCACAAAGAGAGGTGTTCTATTCTTTTTTATTGACCACAGTTGATCAAATAGCTCACGTGATGGTAAGTGGTAACTGTTGCTCATGAATGACTCAGAGTCCCTAGCATTGCTCCTGCCTCTGTACAGCTGTACTCTGTAAAGCCGCGGAGGCGTAGGCGTCCCATACGTTACAGCAGTATGTGTTTGTCACCATAACAGTATAAAAAAGGTAAAGCTGTTGCTTGTTATCTGACATTTTCTTAATCACCTCTAACGACACCTATATGGGTAGAGATGCCGTAGTTGTATATTTTAGAGTGGAGATCACAATATGTCCGACATTTATAAAACAAATGTATTTTATAGTGTCGAGACCATCTTTATATTGTTATACTCTGATCCTACATAATTCAGCTAGCATTACCTATAAATACAAGGTGGAACCTTGCCAAAATAGTTAATACTCAATAAAGACTCAATATTGTCTATAATACTAAGATAAATAGATTTTCCATTATACGCTACATGTCAGTAATTCAATAAATGTATTTTTTAAAGTAGTAACTAGGTTAAGATGTTCGTAAAAAAACTCACAATAGATATTTTACTATTCAATAAAACAGGGCTTTTGTAGCCCCGAAGTCTTTTTCTTGTTGTACAGATATTTTGAAGATATATCCGTAGAATTAAATAGTACTGATCTTGTTTCTTTCTTTCCCAGCTGCAGTGAACGGCATCATCAGTCACCTAGACGGTCTTAAACTAAGATACCTACTACTAATCATCATCATTATCATGTTGTCCAAGCCGCGTTCGGCGACGGCGACTCCTTAGGCCCTATATATTGTTTTATCTATTCTATGAATAGAATAGAAATCTTTGACACTTGCCTAGGGCCTCTGAAATGTTTATTACGGGTCGTAATTGTGATGGGCTCTAATGTGGCTGGCGAAACTGAACTTCCACTTAAAGGTTTGGTCACATAGCTAACGACTAAGAAACTAGTATAATTAACATAAAATAAGTGCTTACTGATTATTTGGTTCATATTTATCTTGTTTTTGCATTAAATATTTATTTTAATGACTGGAACTCACCTGCACGGATCCCAAACAACAATCCCCAATCCGGGACACCCGCTCGGCTCGAGCACTTCACACTCTCTAGGATTGCAGACGCAATCCCACCCCCTCACCGCCCCCACAATCACCACCACCGCGACCATCGCCAGCCAGCTACCCCTGCTCATACTGTCACTCACATGTCACTCACAAAAGCTACACACCCGCACTGTCCGAAGCACATGGTTGCACATGAGTTTGCAGAATTAACTACTGTTCGTCCGCATTCTGTAACAAAGAAATTACTAAATTAACAAGACATAATTAAGGAGCAGACTGATATTTCTTCCTGCCTACTAGCATAACGTAGACTAGATGTCAAAGTATCTCAACGCTCTAGAAAATCATAGATATTGCAACACTATCGTTAATAGTGTTTTGTTTCTGCGGTGAGCACTTTAAAAATTGGGTTGCTGTAGTTATAATTTTTTTTTATCACCATGATTGCGGCAATTAGAGGCGTTAGGAACATAGATAACTGTGCTTCTGACGATGAGGTTGCGCTTCCAAGATCACGTAGTAGGAAGTAGCGGTTATTATTTAATATCAGACTAGGTTGTTAGTCGTCTGTCACAATGAGCGGTAAACAAACTTTTTAGTAATTGTACCTACTGGATACGTATTTCAAAAACTAATAAAATTCAAACAAATGAGCAACAAGCGGTGGCAAACAGCGTGGCGACGTAATAAATACCTAAATTACAAGTTAATTAAATAATTTAAAATTACCAGTACGTATTTGCTGTTAATCAATCACTTTGGTTATAAGACTAGGCGTATTTTGTAATATTATTTTAAAGAGATTAAAACAGCAAAGCGGTTAGTTCCGAAACCTTTACCCTATTCAACACAATTTAATTTTGAAGACAAACACTGGGAGCAAACTTACGATTGAATTAACTAAAGTAAACTTATTTTACAAATTTCACCAAAAAGCATTTTCTCTGAAGCCTAAATGTTTGTTTTTGGTGAATCGCTAACTACTTACTAATAATTCATCTAAATTCTATTATATCTTAAGTACGTTGCCGTGGAGTGTTTTTAGTGTCTAGTTTTGTATTGGGAGCTTTGACTTGTATAGGTACGTCAAAGGCGTAAGTAATGAAGCAACGGCGATTCGGGAATATAATTTATATGCTTCTATGTATGTAGCCTGACTTAGTCTGGTAATCCCAGGATGCATCAAAGCATCACAAGACCTCATATCTTATTATGTATTTATTGTGTTAATGATAAGATGATAAGATGTAAGAATGATATATATCAACTCTTATTTTATTTATTAAATAACTGAACTGCATTTTAACGAAAGAGTGTACTGCCTTGGAACTTCATGTTTCTGCACAAGTAGGTACAGCAAATTTTCCAAAATAAATTAAACCGCAAAAAGTGTACAATACAACAACATTGCGTACGAGACCGCAAAACATGATCCAAAACTGCTTATACTATTACAACTAAGGGATTGAGTCTGGTTAGTTCCTAGTACTGCTACGTTCATTTTGAAACAACAATCTAGAATCGAGTTACTCCCCTCGGGTGTACACGGCAGGTCAACTAAGTCATTGATCTGTGGAAGTGTACTGCAAACTTAGCCTTTGATACTAAATTATGTTGTAGTTTTATCTGTGACATAGAATAGTGCATAAGATATGATTATAAGAAATATAATTAGTAAGTTAAAAAATTTGCCAAAATCATTATAATTTCATCATATCTGTTTAAAGTAGGCATCTATTGAATGGAAGGAAGGAGACCCATTTCCATTTCACATGGGTCACCTTCCATTCAATAGATTCAAGCATCATATTATTTAGTAGTTTTGTAATAATCACAAGGTGACCGCAGTAAAGCTACAAAAGACTGCTGCCAGTCCTTTGTTAAAATATTTCCTATCAGGTTCCTGTGTGATAGATTAGGCGCCATCGTTCCATTGACTAATTAACTTAGTAAATAGCATATACGATCACTAATATGTACCCATATTGCTATAATGGACGTAGTGGCATTAATTGTAACATCAATATCAGCTGTGCATATTTTTAACATAAGGCGGATCCAGCCTAGTAGGTATTGGCTTCTTTTGAGGCAGGCTAAATTTAAATATTACTTTAAAAAGAAAATATAATAGGTATAATTATATCAAAACTATTATTAATACTTTAAAATTAATTGTAAAAAAATAAGGCTTAATTAATTACAGTTTTGCCCGACTGTCGAAGTCAAGATGGGTAATGTTTTTTAACAAAATTCATTACCTTATTTGACAAATCTAAATTAATAACTAAAGAGAAAAGATTAGATTTTTGTATGTTTGTTTGTTTCTTTGTTTGCAACTATAACTGAAGATACGTAACCGAATTAAAAAAAAATTCACCTTTTGAAAGTTACAAATAGGACGGGTAACATAGGCTGTATTTTATTAAGCTTAATATAATTTTCAGTCATTTTAAAAATTTCAATATTTTAAGCGCCTTTGGTAATCTAAATGACGCAATACGACATTATTGCAATGGCGTTTTTTGTGGGACTGAATGAAACTTTTGATACCCAAGCGAAGCGAGGGCGGACGTCTAGTAAGAAATATGTAATTAGATTTTGTCAATTCGATAAGACGAGATGACGAACGACTCATATCATAAGCCTTGTGTGTTTATAGACAGGCTGATGTTATTATATATTACAATACCTGAATAATAAAAATGATTAAGGTTATTTTTAGCTGACATTTCAATGTGAAAAAACGTAAACATAATTTACATTCTTTGTGAGCACGATCCTTTCAAAACTCCACAAAAGTCACGGCTGTACAATCATACATATTTTTTGTACATGACATAATAATAGCATAATATTCCCCTTTTCTTCGAGAAGGTAGATAAAACCACGTAACGGTTCTGACATCCTTTTTGCTTTGCCACAATCATATAAATGTACGACGCACCTCACCCTTTTAGGTAAAGGTTGTCACCATTTTCGTTCTTCTAGTGTATTCCCTCCGGCTAACCTGAATATCTAACCTTTGTAAACTAGACCTTGACTCGGCCTAAGATAACACGTGTAGCGCGGTTATTCAGGCTAGTTATAAACACATAGAGCACCTGCGCGACGAGCACCTAGCCTAGCCCACGATGAGCACCAAACAATATTTTTTGCAGGTGCTCTTTTATGTAAATGTGCCTTCTTCAACGAGCAGCGTAAGTTTAGTTGTAAATCGTAATCTGCTGAATTATATCTAAGCACTGATAATAATTTTATTTGCCTTTTTAGAACACTGACTAGATTTAACGGTAGTAATAAGATGGAACGTCCGTCGATAAGTCCCGACTACCAATTACTATCGAATCGGTCGAAGAATCCTCTCTTTGGTTAGAGGTATATGGTGTGATACCTCCACAATCTAACATAATTTAACACAGTTGAGACATTTTGATGTTAGTGTCTGGTAATACCTTGAAGTACATAATTAAGTAATACGAGGCGCTAGTTTTTTGAAGTCATCACCATATATTATTATAACTAGCTAAGTAATTTATTTGATAATAACTACTGCCATCATCATCAATATTTTAGCCGAAAGGCATCTACTGTTAGATATAGGCCTCCATCAAATATTGTCAATTTTACCAGTCTTGAGCCGCCCTAATCAGCAGTGGCGTAAAAATAGCTTGAAATCACAATTTTAGCAACATGATTAAATAATGCCTACCCTGTCAAAAATCTATGTGCACGCCACTGCTAATCAGTACTACACTGCCTTTATCAGGTTATCGACCCTCCTTATCTGCTCACGCTGCGTCATTAGTAAGGTAATACTGCGACTACTACTTTATTCAACATTTCTATAGCACTAAATATATGTTATAAATTGTAACAAAAAGGTAAATAATAAACAGTAGAGCAGCGAATCAATTTTCGGTCTTAGATGGATCAACAAACTTTGTCTTGCCTTAGGGAGGCGTAAGTAAACGTCCATTTTCACCTGTAAATATTTTTACAGCCTTTTGCCGCATTTTTTGGCAACATTCCGAGAATTATTTTTATGTTTCGTTTCGCAAAATGGGGACGGGAGTCAGATAGGTCGTTAGGCATGTGTTTATAAATACGGATACACAAAAAAGTTTATCAACGAGAGTTTTATAGTACGAACGTAAAATTGGCACAGGGATTAACACTGTAATTTTTTTGTCAACCTATATTGCCTTATTGATAGGGTACAGCTTTCCTCATGTATTTTCAGACTTATTACGCGACTGCTATAGTGCGAAAAAAGAACTTTTTACAGTATCATATTAAGAAGAAAATATTTTTAACTTAAATTTAATATAGTTTTAAATATATTTTTAAATACTTATGGCTGGCAGTATTTATTTATCAATAAATAAATATTTTTATTTCAGGCACTAGACCCATTACGACGTTTACTTATTGTGAAAAATTGGAATGAACTATACGATGGCGAAGTTAGGTACCGCGTCTGTTCCTTACTACTATATCAATATATTCAAAGTTTACATAAGTTTATCTTAGACACTACTGACAAACAATAAAATAAAAACAATGTAAAAAAAACTGAATTATACTTTATCAAATACAAAACAGAAAATCCCAAGGGCAAATTTAGCCCTATTTTATACTCAACCATTAGAGTAGGACGAAATTTCACAGTTCCCGTACTACATTATAGTAAAATAGAGTCCATAAGTTGAAAGTCGCTCAGAGGACTGAAACTATGAAAAGAGCTATGCTTGGCGTTCGTCTGATCGACAAAATCCGTAACGAGGAGATTCGACTGCGAACCAAAGTTACCGATATAGCTCTCCGAATTAGCACTCTGAAGTGGCAATGGGCTGGTCATATTTATCGCAGATCCGACAATCGCTGGAGCCGAAAGTTTCTGGAGTGGAGACTGCTTAAAGGGAAACGTAGAGTGGGACGCCCCACCGCGACGATTTACAACGAGCGGCTGGCAGAAACTGGATGCAAACAGCCGTAAATTGGGCAAGATGGCGCGTCTTGGGTGAGGCCTATGTCCAGCAGTGAACTGGCGTAGGCTGATGATGATGATGATGATGATTATAGCAAAAACTGCTATTTCTTCAACTATATCTTAACTTATAAGACATTAGAACTAATATGTTGCACTTGTTATTTAGTGTGTACAGTAAATATAACAAAAGTGATATAAGAACTTTGAAACTGAACACCGTCAAATGGCGTTTAAACCTGTATCCTGGAACATTTAACATAGTGAACAACAGACTGAACCAAGGTTACATATCATGAGTCGAAACAGAGTTGAGACTATTATATTTATTGATCATAGGGGTTGGATGCCTCTATAATAAATTATTATTGCGGGTGCAGGTGCACACTCAACGAACTTACTAAATTTTAGATCTGTCAGAAAAGAAACATACTTTTTTTTTATTTCACGGTCTAATTTTAAAGGAAGACTATTTAATATGACCTTAGATAACACGAAAAAGTTGTTAGTAGTAGTTAGTAAAAACCTAAGACGTAACTGAATGTGGGTAAAACCGCCATGAGTACAGCTAGTGCTGTATACACGAGTACCATAGACACTAAAAACTATAACATAGTTGGTAAACTCTAATGTTCCATAATTTATCAGACATTGATTTTTATTAGCGGTTTGTTTTTCTACGAAAATGATACCACCGATTCTATATTAGTATCTATACATATACGCGCCCTTATCAGGATTGTGTCATTTATTTAAGCCTCACCGATACCCGGATTTTCTGTTTTCCTCTTTCTAAATAAATCGAAGGAATTCCACACAGAATTGTTACTGATAGTTTGCTACTTCAGAATGTAGAATTTCGTTCGGACCGAATTAATGGAAAAAGTTGAAGAGCAACTTCAGTTATTACGCTTTTGTGATTGAGCATTCAACAAATGTATTGAATAAAACATTGTTTGATTTGGTTCGGTTTTAATAAATATTTTGTTGGCTGTGTTCACGTGATATGCAGTGATAGCTGACATTATTTATATACTGCGCTGATATCATGGGAAATTCACAATTTTATTGGTAATATAATATTCAATCCTTATCAACCCTCCTTAACTGCAGCAGTCGGGCAATAAATCTCTTATGTACTATTTATGAGTCTGAATATGTCATATATTAAAAATAAGCCTTTCTCAAAGGAAGGAGTTTGCTATAGTCACTAAACTTCACTTTTTTTTATAAACTTATCTAAATTTAGTATCAACTGGCATTAGACAAGCACAGCCTTCGCGCGGTCCACCGCTGATTTTAATAGCCTAAGTACATGATAATTTTATTATGAATTTTGTATAACTGACACGTCTAACTCATTTTGCTAATTACACATTTTAATTGAGTTACAATCTAGATCAAATCTTATACCTATTCTTATGTTATACATTTGTAACAATTGTAATTTGTCGTGTGTAATAAACAAATAAATAAAATAAAAAATCTACTAATATTTATTCTGTGTCTGAATTTATAATACCATACAGGCGTGATTTGCCGTACTTACGAACCAAACGAAATTTTTGTCATGCAACTAGGTTGTTCCTTGCAAAATCCAGTACTTATTTCCATTCTGCAATATCTTATTTAACCACTTCTAGTTATAACTATAATAAGATAGCTAGAGCTTCAAGATGTTCGCAGTAAAGTGAACGATAAAATCCATCTGCCGCCAAACGATCAAAGCTGAAAGCTTCTATTCTGAGGCCTTGAACATCTTTTGAAATCAGTCGTCTTTTAATAATGCTGCAATACTTTTATACTGCAGCTATAAGTTACTCGTAAGAGTTTTGACTCACATTTTAGAATATCTTGATAACTAAATCTTGTTAAACACGTCTTTCGAAATTAGGAGGTAATATAATTGTTACTGTAATTTTCTGTTTGGCACTAGGGTTATTGTAAAGAACCACATAATTATCTTATAAGCATTTTAATTATAAATACCTGTTTGTTGCCAAAACAAATGAAAAAAACATATACGAGTATACCTATAGAATGGCCTAGTATATACTTTTTATTGTTTATTTATTGACAATGGTGGTAAACTAGTTGCTGTCGATTCACTTAATGATAATTTATCGTATGTAAATTCAATATATTAATTAATGGCCTATTAATTATTAGTTTGAAATTATTGTTTCGAAACGTCAAGCAAAAACAGCATGTTTAACATCTAATGCATCAATATCCGTGTAGATAAGATAATGTCAATGAGTACCATTAAGCAAACAACCCCATCTTGTTCACTAAACTTATTCTAGATGTATGATGTTTGTAGGCTATGCAATGAACCGTTACTCACGTCACCTCTAACCTCATTTAGTTCCACGTGCCGCAATCAATCAGCTGCTTTATTAACGTGTAGATGCCATAGTAATTGCTAACTAATGTTATGTATGAACACTTATTGTTAGTATATTATGCTGTAACTAGATCGCAATTACATCTAATATTGCTAGAATTAATTACTTTTTGTTTTGAAGTCGAAGGTAGTCTGGATCGCTTTTAGCGATAAGACATTGTCATTACCTAATGTTGTGCCGTTCTGTTATTTGTTTTGTAATATTTAGTCTATACTATTATATAAAGCGAAAGAATTTTTTTGTTTGTTTGTTTGAAGGCGCTAATCTTTGGAACTATTTGTGAGATTTGAAAAATTCTTATTGCGTATGATAGCCCAGTTCTCAAGGAAGGTTTACTTTACTGACAACGATCGCAGCGCAGTAAGCCAAGACGCGGGTGAAACCGCGCCGCGGCAAGCTAGTGTGTTATAAAGAACATTAAATTTTGTCTATCTTTCTTGACTAATATAGCCCTTCTTCTTCTGCCTGCGCAATGTTCATGAAGTAATAGCAATTCGATCAACCTTTTATGTGCATACCCTTGTGTTGTTGCAAATATTCTTTTCTTTGAGTCTATCTACTTCTATTCATCTTAATATTCTTGACAGTGTTTTATACTAGAGGAAATCTTTATGCTCCGCTGTGAAAGTGTTAAGATGAAAGTTTTAGTAAATTCTTTCATAAATTTTAACCTATTTGCTGTCCAATAAGAAACACAATAGAAAAACAATCGTTAAGAATCTTAAGTAATACACGAAACAGAGACACTGTCAATCTAAAAATAGTAATATAATTAATCCGACGAAAAAACATTAATGTAAAAATTAATTAAATTTGTGCTGGACATGGTATACGACAACATATCACGGGAACCATGTCCAAGTCAAAACCAAGTCATGTTAATCATACATTGTTATTGACTATAGCTTCTACTGGGATCGTAGTAGAAGCTATAGTCAATAACAATATATGATTAACATGACTTGCACGTTTCTCTGTTGTGTGACCACTTACAATCTCTAGTGTGTTACTATCGGAAAACAACGTCCGCATATTGATTGGTGTTATTAGTATCAGGTGATATTCTTAAGCTAATTTATAAAAATGTACCTACTGTGACTAATCAAAGCAAATATATTATTAAGAAACAGAAAGTGCACCTGCCTAAAACAAACTAAAAAGAAAGAACCCATTTTTTTTTGCTGACGCTACATTGCAATATTATATACCATAGGTGGCTATGTCACTCCCACAATTAACCCTTTTATAGACACTATTGTAGACACAATAGATGTTTTATTGTCATCACGGCCATATACGTTTACTGTCCCTTAAATTTGTAAATTTGTAAAATTGTTAATACGAATCTATTAATACTTAATATGTTAAAATCCTTTTAGCCATTTAGACTGTAGAGCGTGCCGGAGAAATAGACACACTTATATACATGATTCCATACATATGCTCGAAAAACATTACACTTCTTGACTTCGGCAGTTGGGAGAAAATTAAGTAGTTACAAACGCTAGCACTTTTAACAGTGTCAAGTACTTAGAGAAATCTTATCTGAAGGACACATAGATTCATATTGTTCATAAAAAACTCCTCATAATATATGCCTACACATATGAGAAAAGATTATCTATTTGGTAAATATGAACACAGTTAACAACGTGTAAACATTCTTAACATATAAGAGCACTCTATGTGATAGACGATAGGACACGTTAAGGCAGTGAAGGCTTCATAGTGGCCTGTCCCGGTTTTAGCCCGTATCCGTGTGTGTGTGATGTTTCATCGTAAACATTATCATTCTTCCTGTTTCAAAGGTTTTGAAAGTTGTTTCCATTTTTGCCTGTTTATTTTTAATACACACTGATTAAAAGTGTTTTATTTATTTTAAAGGCGCTTATGATTCGAATAAGAAACTTATACACGACGGCGACGTTTGACGCTGTATATACTACTACAAAATATACTACTACAAGTACCACAAAATATAGTACTACAAGTACCACAAAATATTAAATTTATCTTTCCGTCGGTATTATTAGTGTCTTACCTTCAAACTTTTTTGATAAACGGAGCATATATTTGCAAAATAATGTTTTAAAATAAATAAACCAATTCTTAATATTCGTTTTGCTGTCTGTTTCGCATGTCATCTGAAATCATGTATAGTTGTTATTGACAGTTACTAGTTGGACACTAAAAAACTGGTCACTGAAAATGTCTAATAGGGTTTACTGTTTTATTCTATAATAAGACTTCGTTATTGTGTATGGGAATTGGAAACTCCAAGGGTACGTTCAATCTAAAAGTAATTTGAAACTAGTTCTCGGTACAAAATAATTGATCTTCGAGTTAAGCTGATTTAGAGAAAATTGAAGACAACACGTTTAATGTTACGTCTCAGTAAGTGACTCATTTTGCAGAAATTAGAAATGAATTGAAATATAATTCGTCATCACCAGACAAAAGACGTCCACTACTGGACATAAAACCTCCCCTGAGTTTCAAAACCTTGACCGGTCTTGAGCCGCTCTCATCCATCGGTTGCCTGTTAACCTTATCAGGTTATCAGTTAATCTTGTGTGGGATCTGCCCACGCTGCATTATGTCATTTAAATATACGTTTTCACTACAATTCGGCTTGGTCAGACAGCCGTTCAAGGTAAATACACTTAATTATCCGCATCGGCTTCAGCCTAATGAAGCTCATCAACTCACTCTAATGAAGGTAATTAGAAAGTAACAAAACCTTTTAAATTAGCCGAACATAAAAAAGGTTTTCCTAATTTTATTGGAGAATTATTATTCTGTTTCATTAAATTTATTTAACTTCAAAATTATATTGTTTTTATCTACTTCATTAAAGGGGTTAGCTTTTAAAATATGACCTGTAATTTCATTACCTGAGTCAAACTCCAAGCAAGCTTAAAAAAAATACTTTAGCATTTTTAACTTTATGATATAAATTACTTATGTAGTAGCATTCTTACATAATATAATATACAGGCAACAAAGTTAACATTAGAGAACTAAACAGAGTTGCATTGCGTACGTAAATTATGTGCAATGGGCAACCGCGTGCGGATAATGGTCGCGTTTATACGCGGAGAGTATAAATGTAATATTCGAGATAGTTCTAGCTAAATGTTTGAAACTATTTACTAAAGTTTTCAGCGTTTAAGTTTTGATTAGGAATTTCATTGTATTATAGTTGTTATCTTAATAGCTCAGAGCATTATTATAGAGATCTTTAGTATTTGTTATAGTCAAAGTTTGTAGTGTAGTCTACGTAATACGGTACGATAATATTATTATGTACTAGCTGTTGCCCGCGACTTCGTTCGCGTGAAAATTCAGATGCGTGCATCTATGAGAATATTGCGTGCCTGATTTTATGGCAATCGTACATTGTATCAGTATTATCCGTCTCTATGGCGAATCCAGTTTAAACCCGCTACCGCTAAAACTGACAAACCACTTTCACACAAACTTGCGACTCTTATTTGCCCATTTAATAAGGGTGGTTTCTGAATATTAAAAAAAGAGTATTTTCTAGTAATTTGGTAATCCTCCTACAAAAAACTATAGAAGTTTCATACAAACTTTGCCACCCCTTTATACCCCCTTAGAAGATGGATTTTGCAAAATTCCGTCTAAATGAGCACCTATATTCTAATAGGAATGACAATGCAAAGTTTGAGATTCCTAGCCATTGTTGTTTCTGAGATTTCGTGATAAGTGAGTGAGTGAACTTTTGGGCTTCGCTTGCGTGAATGTGGTTTTTCCAATAGACATTTTTATATTGTTTAAATACTGTTTTTCATACTATTTATTTTTAATCTCCTATTCATACATATACTTTCACCTATCTAAAGATATCCCTCGTAAATCAATATACAATACACCAAGGCAAATTTTCACTACAATAACTTTCACCTTCCCCTTCTTTCCTATTGCACTTTTTCTCCACTCTCCACAGTTTCCTCCTTCCGCTCCTCCCCTCCCCCTTCTCCTCTTCACCTCCTTCAGCATCCCTTGCCCCTCCTCCAGCATCTCTTGGCCTTTCCTCTACTTCCCTCTACCTTGCCTCCTCGCTTTCCCCTCTCTTCCGCCTTCCTTCTCCTTCCTTTTCCTCCTTTCCTCTCCCTTCCTATCATTCCTATCCCTTCCCCTCCCTTTATCCACCATTCGAGAACGCCTTACTTTCCGCGTTCCTTCCCCCTCCCTTCCTCTACCTTCTCCCTCACTTCCTCCTCACCATCCTCTCATTTTCCCCGCTATCACCCCTCACTTCCTCCTCACTCCCCCTCACTTCTCCCCACTCCCTCCCTCACTTCCGCCTCACTCCCCCTCACTTCCCTTCACCCCCCCCTCACTTCCCTCTCACTTCCCCCTCACTGCCTCCTCACTCCCCCTCACTTCCCTTTCAATTTTTTCTCACTTCACCCTCACTTCCCCTTACTTCCCCTCACTTCCCCGTTACTTCTCCGTCACTTTCCCCTCACTTCCTCTCACTTTCCCCTCAGTTCTCCCTCACTTCTCCTTAGCTTTGCCCTTACTTCCCTCTGACTTCTCCCTGACTTTCAGTTCACTTCTCCCGCATTTCCCCCACACTTCCTCTTCATTCCCCCTCACTTCTCCATCACTTTCCTCTCACTTCCCCATCACATCCCTCTCACTTTCCCCTCCCTTCCTCCTTCTCTTCAATTCCTCCTTTTCCTCCCTCCCCCTCCCTGTAAATTTCAAGTCACTAGCTACCGCTTCACCCCTCTAAATCCACCCCTGTTAAAATAAAATTATAAGGGTATTTTTTATTTAAATAGAAGTATTCCAAAATAAAATTTCAAAACTGTAACTTAAAAAATGAAAAAAATTCATACAATCGATTTCATCCTTTTTCACACACTTAGGAATTAAATTTTAAAAAACCCTTTTTTATTACAACCTCTAGACATTTAGACAAACACACCCTCCAAATTTCAAGTCACACACACGACCAGAAGTTCAGGCTGTGCGTTGTCTGTTAGTCAGTCAGTCAGTCAGGACAAAGCCTTATATAATATGTATGGGTGTATGGATGTATGGATTAGACGTATAGCCATCAGGGATCAAAGCATACAGGCTGCTAGGAATGCTAACACGTGATAGAGCCACATAAAGCTGACCGTGCGAAAAACAGCTAATACTTAGATCCACGCCCACAACTTTTAGTTGTGTCTGACCATGGGCTTTATTAATTGTCATCGCGAAACATAGGCTCACTGGAAACTGGACTCATTTAAAACTAAACGGTAAAAGATTGTTTAGAATGAGAGGAATCCGAAAAATAAAAACACTATCAGATATTCCGTAACCTTTTAAAGTCTTTGTTTCTATCAGATTTCGTAGTAAATTAGCAAATGTTCGACGTGATTCTTTAAATTGGCATAACTTTTTTATTTATGAACCGATTGACATGAAACAAACACTAAATGTTAAGTGAAGCTTACCACAATGTATTAGTGAAAACCATATCTAAATCGGATAAGCCGTTTCTGAGATTAGCGTGAACAAACGCACAGACAAACAGACAAAAATTTTAACAATCATTGTTTTGGGTTCTATTTGCGTTGATAAAGGCCCCAATAATTTTTTTTCTCATATATCTTCCATGTACAGACAGCGATCGGTTACATTTTTATTATATGTATAGATTGTGTCAAATGATCACTCATATTTTTTATGTTTCGAGTCATAATTTAATTAATTGTAAGAAAAAAAAAAAACAAAAACGACTACAAAACTATACCTATATGTATAAAACAAAAACTAAATGTAGAGTTCCTCAATATAACTTGAATAAATCAAAACATCATCTACGTATATTTTGTTGTGTTTTTTTGCTATCAAATTTATATATTTATATATTTTGGTCCCAACCACGTCTCGTCTGAAAAATGACCTATCTGCAAAAAAAGAATCATTGAAATCCATTTATAATTAGCGGAGAAATTGTAACACACATACAAAAAAAACATACGGCCCGAATATAGAACCCCGTATAGTCGGTTAAATATGCTTCAGAATTATGGCCACTTACCTACCAAACTATGCATAGATAAAAATAATAGCTAGGTGCCAAACCAATATGGTCAATTACAACGACTGCACGATTTTCTTAAAAATAAAACCACAATAATGGCTACTTTAATGTAGTGAATGTCGTAAGATGGTATTTTAGAGACCACGATGACGGCAACGTCCTACAATTATTAGCAAAAATAAGGACTTCGTTTGATACAAACGAAGCGAGCAAGCGTGTTTTGTTTCACATGAGACAGTTTAATAGGACTCACATGACATTTTATCATTATTGTGAATGCTAACCTGACATATTATACACTAGTGGCTCGTCCTGGCTTTGCACATGGTGAAATTTTTTTTTAAACATTTTGGGATAAAGAAAAATAATCTCTCTCACCGCGTTGCTCACTGCGCTGCGTAGAGCCACACCGGCGCGGCGGCGAGTTTATTTTATTTGATATTGACATTTTTAATTTCGAAATATCTTTTGCATAGAAAGTCCGATTTCAATATTTCAACAAGAGTTCAATAGGTATTGAAACAGTCTTGAATAAATAACTTATTCGGATAAGAATCATTAAAATGGTAGGGATAACATCGTCTGATTTTGATCGGCATTTCTATCAACTTTTAAACTGTAAAAACGTGGTTATAGTGACATAACCAAAAGTTAAACATATGGTCTCGCGAAGTTTTCTGTAGATATTGATATGTTCTACATAATATTGTAGAACTTTTTTTTGTTTGATCATCAATACTTTCTGCAGCGCATGCGATGAATCAGGATTTTGTTATCAAAATATTTTTTATTTGAATGTTATGTAAGAAATAATTATGTTAATTTATTTTACTAGCATTAAATTATTTTGCAAGAGTTTTTAGATGATTTTTCGCACAAGAGACAAACAGCTTGGCGTCTTAAAAAAATTAAGTTCAACCTCATTCTCTCGAGCTTTCTATGGCAGTTATGTCTAAAAATGACTTTTCAATACAACACATAAATCATTTATTATTTTCTACATAACCTATTTTAGAATATTTTCTATCAGCCTTCAAAGCATCAATGTTCTCCAATCTGTTATCTATTATAACAGCTGTTTAATCAACAAGGCTGCCACAATGTTATTAGCACCTCATGGAGGCAACATTGTCTCAAAGCCCCATTCATTATCTCATGGATGATATGAAGTTATGTAATATTAATGACCTATTGCCATGGTGACAAGGGTGCGGTAATCTTGGTTTAATTTGTAATTATGTGTCGTCTTTTGTTTTGTAATTAGGTTACTTTCATAATTATATTGACACCACATGAAGATGTTTTTTTATGTATACACAATACGTAAAATAAGACAATTAACAAGCTCTATTTCATTTTGACATTAATAAACTCGCACATTTAAATTTCTTGTAAATCACTAGAGAATTATACATCCATGTAACATTAGATTATCTGAAAAATTGTCTAGTACGCCCTTATCGCAAGGTCGTAAATTGTAGACACACTATTTGAGGATTTCTCTTTGATGCTTCACTAAAAATGATTATGAAATATAATATTCCGTGAATAGAATAGATATTTTTATATTGTACTTACACTAATAATTATTTTTTACATTATTTATACACTAAGTTATGTACAATATTTTCATTATTTTTTATTTTCCATTGCTGCAAGCTATTGCTCCCAACCTTGAATACAACTCCATTAATAAAACTTTGTTATTATGTACTTTAAGTAACTATAAAACGTATTAGAAGCTATCAGTGCATTGAGTCTTTACTTAGGACCATCGCAAATAAAAGGCGGTCACTAGTTTGCTTTCGGTTTTAAATAGAGGCTTAAAGAGTATATTTGAAAAGCGTCAAATAATGAACATAGACTGAGCAGCACGCTTAAATGCTTGGGTTACTACGAAAACCTTTGAAATAAAACGGCGCTTAATTCATCACAACCACTATTCTATAAAAAAATACTAAAATTTAGGAAACTCTCTTAATAATATAAAATAAAGCCGCCGATACCTTTTTTCTATTTCTCTGCTAACTTCTTCTAAGTTACGCAACAGATTTGAGTACTATTTTCAATGTCATTCAGTGAGTTTGTTCCTAGATGGTTTATTATGTATAATTCAGTCTGGAAGGTTTTTACTAACACGCTATATATACTCGTGCGAAGATATGGCGCTAAAGAAGAATAAAAACCTCCACAATATTTATTTTAAGATAATAGTTTATCTATAGTATATCTACACTAATATAATAAAGAGGAAATGTTTGTTTTTTTGTATGCAACGAATAAACTCAAAAACTACTAGACCGATTTCAAAAATTATTTTACTATTTCAAAGCTACACTATCATTGAGTAACATAGGCTATATATATTACTAGAAAAAAATAGAGATCCTTAGGCATCCGTACTAAAACCAACCCAAGGTGTCCAAATTAGCCAAAATATGTTGTGTCGTTCTTTGAGTTAGAAGTAACCAGCTACAAAGTATGGATACTAGAAAACTATGTATTCTTAATTGCAGTTCTAGTTTCATTTTGAAGTTTATTGTTTTTTGGTGACTTTACAAATCTTGAAAATTCTTTGCAAAAAATCTCTGAAATAGTTATTGTGAAAGCCTATTAAAATCCGTTGTGTGGTTTAAAAGAAGTAAATGGAGAAACAGACAGAATAAAACAACAATTTCACACAATTTTTGTTATGTCAAATATTTGTTTCAAGCTTACAGGCAGTATTTATGCTTAATTCAAAATTTGTCGCAAGCAATATTATTTTTTATTCAATAGGTCGCATCCCTAGTACAAAAGAGACGTAAAACGAAACATTTAGGCTCGGTATTTTTCATTCTGTGATGATATAAGGTTACATATTGCATAATGATATTTCTCAACTTGCGCTCTTTTTTCACTGAGGGTTCGATGTGCTGCCACCCTGAGGCTTAAATTATTAATACGAGTACATAATATAATAATGTAGTTACTTACTGATCGAATCCGTGTAAGTACTAATGTGACCTTTTCAAATTCATAAGTTCATATTGGACATTACTGTAAGTCAGTGAAGAAAATCATCATGAGGAAACCTAGACTGCTAGAAATCAAAAGGGATGTAATCGCCAATCAGCATTAAGCAAGTTTGCCTTCTTTGAAGAGGCCTGGAAGTTGGTATGACGATGATGTACTTAGTCCAGTATTTCATGGTATTGAAGTCAAAACGTCTATTGTTGTTTAATCACGTCGCCTCGTACATAGGTGTTTGGTATAATCAGTATTGCTGTAGCAAATACTTAGATGATATGCAGAGGCGAAGCGCTAGTGGAATAATAATTGAGGGCCTTGTATGTCGTGTTTAGTAACATACAGGCTAATAGGATTCGGCTTAGTATTATTAAAGCTTGTAGAGATAGAACTACTCGTATATTATTACAATTATAAAGACAATATTTAAAACATCATCAGCCAAAGGACTCCACTGCTGATAAATCAACTGAAAACAACCATCACCGAATTATCCAGCCATGACATATTCATAAAACTCTGGTTATTTAGATCAATTGAGCACGTTTTCCATTGTGTAGATGTACAAAATCAAATTTGTATACTACTATTATGTGGAAGATTAATATCTAGCACTTCGCTGGTACATGCCTTTCAAAGAGGCTTAACTCCCAAAAGATAATACATACAAAAATAGCCTCTATGAACCTCTAACACAAACTAATGAGCTAGTGTTGTTCCCATAGCTGTGTATCACAGTGATTAGTAGTTTATGACGTGATACGAATAGTTACGTGACTGTGTTGCAAGATTAACGTTTCGAGTGTCATTAGACATAGCTTGCTGTATACTATCTTATTGTTGGACAAGTTATTTACTACTGGTCATTGGCCTCAGAAAGGGTTTGGAACTGTCACTACACTTGGAAGTGGAAAGGGTATCGATGTAAGGTGATATTTAATGGGCAAGTATTTGCTTACCGTTATTTGGTAGGTTTTACTATAACCGCCACTTCTGGATTTCACTGACTTACCAGGCAGAGTGGGGTCACTTTGGTAAGCTATTATAAATAATAATTACCTTACAGAAATTAAAAATAAGAAAAAATGAAATGGGTCTATATTTTAGACTGAAGACCATACGACGAATTTTATATTTATTTTAAGTAAGTAAACTACTCTTCTCACAGTTGAGCTCACCACTCTGCCATTGCTTGTAGTTAGAAGACATTCATCAGTCACTCTGTTCTAGTAGACATTTCTTACTATATAGTCCTAACCTTAAGTCATGGACTTTAAAACATAAACTGAACCACGTACGACCAAGTATATCATGACCTTCAAGACAAAGGTTTGGGATCACACAACAATCAAACAGTGCAGTTAATTTGAGCAACAAACTTCGTAAGACAAATATCTCAGAGAGGGCCTTTTGAATATAACTTCTCTCGAAAGTGACGACCGCGTTCTGTAGTGAATTACAATGATCCTGTGACTACATACATATATTTCACTAGCGCAATCAGTCAACAGAACTTTAGCGGTGGAACTAAATCACTCAGTATAGGATAAGCAGTTCTGTGATAAAACTGATAAGTAGTTAATACATCTAACAAGTGTGGTGATTAAAGCAAGAATTCTTTAATATTTGAGAGTGGATATACAGTAGACAGCACAGTAGAGTGTTTCATATATACCTACATATTATATTCCAAAATATATAATTTTAGTAAGCAGTAATTACAGAGAGTAGTGTTCAGATATTATGGATACCATACCAAAAGCCATCGTAATAAACGTGTAATATATCCCTCATCCTTCTATAGCCTACTATGAATAATAGCCATAAGCGTAATCTTAAAATTTATTTGTATTATAAATAATTGTTTTATTTATGTCGAAACATTAATAATCTGAGGCTAAATTAATATTAATGCGGGAGACGTTTAGACGATAGCGTGTTCAAACCCCTTGTTTAAATACCGCTGTTACCGTGGCTGTTACAAACACGACGTTACGACGCGATTAAAACTTTGTTATATACGTGTACGTAAATAAACAGCTTAGCATCTGTGGGCTTGTACATTAAACTGTATATGTTAGGTTTAATAGATTAACTTAAAAGTTTAATCGTTCTTTCAGATTCTGTTGGGAACATTCAGGAGTCTATCCGACATGTTTCTATCCTTTTCGTTACCTACGGTGGTAGATGAGATAACAGATTCAGCGAAGCCGCCTTCCGTGAATTCTACCAACCATCTATTTCTATTGATTGAAGTGAAATATCTTCAACTTGTACAATTGGTTGGACTGTTGTTTGGGTTCTTATTTCATTATAATTATTATCTATTCGTTCTGTTACTATTAGGCACACCAATGTAGATTCGTGCTGTGATTATTCTTAAAGTTTTCTGAGCGTAACAAAATCAACATGAAATATGTCAATATTTTTATGCTGATTTTTAAAGTGTGTTTAGTTCATGGTTTAAATAGAAAATATGCATAATTGTTAATCTAGTTATTTCACAAAATGTACCTAGGATAAATTTAAATAAAATAATATGTTCAAACTCTAACTCATTTATTGCGGAAATGTGTAATTCAGACAGTGTATAAAATGGTATCTTCAAAAGTGTTTTAACACAATATTTTTTTTCATTTAATACTAGCTGCGCACTACGACTTCGTCCGTCCATGTTTTGTGTCTCTCGGGAGTCAGACCGATTTTCATCTCCGGCACCGAATCTGTCATACATAGGACTTACCGCACACAAAAACTCATTTACGAGTATATCTAATATAAAAAAACAATATTCCGCTGCAAAGTGACCACAAAAACTAAATAAAATAATAAACAAAAAATAAAACATAACCTTCCGCAAAGTTTTATTTCAATAGTGCTGTGGGTCAAGTAACAGCTGCGATTACTACTTTATGAGCTGTCGTGAATAGGCTCAATTGTTATTGTACAACTATAGTACCTATTATGCTAGGCGTAATTAATACTCGTACTTACTTGCAAAAGGTTGTTTGTTACCAGTTTTAATTGTTTCAATTGTAACCTTTTAGAAACATATGCGAAGCAGTTTTCAGTGAATTTATAAACTAATACAATGTTAGTGTAAAATATGTGTATTTTGATTACTTTCTAGCATAATATTATTGTAGGACCTCGCTTACTAGAATATACTTATACATAATAGTGGTGGTATTATTATGTATTTAGTCAAGTGAATGCTGGTAGTCAAACAATTACAAAGAAGCTGGTAAGAAAATAATCCTGTACTAGTTATACAGTGATGGGATTTCACTAAGTTAACGTGTGAATTGTTCACCGTTGACAGCATTATGTAAAAAGGTGCCTCAGGTCTATTTTAATCAAATTTTTTTTTTTTTTAATTTAACGTTCTCACCGTGAACAAGACACGCACTCATGCGAGAACCAACTGACATGTAAATTATTTAGTATATTGTGTATTCTATTTATTCTATTTTCGAGCTCATTACTTATTCTTATCTATAAGACTCATCCAAAGGTTAGATTACTTTACAGATTAGGTCACCTACTAAACTTTGACATTAAAAAGGGTTTTAACAACGTTCAAGTTATGTCTATTAAGTCTGCTAATTAAAAATGTATTATAGGGTAATATGGTTGTTTTTAACAGCGTAGTGAAAAATAAATAAATAAGAAGCGGACCGAAGCAGTGATCGGTGCTTTGGACTACATGACGCCAATCACTTAAAGAAATAAAATCGTTAACCTTTACACTAAGAACAAAATATTTTTAATTTACACAATTTTTTTTTATGGAAATCAAACTTACAATCTTTTACTTGACAGTTACATATGTATAATCACCTATATTTATCTATTTTGATTTTTTCCCTTAGCCTAAAGATACCTCCTACAGGAATGAAGATCTGTATGATCATATTTGTAGGAGAAGTCCTGTAATGCGACAGTGACAGGCTGCTATTATTATTATATCAAATCTGTGGTCGGTAATGACTCTGACGTGTCAAGTTTCAAGAATTAATTCAAGTAAATCCCAACATACACCAAACTGTGTTAGATAACTAAAACGACACAATTAACTGTTTAATGGTTTTACATTTGCTGATAAGCAAACTTGCTTCACAATAAATAGAGGTAATTTGTTACCCAACCCTAGAGAACCGACCTATGAACTTACCCTTTAAACATTCAGGATAGCCTTGAGGCGAAGAAAATAAGGCCAAGTGGACCCTTCGCTTAAAATATTCTACAAAAACACTTTTTGTTTTTATCGACTCGGATCAATCACTACAGTCTAAAGTAATTTTGTACATCTATCTTGTTTTGTGATTAATTTGGGTTAAAAAAATTCTTGTGAAAAAATTGCTAATAGCCAGTCTCAAAGAATTTATTCGAATTCGGTAATTTGTTCTATTAAAAATAACTATATAGCGAAGTTTTTACATAGTAACTTATGACTATTAAAATAACGCTGATTGTGTCTTTATTTTTGTTTTGTTTATGTAACAAAAAAGCAAGTAGGCCCTAAGTTAAGGAGTAAGTAAAGATACAACTGGCTTCGCCTGCAGCGCCTTGGCAATAAGAAGCTCTTGGAACCACAAGTCGTGGCAACAATCAACAGTATAAATTATAGTGAATAAATAAATATAATATATTAAATATTTTAATATTTTAATATAATGTATAAATATATTGGCAGTGTTATAGATGCAAATATCCGTTAAGATTTGAAGTATTCCAAATTTCTCTTCTTTCCTTATTCCTTTTAAGTAACTTAATTCACCCATAGCAAGTGATGTGTAATCCAACTTCGTCAAACAAGAACGGATCAGTACACGTATTTTGTAAAACAGCGACAAATGTTTAATTATGTCGCACATTTAACCCTCTGACGGCGTAATGCTGGGACTGTTTAGCCACACAATTAATTGCCGCGCAGCTGCTTCTTACTTACTTTAGTATACTTTAACTTTTAATAACTCTTCGTGTTTAATATCTATCTTAATTATTTATACAACAATGCTCGCAAAATCGCAATGTTGTCTATAATGTTCATCAATTTAATTTTAAATTTTCATTGTTTAAGTGAATACTCTACCATCAGTTAATTTAGTTTTCTGTCACTTAAATTTATACAAGAGTGACAGAGATAGGATGACACTTAGTATTAATTGTTGTTTCAGTACTTACATATTATTGAAAGTCGTTTGTGTTAGGTAGGTACTGGTTGTCACGTATTTATTTTTTATTACATTTTCTCGTCATCGATAGATTAATAATGACCGTCATAATGCTCTAGCAGTTTTTTGACTAAATTTTAATTGTCTTCCGACTATTCTGTGGCAAGTCAAACTCATCAACTTCAAAAAATTACAATATTTTTTTTATAAAAGACAACGATTAATTGTTTACTACTTAAACTAAAACCATTGTAGTTAAATGCCTCACAACAGCTATTTCAAACCTCTTCAGTGCTTGCAACACACTAAGCGTAGACAATGCTACGGCGTAGCACTCGTAGCTGCGACGTAGCCACTTTGTACTCTAAGCGTTTGACTGTCCACATACGTCGTAGACGCTCATGCGACAACAGGGACCTACTGTTGAACGTTCTCATTGAGGCAAATAGTAAGCGCCACTTTGCTATGAGTCGAGTTCTTAAGTCAAGTATACACTGGAGATACATTGAGGGTGTTACACGTCTTAATTTAAAATACACCAGTAATAGAACTGTAAGATGACTTTGGAATTTTTTGTCACTGTAGTAGTCTACAAACATGCAACGAACCTTGCTTTTAAAAGTATTGAAAACTAAATTAATGTAGTTTCATTATTATACTGTACTCTAATCAAATGACACAGGCCGCTAAAATTAATACAATTTGTAACTAAGAAAGAAGACAATACGGAGAAAGACTAAAGTGGTAATTAAGCCTCGGGCATTCTCACTTACTGAATGAAATGCAATGAGAGGGTTCGATCTAACTGAATCATGTCGAAACCACCAGTTTTTTACTGTTTTTTTATGTATTAAATGTACTTTGTTTTTTATTACTAAGTGCACAGGTATAGGTATATCTGTGTCAGCCTCTAAATTAAATCTTACATTTAATTAAAACCAAAACATTCAATTATACAATTGAATAGATTTATTAAGAAGGTCTTGAGATTGAGCAATAGATGACCCACCGCGGGCTATAACTTCGGGTAATTGAAACACTGTAATGTAATTGTACTAATTAATTTCAATACAAATAACTTTAGCGGTTTTAGACTCACTTTCAGTGAAATATTAACTATTCATTAATTTATGTACGTAATTTATTTAAGTAGTTTATAGTTTTATACTCCAATTATTTTTTTATATTAGCCTACCAAAGTGACTCCACCCCGCCTGATGGTAAGCAGTCAGTGGAATCTAAAAGTGGCGGCCACCATACCATAAGCCATCGTCTCATCGTGAGGATTAATAGGATAGGGGAAGGGAATGAGGGAGGTGAGGAAAGAGGAATGGGGGAAATTGGGCCGCCGGCGCTCTCACTCACCGAACGAAACGCAGTAGTACGTATACTACTACTCTTACGTCGATCTTCTATGAGAGGGTAGTACTTGCCCGGTCGATCCGACTCACTCATTCTGAAACCAGCATGGATTTACTACCGTAAGTAGTATAAAGAAGCAGTGCACTGCAGGTCAAAGGCCCCTCTCATACAAAGAATGTACGAGCATTGATCGCCACGCTTGCTGACAATTTAGACTTTTTTTATTGCCGCCAAGTGGCAAAGGAGTGTACAACCCACCTGATAGTAAGTGGTATGTCACTAATATACTATTGCTATGTCAGTGAGTCTACGAAGCGGCTGACTACTGTGGAATTATTGCTCTCTTTAAACTAATTTGTAGAAAAACATATCACTGCTCGGGAAACACCTAAACTAGTTGTTCAAGAAATTTTAATACAACTTTTGGTGACAAATAAGCATATGAAAACCTTTACCTATGGACCGTTCATATGCTGTGATTTCTAAGTATTGCAAAGATAATGCTTAGAAAACACAACCAAGCCGTTTAACCGACCATGTCCCCTACAAGGTCTACTATAAATTTTTTAATATATTTAAATTTCAATCAATTTATTTCATAAATATAATAAATAAATATATTACATTTTGTAACAAATAAGTAGTTTCCCTTTGGTCCCAAACGAAGCTAGTGCTTGTATCTTGGGTACTATAAAAGAGATAAGGAAAAGGCAGGGAACCGATGAGCTTATTGAGCTGCCGCTTTCTCTAAATTATATTAATTGAATATTATGTTAATTGTATATCCAAATTCAATTACCCCGTGACAGCAAGAAGCCGCTGCACAATTAACTGCAACTAGTTAGTTGTCAAGTGGTCGGTAACATGTTAGCTTGTCGGCTAGCCGGCTAATGGACAGATGGAGTCGCAGGATTAACATATATATACATAGCATGTCTAGCACAAAGACTTGGGAACTGACGATAAAATACAATTTGAATGTCGGTTAAGTTTTAAATTGAAAATATTTTATTTTTGTAGGGTTATAGAAAATCGATATTTTTGTAGGCTTCACTTAACTAAATAACAGTTGTTCTTGTAAATTTTAAAATATAACACTGTTCTCATCATAGTACCTAAGATAAAACCACCTAGGTAGTTTTACTACACTCCGACTCTGTATAAACGGTTATTGAACTTACAAAGTTTTATTCAGTATAGGAATCACACAATCTTACTCGGCAGTCGCGCCTACTTCCACTGCGCCACAATAGTAGTAATTTTACTAATATAATGCAGAAGAGTTTGTTTGTTTGATAAAACGTGTTAATCTCTGGCATTATAACGCTAAACTTTTGGTTATATTATTTATTTTTGCGTTTGATAGCCCAGTTACCAAGAAGGTTATGTAAAATTGGCAACTCGAGCAGTAACCAAAGATGTAAGTTATCGCGGGTAAATAAAAGTAAAACATATTTTAATTTTACAATTTATTTGAAATTTTAGACACTACAATTTAAGACTAACGTATAACACCTGATGTATAAAAGCTCTTTTGTAGTATACAAAACTACAAGCAATGTGTGTAGGATCCAGTATTTCCCTTATGAGTTTCTCTTTGTAAAAGATTACCAGCCTTTGAAAGGTTTATTCCGGAATGGGTCCGACATACACCTTTATAGAATATTAATGTGAAAATGGAATGAGATACTTATCATAAGTCATACAGCTACGCTATCGTAGTTAGGGGTTGCCAATGATAAATAATTGGTAGCAAGTTTCAAATGGTGACCCGAAAAGGGTTTGCACCTTAGAAATTTTCTGTTTTAGTGAACCTTTTTGGTTGGTTGGATAAAACAAGTCAAAGTTCGATCTTTTGAATATTCTGAATTCTCTTGGCATTCTACAGTAGTTAGGCAGTTAAGGCATTTCATTGATGGTCTATACCTTTTAGATTTATTGACTTACTAGCAACCTGCTCCTGCTTCGCGCGTGGGTACTATTGTGCTATAGGTAACTAACAACAAGCCAAATTCGCAAGTGCGTATTTTTATGCTTGCTATTCTTACCGACATGATTACAAATCTTTCAAATACTGGTTTGTTCCCCATTCATTCGGATGAGTTTATTAAATGTTTCGGTAATTCGTAGGTATTACAACGTTTAATAAAACTCATCCGGATAAATGGGGTATTAACCAAGACTCTTAGTTTTTGTCTACTATAATATGTTCATAAAGGAAGTGCTCTTTTTCTCTACTATAATATGTTCATAAAAGAAGTGCTCTACACGTGTAAAATGTTAAACAAATGGTGAAAGCTTTATAAAAATTCGTTGCGTTGTTTAAAAGAAACAGAAACAGACAGGAAAAAAATCAACCTCACCAATCCTTTTTAGTTGAAAACTTTGCTTTTAACTATTTAGATATGGAAAGCACAAAAACAATAAAACAGTTCTAAAGTCCTACTTTTATACACGTACGTAATAATGAAAAAAATCACGTTACTGTTATTCATGTTCCAAACTTTTCCTTAACGTAGGAAAAGTAGGAAAGTTGGAACAAACACACATTTGTAATGAACTTTTTTAACTTCGGTAATATCACGTTACATCGACGTGTTGTTATCTTTATTTTTATACGCACGTATTTATACATGTTCGGTGAAAGGTGGAATATACATACTGGGACACACCTAAAATTGGCGGGTAACCAATGGACGATGACTATGATTGGACAAAGCGGTAAAACTTGTTGTAAACCAAATTCCAGTAAAAATTCTAATATTAGATTACAATATTACAGTCTTATTCTAACAAACAATAACAATGAATATTATGTAGCTGTGCTTCTAAATAAACAAACTACATCTTTATTTTCGATTACATTTTTTTTTACATAATAAAGTGATTGATCGGTCCGCTATCGTCTAGCTTTTTTAATCCCGAAACAATAAATCGTTATGATTGCAAATACTTTTAAATAAATTACTGTTTGCCATTAGGGCAATATATAATTATTATTTTACTATCACAGTAGTTAAATGAACAAGTTTCACACTTACAACTTCACACACATATTCATACCTTTCAGCCACCACAGTATCAATTGATAGAGACCTCATCAGTTGCCATTGTGCATTTGTATGGCGCTGCACAAACGTGGACACTTTTGTGCCTTGTGTGGGATACAAGCTACTAATAAATATTTTATTTCTATAGAACCAGTATGTAATCAGCCACTCCCTGCGCAGACGTAAACATATTTATTGTGTCCAGTTGCTTCCACATACTCGTTGACGGTTTCTTGTGACTGTGTCAGTAACAAAATGTATCTACGTTTGCGCAGCCTCTACGTAATGGCAATCGCAGTCAGTGGAATTTAAAAGTATCGTACGTCATGCCAAAAGCTACCAAGGCAAACTGATGTTATGGTGGCTCACAGTATGGCTATTTCGCATAACAAATTTTTATCCCTTTCGAGCCTAAAGCCGACATCAAAAGTGAATAGTAACACAATGCGCAGATATAAAGTTCGTTTGTAATTAAACGATATTATATTTGTTCAAGCTTACATAAATTTAAAACCAGAAACAGTCAAACAAACAAAAACGATTTGAGAATATTACCTTTATAATCAAAACACATTATAGCCAAACTCTTACGAGTCCCTTAGGTAATAAGTTGCGAAATGTAGCTATAAACGATTTACAACGTTTATACGTGTTTCTGTATCGTACATGTCTTGTAAAACCTTGCTTTATATCTCCTAAATTTGTCAATAGACTGTACCACGTGAAATGTGTACTAAAATAACAATGTCATACTTCAAGGGGTCGCGAACTTTCTGTATGTTACCAGTAGATTGCTATTTTTATATTACAGATATTTTTATAGTTTAATACCATTTTTACTACCTTGTTTATTATGAACCAGTTTGGAAGAATCTAGATCAGTAAGCAATTGTTTAAATTGTCATTAAATATCTATAGTTATAGTAATTCACTAGTGCAAGTTGTTTGACTCCAATCAGCGTTGGCTTAGGGTTGAAATTGAAATATTTGACGCGCAATGTGAATTGCAACAACTATAATAAAGGAATATTTGTTTTGTTTCAAATTAGAATAACTTTTTTTTAAAAAAGTAATTTTTGCTTACAAAAATATACATAATAATGTCGCACACCTTACAACGTTCATTCTTGCCACGTACACGTAAGCTCTGGTAGATAAGGTCTGTCACGTGTACCGCAGTAAAAATAGAAAATAAATCGCCGGGCACATATAAATCATATCTCGATAGTATGCTCAAGCTTGAATCTGAAAGATTGCTACGACGCAAGTAAAAGATATAAATTCTGTTAATATTATAAATGCGAAAGTTTGTTTATATGTATGTGTGTGTGTTTGATTCGGTGTCGGCGGCGCGGGTCAAGCCGTGGGACGTAGCTAGTAAAAAAATAATGTTGAAAAATTGCTAAAGAGGTTTTTTGAATTGCAGCACTCCAAAGCTTAAACATTATTAAATTTTCCTCTGGCTCTGTGACTAAATTTATCTGATTATGATTTTGGTTTCCTGACGTGGGTGTGTAAAAACTTTACGGACACGATGCGGTCTAATGCAGACACCGAAATCGACCCTTAGGTGATATTTTACATGGCGAGCAATAGTAGTATACTTGCGCAGAATCTATGCTATGTTTGCTATTTTTAATCCTGCGCTAGATAAAAGGCTCTGTATCGTGAGTAAATGCAAACATACAGAGTGTATACGACGGTATGACATTAAATGCAATTACGTATAGTATGTGACATTATAAAGCGAGACAAAAAAAAATCTACTAAATATCTTCAATAGTTTAGACACAGGACAATTTTTTTAATTTCTTTAATTCTAAATTAACACTATGTAAGTACGTCAAACGGTCACTGACTTAAGTCATAGTCCACGTCGAAGGATAAACGTTGCCGTTCATTACAGTTCAGTGAACTTGTCATAATAAAATGGTGTATTACTTCGTTACTATTAAAATATTATTTATTTTGTTAGAAAATTTCAAATTTTTGTTTTTCGTCAAATTACTTTTGTGATTAATTAGAAATCATTATATGGGCTAGTAACACCTGCCTTTTCATTTAATGTCAAACCGTCGTATACACTCTGTACAATAACGGGTACGAAGTACACCCAGACTTCGCTAGACTTAGTGTTTGTAACGGTGATGAGGAGCGTGGTGAAGACATTTACCGATAAACCACACGTGAAATCAATTGATGAAATTTGCTATTTAAATTATGTAGGATTAAATTACATATGCAATTCGCGAGTGTGTCATCTGACTGGCCAGTCCAACTAAATCTGCCTTAACACTTTCCGGGACAGTAAACGTATATGGCCGTGATGACAATAAAACATCTATTTTGTCTACAGTAGTGTCCATGAAAGGGTTAAATAACAATCTAACAGTACAAATTAGCTTTGAACTGAATATTTACTGAAGACAAATCCAATGAACTTTTTATTAATGAATGACATGTTACATGAATCCTAATCTGATTGAATTTAATTACGAACGACATTACAAATGCAAAGCGCGTCGAGTCGCTACGGATTTTATGCGATTTCGAGACTTAACGGAATCACTGATATCTATACATTGTGAGACAATGAATAATTATGTTAGCTTTGTTTTGCGTAGCAATACTTTGAATGAAAGTTATTTAATACATTATTATTATTAAATACATTAGTTTGTGTTTTACTTATTTTCACTTTAGTAAGGTAATTCCACTACTTGCCATTAAGCAAAGTAAGGCATTTTAGTAAACTATTATAAAAAGTCGACCCCGTGAACTTATCTGTCTGGCAACGAAATTGCCACGACAGCGATTAAGATGACATTTCCCAGTTCTACTGACTGCTTGCCATTAGGCAGATTGAAGACCTTCTGGTAGGCAAATAAAGTAGGTTTATAGTTAATTTTAAACTTACGTATACTTAGATGAACTATATAGTCCATCATAATATTATCTGGTCCGAATTATGTATAAAGTTTATAGCGATATTAATATCAAACAAGTTTCCCATGTAAAGGAAAGGTAGATCACCAACAAAAAAAATTGTTCGTGGTCCACATAAGTGAACTTACGAGGTATAACTACGACTTACAACCGATTCTTGAATATATTTGGTAGAACCATATAGTTATAGTATAAAAATATATAATCTATTTTAATTATATATTGTTACTACATATAAATAAAACAATACACTATAAACTATAACATAAAAGTAATAACCACGCGGTTTGAATAAAATATTTTCAGTTTGTGGTGGTAAAAGAAATGTAAAAATGCAAATGAAAATGGGAAGATTGGTTCATTATTAGTTTTGCTTTTTGGATACACGAGAAAAAGCATGTACAAAGCGTTGTATATCTAAGTTTAACTCTTTTTTTTAATTGAATGGCTTGAAGAAAATAGAAGTATAAAAGAAAATGTCAATAATAATCATCACCATATCAGCCGAAATACGTTCACTAAACAATGGCGTCTCCCAAGTTTCGGCATCTTGACCAGTGGTAAGTCACTCCACGCCACTTATATACAGCCGTCAGTCCACCTTGTGAGGGAACTGCCTAAAGGAACACAGGCAACAACGCTAACTAGTTATTAGATTATATTTATACGCCCCCTAATCGATCCAGCAATTATATTTACTATGATGGCGAACTCCTTCGGGGCAGACCTGTCAAGCAGTGTGTTATATATATGTTGAAAGGAAAGTATTTTATAAAAACTTGTTCAGTAGTTTATGCCTGACGACAAGACAAAACATACATAGTTTTTGTTCATTGTATCCATAGAAGTTTGTACTGATTTACAACCATTCGTAACACATTCCGAGAGTGAAAACACGTACCAAAGTTAGATAGTTATCCTAACTATTTGTTACATAAGGTCCGGGTTCAGACTTTCTCCATGTTCAACAGAGTACATAATGTTTAATCTTATGTATACCAGATCCAAATTCTATGTAATTTCTTCTCAGTTTAACTTATTATACGCCATATTATGTAGGTAAAAGAGTGCCATAAATATCTTATCTCCTATATCTCTTATATTATTTTATCTCTTATGGCTGTTGTTTAATTGGCTGAAATTTTATTTGTTATTTTAATATAAATATAAAAATTATTTGTTATTGTTTTTATTAAAAATTAAACCTATGAATATATCTCGGACACAATTTGAAATTTCTAAATATATATTAAATGAATTTTTTAAACATGATTTAATATTAGCTGCCTAACAACATAGTTTAAAAGGATTCAGGCAATTTTTTTTCCTAGAAACAGTATTTAAATACAGTTCTTAATAAGTTAATTAGTAAGCTCTTTGATTAAATAAATTATCTCATTTCTAATTTGTATGTAAGGATCAAAGCGCTTAAATCCTAAAAGTTACTAGAAGTTGCAAGTGTAAGGAGACTTACACACTTGCAAATTCACTAAATAATATATAGTAAAGATGCGGTTTTTCGTGTCAGAAGTCTTATAAATAACGCAACGGATTTTGATACAGTTTTTACTATCGTTTAGAGCATATTTTCTGAAAGGTTTAAGTGTAGAAGGTGAAAGAAATCGAGAATACCAACGATTAATTATCAATTCATAAAAAACATAAAAGTACGCGCAAAGCAGGAGTGTAGAGTGTGGAGTTAATACTAAAATATTCAAAGTACAAAAGAGGCAGGATTCACCTTGGCTGTCGTTAAAGATAATGACGGTCGAAACCCACAATAGATGTTTGGCAACCTTACACGAAAGGTAACTTTACGCTGTTTAATTAATAAGTGATGTTACACTTTGTCATACCCTGTGTTCTAAAATTATACAGGGTTCGTTAACATAATACAAGCCGGCACAATGTCTTTTTCCTTTAAGGGGCGGGCAGACGCGGTATTTTGGCAGCTATTGTTAATATTAAGTATGTTTTAGTATTTATTTTATTAAGATGTTTCTTCTTTGTACTGCATAATATAATATACTAGAAGTACCCCAAGGCTACGTCTGTGCCTAAAATTCGTTTTTCTACCTCAGGTAAAAAAAAAGTCTATGTACATACATCTCCGGCGCCAAATCTATGTACATACAATTTATTATTGAAATCGATTAAGCCGTTTAGGCGCTGAATAGTAACAAACATGCACACACACGAACTTTGGCTTTTATAGTATTAGTAGGGTCACAGCCTTTAGTCTGAAGACGTCTGCTGTTGGACGTAAGTCTCTTCTAAAGGAAGGGGTTTGACATAGTCACCATGCTAAACGGGCAGTTTGGGGACTACAGAATGTTTAGTAGGTACGCAAGTAATTCAATACCCCTCATTTTCAACTCGACAGATTTTCAACTTGACGGATTACTAACTGAAAGTTTGACATCTATATTTAAAGCTCTTAAATTATCATTTACAGGTTCATCTCAGTACTGTTGTTATCTTCTCAATTTTTATATGTATGTTTATATTTATTGTTACAAATTTTATATTTGTACGTTTACGCACCTACTTCGTCACATCTCTGCATCACCCTATGGTAGCCTAATCCGCCAAAACATCTCTATTGTATGATGTTCTAAATAAATAAAATAAAAAATGCTGCTGTCTATTATCTGTTGTTCCTTTAAAGTCGCTTAATACGACAACCGAAAGACTGAAAGGGCAGAAAGGTTCTAGAGTGGCGACCACGAACCGGAAGACGCAGCGTGGGCAGACCCCTCACAAGGTGGACCGACGACCTTATAAGGGTGGCGGGCAACCGATGGATGAGGGCGGCGAACGACCGGCCACGGTGGCGAAAATTGGGGGAGGCCTATGTCCAGTAGTGGACGTCTTGTGGCTGATATGATGATGATGAATACGGCAACCATGGCAAGAGAGGGAGAGAGGTTATTTGTATAACTACAAAGAAATGTAGCAGTCAAAAATGTTCACGAATCTGCTTATGCATCTAACATAATTAAACGTTTGACGCTGTTCAAAGTATGACTGCTGGTATCTAAGATATCTTTAAGGTCCTAAAACGAATCCTTTAATTGATCTATTAGAGTGGCCTAACACCCACAAAATGTTTAAGTTACCCCATTTACTAAGAATGTCTTCCTACGATGCGCAATCTGCAATATCCACGACAATGAAGCCACGCTACGAAGTACCGATATAAGTTTAGCACTAAGCACTTACGGGTTGGTAATGAAGCTATTTGATAGTAACAGTGTGGTAAGAACGGAAACTGTTCTGGATTATGGTGTCAAAGATTGTCTAGCATTTTAGTTGAATTGACGAGCAACGATACAGGAAGAAAATAAAATGTTTATTTAGTTTTTCTCATATAAATATTAACAAATTAATAAGATATAATATTAATTGCATTATTAACAAAATTGGAGACAGAAAAAGGACCTTTCTCAGCACTAAGCCTATCTTTACACTGTTAAAAAGATGAAGTTAAATTACGTTTGCATTTTAGTATCACACCGAAGATGAAGCTGATTGCTGATAGATAAATTTTATATCAAAGTGGTATCGATTTTGATGACAATATAATAATATCTCAGCGGAACGGTGAAATACGCCAATTTATTATCTGATCCTAAAGCGTGACTGAACGGTGTCAGCCTTTGTCTGAGATATATGGCAAGCGATTCTGTAGGTATTGTTTCTGTTAGTTAAGAAAAAGGTTGATGGATATAGCTACTATGATCCATTTAGAATTAGATACTGGCCTATTAAACTTAACTTAAGAAAGATGGAGGACTTATTTAAGGTTACAGAAAAAAATAAAACACTTGTTAAAATAAGCCGGTATACATTTTTGACAGTTTTACTTTACGTAAAAAACTTGAGAGGTGTCTGTGAACGCGATATTTTCTAAAACTACTATTAAAAGTTGAAGTGGTTTTTATTTTTTAAATTTGATTGTCTTATTTTGAAAAAAATATATATCAGAAGTACAGGTTCACTAAGTATTTAAATTATACGAAATGCATCAAAATTATGTCACACAGCCTTAGGCCAGGTTTCTATGTTAAATTTCTATGACCACTACATTAAGGTAGCACATTGTAAGCCTGTAGTTCTGTTCTAAATGTATTCTGAATTCGTTTGAGAATACTTTTACTTTGAAAGAGTTCGCAGAAGTTTAAGTAAAACGATTATTTTTGGCAGGAATATTTAACAATGGCTGTCCTGAATACTATTATTGTAGAATAATAATAGCCTAAATTGGTCTTTTTGGGATTCTGTGCCATAAAAGAGAAAAAGAACCCCAAAAGGATCACTTTGTTGGTGATAAACTAGAAGTTTTTCCGGAAACCTAAGCGTGCGAGTTGGACTTTATTAACGTGTTTTTAAGCTATACATAATGATATATGAATACGTGATGTTTTCGTCACTGTACCTACATCAATACTAACATAAATAATAATACCTAATAATAGTTCTAAGTAGAATAGTACCTAGGTACCTAAAAGTCAGTATGAACTTTCAAAATTGATAACAAAGAAAGATTTACAAACACTATGTAAGACATCACAAAAAACTGTAAAAAGGTCACATTGATACTTACCCGATTTTTAATCTATATAATATAATATAAGGGGCGGGCACCATCCATTAAGCTCACAATTTTATAGAAGATCAGTATAAACAAGTCCCTTTCATTTTCATACTAATGGCTTTAATATTTAAATATTGTACTTAATTTACGCGATAGTACTTTTAATGTTTGATAGATGGAAACAAAATTTAAGACAATAGCACCTTGACCTTTGGTGGTAATGAGAATACATTAAGCCAAGTCATCGTTAAATAGATTAATTTGTTCTCAAAGAAACCGCCGATAAATGAAATTTATATTGTTCTTAAAGAAACTTAGCTTTAATCTTAGCTAAACCTGTATACTACCTTACGAAGAAAAGCTACGAGTACATGAAATAAGCTATTAAACACTTCTAATTTGTCTAAGTGTCACTGTCTTATGTATATATATTATATGCACGTGCTTTCCACGGCGAGGTTTTACCAGCGCTAAGTTAAATCTTTGTTTACTGCTCTGCTTCCGTCGCTCATAGCATGATGTTTTATAACCTATTACCTCCGTCGATAACTGGGCTATCAAACGCAAGAGTTATTTAAATCCGACTGTTAGTTACAGAGATTAGCGCGTTTAAACAAACTTATCTGCTTTATAATAATATGCGCCTCGACTGAGACGTACGAAATTAATATTTAAAGTATAAAAAATCCGCATTCTATTATAAAGCTTAATTAAAATATGCCTATATCTACCTATTTCACTCGTGTCAATCACTTTTCTTACTCTATTCACTTTATTTTTTAAAAGAAATACTAATCCATTAAAAAAAAAGACACACATTTGTACCTTCCTACTAGTAACTAAAATTTTTTATAGTCTTACCTAGATAGATAATACGTTACACCGATATTGGATTCTCATCCAATTCATTCCTTCCTAGTTTAGTCTCTATAACCGTTAAAAGTTGTATAGAGGAAGAGGAACTTACCTATTCAAGCTGATTCAGTTTGAATAACAAATGAAATTCTTTCCTAAAAGTAATAATAATTGTTATAAAATGTTAAAATGGCCGAACCACCAAACAAAGTGCTCCTACCACAGTCAGAAACGCAACTTACAGTCTGTTGTTGCTCACAGCCTACGCGATTAACTTGCTTGATTTATTATTAAACGGGCTTTGTTGACCTTTATGGGTAAACGCCGAAATATTTAGGTTAGCTTTTAAGCGAAGTTGACCTACATACAATTTACTATAAAGAAATAGTTATTTTATTGTTTTTATTAATGGCTTATGCGTGGTAATGTGTTCTGAAGAAATGCCCAAGCATACCAGTTTAAACACGGAATTAAAAGTTACCCACAGATATATTATAGAACGTCATACAATGTACGAGTGGCCCTGATTTTTTATGTTAAAATACTTTAAAATTTAATAGTATTGAATAATAATATGTGTAATAATACAAAAAGAAGATGTATATGAAAGCATGTATAAAGTCTCACACTGGCTTATGAACAACTCATATTCTTAATTTTTTCCTTTTTTAGTAGTATTGTAAGTAGAGAATCGTGTAGAAACATTTTAATACAACATCCTTATACCTACTACATTAACTTAGAAATATGAGATCTATCAATAATGTCGTTACCCAGAATAATAAATTATGGCATCCAAAAATACACAGTCGTTTTGACAGTAGGCGTTTACTTTTTCATAGATCACTATGAGGAAAATTCTTAGAAGCTTTCTAATATTATTAAGGAAAATATTTTGACTTCGCTAAAAACTACTTTGTCATAAAATTTTCAATTAATTATTGAAAAACATAATCTGTCCATGAAGCAAAAATAGTCGTTCTAGATAGTCTCAGTAACTACAGTAATTTATGACACCCTCTCGATTCCCGCTCAGTGCAAATATTTGTGTGCATAAACATGGCTATTTTCATTGGTCTGGGTAATTCTATGTATGTATACGTATGTATTTACAAAAAAAAAGTATATAAGTATGTTTATCCGCATTCTAGAACTCATTTCACAAGCTATTATTATATGCTTACTTTGGGTCTAGATGGCGTTGTGTGGTTGTTGTGGTATTTATATTATTATTATTCTCTTTATTTAATTATATACACACAAAATTACATTTTTAAATATATATAAAAATAATAGGAAAAATATTTTTATTATTATGATTTAAATTTAACTTTAGATATTCAAATATCTAATATTAATTCACTTTTTCACTATTGTCTTTTCAACCTTCAAATGCACCTACTTTGTTCTTTTCGGCATCACCCGTACTGGTCGACTGGTAGAAAATACCCCAGCCATTAAGTCCGTATGAAGTTACTCTGTTATGTGTCTCTATGAAGTTTCTCAAAAAAATTGTCTCCTCTTTTTATCCTTCCAAATGTATTTTCTTATAACAATAATAGGTTTTATTTTCGTGATTCATTCTCACATTATAACAATTAAACTTAAATGTTATTTTACTAGCAGTTTAATTCTGAATTTGTCACCTTTTCACGCAATAGTAATTCACACGCACAAAAACTATTATGTTACGCATAATTTCTGTCATCCGTCGTTTCGATCGTATTAAAAACCATAAATACTATATATTCTACAACGAGTTAGTATTTATTTTACTAGTAAACGTTAGATATTAAAAATTGAATTAAAATTAAACAACACTTCTAGTATTTACTATGAGAAAGAAAGAAAGAAAATAAATATTTTTTTTAAAAGACACACTAACAAATAAATTATTAATAAACTAATTTTAATATTTTACATTAGCGTCAGTGATACCATAATACCACTTCGTACATGACAGTAGAGAAAAACTAAATACTCGATGTGACAGTCGGGCTTTGTACGAAAGATTTAAGTCCAGTCTCAAAGGCTCTATTTACTGGCTTTTCGTAGATAAGTTTACTATATTATTCACGACTTTAAACTACAAAGCCTAATTGCAACTAAAACTTTACACTTTGAGATTGTATGAATAAGTATTAGGTGTTTTTTAACTGCCTTTAGCAAGCGTGAAACCATGTTCACCATAATCTCATAGAGAGAAGGCGTAAGTCTCTATACGAGAAAGCAAAGAAGAAGCCTTTCCCCAGAAAGTGGAAATATAATGGACTGGGACGTAAATATTATTATAATTTAATATTATTTATTGTTCATTTCAACTGAATAAACAGCGTTATTGTTAAGAATTAGGAAAAAGGTTTGGAGAAAAACGACAAAAATTGTTTCAAAAGCATCGTCTTTAAAATAAGTAGGTAATAAAGCACGTATTTAATTGTTTATAGATAATTAACTGTATTCTAATTCGGTAGCCAAATAGTACCTCAATTTGATAACTTAAATACCGTCTTGTAATAAGTCTATGATTAGTGTCGTATCATTACCGCTTTTAAATTTTTTAACAGTCGTAATGTCGGTCAATTTTATAATTTAGTTATTACTAGTGCCGCGCCCCTGCTTCGCACGTGGACAGCTAATTTATATTATTTAGCTTCTAATTGTGGTAAAGTTCCGATGACCTAGATATCAAGTATATCATATATGCTTACATAATTATATACAAAACGGAACACCAAATAATAACAAATTCATAAACGTGATTTCGAAAATATTTAAGTTACGCACAATTCGACCTTATCAGTATTCCACGAAGGCAGTAAATAACTGTCACGTCTGCTATCTTCAAAGGAAACCCGTAAACAGAGATGTCCATGTCGGAAACGTTGAGACTCGAGTGTTAGAAGGCGTGACAGTCCACATTTTACCTTTGACTACAACATTTTGACTTAGTACTGATAGTAGTAATATTGTACTGTAGTGTTGTTTACTAATAACAAGGTCAAGGTTAACGTTCTATTTGTATTTACAGAAAAAAAAATATATTTGCTTTTTCGCGTTCTGGAATCCATATCACAAGCAATATCTTATGCTATGTTAGGTCTAGATAACGTTGTGTAGTTGTCGTGTTAAAATAATAATTATTATTTTCCGTTTTCTATGTTACTGCATTGGCCACAATTTTTGTTTAGGTTTAGTACAAACTACACAGCTTTCAGAAGCGTTTTTGATATTAAAATTAAATATTTTTGGCCAGTACATGCAGTGAGATTTTAACCGTGTTACGTCTTTGGTTACTGCTCAATTTGAGCGTCAAAACAAACCAATTCAGTATTAATATAATTATATATATTATTTATCAATCAAACCAAATAAAGCTGATGTTCTGTTATATTACTTATATTGGACATATTGCGGAAAATATGATGTAATAAATATGAAACGTAATGAGCTTTCTGCTCCGGCTAGCGAACGAGAGTCCGATTAATTATTCAATTCAGTACCTACATACAGCGGAATCCTTACAGTACACATAATAAATAGAGGAAAAAAGATATCTACTCAATAACATTATTATTATGAGAACATATAAAAATACCAAAGGCCTGCAAAATTGATTCTGTGGTCAACTGAACCCACAGTCCGTTTAAAAGACCCAGGATCAAAATTAGATGGGAACACATGCGCTGGCAAAGAGTTCCAGGCTTTAATTGAGCGACAAAAGTATGAAGTGCTGAACCGTTTGGTTCGAGACCCTTTAGATTCCACTGTGAAAGGGTGGCACTTTAGTCCCGCACGTGTCGTTCTGGATAAAAAGGGAGAGGGTGGGATTAATTCAAACAGCTCTTCAGAACACTCTCCATGGTAAAGGCGATAGAAGACGGCCATTGAGGCGATGCCTCTTCGCAGCTGTAAAGGCTCAAGGGTCTTAGTAGCCTCCGGGCTTCCGATGATACGGACTGCTCGCCGCTGCAACCTATCGAGTGCATCCAGTAAGTACTGTGCGGAGCCATCCCAAAGATGAGAGCAGTACTCCACGCAGGAACGAACCTGAGTCTTATAAAGAAGACAGAGCTGCTCGGGCGTGAAGTACCGCCTCACCCTGTTCAGGACACCGAGTTTACAGGAGGCGGCTTTAATGACGCACTCGATGTAGTTCTTTGAGTTGAGATCTCGGCTGATGTCCATACCCAGGATACTTAGGCTATCCTGTAGTGGTAACGCTGTGTTCTGAAGAGAGGGAAGGGGAAGGAACGGAGATTTTTTTGCAGAGAACGCGCACACCTGTGTTTTCTTGGTTTGCGGTAGACACAGTGTGATAAGGACCCATGCGTTCTCGCACTCAATTTGACATCTAAAAATGACAACGATCTTTCCGTTTCCATTTCGTATGTGAACCTTATATTTGGGTGAATGGAATTTAAGTATATGATATATTGTTCCACTTCCTGTTTACCGCCTGTTACTATACTAAATACGTCATCAACGTATCTTTTCCAAAATCTGATAATCTTCGGTCCACCACTCAATGCCTTCTCTTCAAAATGTTCCATCCAGAGATTAGCAAGTACCGGGGCCACTGGACTCCCCATAGCGACGCCATCAATCTGGAGGTAGTTTTGACCTTGTGTGTGTTTCAGCAAATCAATATAGTTCAACGGCATCTCGTTGTCATTTAATTTGTCCTTTTGGACAAATTAAATGACAACTACAATTTTAGTTGTCATTTTGGTGAAAAGCGACTCCACATTAAAACTCACAATGGTGTCCTCAGGTTCCAATATTAGGGTTTTTACAATCTGCACGAAATGACGAGAATCCTTCACTATCACAAGATAGTGTTTTACCCATTAATGGCTGCAATACTGACGCGACGTACTTTGCAAGGTCGTAAGTAGGGGATGCAATTTGACTTACGATAGACTTACGGATGGCATACGGAATAAGGACACTGTCAGTGTGTTTTGTGATAGTACGTGGAAAGACAAAAATGTGAGGGTAGATCTAGAATCTACTTCGCATACGGAGCCGTGACATCGCCACATCAGTCTGCTTGTGACCACGGCCGGTGTAACCTAGTCGAAACGTCAAGCAAAATAAGGTATGTAAATACCTAATGCAAATTCCCGTATATTTAGTTCTACTATATCATGCAACGAGAAAGTTTAAAAGTAAACATTGATACTATTGTCAATAAAGCCTACCGAATGTATCGTCTCGTTACGAGATCCTCAGGTGACTTTGTACGTTCCTCTACATACTCTTATTATAAAAAACTCTGGTTCGTTCACAATTAGAATACGCAACACCGATCTGGAATCCCATATAATTATATGAAATATGTTTCCAGGCTAGAAATGGTGCAAAAGAAATTTTTACGGTCTGATAGTTATAAATGCTCTCATTCGAAAATGCCGTATGCTGATTTGCTGGAAAAATTCAATCTTGTCAGTCTGGAACATAGACGTATTCTCCTCGGTGGTATGATGCTACATGGCATGTGCAATAATGCATTCGATTGTATAGATCTTACCAATAAGTTATGTTATTATAGTACCAAGAACTGTCCGGCCAAGGGTAGTCCGTGACACTCGGCTGTTTCATACTGGCCTGTGCAAAACTAACGCCGGGGTGCGGGCTCCCTATCGTCGCCTTGTCGAAGCGTATAACACATCTCAATGACGCTGACATTTTCTCCCTTTCGAAATTTAAATTTAAAAAGTTAAGTTCTAATTTACTGACTAAAGCTAACCAAATTACTGGATCACCTTCTGACACTATTTAAATAAATATATATTGTAAGAGATGCCTAAGTAGTCTGTTTGCTTTCTTTTTATATATTTTTTATGTACCACGTGGACAATGGTGTGGGTTATATGCTTGATGAAATTGTAAAAAGAACTCTTCTGTAATATTTAGCATGTAACTGTATCTTTTCCCTAATAAATAAAATAAAAATAAAAAAAAAACTCGATATCAATTCTGAAACAAAACTCTTTAATTTTAAGATATTATCCAATTAATTACTAACACATGATACACGTTGCCAAATCACAAAGCAATACATATCAACAAAACAATTTTCGTAAAGAAGTAGAAGTGTGTTTCTCTTACCTTTCGCCCTTAATAGTTCAGTTCCATATTGCCATAATTCGGGTACAATTTCAAAGGATTGATGTATTTTACCAAATATAATTAATTGAACTTAACTTAGTCGTCGACAATCACGGATTAAAAGGGTTGGCTTGGCTACCTTTGCCCGGTCACCGCACAGGTAACAAAACAATAACACAAAACAATACCATTTTGATATTTTGAAATGAACAATCGAAATAAATAGGACAATAGCTTGCTGTGAAATTCATGTATATTTATTCTTTCGAATAATAGAATATACTTCAAAATTTATCAAATAGAAATTACGAGTGAGCAATTAAAATTACATCTATTTATAAAATAAGTCTTTATTCGCCAATTTGAGCAAGCGTGGTGATCAATACTCATGCCTTCTCTATATGAGAAGAGGTTTTCTGCAGTGAGATAATAACGGGCTGGTATGACGATAAACGAATAAGATGAAAATTATTAAGTTAACAAATTTTGTTTTACGACTTTTTCGCACTGAGGGTGCGATTTTATGGAACGAAAAACATAAATATATTTCACACCATTTGACAAGCTTCTAGAATACAATTTTGATTGTAAACTTCCTGTTCGTAATTTATTTTATTAAGATGGAACGTGTACGACTGTCCTGTTACCTTTCCCATCAGCCGGCAAAAATAAAGCCGTATACAAATCAGATTACATTTCGAGTTCGTTAAACTTTCATCGGACTACGCGCGGTTCTGATTGAAATTCTGTCTTTATAGCACTCTGCTAACTCGCTGGAAGGAATTTTTAGGATTCCAGTTGAAGGAAACCCTTGTAATTTTGTCCTGATCCCATTGTTAATGTCGTATTTGGTATACTTAAACAAAATGGAATGAAATAAAATACATTTATTTCGGTTTCTAAATTAAATTTTATTTAAATCGCTAAATCATAAATTACTGGCTGGTTGAACTTAGCTAAGTGAATTTTTGTTCTCTATTTAAAAGTGAAACTTATACAGTATAATGGCAGTTTTAAACGAATGAATCGTTATTAGACGTGGTAATTTTAATAGCTAACTTTTAAGCAGTAAGGGAAAGACTGCTTTGAAAGCAATCTAAACGTTTGTATTACGCAACTAAGCAGCTAAATTTCTTTAGTTCGCAGACTAAATCATAAGTAGTAAATAAATTAGCTACCGTAGCTACTATTATTTTTTACTCTCGACTCGCATAATAACTATTATTGGAAGGTCACGTTTATAATTCACTAGCTTCCCGCAGCGCGGTTTCACCCGCGTCTTTGCTTACTGCTCTGCTCCCGTTGCCAGTAGCGTGATGTAAAATAGCCTATAACCTACCTCAAGAATTGGTCTATCGTATGCAAGGAATTATTCAAATCCGACAGCTTTTTTTATATATTAGCGCGTTCAAACAAACAAACAAACTCTGCTGCTATATATAATTTATAATTCATTAAGACGCTGACACTTTTGAGTCAATGTTCTTTTGTAATGACAGTCTTTGGTTAGTGATTTATTAAAAAAATTTATGTTACTTACCTTTTTCCGTGCTTAATTATTTATTAACGGTTACTATAAACATCAATACATATACTTTTGGCCTATAATTGTTTGCCTTAGCCTTAATACATTAACCGCATTCTTATTATTGCATGATAATCAATAATACCATGTTAAATATGCTGCGTCAACCATTTTCAAGCCGAAAAGCCTTATCGGTGCCAAGTGCCTACTAATAAAAATATTTTATGTGGTTAATAGATTCTCTGAAATAACGAACTTAAATTCTCTTAGACTAAGGGCAAGATTCACAGACCGCACTTTGACTTTACTTTGATGCAAAGATCTACTTTGTACCAAAAATATGTATCTTAGGCCCAGATTCACAATCGTGACTTTACTTTACAGCAAAGGCACCTTCCCAAAGTAAGCTTTGTATTGCCGAAGATTACTTTCAACTTCATATTCAAACATATTTTTGGTACAAAGTTTAGACTTTACTTTGTAAAGTCAAAGTGCGGTCTGTGAATCTTGCCCTAAGTCGCATTTAATGTCAATAAATAAGTAAAGAGATTAAATCTAAGCAATGCAATAAACTAGGTGATATACAAGTTGGTTATAAATTTAAGATAAAAAGGTATTATAAGGTAAGGTATATAAAGGTATATTATATAAAAAAAAATAGTTATTTAGGTATTTTAATTTTAAACCATTAAAGAATAATTTAGTTATCTTAAGGCATACATAGGTTGACAAAACTATTTATCCTAATCGATGCGTATTTGCGGTGAATAATGTTATCGTACGGAAAAATAGGCTATAGGTATATGTCTGAAATTGTCAATTTGCCAAATGTGAGAATCAAAGCTCATGATTGTGCGAAAGGCCTTCTGCACACAGAGCAAGTGGCTATTTCTTGGTCTGCTTTGCATAGAATAGAATAGAAGATGCTTTATTGTACACCATATGTTACCTAAATTAGATATTAAAAATATGTAGATAGACGTTTCATCGGAATGTCATTAATAAAATTGTTTTAACAGTAAATAAGGTAAATGGAGAATTTGCACTGTGCAATTAATTTTTGCAAGTTTTCGTATAACAAAAATTACATTTTCTTACGCTGTAAAATATAAGTTATTGTTTGCGTTTCTAGAAAACCAAATTTTATTTGCATTTTGTTACCGAGAAACCGCATCCCTTTATCTAACATTTTCATCCAATTTTATAATAATGTTACTATCAAAAATACATAAAAAATTAACCGAAAATTATATTTATTTTATCACCGTTAAAATGACAACGCCACACAGGTCGTTGAATATTTCAAATATGCCAAATACGTAATTTGGAAGAGCGGAATGTTGCCAACCTTTCATGTTAATATTAAAATATGCAAATGGTGGCATTACCATGTGCCGCCCTTCATTTCTGCATATAAATGCAACTATATTATACGTTTAAATAACATGTTGCGTTATGCTGATCTTTAATTAAAACTATCAATATTTAGTGACTAGCTAAGTTAAGTTAAATCTTTGGTTACTGCACTTCTTCCGAGAAGACCGGTGGTTTGGAGCGTGATGTTGTATATCATATGCCTCTCTTTCTCTTCTCTCTGCCTTGAGAATAAGGCTATCAAATGCAAAGTATTATTGAAATCCGTCTGGCAGTGCCAAAGGTTAACGCGTTCAAACAAACACATAATACTTTGGGTCTAGATGGCGTTGTGTGTAGTTGTTGTGATATTATATTATTATATATATAATACAATTTTTATAGATATTGATAAAAGAGGTTATCAAATAGTTTTTTACATAGTTATTATATTACATCCAGTTTATATGAGTTTATTTCACTGGTTGAGTAATGCTGTATCAAATTGTCATTAAACATACAAAATATTATCCAAAAAATCAATAGATATGAATAAGTATATTATAACACCTATTATAAGTTCACCTACTACCTATTGCTTTAAATATCACTTAATATAATATGTATGTAGATGTAGCTAATAAGTAAAACGTAGATTATAACTGTAATATCTCTTTCTCTCTCTTGTCTCGTGTTAAAAAAGTTGTTAATTCATGTTCCCATTAAAATACAATACGTAAATACATAAAAATGTGTAAGCAATGTTATAAACCAGTCGTTAGGGAAGAAAACAAAGAAATATAATGTAAATTATAATGGAATCTAATAAAATTTAGCGTACTTAATTAAAATTCACATTTACCATTACAATGACAATATCCATTTTGGCACAATGGGCGTTGTTATCTTTCAAAACAATCTTTTACCTTTTTAAGGAAAAGCAAACTTATGTTTTTTTATATTAGCCTACCAAAGTGACTACAGCCTGCACGATGTTAAGCTATAGTTTTGTCGTGGTTGGATACCGTAGAAGTGTCAATGTTTTTTATTTTTTTATTGCCTACAGTGACAGACGAGCCAACAGCCCACCTGATGGCAAGTGGTAATTGTCGCTCATAGACTTCTGCAATGCCAGGGGCTCTGCGAAGCCGCTGTCTACCGTGATATTAATGCTCTCATTAAACCTTGTTTAAAGAAGGACATGTCATAGCGCTCGGGAAACACCGCAGCTGGTAGTTAGTTCCAGAGCCTGCACGTACGTGGGAGAAATGAACGCTGAAAACGAACCGTGCTAGACGAGATCGTGTCCAGGTAGTATGGATGAACTTTGCTGCGATGTCGAGTGGTGCGATGATAGAAAGGAGTGTAAATGTAGCAATGTAGTTTATCAAATGCATTTTGAGCTTGTACGATAAAATACAATGAGGAAACCTGGACTATAACAAATAAATCACGACGTATTAGGTTCTAAGTGATGTTAAGAACAGACCAAATTAAAATACATCTCCCATTTTAGGGGTAAGCTAAAGACTATAGAATGCCATTTGCTGCTTTTAATGATCAGTCTCTTCAACATTCATTAATTAATCTTTTTATACACACACGTCGGTTACGGGTGCTTGCAATTATGGTCTTTTTCAACTCATCGCCTATGGTCAAGATAATATAAAAAAGCTAAACCCGATAATTTGAATATATCACTTAGATACTACGTCAAAAAATTTTATAGATATTTTTTCATAATATTTAAAATTGTATCTGCCTAGATAATTTATGACCGCATATGCCAAATTGATGTTTAAAACTAGTTTTCGGTATTATAAACAAACGAAAATACACAACACACACATAAATCTTCTATTGAACATTTGGTATGCTAATAGCAATATGAGAGGCGATTTATAACGTTTGAACATATGAACTTATTAATTAAAGACTCAACGACTGCGACAATTCCGAATACATTATTTGAATTAAAACAAATAAATTATATACCTAAGAGTTTCACATTCATGTAATGCAAAATGACATGTTGGGCGTCCTACTCTAGCAAATGAGAATATAATTCAATTTTCACATCAGAATCATTCCGCATCCCACTCTTTCCCCTGAGCTCTTTGAGATCGAAATATATATATAACGTAATGAAGGTACATTTGAGAATAATGTTACCTTGATTTTGATGATTTTTATGAAATAATATTTAGCTAAAAATGGTAGTCAAACAACAACCATGTATCTAAGTTCCGGATACTTTACCCTGGTCAATCAAAGAGAAAAATGTTTTTATCAAAATTTTGGATATTAATACCTACCGTACACGTTTATTACAATCAAATTGTGGGCAAAATAACAAATTAAACAACACGGGGTGGGCACTTGTTTTGACCTTGTTGTTTGACAAATAAAATAAAATAGCTTTCAGAATATAGATGTTATACACATCTACTTACCCCATCAGAGTGAAACGTGTGATGATATTAGACAGACCCCAATCTCCAATAAACGTAACGTACAGGCAGTCATATTAGGTATACATTTTCTTTAATATATTCAGATGATTATACGTCGCCGTCGGGTTGTGCTCGAATCTTTTCGTGTAGAAAATATACATCATTAGAATTCAACAGGAATGCTCGTGATCAGTTGCAAATTAGATTAGGTGGTGTGGAGACGTCAGTAGCGTCACCAAAGTCATTTAGGAGATCGTGACTTTCTACTTATTGTGAAATACTTGCTACTTTGACTAACACGTTCAATGTTTATTTTCGACTTCGGTTGGATAAAGCAAGGACAACCTTGCCGGGTATGGTTTTATCGACGATGCAGGCTTGAAGTGTATATTCGGTGTCGTTCCACAAACAATGAAACACCTTATATCGTGTTTTGCGTGCCCGTACCTGCAGCTTGCAGGAATTGATCGACGCTTCTGACAGCGTGATATTTGTAGTAGAGTTCTCGTTTAAGAAAGTCTGATTGTCGTCAACACGCTAAGAAGAAGAAGGTAGAGATGGTTAATGTTGATGTTTTTAACTTATACTTGTACAAAACTCGTGATTTGTTGATAGGTGATTTTGGGACACAATAATGTGTCTTGAATTCGATCACCTAGGTGATATCACCTGGGTGACTAAATCCAATTTAGGTGTAATACAATTTAAACGTGTAGATCGTACGTTCGTTTTTCACCTAAATTGTGTGAACTTATTAACATCTAAATATTATACAGAGAAAAGATTTAATTTTTTGTTAGTTTGTTTATTGCGATTTAACTCAAATTCTACGCAACCGATTTAAAAATTATTTTACCTTTAGAAAGCTACAAATGAAACGGATCCGTAGCAATTTGTTGTGAGATCGAATAAAACTATTGATACCGAAGCGGTGCGAGGGCGGAGCTCTAGTACCAAATAAAATTATTTCAATGTTTATATATAAATTGATATCTATGTTAATAGCATCAGAAATTAAAGTCAAATCAAAAACTAAGAAATCCGTAGCTAAATAAAAGCTATTCTCCAACGTATCAAACAGCATAAACACTAGACTATAAAATTAAACCAAAACCTGTAAAGCTTCAATATTACCTCAGGCTTCTCGGCAAGCCTCGAGGTTGATTAACAAATTTAAAGAGAGCAACCGTTACCTGACCTCTGCAGCGTAACATGGCGTTTATACTCTTTTTATCTTCATAATATTTCACTTTTTATAAACTAGGCCATTACGTTTAAGCATCAGAAACTAAAGGCCCTAACGCCCATTAGCGAAGTAGTTAATGATTGTTTAAACTTGATTGATGGTGGTTAAACCATTATACAAAACCGCGGTAAGAAAGTAATAATTGTTCATTAAAGAACAGGCAGCAGCTTTGTGATTTAATTACCGCTCCTACTATCGCCAATCCAGGCTTAGCGATTATGGCAAAATCTTAAATAATATATTGCATAAAGCATGCCTTTGTCTTCTTTGATATTTCGGTTAAAATTACGGTAAATCTATTATTGTAATAAAATATTACGTTTATCATACTTTGATAAAGTTCATATTCGTTTTTTTGCAAATAAGATTTCTTTTTCTTTCTTTTTTAAAGGTTAAGTAGAAATCAATTGATGAAATTCGAGAATATTATACGTTAGTAACAAGTTTTAATTTACTAACATAAATTATATACATATGTATAATATAAATTTCACTGCGAAAGGGTAGCATTTCAGCTTGTATTGCCTTGTAGTAGAAATTACCAATACTACTTGTATTTATTCTGATAACAAATTTTGTCATACAATTTATGGCCAAAAATATTAAAGTTCTAAAAAAAAACGATGATGATAAAATAGCCTATATTACCCGCTACTATTGTAGCTTTATATAGGAATTTTAGTTAAATCATTACAAATAAATAAACATACAAAAAATAAAATCTTCCCTATGTATAATATTAATATAGCTATGCAGAGCTGTTTATTAACTTGTGGTAGACTAATCCCTATTTTTTTCAGTTTTAAGTGTCAATAATGTGATTTAAGATACTATATAATTCTATATATATAATACTATGCTTGTAAAATAAGTTTCTCGTCGAGGTGTTTTCAGTTTATAATAAGAAACGGCTTTCGATGAAGTTGTAGCGTTTTAATAAAAACTTTAAGGGTTTTTAGAAAATATGACCCCGATTCAAGGTTCATTGTATATGGTAAATACTCCACACCAAAGCCTTTATGACACGTTAGTTATAAAAACATCGTGAGGAAACCCGGACTTACAAAAAATTACTGAAATTAATTCTTCCTAAATAAGTGTGATTACCTTTGCGCTGCAGTAAGTAGGACAGTAACAGGCCGTTATTATAGTCATAGAAAATATGACAACCATCTAAAAAGATCAAAAAAACAACAAACAAAAAGGTTTGGATAAAAGAAAATATAGAATTTCACGATTATATTCTCATGGGAGCTGAATTTGAAATTTGTGTGAACGACAAAAAGAATAAATTGGAATATTTTGTGTGTATTTTATTCTCAATAAATAATATGTTGTGTGACGAATTTTTCTATTTGGAAAACATTACTAAGTCACTTCCATGCCGGGAGAAATGTAAATATTATCGGATTTATTCTATTCAATAGCGCTACAGATTTGAATAAATATAAAACTAAAGGTTAAAGATAAATCTAGACAAACGTATTAGATAAATGACAGCAAATTTTAAGAAAAATTGTTAAATTCATTCTGTAAAAGTTTTACTTACTTATTTGATTCAAATTAATTAATTAATTTGGTGTGTCAACAACGATTTTCATAAATATTCATATGTGCCTATTATATTGAAACATGTAACAGGTTGGTAGCAAAACTAACCGGCTTTTGTTTTATAAAATTTAAATAAAATCTATTTTATAAAATCTCAAGGTATGTGTAGAATGGCAGATCCAGTCCTGGCCACCATGAAATAAAAGAAAATATTTCTTTATTTAAATCCAAATTCATGTAATTTTATTAAAATAATATTAATTTGAAAGTGTATATATAAATTAGTACTAAAATAATATTATCCACTTATCCATACTAATATTGTAAATGCGAAAGTAACTCTGTCTGTTTGTCTCACTGTCTGTCTGCTACGCTTTCACGCCTAAAACACTGAACTGCTTTTAATGAAATTTGGTATAGTGATAGAATAGGCCTTGGAGAACAACATAGGCTATACTTTATCGCGAAAAATGGCTTGAAGGGGTTTAAACAGGAGATGAAAGTTTGTATATAAAATGCGAAATAACCGACATTCACGCAGGCGGAGCTGCGGACAACCGCTAGTATCAAAAATCGTAATAGGATTCTTTCTTTATAGTATTTTTCAATTTCTTATTTATCTTAAAAGCAATAAAAAAAGGTTGTGATGTCACCGGTCACTAAAGTGTCAAAAGAATTTAAGTACATATTAAGATATGTACTTAAATTCTTTATATATATATTCAAATAAATATAGAATAATAAATTACTTATTTAAATCAAAATCAACAAAATTTACTTCAATAAAATCCAGTTTATGCTGTCTTTACTTATGATACGTAAATATAAAGTAACTGCAACACGTCGTCACTGGGTTGCGGCGTTTACGACCAGAAAGGCTCTCTTGCATTATTTACGACACACCTTTACTTCTACCCAGAAATTAACAGCCCTAAATACTTACTTAAACGCTCAGAAAATGTATCATTAACAATGTTTCACGTTAAACAGTAAAACTTTTCAACATAATCATAATTAATTACTAAAACAATTGAAACATAATGTTCTACAATATTAATAAATAAAATATTAATATTACCTTTGTAAAGTTCAATACATCCGTAGTTCACAATAATGTCGGCTCACAAAACAAACAGCACACGGTTATATAATGAACGGTCGAACTAACACGTTATGGCTCGTAATTTTGTGGAATAACACGTCTGCCCCCCACGGCATACAGAAGGTTACTGATACGCGTCAACGTCAACGCCGGCAAGCTCGCGAAGACCGGTGTGAAATGCGCAAGTCACGCAGAGCTTAACTTATCCACCTACTTTTGAAATTCAAATTGTCATTTACTGGCTCATATTATACTACATACTATAGAGTACACACAGTGGGGACACATTTATGCGGTATATCTACAGGTCTACAAATTCAACGTCAGAATATCTATAGCGGGTCTAATAAATCACTAGGAACATTATCATTGTTATTTTTAGGTAGAAATATTTGAAAACGTTACGTGTTCGTGTTTTGCAGTTGAATAGATTTTTCGTAGGTCGTAGAGGCCACGTAGCGTCATTGCTTCGTAGCTATATTTTCTCGTAGCAATGGTGTAGTGGCAGGTCGTAACATTTTAGAGTTTTCGGGTAAAAAGTAATACAATTATTTTCTGGCAATATCTGTATCTATACTATTATATAAAACGGAGGTGTATGTTTGCTTGTTTGTTTGTTTAAACGCGCTAATCTCTGTAACTACCCGTCGGATTTGAAAAATTATTTTTGCATTTGATAGCCCAGTTCTCGAGGAAGGTTATAGGCTATATAACACGCTACTAGCGACGGGAGCAGAGTAGTAACCAAAGATGTAACTGATGGCGGCCTTGGAAAGCTAGTTATTATATTATAACTGTTTAATAGGTATATAGCTGACGAACCGTGAATATCATAAGCCTCTGTATACAGCTTCAGGGAAAAATGTTATGTTATGTTGTGTTATGTTATGAATATAAAATTAATAAGGCTATTTTAAATATCAATCTATATGTTTTAAATTAAAGAAATACATTGGAATGTTTTTGTAATATTGAAAAAGAACCTTAATTTATAAACTGGGCTATTACGAAGAAACCACCAAGTCAGATTTCAATATATTTTTTTTTTATTTGATAGCCCAGTTCTTGAGAAAGGCTATAGGTTATGTAACATCACGCTAATGGCGACGGGAGCAGAACAGTAACCAAAAATGTAACGTAACGCAAATAAAAACGGCGCTGTGGAAAGCTAGTTATTATATATCGAGTATTGCCCTAAACTAAAAAGATATTAGGTGCAAATTATAGGCAGCGTTCCACATTACTGAACACAGCACTTTGAACATTAAGTAGACATAATATAATTCTATTAGTTGGGGTTACCGGTATCCGACTTAGCATCCAAGGACTTAATAGCAAACTCTCAGGTAATTCTGAGAATGTCAAAATAATTTTACCAAACACGTTAGAGGTCGAATCCTAAAGCCGGTAACGCATTAATATGCCGATACTATACAATATACATATATAATTCTAATATACTGGGTGCTTGGAATCAAACTAAGAACGACATAACTAAAATAACACTAGTATCTACAATTTTGAGTAGACATATCTGGGCAAGTTGGTAGGGGTTACCCTAGATGGACATACCTGGACTCCCTCCACAGGAGGGAGAATGCCACCGCTCTCCGCAGGCCACAGAGGGCCATTGCACAGCGGGTGGCGAGGGCCTACCGCTCAGTGGGCTTTTCGGCGGCGTGCGCTCTGGCGGGCACCCCCCCTTGGGAGCTCGAGGCATGGGTGCTCGCCAGAGTGTACGAGTGGGCGGCGCGCCGAAAGGCGCTCGGAGAGCGCCCCGTTGCGGAGGAGCGGGAGGCCGTGAGGCGGGAGGCGAGGGGGCTTGGGCTGCGGTCGCCTCCTTTTGCGAGGACGTCATTTCGCAAAAGGAGGCGGCGGAGCGCGCGCGGGAGGACGACCTTCTGGCTGCGCCACTCCGAAGGCGAAGGAGAGGTCGGAGAAGACGCCATCTTCTCCCTCCTTGCGGTGGTGATGGGCGGGCGACAGGCGCGGGGGCGCCTCCGCCCGCATTGCACTCCACACCACCTCCGCCGGACATTCCCGACCCTCCCCCCATGGGGAGGACGTGAGGGGCCCGCCGTGAAGGCGGGCGATCGTCGGAGGGGGACTGGACGTAAAGGCTACGCCGGTTTCCCAGTTTCCCTCCAGTCAGACGATGCGGGAATGCCGCTGGGTCGTTTTAGTGGGTATACCGGGCCTGCCCGGGGAGCCCCACATAACCCCCCATTTCTCCAAATGGAGGGTATGCGTAATCGCATTTTTTCCCAGCGCAAACAAAAAAAAAAAAAAAAAAAAAGATGGACATACCTCAGACCAAATAGGTCATGAGTTGACAAAGGGCACAATTGACAACCTCTGTGGTTCGGTAGTACTGTGTATGGACTGCCAAGCATATGTCGCGGGTTCAATTCCCGCTCAGTGCAAATATTTGTGTGGCTAAACGTGGCTATTTCCATTGATATATTCTGTAAGTATTTACAAAAAAATATATAAGTATGTTTATACGCATTGTGGAACCCAATATCACAAGCTATGCTTACTTTGGGTCTAAATGGCTTTGTGTGGTTGTTGTGGTATTATTATTATTATTAATAATTGAAAGCACCCGTAACCGATGTGTGTGTATGAAAAGATGAATAAATGTTGAAGATGCAAAGGAGGTATGCTTGGAACGCAGCAAATGGCGTTCCATAGTCTCTACATACTCCATTAATGGGAGACAGACGTGAAGTTATTTATGTATATAAAAACTACATAATTTATTAACAATGAGTTAATAAATAAAATATTTGCTTTTACTAGATAATACTGCTTTAATATACTGATGACTAATTAAAAGATAACATCTAATTTATCTTTCATTAGGTTCACTACCCGTGGTTCATTTGCTAAACCCATATTTTACTTTATGTAGTTCGTCTATCTTGCCACTTTCCCTATACGTATCATAAATCCAATTATTTACAGACGGATCAAAAACAGGCACAGGGACCGGAACCGGGATCTTCTCCGAAGATTTAAACATGCACATATCAGCACCGTTGGGGGCCGAAAACACTGTCTTCCAATCTGAGTGTATGGGTATCTCCCTGGCAGCCTCGGCGATCCTAGCAAGAGAGGTCAGGGATCATTCCATCCGCATACTCTCGGACAGCATGTCTGTTCTTCAAGCGCTAGGAAGCCATACAATAAATTCCAAACTAATATATGACTGCCACCAAAAACTATGTAAGGTAGGTAACAATAACAACATCACTATACAATGGATCAAAGGGCATAGCGGCTCCCGAGGTAACGACGCAGCCGACGTGCTTGCGAGGGAAGGCTCAGCTATGAATGCCGTGGGACCAGAACCCACGGTTGCCATTCCCTTTGCCACTCTATGTCACTCCCACAATAATACGAATACAATTAGGCTGTAGAGCGTGCTAAAGACATAGACATTCATACTCACATACATACATATATATACATATATACATAATACACACGCTCGAAAAACATTACCCTACTTGACTGCGGCAATCGGGCAATAAAAAGAAATTTTAACAATAATTATCTAAAAATGCCAATTGTTTATCCTTAAATAAAAAGGTAACTACTGAGTATGAACTCGTCACTCAGTCTATTTTTGTTTGTCTTTTACTTTTTACGTCACAGAACTGATTCTACTAAAATATTTTGTAGTTAGTAGGCAGATGACGTCATTGCGACAACATGCGTGACCATGCTTGTAATTATATATCAAAGGGTTAATCCCTCCCTTTGATTGTGTGTGTGTGTGTGGTCTTTATGAAAATTGGTATGAAATATTTAATGCGCAGTCGTCAGATGGGTCTTAGTATAGGTTAGGTAGGTAGTATCTTGTTGATTATTATTGAAACCGTGAGACTGCATCATCTCACTGACGGGAAAAGCCTCTCATTTCTAGGTCTATAACCAAAATAAAGCCATCATGTTTTAATGCAGTAGGCCTTCACAGATACTGCTGCCCATTTAAATTATTTTCAGCAATTTAAAATTTAACACACATCAAGAGCTTACGCGTACAAAATGATTATATACATTGTGACGTTTATTATTACCGGCATAAAATTTTGATGACCTCATTATCAGGGGTCGGAATTAGGTAGAGTTATTTATGTACTTACACTGATTTTATACAGCAAAAGAATAAAGTGGATGTGCCTCAAATCCCGAGATCATTTTAAAGAGCAGAAAAATCCCTTGATTAATTAAATAAAAAAGTTATTTACTTTTATACAATTTCAACTACTGCATGCGCGACGTTGCCAAACTTACATCAACGATATCGGATGTCCAAAGTTTCAAAATTTCACGCCTGATGTGCGCACATGTACAATGTAGCCACATTTGTAGTTCACACAACATAGCTTGTAAGAACAAAAGAAAACAATTACGCTTAACGAAATGTACTGTAATGATTTTGTCTCTTTCTATCGTATTCAAACTTTTATCGTATTTATAAAAAAAGCGAAGTATAAGTATGAGAATTTGCTAATTTGCTAAAACTGTATTAATTATTATTATTTGTATTGTGAATTAATGTAAATAATAATAATACCAGCCTGTTTACTGTCCCACTGCAGGGCAAAGGCCTCTTCTCATGTAGAGAAGGCATGAGCGTTAATCACCACGCTTGCTCAACGCGGAATGGAAATTTCAGACTTTAAAGTCCAGGTTTCTTCACGATGTTTTTCTTCAATTAATGTAAATGCTAATATAAATTATATGTTCATTATTTTTGTTTTATTTGTCTAATTTATCACTGTGTTATTTATTATTATTTATTTTTAATATTTGGCTACACGGGATTGTCCATTAGAAATCCCTGGAAAATCCATATTAATATCAACATTTCAATTGCAATGTACATAAATTATTTTCTCTGCATATTTTAGTAATGTGTCTATATTTTTTTGTTGAAGAGCAGACTGTATAAATATTTTAAATTAATAACATATACTTCTCTTTTTGATCAGTGAGACAAAGGATGTGGGTAGTAGTAGTAAAGTATCGTCATTTTCTGACATTTAACTAGCTTTAATTTAAGCTGGTTAACAAAGTTTTGTTAACCAGCCAAAATACAAAACTAATTTATACAATTGCGAACTAATTAAACGATATCATAAACTTAAGCGCGAAGTTACTAACGACCAAAATAAGGGATAATAAATGTTCCATTCTCATTCCATGAAACCCGAACCAGAACATCTTAATATATTTCATTGCATTAAATCAAGGAGGAAAACCTTTGGCCCACCGTCCATTATCGATTTCCTCGTTCGTGCAACTTCCATCAAATATAAAGAAAATACGCCTGAAAAGTCCAAGGGAAACGTATTTCGGAGATAATTTAATTTTGTTCTCTATAATAAGGCGTTGCTATATTGAGAATATTAGCTAGTTCGAACAAAATTGGCGATCTGAACGGAATCTTTTTTATTATATTAAGTTGTGTCGATAAAAAAAATTGTATTTATTTACATTTAAAAATAAGGTAAAAATTGACTATCGCATTTAAAGAAGATTGGCTTTGCGAAGGCCCGATTGAGCTCTACCCCGTGACTTAATAAGTTCTCGACGCATAGGTATCGAGTGTGCTCAAGGCTTTATAAGGAGTCGGGTTCTAGTTTTTGCAATGCTTCAAAGACGTCGGAGAAACAAGAAAACTTACTTACTGGCTTTCCACTGGAAACTTATTAAAAATATTTCATTTAGTTTCTTTACCGTACATAAAATGTAATAGACTTTTCTTTTTGATAATAAAGAATATTATATTTTTAATGTTTCTAATAGCAATAACATCTTTCATAAAACTCGAACGGGTCGAGAGCTCTGATAAGAATCGACATTTTAAATTAGTTTCTATGTGAAGAAAATAACTCTACCTACGTTTTTGTAGTTCTAATATGAGTAAAGTTGCGTTTATTTTACCGATGACAGCACAACATAATTTAATATTTACGAAATCGGAATAGAAAGTTGATCGAATAACAAAAAAAATGTTTTTAGTGTAACTTATTTCATAATCACACAGACAAGTTTTAAATTAGGCCTGTATGTGTCAGTGTGATAACTAATTAAATAAGTGTGAAAAAATAGTTCTAGACCTACAAGTACTAAATTATTCAGATTGAGATCAGGAAAGATTCAACAACTCCTCAACCTTAAGACCCTATATTTCTTTCAAAATTTAAAAGCAACAACTAAAGTCTACAATTTAAAAAAAAACGTATTAAGTGTAGGCAAATCCTATATAATATTCCGATGCAAGATGAACCATCGAAAACAGAGTTCAATATTCTCCGATATAAGATACAAGCAATAATGGCGATTTGTTTATATTGACGGCAGCCTAAGAGCCCGGGATAGTAGGATTTAGAAATCCACTAGATTACAAAGCCTATTGTATAGACCACCAGTTTATCTTGTATACAAGTATTCAAATATCAAACGAATGCTAGGTAATGGATAAGGAAAAAAGAGTTTTATTTAAATTTGCTGTCAGATTTAAAAACTACGTGAAAACCTAGCGGATATAATACGATAGACTAACACGTTCGATTTACTGCCGCTTTCTATATTCAATCTTTAATTAAAGTTTTTTTAAACTCTGGTTTTATGCAATAGATCGTTCAGCGCTAAATCGTAATTTCAATATTTTAAATATTGAAGGTTAAAACCTTCACAAACTCTAGTGAGATTTTAAATACGCTATATTCTGAAGTTAAACTATAAAATAGAGGTACTTGTATGTACGGTCTGTTGACAGTTTTATGAACAAAAAGGTCAAGTAGTAAAACTAAGCAGAAGCAATAATAAATGACCCTAAATCAATCTATTAATTTAACGTCTTTATATGTTTAAGTAACTGAGCTACTTTGCTCATTTCATAGTAATATTACTGTCCTAAAATACAAAGCAATGTCTGCTAGAGTGGTACTACTTACGTGGCAAATAAGATACTTGTAAATTTGTATTTACTAAGGTGCTCCCTGACCGCAAGCATAGCGTAGCGTTACAGATCCGAGCATTTGTAAGGGAGGCGAACCTAGCATTACCTACAGTGCGCAAATGTAATAAATACGATTCGAGCATTACATTGGTGTGGGCGGCGAACCGTGCATTACAGTGAACAAATTTATGACACAAGCAAATGCTCGGCAGTTAGGGAGGCGATTTTGTGAGTTGCTGTATTTAGTAAAACTTTTCTTTCCATGTACTGAACAGTTTTAAAGTTTAGAAACATCAAAAATGTTTTACGATATCTCGTAAAACTATGAGTGAATTCAGTTGAATCTGCGTATAAACGTTTTTTTTTTTGCGTAACTAAATACTAATATATTTGCTAAGTTGAAACAAAATCCGATACTTGTGAATGGAGATGAACGGGACTGTATTATGTACTGTAATGTTTTATCAAAGCTTAAGTAGTTCAATGTTTATAAAAAATGTTGAAGTGCTCATTATATAGGCAGTAATTAGATCTCTAACAGTCGACGTATACGTAATTGGATTTATCTTACGTATGAGTGGTTAACGTTCTAAATAAAGGCTTTGAGCCCCTTATCTTCCTAAAAGCCACTCAGAAACATGAATTTCAATTTCTATATTGCTTTTCTGGCGCCTCCATTTATGCCTATAATGGAATTTCGACCTTTAAGGTGTAACAAGGGGTAAAATATGTTTTTAGGCGACACCGGAACCCCTAGTATATTACATTAGTTTATAAGCCACAAATCGGATCACTATATTATGGTCCACTTTGGCAAATTATGTTAAATTTACTATTCTAATAATAATTGATAATAGGTCAAAAATATTGGCTTAGAGATGATAAATGTAATTGTTCAAAGAGTTACAATACCCAGCTTGCTTATTGATTAAGCAAGAACGCCATTAAAAATATTAAAATCAATAGTAATAATGAGGTATTGCTTCTTTATTCCAACGTTTATTGTAGGCTCCAGGTCTGTTACTAAAATAACAAGTATTTTAGTTTTATTATATTAGGCCAAGTTTTCTTTTAGCCCCAAACCGAAATTTTGATATATCAAACCTAAAATGTCAAAAATAACCATCATATTTGAGCACATTTTACGAAATTATCGTATAATGACATCTGAAATTGCGTCGCCACCTAAACTAATCCGTGGCTTCATAAATTGGCATCATTTCCTCCGGGGTGAACGGCAGCTTGTTTTTTTGAAAACGTGTACCAACATTGGCAATTTCCTGACCGAGTTTGATGGCTTCACTTCAAGGTGTACAATATCCGTTTGGACTTGCTTAAGAACGTGACCGGTCATTACTATTAGTTTTATTATAAACATGTGTATCTCTCTGTTTGAAAGTTGATCTTTACTGATATTATTTTGTGTTTTGGTTTATATTTATACGAAAATGATCTTTAATCGATATAACTATGATATTGATTTGATTGATTCGATAGATTCATGCATTTTTGCCTGTATTATTTCTTTTATGATTTGTTATATGAATATCATATTTTGAGCAATATTAGCGTGGTAATATTGCACAACACAAAGTCAACCTCGCTCAATTGCTCAAGCAGACCACTTTAAGATTACACGTGCAGGAAAATATGATGGAAATTAAACTGAAAATAACTAAAACCATATCTACATATTTTTATTTTTAACCGACCAACAAGTTTCCAATTCGAGGTCTATCAAAGTTCATGACCTCTGTAATATAATCAAATCGGATCGATATATTTAAAACACAGACTATTTGTGTATATTGTGCCACCGCACAGGCGTCATGTTGTGCATAACATGGGCAATTTCCTGATATATATAGATGCGCCACTCATGCCCGGTGTACACAATATCCGTAGTACCGGAATCCACTTAAAAAGTGGCTAATATACGGTAAAGGTTACCTACCGTTTAAAGGTCACTGACTGTTCAAATGCGTACAGGAGAGAAATTAGGAGCACGCAGATAGATTGTTATTTGTGTAAAAGAAAAGTTACTGGCGATGACAAAGCTACGAAATAGCCAAGATTAAACCATGCCCAGGAATACAATTTTGGCTGCATGCGTGTATAGTTTATATACCTAGTATATGTAGTACATAATATAGTCAAAGATACGAGCAGGTACATAGTATACTCTACTCATCGTTATTTATAAATCAGCCTTTACTGTGTAACACTGTACACCACAAGTAAAGCGTAATTTGAACTATTATTAGGCTGTGAATCTATTAGATTTTAATATTTTTTTTTATATTACGAAAAAATTTACACATAAAATACGGATCTGATTTAGCAATTATGATCTCTTTACATATGAACAGAAGATATACATTTATCAAAATAAGTGGTTCTCAGCTTTTTTGCACTGAAGATACCATTGATACTCAACATACCTTGCGGTATGTTAAGGTTTTTTTGACGGTAACGAAGGCTTGTCAACCTTACATCCCGATTTCATATTTTATACATTTCAACATTTCATATTTTATACATTTCAACAATAAAATTCATGAAATAAGAACAGCTAAGAATAAAGACTTTCTTATACAATTGAGACTTAACGTAAATTACTTATTAAAAGTCTTAATTATTCATTAGGTACAATTATTTAAATTTTAAAACAATAAGTTTTGAAATCATTAATTTTGTTAATGCTAAAGTACCTTTATCTGAGAGATGGATGAGTCTGCGTAATAATAACTGTATTATCTAATGATCCGACCCTAAAATTTTGAGATGAAATAGGTAAGTATTATCTTTTATATTTATAATGCCGCATTTACATGTACATGCTTACGGGTCCTCCCAACTCTCAAAGAAAATGTATGTCACAAATATACCCCTAGATTTTTTTTTTTTTGTTAATTAGGTAGTATTGTTTTAAACGCTATATCTATAGACATGATCGTCACATTGGCCAGTCTAGAGTATGGAAAGACGACTAAAGAAATACGGGCAGCAGCGTCACAGTAGCACCTGCCAAGTAATAGGTATGGCAAACTCCTCCCTTGAGGTGAAGTCTCTGCCCTACGGTGAAGATCTTGTGGTTGACGATGATGTGTTGATAAATTTCACGAAGTACAAGTATTATGAGAGATTTGTGGTAAATAGAATCGTATAGGTAATTAGGTGTGTACTGACTATACAATCGCATTCACAACTAACCTCGCTTCAGTACTTCCAAGTCTAAATGCGATATATTTGTGAAATGAGCCATAAAGTCGCATAGACACGTTGAATTATTAATATTCTTCATGCATTCACGTTCTATATAGTTTGTACTAAAATTTTAGTATGAATAGTAAATAACAATTTTATGTATAAACTTCACCATGCGGTCAAAAATATAAACTTTATCATTTTATGCAACTGGATTTATAAGTGAGTATAATAAGTTTATTGTTTTAAGTGAGACTGACTCAGTGGGCTAGTGGTACTGAAGAACTGCTACAAAAAGTTCTCATGTTCGGTTCCCGGCTTAAAAAAGCAATATTAGGATTTTCTGCTGACAAAATCACTGAATAAGCCAGAAAACTGACTTAAATAATTCTTTTTGTATATGATAGCCCAATTCTTGAAGAAGGTTTTAGTTTATGTAATATCACGCTACGAGCTACGGGAGCGGAACTGTGACCAAAGATATCACTTAATGATACCGAGGGAAGCTATTTCTAAATATAAAAATAAAAAGTTCTAATAAAGTAATAAAATATTTGCCTGACACCTGTGCCAATATGTTCCAACTTTGTATAGTTTACACAAACCTAACTATTAAAACTTTGTGAGTTCGGCACACAAAACACCAAACGCCCAGCGAGCCATAGTAACTTTTATACATACACTATTATTTAAGCTAATAAAATAGTAAACGTGTAATTTTTATTTTATTACTAATTTATTTATTTATGTACGGTAGAATACAGGTGATACCAGGTATAACATTTACAAATTTTAATTAGGTGTTAATTAATGCAGATCAATTAGTACAGAGGTCTATTGATAATGTAACTGCCGTTTATGTTCTTTGGAACTGCTAGGTGTTTCTAAAGTTCTTATACAATACCTACCGATTCTTTGTCTAAAATGCACCTCCTAGTAGTGTGAATTGAATACTGAACAATAATATAGCTATCGACACGATGATAAGCTTCCTCTAACTCTTTGCAAAAAAAAGCTAGGTCATGTCCGCATATAAATTGTGACCACAAAATCTAAAAAGAGCCTACATTTCTCTAAAATATAAATTCTTTTTCAAAGATTACGACAAAAATAGAGTCCGACTATATCCGACTGGTTGGTATGACAAATCAAATAATGCAAATATAACCCTGTACCCATGTCACGTACCGCCGCGTCAAGCCGTAGAAGTGTGTTTAGTTGGTTCAAAGCGACGACAAATTTATGCAGAAATGTGCAAGGGTTAAGAAAGTGAAATTCTCTTCAGTACGTGACTCTCGACTAGGTACACTCAGCCAGAAATATTGGATAAACACAAAAAATTAAAGCAAAGAACCGTTTAGATTAAATGTAAACAAATCTTTAAAAATGCTCAAGCTTGTATACACTGTCTAAAGTAAAATATTATGTATATTTAGGTAATGTGATTTTTTTTTGCATAAATTTACAAGAAAAATTTCATAACCTAAATATACACGGTATTTTTTATATTAATAAAATTTTGTTCGTTAAAGAATAGTGGGTGCTGATTTTGTCGTGCAAATTTGTAAATTAGTTTACATTTACTGTTTTCACTTTTATTTATTTTATTCTTTTTTGCACACAAAAAGCCACTTTTATTAAGTTATTTTATTTTATTAGAAAATTTCTCGGAAAGACATGAATATGAAGAGATGTGAACTGGACAGTAAATAAAATGAAAGGAGACTTTAATAGTTTTATATTTTTACGTTGTTTTGCTCCAAAATTAGCACTTACCTTTGATTATAACATCGATTTTTGATAAATAGATATTATGTCACTGTAGTTATCCGAAAAAGTTTTCAAACTATTCTATCATAATTATATTATAAATGTGAAAATTTTGTGTATGTGTGTTGTGTTTGTTACCACTCAGCGCCTAAACGACTGAAACGATTTCGAAAATTGGTATGTAGATAGAATCGGTGCCGGAGACGGATAAAGGCTACTTTTCATCCCGAAAATTGGTCTGGTTCTCGAGGAAGACAAAAGGCGCGGGCGAAGCCGTGGGTGCAAGTAATGTTTAATTAAAAGATATCGCATTGCAGTCCGTTATCAATTGTCTTATATACAACAACGATTTTTCAATATCTACTCATTGTCAAAGTTTTAACAATAAGCTAATTTTAACTTGTGTGATTGACTCATGCCTCGGGCTGTACACGGATATTCGTGTCCATTAATTAGTACTACATGAGTTACTTGTAACTTATTAGTATTGTAGCGGTCATTTTAATAAATTTTAGAAATAAGAAATTTTTAAAATGAGTTTATATATTACTTTGTATGAAATATATACACTTTGTCGAAATAAATTTGTATAAAAGCCACTTCACCGCAAACACAGAGTCTGTTACTTAGAAACCGAGTTAACTTTTCGCCATTATTTTCACGAAACCTATTTTGAGTGACAGGAACAATTGTATTGATAATACTTTAGAAGAAACACTGCCTTTTACCTCGGAATTGTGTTGACTAACGCAAAATTATAGTATTTCAACTTCCCTCGTATAGTAAAAGGCATTTCTTACTTAAAATAAAACCTAACAAAAATACAATTTAAAAAAGACGAAACAACGTAGAAACTAATGCAAGATTGACCCCTTTAGTTTTTTTACTATCCTTATGATCCTTCTTTCCGACTGTACCGCACATTACTCGTGCTGATGGTACGTAATTCACTCACTGACTAACGTAACGAGCGCCGCCTTCAGACCAAGGACCCGTGAAATTAATTAAACGAAATGCAAAGGATTATTCTGTAGCTGCAGCAGCGTAAGTTTCTGTTAGTACTCATACGTTTGCAGATGAATGATTTTTTTAATTAAATCTTCTTTTGTACTATATTGCGCATTGCATGGAGGAACGTGTTTTTAACAGGATGACATGTGAACACGCAATTAATTTGGTGGTAAGTATTATAAGTATGCTGGAGGTACCTACACTTAGCGCCACCGCAATCCTCACGCTGTCCTCATGTAAAATAATATTATATACTATCTTGGTCAAGCAATGTCTACTAATTGCCAATGCAGGTTTTTACTGCAAAACACTATTAATATTATTTTGGAATTTAATTCACGTTTTATATTAATTTTCACTTAATATTAGGTAACGTTGTTCTTACTTACATCAGCGATCAATAAGATAGTTTACGATACCATTTTTTTATGTTGCATGTTGAAGCCACAAAAATGAATACGTTCTGCCTGGTGGTAAGCAATACCGCAGCCTATGGACCTGCATCGTAGCCAACCTTGTCCTCTTAGACTCGAAAAGTCCCATGTTGTAGACTCACATATATTATTGTACAGCGGATTCTTTGATACCTGACTTGCTCGCAATTTTATATAAAAATATAATTTTAAATTAAACAGTCTTGCGTTTCAACGTTTACAAAAGCAGGTAACAGAAAACGGTCATGTCACAGCTGCATCCGCACAAGCTTCCGTTTGTTTTGGCACGAAATGTAAGAATACAAAATACTCTTGAAGGCCTACTTTTGAAAGTAAAAAGTATTACAGGTATGTTATATAAGAAATACTCAACAGCCTGTTACATTTTTATTAGCTTTAAAAGCAGGAGAATCAGTAATCTATCTGGTGGTAAAAAGTGTGGTCTATGGTCAGTTGTTCAGCTGGCGGCGACAACAGTATTTCCGTCTGTAGAAGAAAGGTGTGAAATCACAAGTCAAGGAGATTTTCAATTCAAGATGTTTATCATTATTTATCATGTTGCCAATACGTACACACACCCAGGCTTACACTTTTTATACACCGTGAGAAATCTTCGCGTGATAACTATAACCTACCACTAAAGTGATCGTAAATGCAGGAACAGATATCAGTGTAGCAAAAAACGGTTACCCTTCTCTGAACTGACCGCGGCTAGTGAACTTAAAGCTTCGTTAATCGATCGTACTATGTAAGTGTTACTTAGCTATCGGTGTCTCACATTCTCAGTAATTTGATACAAAATCCTTGCACAAAATTTCTCTAGTTGTTAGATGTAACAATGTATGATGTTGAATTTGTCACCATTTTGTAGTTACAAAGTAGTACTATATGAGACGAAATGCAAGTGTGTTTAGACTTTACTAGTTACAATACCTTTGTTTGACTAACGATATAAAAAAGTCATTCGAAACTCTACAGCAATTAACCATTACGCAAATAAAAATCACACGTTTTTTCATTTCGAAACCCTTATTATAGAATGTTGAATAGTAATAATATAAACGTCGCCAAAGTCATTTTTTTCGATAAAATAAAAAAAAAAAAACAATTTTTTTTCAGTAAATGGAGTAAAACAATTCTTAAAAGGGCAAGGCTGCCGTATGAGGGTGAAAGGAGGTAATTTGGTGTACCAACTTCTATATTTTCAACTAAATGAAATTCAAATACTTGCTGTTGTTGATCGAGATAATAAACAATAATGATTAACCGATTTATCCGTACCATATACATAAACGTAATTTGTACTACTTGCGAACAGACAAATGAAAGTAATTTATGTTGAAGTTTCCGAACAACGTGATGAAATATAAATGGAGAAAATTGTGAAGTTCTGTTCGGCACTCCGCTCCGTCCCTTTGCCGGATCAGGCTGAAAGGGTTTAAGTGTTACCGGGGAAAGCATTTTAGCTTTTGGATTTAGGCGACTCTTCTGTATAATTTTATTTTTGAATTCTTTATATTTGAATATTGTGTGTCCTGTTAATGAATTTCTGGGTAAATTTAAATAAATATAAGCTTCTACCTTACCTAGTTTATGCGGGCACTATTTCATAAAATCAAACGGACAAAAAATATTTAAAAATCAACTCGTTGAAACATAAAAGCCTGTGAATGAAAAAGTATCAGCTGTTCTATTGATCCAATGAATCGGTCTATATAGACACCGAGCCGAATATTTATTTATATCTAAACAAAACCGAGAACGGATCTTGAGATATAAAAAAACCTCAAAAAACGCAAGCCTAAAAAAACAAGACAACAAAATCCAACGAAGCCTAAAAACGAATGATAAACAAGTCCGGAGACCTTAAAAAAAAGCTTTAAAGTCCATAAATTGTGGCTCCATCAATTTACATGCTAATACCGTGTCAGGCTGGCACGGACAAGTGACTGACAGGGCCGCAACTTTACTGTCACCGGCCCACGTAATGGTCCTATGGGTATTAAGACATTCTTCTTTTTCAGCAATTATATTAAATTTATGGCTTTGCAGGAATCATTTTCGACCAAGATTAAAAGAATCTAAAGTGAAATGAACTTAAGAATCTTGTGTAGGCTAGCCATTGGTGTGAGAGCTAGCTATTTTATGTATAAAGCTAGTTTTTAGGTAGGCTAAGAATGTTTTTGCGATAAACCTGAATTAAGAAAGCCTAACTGGATGAATCCTAAGACGTGTTACAATACTCCTAAGATCCTTACACAATTTTAAACTCAACTGTTCTTCCCCGATTCTCTGTTAACCGTACCTACTGCAGCTAGTCTTTATCAGAGACTCTTGTCTAGTCGCCGATAAAAACAGCACGTGTTTCTCTGGCATATTAAAGCTCAATGCCCTTAATTTTAAAATTTGAGAGAAGGACAATTCGACACAATGAGAGAGAACTTCGTAGGAGAAGTTTTTTTTATTATTAATAGCCAACAAAGTTAAATTTACGCTGCGTTATTAGTTATTTATAAAGTACTAGTCTTGCAACAAATGGTGCCATTTTAATTGCTATCATAAAATGCTTTACAGCCAAATTAATTTGAAACAAAATTTGAATTAATAACATTTTAACAGATGTGAAATATATTATCAAAGTCTGGTAATTGTTTTTCGATAGAATTTAGAATATTTATTATACCTGATGTTAAAATATTAGCTTTGTTGGCTATCTTGGCAGAATAATGTTCGACTTTTGTGCAAGAAATAATGTATACGGAGCTAGGACACTAGCAAAACGAATACCTTATTTATATAACAGTTTACCAGCGGTCATCACAGACGAAAATGTCAAAAATAAATTAAAAACCTTAATTAAAGAAATACCTCATAAGCACGTTACCATAAAGAACCTTTATTAGTTACTATATATATAAAACAGCACTTATTTTATATACATTTTGAATAGATTTTAGTACAACCTACATATACCTAGTTACATAAGTTGATCCTACAGTCAAACTGTTTATACAGTTTTGTGGGACTTTGTATTATCTTATCAGTTTATTATGTACTCTTTATTATATAATAAATAAATAAACAATAAAATAAATAATGATGTTGTTAAATGTTATTATTTGTTTTCATAAATAAACGTTTGTTTGTTTCATTTCATATATGTGACGACACCCAAAAGAGGTGCCATCAAAGTATCAACGCTGCGGACCTCTCATGAGGCTCGCCTCGCTTTAGTATTATAATTATTATTTACATTTATTAACAAGGAATTAATCATGATTAAGCACACTATTTATTTCATTAAAAATTTGGTCAAAACAAAGAGAAAATACTAAAACGATTTTAAAGCTTTAAGTTCAGAGGAAGGATTTAGAAAAACGATAGTAAATATTCCTCTGTTCTTCAAATTTGGTACAGTTTGGCATCTTAGCTCTTGTTACTTATTCTACCGACGGCTAGTGTAGAAATATTAATGTGCGTAAAAGTGTACAACCCACTTGATGACAAGTAGGTAGACTATATTGTACAGATGCTTTCAATACAAACGATAAGAATCTTAGGAGATTTACTATTACTAAGTGGTAAAATTATATTATACATAGTTCGCGGTGTAATTCGCAATAAGGTTCTGGTTATAAGAGACTTACCATGACAAATAAAACGAGTAATTCTTTGGTTTTCAAAAGCAACGATGTTAGATACAATAAGAGTACCAAATTGAAACTAATAATTGAAAACTAAAATAATTTAAACAAAAGTAATGAAATTCAAGAGTGCAAAATTGAAATAGTTTAAATTTAATTTCAATATTAATACATTTTCTAGTAACTCAATAGTAAATATTTTGCATTTCATAAATACACTATGAATTGACAAGCAAAATAAGAACCTAATAAAAAGGCAATAAGCTATTAAAAGTTCAAAGAGTTTAAAATAATCCCAACATGAATTTAATTAAACATTAATATAACTCGAGATATGGTACTGGTGATACAAAAATTATATCTATACTAATATTACAAATGCGAAAGTATCTCTGTCTGTCTGTCTGTCTGTAACGCTTTCACGCCTAAACCACCGAACCGATTTTGATGAAATTTGGTATAGAGATAGATTACACCTCGGAGAACAACATAGGCTATTATTATTATTTTTATATTTTATCGCGTGAAATGCAAAATGGTTTAAAAGGATTAAAGTAGAGGATGAAAGTTTGTATGAAAAATTGACAATGTAAACAGAGATATAACCGACATTCACGCGGGCGGAGCTGCGAGCAACAGCTAGTCTTAAATATTATTAAATATAGTCACTTGTGTTTGTCTGTTTCTTCTAAACCACGCATCACATTTTGATACGGTTTTCATTATCGTTCGGTTTACATCTATACTTACTAATAAGTATATAATAATTATAGAGAAAAGATTAGATTTTTTGTATGTTTATTTGTTGCGATTTAACTCAATATCTTCGTAACCGAATTAAAAAAAATCTACCTTTAGAAAGATATAAATAAGACGAGTAACACATGCTATACTTTATTATGTTAAACATATTTTTTTAGTCATTATCAAAATTTAAATATTTTAAGCGTCTTTGTAAATCTGAATGATGCAATACGACACTATAACAATGTTATTTTCTGTAGAGGTTTGTTGCGACATTGAATGAAACTTTTGATACCGAAGCAAAGCGAGGACGGACTTTTAGTGTATAATAGAGCCAAGTATTTCAACGATTTGTAATCATTTCATGAAAGCATAAAAACATCCACGCGCGAAATAAAGACGGGTCCTAGTTTCATAGTAGTTTATAGTTTCATACTAGCTAGTTTAATGTGAATACTGATACAGGTGAAGTTATTCTATTACATTCTCAATGCATCACTCTCTTGGTCCCTAGACGTAAGAAGACGTATCTAATAACAGCGAAGCCCAACTGATAGACTGAATAGGCGATGGCTTTGTTTCGACAGATTTACATTTATATTACTTAAAGTTTTAAGCAATACTTCGCATTGCGCATACTAAGCATTGAGGCACAATACGGTATAAGTAGTATTGTTAGATGTTACCGAGGTATCTATCGTTTTCCATAAATAAGATTTATTTTTAATTTATTATCAATTCACACTACATATGGATAGACTTAGTATAAAATAGCATAAATAAACCTCTAAGGTTTGTCTTTATGCTACGAGACTCGAATTTACAAGCATTCAGCGAACTTAAAACAATCTTCATTTTAGTTTGACAGTATAGGTAACTATGATCTAGGTGAGGTACAACATAATATCTACAACACAAAGTAAAATACTTAAGTACAAAACATCTTGATTATATTTATGATATTATTGAATATAATAAATACAAGCTTCAGTTAAGCCAGGTAAGTACATCATTACGTGATATTCTCAATATTGTTAATGAAATATTCTTTCAAAACAGATTTATAATTATTCTTTGTAATTTTATTTCGCAAATCACAAGGTAGTTTATTAATTAAACGGGGAACCATATAGCGGGTAGTTCTTTCAGCGAACGTATTCTCGACGCGTAACGTATATAACTTGTTTTGAGCGATGCTTCTTGTATATACAGCATGTTCAACTTTTTCAAATAAGTTTGAATTAAAAAAATGTTCTTTTAATATATTTAATTTTAATTGGATGTGAACAGGTAAGACATTGCAGTGTTTAAAAAGGCCTAATTCATTATTTTTATATTGTAATTTCGTTTTTGGTGATTTTTAATATACGTAACTGTAATTTATAGATTTTATTGAGATGTGTGCTATAGGTCCATAACTGCTAAGACAGTACTGAACATGAGATTCTGCTAATGAATTGTATAGCATACGTCTACTTAGTATGGTGATATACGCTAGGAATTGTCCTAATTTGTTACAGACATGTTCGATATGGTCAGTCCAAGTTAGTTTACCATCTATTTTTAGTCCAAGATATGTATGTGAATCAGTATGTTTAATAATAGGACAGCTACAAGAAGAGGTAGTGTGGAGGCAATTGTGTTCGTGGGCAGTTATTTGATTAGTTAGCGCCTGTTTAAGGTAGGGTGACTTGATGTGCATGAGTTTAGTTTTGTTTGGGTTGAGTACTAAACCATTGTCATGACACCATTTATTCAATTTGTTAAAATCAGACTGTAGTAACTGGCACGCTTTATTTGGGTCTTTGTCTGCAATTAATATGCACGTATCGTCAGCAAACTGATAACACGTACAATATTCTAAGTAGCTGCTCATGTCATTTACATATGATAAAAAATGAAGGGGGCCAAGTACTGATCCCTGAGCCGTTCCCTCAGTAACAGGAACAGTGTCGCTATGGGTGTTGCCAATTTTAACTTGATAGCTGTGGTTGTTTATATAGCTTTTGCACCAATCCAATTGGGGACCACGTATACCACATGTCTCAAGCTTTTCTAAGAGCAGTGTATGATTAAGGGTATCAAACGCGCGTGAAAAATCAATGAATAGGGCCAGCACATGTCTCCTCTTATTCATGTGCTTATTGACTGTATCAGTGAAGCTAGATAGCAGTTCAGTAATGCCTATGCCTTGTTTAAAACCGAATTGATTTTGATATAATATATAATGTCATTGTGACTATAAAAGTTGTGGATTTGTTCACATACGTACTTTTCAACAATTTTGTCTACTGTAGAAAGAAGAGTTATTGTTCAGTAATTATTAAAGTCGTTTCGTTTGCCTTTTTTGAAAACGGGCCTCACGCAACCCTTTTTTAAAGAGTCAGGATAGACACCTGTTTTAATACTAGTGTTAACAAGGTTCGCTATTGCTATTGATATTTCTTTATTAATTACTTTTAAATCAGAGACGGTAATACCGTCGTCGCCTGGAGCTTTACTTGAATGGAGATTCTTGATGATTTTTTTCTATTTTATCAGTAGTAGCATTCCGAAAACGTAGAGATGAGTTTATTGGTTCACAGACAGTTTCTAAGCCTAATATTTTTTTATTACAATTTCGAATTATGTCTTTAACTGCCTTACCAAACCCCACTGCAAAAATGTTCGTGATTGCCTTTATGCTGAAACCTTGTGCATCAAAAGCTTTTAAAATTACTTCATCAATTGTTAATGTTACTCGACCTAGCATTTGGTTTATAATTTGGTATATTTTTTTTGTATTTTTGAAATTTAGTTCTATGTTTTTCGTGTAATATAAATTTCTACTTTTTTCTAATAATTTGTTTGCTTTATTCCTAGTTTTATTGTACTGTAATCTTAAATTAACATTTGGATTTTTACTCCATAAATTGAATAGTTCATCACGTTTGTCACATAGCTGCATAATATTTTTGTTCATCCAAGGTGATCGAAATATTTTACTAAATACTCTCCTTACATAATTGATTCCGTGCAAGGGCAAAAGACTTTTCAATAAAATTATAAATCTCAGTTGAAGATTGGATTTCATTCGTTAGTGTCCATTTGACTTTACTTAATTCGTTATAAAGTTTTTTGTAATCAGTGGTAATTTTCGAAACACGCTGTATCTGCTTTGTAGCACTGTTGTCTACGCAGGTAAGTATGACCGCCCGGTGATCGGCCAGTACAACGTTGAGCACTGCCGAGTACGGATCTAATGTGGGGAGACGAGCAAAGATATGGTCTATACAGGTTTCCGTGACAAGAGTTAACTTTGTCTCGATTCTAGTGTAATCCGTGATTCCACACATCAGTCCGCGCCCGTACAGTGTCTCCAAATACAAGTTTTTATACGATGACATGGATTTTAGGTCAATGTTTGTATCTCCAACTAAAACTAGGTTGGTTTTTGAATCAAATTTAGAGATGTACTTACCTAATTCATTAACAAATGTTGTTTTATTCGTCGAAGGTCGTCTGTAGAAAAAACAATATCTTGATTACATCCGAGTTTTAAATAACCTGTCAAGTTTTCAAATGTAAAACTTTGTGTTGTATCGGCGTAAATTTTAAATATTTTTTTACGTACATAATTATGCCGCCACCTTTTTTGTTTGCATGAAGTTCTGAATACGTATTGTAGGTAGGTATATTGTATAGTTGGACAATGTTATAGATACTCCAACCTCAGTGAGCACAATAATATCTATTTCAAATTTGCAATTATGAATGGCCTGTAGAAGTTTAACAAAGTTTTTTATTAATGAACGAACATTTATGTGTAGCCAAGAGAATTTTAGATTCTTTGTAAAAGGTAACTGTTCAAAAAAGTAGTCAATCGAATTACAGTCAAAAATTTCTTTCATATGAAATTCTTCCATAGAAGGAACTAGAATGTAGTTAATATAGAAGGTTTACTTACAAATGTGGGTTGACAAAAATTTACGATTTATTTTCTTTTTTGATTTGATTTGTCTTGTACAGACAGAATGAAATACGTTTTACTATCATTGGTTTTTTTAACGCATATCCTTCCATCCTTACACCATATATATTGGAATGAGTCACGTAGTTGTTGCATGGTGTTGTAAAAAAGAGTCTTGAAATGCTTGGAAAGGGCTTCTCTGACATAGATATCTACGCTTATGAGCGCTTTCTTCAGCGACGTCTTGGAATATTTGCCCCACCGTGATGTTCTGCGTTTTACTAGCTGTGATCCATTTATTTCGTACGTTCTTTGATTTCATTTCCGCAACGATTGTACAAGGCTTGTTCTTGCTACCGGGTAGTCTGTATGAAGACTGGATGTCCTGGACGTCTACTTCAAGTTTAGAGGCGACTGCAGTTAGTACATCCTGTATTTCAGGTGGTGAGATATCAGGTAAGCCGGTCACTTCTATTGTTGATGACAGTGTATTTTGTTCAACCTGTTTTATACTATGTACCAGCACAGAAACTCGAAGTTCTAAATTCTTATTTTTGTTAAACAGGTCATTGTTTTTATTTTCTAGGTCTTTTATTCGAACGTCTTGGTGTTTCACTGACTTTTCCATTGAGTCAATTTAGTCACTTAGAAATTGTAGTGATGTTTGTAGACCGCCAATCTCCTCGCGAAATGTTTTTTTAAGTTCTCGCGAAATGTCTAACACGAGTTTGCGAGGGTCAATGGTGGCCCTTGAACTGACTACGTGGCCCGAATCTGAATCAGGGCAGAAATGAAGGGGAGGAGCCTTCATCATCGGGAACGAGAAAAGATGATCTATGTGATAAGTATTGCATACAATCTTCACAACTCCACTCTATGCCTGTTGAGTTTCGTAAGGTATTAAGCTGCTTGTTAGATAACTTTGCACAGACCGAGTCAGCGTGAGCTATTTTGTTACATCTACTACACTCTAATCCTGGCGCTTTTTTCGTGATATTCTTTTTACACACAGCACATTTATTTACAACCATATTGTAAGTAGGTAGATTGATAATTTAAACGAGAGTACGCACAACGACTATTTGCAGCGAATGCTTATGTTCGAATGAATGAACTAAGATGAACTAAGATCGCTTGATGGGGCGCGATTTGGTATAAATTGAAAAAATATTCGAATTGCAATCGCTTATTATTTAACATAAATTAAAAAATATCCTTCACAAGGTGGACCGACGACCTTGTGAGGGTGGCGGGCAACCGATAGATGAGGGTGGCAAGCGACCGGCCACGGTGGCGAAAATTAGGAGAGGCCTATGTCTAGCAGTGGAGTGACGTTTCGGCTGATATGATGATGAAAAATGAAAAGATAGACGAAACTGAATAAGTTCATCTCAGCTCAAGTTCATATTGCTTCTGAACTAAATTGTTGAGACCTATGAATTGAAACAAAAATAAAAAGAAGAATATAAATATGGACTAAGAATGGATCCTTTTTGAAACTCTATACCTAACAAAATAATACTGCTACCAGCCTATTATTTTCAGATTTTTTGAACAATCGTTAATAATTTCAAAGTAATATTTTCTTTTATCGTAGCGTTAGCATTAAAACTCCATAACTTGAATGTAAATAAGTAATCATTGGTAAAACATTGTAAGATTCTCCAAAATATTTCTATTTTTTTCTTTAGTAGGTACCACACTAGTTGATTATTTATTGTAATATACAACAGTTCAGTATATCATGACACTAGAGATAAAAACATTCATAGCGGCTTCTAGAACATTAAAATTCCAACAAGCGTATGGGACTTCTTTGAAAATAAAATAAAATAATTTTTAACGAAAAGAAAAAAATGTATGATGTTTGTACTTCAAAAAGGAGGAGGTTCTCAATTCGTAGGAACCATTATTTTTTATTTCTTTTAATTTTAGATTTATTTATGGATTAAAAAGAGTGACCTTTCTTTATCTGCTTGCTTGTTCTTCTTAAAGTTCAACATTATTCAGCGAATTGGCTGTAGACAAATTAGCTGACACCTTATTCTGGATATAATGTGTGTTATGCATTATTTAGATAAATGATTAAATGAGTTGGGCTTTGACTATCATTTTTATTTTCCTCCCTAACATTATACTTAGTTAAAATTATTATTACGTACTTGAGTAACCTTTAAATACACTTATTAATAATTCAGTGTCCTAAGGGTTTGATAGACCTATGTAAAGTTTATAAAACAAACTCCTACTAAAAATCTTAATTTTGAACAAGTTCAAATGTTATTGAAATCAATTATGTGCGTAAATACTTTGTAGCTTACAACAAAGCAGTTTGGTAGATATTTTAAGTACATTATTAAAATAGAAATTTAGTCAGTTATCTCAGGTTCTTTAGCCACTATTGTTAAAAGATTCATTAATTTGTTATACATTTTTAATTATAATTTAAAATGTTAAACACCTAATTAATGATTTCATCTCGATAGTGCCGAGGTGATGAAACCGGAGGGGATTGAATCTAGGTGATCAAATCGCCATGACATTCCGAACTTTTGTGTACTACAATATATAAACAATTACATAAATTTTTACTGGTTTGACACCTAGGTCCGATTGCCTAAATCTTATAGTCTGAAAGTTCATTCCTCAAAGTTTTAATTCCCCGAATGTCTATTTACTTGTATGTCCATTCTATGAATGCCTGTTTACTTGCATGCTTTGAGGTATAAAGCATTCTCTACTAGTCAACCGTAGAGTCAAAAGGAAATGTTATTAGTAAAGATTATATTGATTATACATTTAAGACTTTGGTATAAGCTCGGACAGAAGACAGAATTAACGAACTGTCAGGAACAAGCAGACTTATTAGCAGGATAAAGGTAAAAGGTAATTATTACTGATGCTGTTACCCAGTCAGTAAGCTTGAGATGCACAGCTATGTAGTTCCCAATATGCATAAAGGAATTAAAGAGTTCGCATGATAATAATAATAAATAATAATACCAGCCTGTTTACTGTCCCACTGCAGGGCAAAGGCCTTTTCTCATAGAGAAGGAATGACCATTAATCACCACGCTTGCTCAAGGCGGATTGGCAATTTCAGACTTTTAAGTCCAGGTTTCCTCACGATGTTTTCCTTCACCGTCAGTCAGAAATGTCCAAGATAAACTTAGAAAGTACATATGATTTGTAAAATCACATTGGTACTTGCCCGGATTCGAACCCACTACCTCGTGTTTACGAATCGGGTGCCTTATCCACAGGGCCTTTCGACTTGTTACATGTTCGCATGATGACTTCGACAAATTACACGTTCAGAGAATTGGACATCTAGAGAATTAGATGTTCTGGGAATTGGACGAAATAGGCAAACTGGACAATTAGGGAATTGGACCTAGGTGGTCAAACCGATTTTTAACTTATATATTCATCAAAACCGTCTCTCATGATGCCTACCTATAACGAACCTTTATATTAAAAACAAACAGATACAATAAACAGCCGTTTAACTACCCGCTAGAGCTGTCCCTAATGAATGTCAACGCAAATAAGGATATAGCATAATATAAGCTCTGATAAGCGAATCATTGCAGTAATAACATTGCTTTAAAGGAAATATTAGATCTATTTATAGTTGAAAGTTGCATTTTATGGCACATCTAGTGTTTCGGATGCCTAATGAACGTATTATTGAGTGTTGCGTTGAAATTATAGAATGAGGGCTTTTTGGATTAAAACTGTTTTAGGTTTCAATATTATGTAAAAGAGTTTCATTAACATTCAATTTTCATTATCATCATCATTTGCAAAGCACCTCCATGGACCATGAGAAAACAGTACTTTTTTCTTTGATCGGTCATGAGCCGTAGTTACTCATCGCTCCTGTCATTTGTTTTATCAGATCTTCGGTCCAATTCGTGAGATTTATACCTATTTTATTACAGAGTTTGGTTTTTGTATTCATCGATCAGATAAACAGAAAGTGGGTAAGTAGGTACATTATTATGACAACAGATTTTGTGAATTTCATTTTACCTCATCAATAAATTTATCGTAGCGGTATCAATAACCAACATGCATTTTTGGCAACGGCTAACATCCGTGCACCAAAATATGAATACATTAAGACGTGCATTAATATATGCAGCCCATTAACACAATTTCAATTATGCTACAATGTTGTTGCTGAACTTTCTGTACAGTATACGTTTAGTTGAGTAAACTTGTTGTACCTACTTGCTGTAGTAATATCAACGTATTACACCATTTTCATTTTACCGGCATTATTTTGCAAAGTAGTTAGACTTTAAAATATAATGTTATATACTGTAGGCATTCTATAAAATAAAATAAATGTTTTATTAATTCTGCTACACATCTTAATATTTCTTTATATTAATAAAGGAATCTTTAAATAAAATGAGTACGCTCGAATAACAAATTCTGTAACGACCTGTTTTCAATCACGTGTCATGGTCGAATAAAAATTGCCTTAACTTTTTCAATGGGTGTCTTATTTGGCGACTATGTCTAATTACGTTAGGCATAGGCAGAAAGGCACTGACTACCTAAATAATTGTTTGAAATCACAATTTTAGCAACATAATTAAATAATGCCTACTCTTTCGAAAATTTATAATGCCTACCCTGTCAAAAATCTATAATACCTACCCTCTCAAAAATCTATAATGTCTACCCGTTAAAAAATCTATAATGCCTACCCTCTCAAAAATCTCTGTGCATGTCACTGCGTGGAAGTATATCCTACAAAACGTGGGTGTAAGTACAGATAAGATAATACTATTGTAAGTAAGACTTCTGCCTGCCCCTTCTGAGATAGGGATATGTTGAAGCCTCAGTTGAACATAAACATACGATCACTATGCAGTTCTACGCTTAAAAAATAATCAAACAATATGAACCAATTTCGTAAATCGCCTAATGTAACACCAAGCTGCAACACACCTTCAACATTTATGTTAGTTACATATAAACACTATTGGCTCTCATCCGTCGCAAAATAGAACTCGCATCAAATATTATGGGGAGTCGTAATATTAACCGAACAAGCCGTTGAAACGTTAACGTGTCGGCGATAATATTCGTCTAGTAATCATTAGTATTGGCAACAGCACTCCGAAGCTCGTAAGAAACTATTAACTACCAAGAATTGTTAGATAGTCTAGAACCATTCGTGGCCAAGTTAGTAATCGCATAAATCGATTTATGTATATTATTTTGTTTGATGATTATGAAAGTAGAGACGTTTTAATGAAATTTTTGGTGAATTTGGAGCAGCTCAATGAAGAAAGAAACTTCTTCTTTTATAGAAGACTGAAGCCATAACAGCATCACTTGAATATGGTTATGATCCTGATGATAAGAAATGGTTACAATGCCTTCAAAGAATTCTTAGTTTTGTGGTAGGTTAGTTCAACGGTTTGCAGCAATGGCTACTGTGTAGCAGATGACATGTTCATACCAGTATATACTTAATAGGCTAGGTAGGTAAAAAAGATAAGCTACTATTGTTACGGATATGTACACAGAAGTTGTTAGAAGCGTGACAAGCTACTTTTGAAATATCGATGTTGTTGAGTAATATGGTTGTCAAGGTCAGAGAGTCGATCTATGTAAATTAATGATACTTAGTTTTAGACGATTGGCCAAAGGCAACGCAAATCTAGTAAGGAAAACATCAGAGAATAACAAACCAAAGCAACAAAATTGAGTGCTATGATATCAAAACATTTACTCTAAAACTTCAAGGATCATAAAATCTTGAAACAGAAAGCTCTTTAATAACCACTGTATTTAACTTAGTTTATGATACTCAGATTGTAATTGGAAAGTTTAAATATCAACCACTTACAATTTGAAACTTAGCCTTGAAGTGAAAATAATATGAAAATGTATTTTACTTTTAATTGTAATTTAGAATCACGTTAAAGAGGTTTTGATCTACATCACATTTAGCGAAATTAAAAAAAGTCAACTTTATGGGAAATCCAACACTTTGAGATTACTACTTCACACGAATTTTACCTGATGGTCTGAAAGGAAATTCAATCTCTGAAATTGATATAAAATTACAAATAACTGTGATTTGGGTTAAGTTAGAAAAACTCAAACAATCATTTATCATAAGACTTATTGGCTCTTATTGATGAAATGAAATATAGTTATGCCTACTAGTGATTAATGTAAGTGCTATTAAGTAAGCATCGATAAGTAGATCATAGCGAACATTAACTGTAAACCTATAAACTGAAAATACAACTCAATTTAAATCACCTCTGCTGATTGGCACTAAGCTTCGGTTAGTCGACAATAAAGTAAAACCATACACTTAAACAAGGCTCGGCAATAAAGGTGAAACTAGTCACATAAAATGAACTGTTTCTATTTGGAGTCTTTGAGACGTAGTTACTTTCTTTTACAGAGAGTTAACGGCGTGGAAGAAATTGCTTAAATGTAGGCTTTTGAAACAAAACTCGGTTTTACATGTATTATGTGGAGAAATTAGTATATAATAATAATAATAATCATTTATTTCAAGTCGCATAAACCTATATTATAGATACCTTACGTTTTCATCACAAACGTATGTTATCATACCAGGTCAAGGGTCACTGTCTTCTGAATTACATTCATAATTTGAACTAAATAAAAATAATTATCACTACTATTAAGGTATATGTAATAGTCTAGTGGTCGAAATTAGATTGTGATTCATATATTTTTTGAGTTAGAGCATTATTGTGATTATTTTGTCTAATGGTAGGAATATCTCTTTAATATTTTAATGTATTCATTTTATAATTTTATAATCCAAAAGGTATTATATTAAAACTTAGCTCAATAGTTTTATAGATACAGCTTTACCCTTATTTTATAACCATTGTACAAAAAAAAAGACACCGAGTTAAATTGTTTAAATAATATGCTTGCCATACTCCAATTTCATTACCAATTCTAATCATCATTATCAAAGACCCTTTCATATCTACATCAAATCGTAAAATACATCGAAACTGGGAACAAAACATTTAGCACCCTGTTTTCTAATACAAGATAAAAATAAATAGACAACAATGTAGAAAATAATCTTGCAATTTCAAGAATTGACCCGATATACACGAATACAATTTCTATTTGCCAAACTTTAATACAAGAAAAGAGAAATTGTTAAATTCAACACAAACTTTGCCGTGGATATCTTAAAAGATACTGAAGGAAATTTCGAAGGCGTACTATTATAGTGTTATCTTCTAAGGATAGTCAAATATTTTTTGTCCGGAACCCTTTTGAACGGCAATCAAATTCGGCCGGTACCTTCATATATTTTGTTTATGCTTATCGTGTTCAGTATTGTAAATACAGTAAATGATTTCTCATAAAATGTAGTATGGTCGACGTTTATAGGAAAGTACACACTATTATATAAACTGTATACCTATTACTCTTATTGTATCGTGATAATACTTATAGATCGTGGTAATTAAAGATATATGTGTATTTAATAAACAATAATAAATTGACGTCTTCAGGATGATGACGAGATCTAAAAAGGTTTTATTTTTCTAACTACTTGGGTGAACTCAAGTTTCTAGGTTAAAATGTCGTTTGATCGATTAGTATATTTCGTTCATCAAATGATATTATTGTACCTAACACGTGAAGCAAAAGAATTAATGATAAAATGTTTTTACAAATTTAAACAAATAGAACGAATTCTCATAAATTTGATCTAATATCTTGAATAACGCAACTCTGAGCACGTTGCAGAGTTTTTGCAGAATACGTCTGTAGTAAATATATTAATAATACATAACCTTGTTTTGAAGTTTGCTTATAACGCACCTATGTAAATAAAACGCAGTCTGAAATACATATTAAGCAATTTCTGCAGTCTTTAAAATCGAAAACGATTTTAAATTCGAAAATGTTCCTGACCGCAAAGTACAGGTCTTTGTTAAAGATAAATTCTCAAGGATGCGCAAAGTATTTACGTATGTGCAGAATGTCTACTAAAGCAAAGGCAGCAATTGCCTCAAGCACGTCTCGACTCCGACACTGATTCTTATTTATTTTCCTATTATGTTATATTTTGTTAGCAACACAAAATAAGGAACGGTATGCAATACATTTTATTATTAAAAAGAGAAAAGAAAATATAAATAATCTCATATTGGGCGAATGCTATTAAAGTTCAGTCCCTTGAGCATTCAGTTAATGTTACTATTATATTAAATTCCTGTTACATTAGGTTTTATTAAGAGATAATATTAAATATATTAGATTTCTATTTCTATCATTTGCTTGAACGATTCGTTAACTTACTTCTTTCTACAAAGTTTTGCTATATATTATGTTATTTACTGCACTATTATTTCGACAACTCTTACCATGGTTTCCGTGGGGAAATCGAGTTATTGGAAATGGATGAGTTTTGTTTCGGATCATTATCTTTTGTGTTCGACGGACGTGATCTTATGAAAGTTGTAAAAATAATTAGTGTATTGGGAGCAATGTAAACTTCGGCCAAATTATATAGGCGAGTTTCTGTTGCGAAATTACAACGTCCATAAATTTGAATTGCCAAACACGTAACAAATTTTAATTACGAAAAACTTCGGTGTTGACGAGAAGTTCCGACGATTTTACCTTGTCGAGAAATTATAATTATACGAAGCTGGGGACAATGTCATTCCTTTTTAAATTTATACGCTTGAGTTACATTGAGGAAATTAAAATTTAAAATAAATATACAAAACTTTTTTTTTAATTTTTCAGGAATAGGACTCCAATTCTATCTAATAATTTAAATTTATAATAGTATTTTAATTTTGCTACCGTAATCCGTATTAATTATCAAATCCAGATCAGACCACGAAAAAGTAGTAGGACTTTATAGCTAGACAAAACCTATAAACACAGATCCACATACCCCAAAAAAATGTGGCAATTATAACGTGCTTTAGTTGAATGAAAGACGCTAACAGTGACACAGGCATAGGCAGTATCTTGTAAATTATTATGGACTTAGCAAGTAAATGTAATTTAAGCCACAGCAATATTTACTAATTAAAATTCCTGCAAATAGCACGTGTGTCATACAATATCAATTTATTTAATCAAACGCATTGTGAAATCGATTATTAAAAATTATAGATACAAAATTCCAATCTTACTAATTTGACTAGGGATCGATTTCCATGAATTGTATTATTTTTCTTTTTTTAACACATCTTAATACTTGTTTAAATAACAACAGCGTGTTGTAATTTAAATATATAATATCTTCTATACTATTATAATTTATTTATTTATTTACCAACTTACACTGACAGTATAAACCACGAGAACAAGTTATTGGTAGAAACTTACATAAAAATAAAATTATTACAGAAACAGAATAAAATATTTATACACAACAATACTTAAGTAAGTACATGACTTATAATAATAAATAAAAGTAGGTAGATAGGTACACAATAGTTTCTATTAAGAAATTGTACTAGGGGATGCAATTGACTCAAGGTAACGCTCACTTATGGTGAGTCTCGGTTCCTTACCACTAAATAGATCCAAAGATTTTGAAGAGATTCATCGAATAGTAAAATAAATATTATTGATAAGCGACAGAGCTAGGTATAGAGGGCTGGTCAAAAGAGTAACGCTCCTATTTCTAGGCATGTAAAATAGTGGACGCTTTCGCGGACAAAGTGAGTTTCTGATTGGTGGTGGAAAGTTTATAGAAATATACTGCAGCAAAGACGGGTTAGACGGATGAAGTATTTTATGAGCGTAAGATTTCTTCTTACTTCTATATGTTGTCTTGCTGTGTACGAATGGAGTGGGGTACATATAAGGGTAAAAATTGTATATTTTGAGGTATAGATAACGAATAAAGGCTTTCTGAACTTTCTCTAATAATGTGTATTTTTATTTATGTCAGTTTCCTATAGCACGGTTGCTTCCTAATATACTGTGAACGTATGAGTTGAATAGTACAACCAAAGCACTACGATTATTGAAGTCTTTTGTTTGACTTTGTTTGTTTGTTTTTTTTTTTTTTTTTTTATATTATAGCCTACCAAAGTGACTCCACCCTGCCTGATAGTAAGCAGTCAGTGGAATCCAGAAGTGGCGGACACTATACCAAAAGCCATCGTCTTAAACTGCTGGTATGGTGGCCTCCACTATGGCGGCTGAGAATGGGGTTAGGGGAAGGGAATGAGAGAGGTGAGGAAAGAGGAAAGGGGGGAAATCGAGCCTCCGGCGCTCTCACTCACCTAACGAAACGCAGTAGTACGGATACTACTACTCTTAAGCCGATCTTCTATGAGAGGGTAGTACTTCCCCGGAAGATCCGGCCCATTCATGCTGAAATCAGCGTGGATCTACTACCGTACTACGGTTTGTTTGTTTGAACGCGCTAACCTCTGGAACTACTAGTTGGATTTCAATATTTATTTTTGCATATGATAGCCCAGTTCTTGGGGAAGTTTATAGACTATGTAACATCACGCTATTGGCGATGGGAGTAGAGCAGTAACCAAAGACGCTGGTGAAACCGTTGAGGAAAGTTAGTACTTATTATATAAAACACGACAGTTTTTTTTTATTTTAACGCGCTAATCTCAGCAACCACAAGTCGGATTTGAATAATTCTTTTTGCGTTTGTCAGTCCAGTTCTTGATGAAGGATATAGGCTATATAGCATAAGAGCCGTAATCAAAAAGAATGTAACTTAAGGCCGGTGAAACCCGCGCCGAAGGAAGCAAGTATCTATAAAAATGCATAATACGGCTATGAAAAAGTGAACACAGTGAGGGTGAGCAAGTGATTATTTTGTGTAGTAGTATTTATTATATTAAAATATGGATTACTATTCCTGTGGGTGTCGTAGAACTAAAGGATTGCGAGATAATAGGCAGCAATTTTGACCTGCGTCCTCAAGAACATTTTCACTGTTCACTGTTGTTGAACATGTTCACTGAGTGGGGATCGAACCCATAGCCTAGTGCACAGTAGTCGCTTGCGCTTTCACTGCGTCACAGTGAAACTCAGGCAATAATTGAATTAAAAGTTTATATACGTATTGTTTTATTCATTATTATATTTTGAGAAAAGACATCGTGTTTTTCTTTCTGTCATATCAACCTTGAGACAGAAAATATCTAGATTAACTGAACACTAAGAGTCAATCCGAAACATCATCCTTAGTTGTACGGCATGCTTCTGCTATTCAAAGGAATACGTTCATATAGTATTAATACAAACTTCCAGTATTCGCGTACACATGAATAATGATTCCGCACTCGTCACTACAAGGTTGCCGTTAATTTCAAACCTCCGTCTTATTTCTATTTGTAAGATACCAATTACTTAACGTATTAAGGCGGTGAGGGATTAAATTAACACGAGTGTTTCAAGTTTTATAGCTTTTGTAATGTAAAATTCTTGTTACAAGTTGTTCCTACACGTATATTACAACTTTTTAAATTATATCTAATTTAAATTTAGCTCTTCTTAATATAGCCCCTTATTTTTGACAGCTAAAAATTATTTAGTTCAGGGTGTGAATACTAGAGACGCTGTTTAAAAAGTACAAAAATAATTTTAAAACTAATATTGTTATCGAAATATCCATTCACTTAATATTATCGATACCACGTAACAAATCGCAATCATCATCGATACAATACACTTGATCTAAAGAGCACATTAAACAAATCTTTTTCGGTAATACGGTGCGACTCCAATTGCCAAGACCTTTTTCAGGGCTCTCTTCACAGATGGTCTGTTTGGTTTTGTGTACATACTTGTGAGTGATACTTATTGTGATTGCAAACTGCTCAAACATTTTTTTAAATGTGAATGTGTAAATCAACGTTTATCTTATGTCACATCGCATCGTCAAGAACTTTATAGGCATGCTTCTGCTTCTACAATAAAAACAAAAGCAGCATGCTACAGGGCAAGGGTCAATACTCATACAGAAAAGGCATGAGCATTGTTCACTACGCTTGCTCAAAGCAAATCTGATAAAATTGTCGGGTTTATAATATAGACTCGAATTTCATTGCATGTTAGCCGTGCACCTCTATTAAAACATATTACGCCCAGTGTCTTAAACTTAGTTCACACACCAGACTATTATTTTTGGGACTCACAAATAAATTAATTTGATATATAATTTATGTTTACTTTGTGTCCTGTAATTATATGGTTCAAAAAGGTCTTTTTCTTCAGCGCGAGCTTTGTCGTTAAGAAAAATAAAATCAGTTACTTTTTCCAACTATTAGTGTACCTACTAAACTGCTAGAAAAGTTATTGCCTTTACCTATAAAAACCTTCAACAAAGTTATACGTAGTCTGTTTCATTGCCAACGTTTTGAGCCAAACTCATTTTAATTTACTAACAGAATTTACAAATTGCATTCGTATTTCTAGCTATAAGTAAAGCAAATGGCATGTAAATATTTACTGCTTAATATTTATGCTTTTTATTTGAAAACATAATTAAATGTAATAAATTGTAACTTTTAACGTGTCGTACACGTTAGAGTAAAACTCATAGCAATAAAAAATACGGTTGAATTTATATTTATATGGTTTGGCACTTAATTTAATTACTTAAAACGGATGTAGAATTGCATAATTATGTGTGTTGTTTATTACTGTGTGCAATGCCCCTTTAAGATTTATCATCACCAGTACCAAAAGTACAGAAAAGCGCGGTAAAGTGTTATATAAATAAATAAAATATGTAAGTATAATTATTATAGCATATCTCTTTTTTTAACACTTCTGAGTATCTTTTTAGTAAGAAAAAGAAACCCGGACCTTTGAAAGGTTTACACGGGGACACAGGTCTAACATGCAGTGGCTTTTTGAGTATTTTATTGTATAGTGCATTATTGATATATTATAGTAGTAAACATTGTATTAACTGTAAAAAAATATTCATAAGTACGGAGACTTAATATCACAGATAAACTACCAACATGGTTTTGTGGAACAAAGACTAATTTTATACTTTAAATGAAAAAAAAATAAACAAAATTTAAAGAAATACACACATAAAAATAGACGTTGTTCTACAGTAAATTGCAACAATCCGATCGGTGAAGTAGACCGCATATCGAAGCGACATTAACCTAAAGTAGCGTTTGTTTCTACCATCGATTAAAGCTTTTAAAGCTCGTAGAGAAAATGTCGTATTAGCTAGAGGACGTTGACTTTTAATTACCGGCTTACCGCTTCCACTACTAGTTTTAAAAAGTTTACAGCACGTATTTAAGTAGTTCAATTTCAAAAACTTCTACTGTTGTATAAGAGTGTGTAAAGTCACTCATTTTATGCTTTGAAGCAAAAAATACGACTTTTCATTTTAATATACCAAGTGGAAAATAAATCTAAAATGAAAACCGATAGTAATACTGTAGTAGGTACTTTTTATTCATGATACAACTCAGGACGTCAATGATTCTGTTGCATTGCGTTTGTGCGTTGGTTTTTACATAATGCATAAAAACGCGTTAGTTGAAATAAGTTTTTAGGTAAAAGAATTAGGTGATGAGTTATTAGTGTTTTAATGTAACATTTAATATCATCATCATTATTTATTTGTAACCAGGTCTCAACAATATTGACACAAACATGGATGATAATCTACATTATCATTGTAGGTATAATTTTAATGACACTGTGTCATTAATTAAACACTTCACGTTTAGTTTATCTCTTTAGTATTTCCGTTCTATCCAGTATATATTTGAATAACAATTATATGATTATACCGCGCATTTATAATCATTATTACATTAAGTAATTCTTTCTCTTATAAAGATATCTCGAGGAAAAGGACAACGAGGAAGAAATAGCAATTTATTTAATGGTAGTGCACATTATACTTAATCGGTTTCTCAAATCTTCGACCCGTGGAAGCGACAGAAAGAAATACTTAATAAAACGAAGATTTGAACTTTTTTAAATGACACACTTTACCTTTGCTTCAAATCGATTTAAAGCAAAGGTAACGAATGTGAAATGTACCTACAATAAAATGAAAATTTTAAACGATAGCTTTACAACAATTAATTAAATAAATTTGTTTTTTTTTATATTAGCCTACCAAAGTTACTCCACCCCGCCTGATGGTAAGCAGTCAGTGGAATCCAGAAGTGGTGGCCACCATACTAAAAGCTATTGTCTCAAACTGCTGGTATGGTGGCTTCCACTATAGTGGCTGGGAATGAAGTTAGGAGAAGGTAATGAGGGAGGTGAGGATAGAGGAAAGGGGGACTCACCGAACGAAACGCAGTAGTACGGATACTACTACTCTTACGTCGACCTTCTATGAGAGAGTAGCGTGGACCTACTACCGACAATCGGTTCTTTTAAAGACTCCGAATATTCTCGAAGTCTCTAACTAAACCTACAGGTTTTAGTCTACAGTAGGTGACTCTGAAACATAGTTTTTATCTAGGTACAAAGTAAAGTTTCATACACTTAAAATTCGTTAGTTCTTGTAAGACTGTGGACTTGTTAGACCTGTGGTAAAAAAGAGTGACTCCACCACAGAAAACAAAAGAAATACAACTTAGCTCAAAGGATTACAATGGGCTATTAATAAACATTTCTTCACTAAAATTTAGCATTTAGCAAAGCGATTTCATATTTTAGCGGGGCAAAACACTATAAATTTTTCTTAGTCTGTATGTTGACATACCTACATAGGTTAAAATCTATTTTCCATTACTGGACTGCATTTAATTTGGTATGTTAACAGTGTATCAATATAAATAAATACCTAATCATATTTTTCTTAGTTTTTTAATCTTATATTCTTCAAGTCCGTGTTGGTTCTAATAAAACACCACATATTATGTGATGAACATCGTTTCGTGTTCAAGCAACGTCAGGTCAAAACCCAAGTTATTTAATACAACTGTGTATAGTGAAACTTTGAACGTGGTGATAAGCAGTAAGCGTCAACATTGTTTGAAAGTTAAACTGACACTCCGGCATATCGCAGTACTTACAACTAAAAACAGGAAACTATATAGTAAGTTCTGTTGTATCTCATCAACTTGCAACTATGCCAGAATATGTTAGATGTTTGACGGCTACTATAAATATAAATATATCGCATATTATGGCGTGCCGCATCGCAAAAATCCTCCTTTATAACTAGCATATCCATACTAATATTTTAAACGCGAAAGTAACTTTATCTGTTTGTCTGTCTGTTAAGTTTTGACGCCTAAACCGCTGAACCGATTTTGATGAAATTTGGTATAAAAATTTATTGGACCTCGGGGAACAACTTAAGCTATCTTATATCGCGAAAAAATGGCTTAGAAGGGTTGAAATAGAAAATGAAATTTTGTATAAAAATCGTCAATGTAAACAGAGATACAACCGACTTTCACACGGACGGAGCTGCGTACAACAGCTAGTTTTATATGAAGTATCGCACACTACCGGTGCGGCGCGGTATGAGAAGCTTTTGAGTGTTTCTTTAAAGTCTAATTAATAATTTAGTCTAATTTGTAATCTCATTAAGGTGATATATAATAACAATAATCTTTATTGTTCCAAAAGTTAATACAATTTAATACATAGGTAAGTGTCGCCACATACGGGCCACCGGCCACAAACACAAAACGCCTCCACTGGCATATTTTCATACATTTATGGACAGATGTGTGGCGGCCACCAGCGTCAACCGCCGTGTACAGCAATTCCATATTAAAATGTATGGAAACTACTGGAAATACACCAGTGACGGCGCTGTGTGGCTGTGGCCGGTGGCCCGCGTGCGGCGACCCTAAAGTTTCCACTCATTATCTGGTATTTTCTTAGTTGTCTTACAAAATTACGACACATACGTGTAAAGGTCGAGTGAGAGGTTTCATGTTATTCTAGATCCAATAACATACGGCTTCTCTAATAATTTGTAGCTACCGTTACTTTAGGACTTTCATTGCTTTTAATAGTCACCCCGGACAAATACCTATGTATTATCTACCAATTTATGTTAAATGTACGTTTAAAATATGTCTCACCATTCTGTACTTGTTTACCTAAAGTAGATGTGTTTTCAAAAAGAAAAAGAGTTTCTATATATCTTCCAAACAAACCTTTCGTTTCGGTTCTTCGACCCTTGTCTACGTACGCATTCTTTCCAGATTTTACTTCAAAAGGTTACTGTTTACCCGTCGTTGTATCACGTACGGCTTAAAAACTACCACGGTACTGCGGGACAGCCTGTTTAAAATTCCACAATTGCGCTACGTACAATAAATTCAACGCGAGACTCTCGGGCGTAGTAAATTTTGTGCTTATTTTCTACAAATTATTTCAGTTAAACGCTCACTCAGTTCGCTACACAATGAAGGCAAAACATAGTTTTCCAGTTGCATAGTTTCATAGTTTTACTACCTCAAAGTAAGTTATGATGCATCAGAGAATTTATCCGTATATTCGTATTAAGCGTTGTTTGATCAATATGTTATTAACAACTCTGCCGAATAATTCTTTTGGGAATGAGATGTTGTACTTCACTCTACACGCTAGCACGTAGTTAAATAGCTTGACTGAATTTCTAGTACATATAAAAGTCAGTTTACATGCACACAATATACAGAGTGTATACGACGGTATGATATTAAATGCAGTTACGTTTAATATGTGACATTTTAAAGCGAGACAAAAAAAAATATAGTTTAGACACAGGACTACTTTTTTAATTTCTTTAATTCTAAACACTCTGTAAGTATGTCAAACGGTCACTGACTTAAGTCATAATCCACGTCGAAGGATAAACGTTGCCGCTCATTACAGGTCAGTGAACTTGTCATAATAAATAGTGTATTACTTTGTTACTACTTTATTTAGTTAGAAAATTTAAAATTTTTGTTTTCTGTCAAATCATTTTTGTGATTAACTTGAAATTGTTATACGGACTAGTAACAGCTACCTTTTCATTTAATATCAAACCGTCGTATACACTCTTAATTAAACATGCGTCACAGTTTTACCTGTTCCACACGATAAGAAAACCTAAAGGTTTTGGTTGGGTTTTTTTATTGTTTCGAACAGTTTAAGTTGCGCATATATGACTTTGTATGTACTACAAATTCTGCCAAGATATTTAACTGCAAATCTTATTCTATCAATGATTAACATGCTAACATTCACATTAAAGTACAACATAACGACTAAACTTTAGGATGTAATCTTCAAAAATCACAATACTAAGAAGGTATATAAATTTTGGTTGAGTCCTTTAGAGACCCCTTCCTTTTTACTTGATTTTTGTTTTACTGTACGATTAATTAAAAATCTAACCGGTTATTGTGTTAGAACAATACATAAGCTATCCATTTTGCAAAAAAAAACATATCACTCTCGTTGAAAATTACAAACTTGAGAACATTTTAGTTAATATTTTATGGTGATATTTAGGATTTTTTATAGACTTACTAGGCTATTTAATATTCTGTTCGGATATTTTGTTTTTTTGTTTTTTTTCAATCAACATTATTTTTTGCGTATACGAATACTAAATAACTTCTTTACACTGGAAGCTCAAACATACATCTTCTTGTCAACTTTGTGAACACCCTACTCATACTTATGTATAACATAACCTCATCATAATCTCGTGGGCAGTATGAACTCACTTGAACTCGTCGAAGCCACTTTAGCCACTTATGACGGATAATTTGTCTTGGAAATGCTGTCAACATGATACTAGCTTAGAGGTAGAGTGCAGATTTTTTTTCATATAAATACACACTACAAAAACTATTGCATTGGTCTGGGTGTTTCTATGTATAATATGTATTTATTTACAAAAAAAAGCATATAAGTATGTTTATCCGTATTCTAGAACCCAGGTCACAAGCTATTAATATATGCTTACTTTGGGTCTAGATGGCGTTGTGTGGTTGTTGTGGTATTATTATTATTATTATTATCAAAATGGCAAAAAGAATTATGTTTGTTTTTACGCTTTCAAAGAAAATTTGAATAAGTGAAGCAAAAAGGTTTGTATGTGTGTAAGTGAGATTATTTTTATAAATAAAGAAAACAAAATTTTACTAAGATTTAGTATCATCATCAACCTGGTATCTTCGAAAACGAATTGGTTACTTCACAAAGCACTATCAATATGATTGAAAATTTGATTACTTTATAAGAAATAATAAAATGTATGAAAATTACTATGGTATACAATTTACGAAAACCAAAGCAAAGATAAAATTCTTTTCTTATAACAATTCTTCTAATATACTCGTAAATAATACATGCAGTATTATTTATATAAAAAATCCTGTTCAAGATTATAAATTCCCTATAATTTCACAGAAATGTAAAACACATAGCAATTCAAATGCACTTAGCTTATCAAATAAATAATAAAATAAATATTTGATTACATCGTTTCGACATGCAATGTTGAAATGTTTTTAAGAAATGTTGTGCCAATCTACACTTGTTTGTGTTTAGTTAAATATATTCACAATACTATTGCTGTAGAAGAGGAAATATTCAGTTCGTAATTTCATAATTATTTCATATTTTAAATGGCAAGAATGTCTGTTGTTTGTTTACACTGCTAAATTGCTGAACCTATTTTAATTAATTGGGCAGAAAAATTATTTGCATTACGCCACTTTTAATCATTTATAAAAAAAATATTCTTGAGGAATGTCCATGTCCAGCAATGGACATCTTTTGGCAGCAATTATGAGGTGAAACCAGTTTATAAACAATAGTTATATCATACTTCTACCGACTATTACTACTATACTATTCTATAGCATTTTACTTAAAAATTATGCATAATCTAATCGTAATCTCATAACGTTAGATTATCTGGAATATAACTTCAGTTTTATATTATTAACTGCTACTGTTAGATACAACTTCGCTAAAATTGCTGTATAATAAATGTACATACTGCCATTAGCCAAATATTATGAAATCGGTGTGTCTCGAAATATAAATATAATTATTAGTCACTAGTAAAATGACGCCTTTAATGCAGATGCATCAAATGAACCGCAGCACGATGATGTGCAACGAAAAGTAGCATTGGTTGAGTACGTATTTATTTATATCCCTTACGGGTTTTTTTTGCTATACTAATCAACAACGCAGCATGGGTAGGCCACTCACAAAAGACTTCACCTACACCGATTGTTAAAGAGGTTTAGAATCAGTTAAGGTGGAGGAGATACTTGATATAGTCTCAAGTTTAGTAGCGAATATATTTTGGCGCTCTTAACATGTTAGTAACAGCCGAGGCGCCTAGTGAAATTACCCACGGGTCACAGTCGTTGGGTTTGTCGACCAAAATTGATAATTTGCATAGACAATTAAATTATTATAATTATCTTTTATTGTTGTATATTAGTTCTTGTCATTGCTCTACATGGTACACTCAACAATATAATTGAAATGTGGCACTCTTTAAGCGTACCTAAAGCAATGCTATTGTATCCATTCATAGATAACTTTGTTACAGCATTGTCTTCATGAATGGTATGAAGCGAACTTGCACCGGCGCAATAATACATGATAATGTAGTTATTACTGCTGGACATTGCTTGTAAGTATTATTTCGTAAAGAAACTTTTTGTATACATACTCGTGAATCAAACAATTCTAGTAAAGAACTTGCAACCCAAAATATAACGTTTTCAAATCGTACCTTGGAAGCTCCACAAGATTTTGATTTATTCCAGTTTTACAAGCATTTATGCTTCCAGTACATTAATGCATTCTATCATACTAATATATTTTATTTTTTTTACTTAATATTTATTTATTTTACAGCATGCAGGCTCAAATTGGATCGCCACTTATGCCGCCAGAGCTCACGGCCTCCTTCGTTGTCATCGGCGATCAGAAGAAATTTGAATCTGGCTATGAACAGTATTTACCAATAGAACGAGTTGTAATGCATCCTAATATAAAAGAATTCGTATCAGATATAGCTCTCGTTCACACGTTTGCTAGCATGACTGCAGACAAAATTGGATCTATTATACCATTGGTTAACGAATTAACTACTCTACGGGATGATTGTAATATAACTATTTTTAGCTGGGGCCGTGTTGTGGAGGTAAGTATACATTATTTTCTTTTTTTAGAAAACGGATTGGTTGATAAGTTCTCAGCTTAGATGTTTTTAGATTTGATAGTAACACCAGATCAACAGTATGTATATGACGATTATTATGTGTATGGTAAGTTAAAATTATTAAAGTACTAAAAATGGTAACTAAACGACGAATAACCCTTTAGTAAATTAAACGAGTCGCAAAAGCTCATTACTTAAAACTCTTTAAGCTCCCTAAATCGCAACAAGTCTTCACAGTGGACAATACAGCCAAGAATGAAATCAATTTTGACATGAATTAATCCGTTAATCTTATGAGACTAACGGGTTAAATCAAGCTTCATAAAAGCAAGCTTGTAAGTTTCCTTTCAAAAGTTCAATTGAGATATGCTCCATGTAAACGAATGGTCAGAGGCCCTAGACAAGTGTCAAAGATTTCTATCCAATTCATAGAATAGATAAAAAAATGTATAAGATTGACATAAGCGTTGGCGTTAGCTTATGTCAATCCAATACATTTTTTAATCTATTCTATGTATAGAATAGAAATCTTTGTCACTTGTCTAGGGCCTCTGGTCTTTTTAATATATAGCCGTAAAATGAGAACTTATATACAAAATAGATGTATAAAACACGCATTATCATGTATATACTTTTATTTTCTTTGTAAGCAAGTCGTTCTATTGTCAAGCGGATGAAATGGGTTAGCTATCAGGAGGCTAAGCGGCCTGTCATGACCTGTTTTCTATTGTGATCTTAACGCCCTCTTGTTATGGCTTGAAGCGATACACACACTTCACAATATTATAGTGTTTGTAACGTTTTTGTAAGGTTTTATATTACACCGAGTCTGAGTCATGTATTAGCGTATCTCATATTAGAAGTAGGTTTATAGCTTCACGCTTTCATTCTCCAAAAAGGTAGGCGGAGATAGCCTATTGTTATTTACCGAGCACAAAATTACAAATTTCGTTTCTGAGTACCGACCGAAAAACCTAATACCACTTTTGAATCTTAGTGACCGAAGACCGAAGTAAAAGACAAATGTACAGCAGTGGATGTCTTTCGTCTGATAATGCTGATGATAATGATTAAAAATAAATTTGCCGATTGTTTTCAGTCGCAAGAAGAGGAACAGGAGATACTCGTACCTGGTAGAGAGGCTGAATGCGACAGTAATAAGAAAGGCGTGGTATAAATTTTATTCTTATTTTATTACTAGCTTTCCGCGACGCGGTTGTATTCACGTCTTTGCTTACTGCTCTGCTCCTGTCGCCAGTAGTGCGATGTTACATAGCCTATAACCTTCCTCAAGAACCAGGCTATAATACGCAAAAATAATTTTTCACATCCGACTGGTAGTTCTAGAGATTAGCGCGTTCAAACAAACAAACAAACTTTTGCGCTTTATATAATATAGTAGGTATGGTAATGTATAGAATTATAGATAATAATTATATTACTACCTATAAAACTTCACATTGTCTGGTGGTAAGCAGTCAGTGGAATATAAGAGTGATAGATCTTTTTAGATCTATCACTCTTATATTACACTAATTGTTAAGCAAATAGTATTTCTGTACATGTGCTTTCATAGTCCAAAGATATGGCAATCCGACAGAATCGAAAAACAAGACGAATTGGCTTTATGTACCTATATTCTGAGGAAGGAAAACACTACACAACTAACTTTCAGACTACAATATTTTATGATAGTAACACTGAATTATTGCTTTTTTGTCTCTAGAGGCTCGCAACTCGGCGCCTAAAACTCATCAATCTTGGTTTACGGTTACTGTAGTAACCAAGGTAGCTATATAAAGCACAAATAAGTCTAGCTTTAAAGTTATTAATTAATACTTCGTTTTTTCGGATACTCCTAATTATTTTCATAAATGAAGGTATGATAGCCGAAGATGATTGCAAAACGTACTCTCTATGACTTGTCTCTAAACATGGAAGAACCAAATATGTAATTGTAAATGACCATCGTTAACAAATTATTACTTTGACTTTGACTTTTCTTAAAAATTGGTTACATAAAGCCTCTAAATAATACTTAAGCAAAAGCCAAATTTTTATAAAAGAATAATTATTGTGATCAGCTTTTTTTTTTTTTTTTGAGCAATGCCAGAGACTCTGAGTCCTCCATAAGCGACCACTTACCATCAGGTGGGCTGTTTGATCGCCTGCCACTGTCAGAAATGTTTAACCGAATTGTATAATAATATAAAATTTGGATGACAGAGTCAACGATTAAGGCCAACACATTGCTTATCATTTACGCAGGCAGAGCGGCTTGATTAAGAATCCCAAGCTTTATACCAGCAATCATTAGCACAGTTAGCCACATTTGTCTTTCATCTTTTATGATCGATACATAGCTTATAAATATGCGTAGATATGGTATTAGTGATTCTATTTTCAGGCACGAGACTTGGAATGCCGATTAATAAAAGTATGTATATTATTATACTATGTATATATATGAAACTTCACACAAATAAGAACTGAAGTAAACCAACATATTACAAATTTCGATTAAAAATTGTTATTTATTATATTGCATATTGCTGTCCTTTTAAGTAAGTTATCGTAAACTATCACTAACTTTGGTAGGTATTACTTGCCTGTTGCCTTGCAAAAGAAAGCTGAGTTTTACTTCCTCAGTCTGCATAAGTTTGTAACTTCATACACTTTGTGTTGTAAATAACTTTAGGTGCATTTGGCTAGCTACCACTATCAGACAGGCGCATGAAATAACTGAATTTTTTTACAATATAAGGTAGGTATAATTACGATGATACTTAGTAATTATTATAAAAACAGAGCGCTAGTGTTTTTTCTACTCAAGTTAGTAAGCTCAAATAAAAAAAAACAGCTCTTACCAATCAAAACTAAACTTATATTTCAACAATTTATCAATTTTTAGGCTAGAAAAACGGACTCTAAACCAACTCCAATAAGACCAACGGATTTATACATGGGTTCACCATACGGAAGAATTCCACTAAACCCGGATACTACACGGCAAAACTTGCACGTCAAAAGAAAGCTGGCAGTTTTACCAACTACCAAAGTACTGAGCAGATACTTGTCACTAAGGGGACAAATGCAAAACATGGTAAGTTTCTAATAAAAACACTAACCTACAAAACAGGCCTCTTCTCGAGAAGACATGAGCATTGATCATCACGCTTGCTAAGAACGGATTTGAATTTTAAACTTTTTTAACATAGCTCACTACGCACAGATTTCTTGTGAATAAAAAAATGTTTGCTATCTGTAACGTCTTATGAAAACATTCATGAAAAATTGCATACTTTTATGAATTGAATTAAATTATTATCACTCAACTAACATTATTTAGTATAATACTAAGAAGAGTTTGCGTCACAAGCCGAACGCTTAGGGCGATCATGCCTCTCTATCGCTTGTTCCGCGCTCTCCTTTGCACGCGGAACGTGACATGTTTACGTGCGTGCAGCCATTGACATCGATTTATAAGACGTCATTACGTCAAAAAAACTGAGATGTAAATTCAGCGTTAAGTTAAATCTTGAAAACGTGCGTATACAATGTGTTACTTGCATGTGCAAGTCCAAGCTTGAGTTAAGATGTTGCAGTTTCCTTCTGGATCTAGATAGATTCCAATATTTTTACAAAATTAGATTATAGCTCTTTACTGTGTAATTGCACATTCATTGCTAGTTACTCGTAAGAAGTCGCGTGATTAGTTAAAACTGTAAGTAATAAGACAGCCTCTGTTTTTTTTTGGGATCTTAAGATTTTTTTAGATGCAATTATATTTCATATTACACTGCTTTAACAGAAATGTTAGACACACTGAGTCTTCATCGTAGCTGGCTCCTTTTGGTAATTTGAACCCTTTTTAATAGCACTGTACTAATAATAGACAGGATTTACATCAGATTTAACTTGGATTTGACAGGTTTTTAATTTTGATGTTTTAATCCAAAAAGTTAAAGCTGAAATTAAAGCAGTGAATGTATTTTAACCGTACTGAAGTCAACGTCAACTTAGCCAAAAGACGTTTATTTTTTACATATTCATGGTGGTTACATATTACTTTTCTTTTTAGAACAAAGATCAACCTGTGCAGCGGCATCGCTTTAAGAAAATGAATCGCAATGTTAGCATACTGCTTCAAATAAAACCAGATCCTATTAGTAGAACGGTACCGATAAATTAATATAACTAACTCCTGCCTATCACCTACTTTTCCGTAAATAAGAAATACATACTTATATTATTATAACCTTATCTTTCTCTTTCATTAATCTGTCCTTCTAAAATAATCTTTACTATTATTCTTATTTTCACTCGGAGCATGAAAAGGCATCTCAAAAATCCGCCAAATAACCACAGCTTTTAGGCCCCACTGAATTCTTATTATCATGTCGAATGTATTTATTTTAGTAGGTTATTAATATATAAAAATAATCTAGAAATAAGTTTGCACATTTTAATAGTTAAAATTAAACAAAAAAATTAGTGAACATCAAAAACTCTCTGAATAAAAATATTTCAATAACTTAACAATGGAATAAAAGTAAAAACAACACGACACTAATTGGGTTTGTTGATACTACAATTGATTGTGTATTTCATTGGTATATCAATTAGTTTTAATTGTATTTTACTGTAAGTGAAATATTACACTGCAATAACTATGTCTCAAGAATTTTCAATCAATTTTCGCTAACCTGGTTTTAAGAAATGGACACACGGTACGAGCAAGGCGTCAAAGCACCATACTGGCACTATACAAATAATGGTCTGCATTATTTCTAGTATTTTAATAGAAAATATATTAAAAAAGTATATAAAAAGAACTTTTTATTTTATTTTTAATATTATAAATACTAAAAAAATGTTTAGCGTTAAACTACCGACATAAGTGTGGAAATTGCAAACTCAAAGCTGAAAATGTACCTACCTACATCTACCATCCCAACTCACTATACTACTTAAACGTCAAATTATTCATTCGACCATTTCCATTATCTATTTGAATTTCCCATTATCTCAAATCATTAATAGCCTACATCGATTTGGTGCAACCTTGACCCTGGTGTCCCTCAAGGTATCCATTATCCAGCTATTGTCTTATTGTTCCATCAATCTCAAACTTATAAACTTGGACTATAATATTCATGACTTTAAATATAGCTGATTTTCGTGGCTTGTAAAGCCACGAAAATCAGCTATCAGGCACAAAATAGTAATTTAATTGACAATGATGTGAGTGTAGCTATATAGTACGTTCTGATATGTTTGGAAAAAGATGTTTTTAGGTACAACTGTTACATGTTTTCCCACCTAAAATGTTATTTATAAACATATTTCTTTAAATTAAATTTTATTTTTACCAATTTAAAGAGAATTACCCACCCATCTTTCAGAAAACGTATTTTATAAATATAATAATAATAATATATAAATAAAATCTTAAAGGATAAATTTAATAACTGATATACTGTTACTTATAACAGATACTATCAAACAACACAATAGCAGTTAGCCGTTCAATGCAATACGGGAATATCAAATATAAAAGAAAATCTCGTTTTCGCCATTGGAGAAGACAAATGGGAGTTAAGGTAATATTATTTGATATATTTTTAATAGAGACATAACCAGTGGCTTACTAAATTAAATTAAAATTTTCGGAATTATTTGCATAGTGTGTTAGTAACATTGATCTTACAGACTAATGTTAGTAAATATATAAATGACAATATTTTATTATTCTGTGTGGTTTTACATCCATATGCACACCATCAGTGTTTCCCACCGATCAGCAATACTTATCAACAGTAAGAATAATATATGAGCAAAGTCAAAGCTAGGGCATAGTCTCATCCACCATATTTTCAACTTAGCCTATTACTAATAAATATATTTAATGGCTCAAGAAAGACATATTAATAAGGCTGACAAACGGAGTGAGACTGCGGTGAAACGAGTTATTCCGGTCTGATCCCCCAGATCTGATCTCCAGGGGATAGGTTTATTTCAATTATATTTTCTATTCCGTTCTGATCCCCTGTACAAGGGATCAGAAACAAAAGAGAAATTTATATAAATATTTTATTCCGGTCTGATCCCCTAGATATCTTTGACAGATTTTTGAGACAGTTATCAACAAAATACATATCATAACTTCACGCCTGCCTTCCATTAATGGGGTAAGCAGAGACTATAGAATTTTGATTGTACAATTGTACAATTTTTGTGAAATATTTATTTTTACTGCGTTTACATACATAACTTCATACCTATCTCCCATTAATGGAGTAAGCAGAGATTGTACAACTGCGTTCTTTATTATTTTTTCAGGGGATCAGACCGGAATGACTAAACATGCAGGGGATCAGAACGGAATTAGAGAATAATAATAATCCCAGGGGATCGGATCTGGGGGATCAGACCGGAATAACTCGGTGAAAGGTGAAACGGTGAAATATAACCAATAGGATTGCTTAAAATCTCCGCACCGCTCCAGTGGACAGGCACTATTAGTTAATATTTCTCTGTTTGTCCGCTCCTCAGTCCTACTCCGGTTCTATGGACAAGCAGCCTTAGCTGGCAAGAAACACTCAAAGCCTTAAATGTAATATTTGAGGGAGTTTTGTCTGGAACAGTTAGTCTTTTGACTAAAAGGATATATTAAAATCATCTTTATCTGCATTTTCTAACCCATACATAATATCACGTCCTATGGGTAACACATGCTTACTTGGGTCTAGATAGTGCTGTGCAGTTATTGTTATTATTAAAAAAAGCAATTTCTATTATTTCAGGATGTTAACAAGCTCACTGTTGAAGTATTTAGGATTTTACCTTTGCACGTTTGTAAGCCGTTAATTAAAAAGCACTTGACAAGAGTAAAATTAGGCAAGTATTTCAAACTAGTGTTAATTTATTAAAACATTATTTTAGAGCTAGAGACTCTGGGTCGGCCATGAGCAGCAGTTACAACTTACCATAACGGGAGCTATTTGATCGTCTACCACTGACGGCAATAAAAAAAACATTTTAGTTCAAAAATAGATAAAATATTTTTATGCTGCTATTTATATTATTGATGAAATATCAATCATTTTTTATAGATTCTTGCGGGTTTTAGTATGAATAAAGTAAATCAGGAGTGTAAGCTCATATCACTGCATAACGATTCAGCTAGAAGTATCAATACTTTTCATTTAGTGAAACTTTAGCTACATCATCGAACTATAACTATCGATAAAGACTTATAATACAAACTAATCACATCCAGTATCGTTTGAATAGTTAGTAGTCTAAAAGCCGATTCCAATACAATTAGCCAAAGACGCGGTAGTTAAATATAAAATCGCCTAAAAGTTATACTCATATTCAAATTAACTTTCGCTAAGCAATGTTAAATTGTTTAATTTTTTTTACAGATACAAATGAAATAGTATGTTACTCCAGTGATCAGCACTACGTGACTGACGTAAGTCATTATTTTTATTATATCAAATTCAATTAAGAGTTTAAACGAAATTAAGGCCAAAGTCGTTTGCAGGAAGATTCGGGAGCTCCTGCCGTCTACCAAGGGCAGTTAATAGCAATAACAGTATACGATATTAAAGGGGACGATGATAATCATGTAGCTATTGGTATGAAGCTAAGTCATTTCTGTCCGTGGATTGCGGAAAACCTTCCGTGAGTAACAGTGTTACAAAAATATATGTATGATTAATCTTTTTAATTTTGACTGCCTCTGTGGTTTGGTGGTACTGTGTATGGACTACCACACAGAGGTCGTGGGTTCGATTCCCGCTCAGTGCAAATATTTGTGTGCATGAACATGTCTATTTGCATTGGTGGGTCTGGGTGTTTCTATGTATAATATGTATATATTTACAAAAAAAAAAGTATTCAAGTATGCATTCTAGAACTCATAACACAAGCTGTAATAATTAAGGGTCTAGGTAGCGTTGTGTGTAGTTGTTGAAATATTATTATTATTATATAATTAAATATTATAAATACAAAAGTTTGTGTATGTGTGTATGTATGTATGTGTGTAAATATATGTGTGTTTGTTTCCACTCGAACCGATTTTGATGAAAATTAGTATGAAAATAGATTCGGTGCCGGAGACGGACATAGGCCACTTTTTATCACGAAAATCGCTCTGGTTGCCGAGTTATACAAGCCGCAGGGAGCAGCTAGTAGTTTAAAATTATCTGAGTCTAATAACAACTAGGTACTGTTGAACTTGGTTCTTCACTTTATATTTTTCCATGTGTCCTCGAGCTGACTGAATTCAAAACCTATCTACAGCTGTGTTTAGGTTATATATGGACATGCAATACTACGTTGTTGTTGTTCATTGTCTTTAGCCGAAATGTGTCCGCTACTGAGGGCCTAGTGCGAGTTTATTTTACGTTAACGCGACCGACACGTTTATGACGTTCGATGCTCCGATTGGCCTGCTCCAAACTCTTAACCAATCAGAGAGCCAAACGCGGTAAACGTTTCGATCGCGTTAACGTAAAAACAACTCGCACTCGGCACCCTGAACCTCCTTCACCAGTTTTTAATAGAGCTGATTAAAGCAGTCTACGGCCAGTATGTTCCAGCAATATTTCTTTATAGCTTTTTGAACGAACAATCCTTGTGCTTTTCAGCTCGTGATCTCTATTCGATTTTTCTTAACCTATCAGCCATTATTCTGTATGTAGCTACCACTGGAGAATGTGTGTATTCATTGATTTCAATTCTTTTATTGGTAGTTAGTGTACGACTTGATTTCAAACAACCACATATATAGGAAAACAGAAACTTTTTGCCGGCTAAAATAAATCTTATTTATATTTGGTTGTTAATAAATATTGCCCAATAACAACCAATGTTATCTAGAACATGTTTCCGACGGGAAACGGAAGACAGAAAAGAAAAAATACCCGTGATATAGTTTACTGACTACAATAGGGCCGTCGGTTATCAGCCTGACGCCGTCAATTACAGCTTTTTGTTCAGCGTTCCATTTTTAAGCTATTATATTTCATAAAAGTTCCACTTATTTCGTTTACAGCTAGTATTTGGTTAACCGTGCAGCTAAATACTTATCTTTGCAAACAAAGTGGTATTTTAAATTAGAATTCTTAACTAAAAATAATATCAAATATTTTATTGAGGATTAAAGTAAACTTTCTTTTATTGTACGCTTGAGCTCTTACAGGGCTTATTAATTGAACACTAGAAGACCATAAAAATCTTTAGTTTTAATATAAAACTACTAACTCATTGTTGGATACTTGCACGAGATTAGTATCCTAATTAAAGTTTCAAATTTACCGAAGACGGTTAAGCTTGACTAATTTTTTTAAGAATACGTCATTACTGTATGCCATTTCAGGGTTGGTGAATACACTTTAAATTGTTGGGACTACGGAAAAGAAACATTATTACCAGTTAGAACAAATGCCAAATCACCAAAAGATGAGAAGGTAGGTGAGAAAACTGGTAAAGACAAAAGTATCCTTCGAATTGGTGAAAACGAGGACTTTGGCAATGACACTAGGCAATTAACGTCAGGTACAACAATTATTAAAAGAGATAAAGTGAAATATGAAAACCCGAAAGACTCAGTTTATTGGAACAGATACTTAGATACATAGCTCTTAATTCTAATTTATTTGTATTGAAATTACTCTCAAAATAGCTGTAAAAATTTCGAAGGATATTTAGAAAACGTATCTATGGTTATAAGCTGGCCACTTCGATCCTTACGAGTTGACGTTACGATTACTCATTAATGTGACTCTGTTTCGTGTTTTGCTTAGTATAAATTGACAAAGCGATTTTCTAATGAAATCAAGAATAACAACTTAGAATAGGTACTAAGATACTTTTTAAAATTTAACACGATTTCTTTTATATTTTTGTATATGACGTATTTTGGGAAATGGATTACATTTCCCAAAATACGTCATATACAAAAATATAAAAAACTTTTAACTTTAAGTAGCTAATTTGAGAGGTTTTCGAAGAAATATAATAAAAGCTTTTATTATTTGTAAACTGTTTTCATTACCAAATTTATTTATTATTTATCGGTAAGATATAATTATCTTTATACAATAAACAGCTGCGTTTGATCTCTTGTAAAGTTTTCTTTGACGTTTCCTTTTTTGGCTCATCTGCATTGACACCCTTTTCATTCATCTATCGTTTGAAGTCGCGCCACTAGACCTACTATTTGAGTTTTTGAATATGACTTAGAGCACCATTGACTTTTCATCATAGTAAATAGGTCACATAACTGAAAGAAAGAAACACATTTCTTGTGCACAAAATGTAACGGCGGCGTAGAGGTACAGAATATAAAAACTTAACATAAAAACTTAAAATATTAAACTACATTAGCAAATAATTCCCATTCCATCTGCGCCGAAATTATTAGTGGTAGGTATATCCTGAGTTAGAGCTACAATGTGCCCGTGGCATATAGCATATAAACGGATAATCCCTTATTCTAACGTTAAAGCATAATATTATTAGGTACGTCCAAACGATTCTAAGGACTGTATACGAAGACCATCTGTCATACGCATCTATCTACATCTAAATTCACAAAAGTATATGAAAACGATCAGTGCAGTTCCATTAATTTAATTTAAATTGAAAAAAACAAATGATACAGCTATACCTGCTTTGGTTAGAAAACGTGCCGCTTTTTTGCTCGACTTGGTGAGGCACTGCCGTGCCCCCAGATACTTTCTGCATACAACGGAATGGTGTCAAATATGTTATTTGATACCAAAGACGAAGCTTGGTTGAGCACAGTAAACACCCTTATTTATTATTTTATTATTTGTATTAAATATTATAGCAATTATAACAGTCGTCTGTATTAAACCTTACAAACCGACATATTAATTCTACACAAACGCTACAATAGCTGTATATTTTTTACTGGTAATTTTATGTAACAATAAAAATCAAAATAATATATTAAAATAGTATAATCCGAGCAAAGTTTGCATAGAACAAAGGTATTGTGTATTGTGTTGCGGTATTCTGTAACGCCCAGTAATAGCTACTGACCGTTACAGAACACCGCTTCTATAATCTCAACGGTTTCCAAGCAGATTAAAACTTAAGCGGTCGCCAACTGTGGTCTATGTGGTTGCTTCATCTGACAAAATCCTTTATTCTTTGCTCCATTAAAAGCGAAAAATTTATCATAATATTTCCCACGGAAAACTAAAATACAAAAGCGCAGTACCTACATTCCTAGCCGATTAATATGACAGCGATATATTTGTACAAGAAAGTTTACTTTACACAGTAAATACTAGAGGCGCTGTTCATTTCTCATACCAATGCAAGCTCTAGCCATTGAATGTCTTAAGGTTTTTTTTTAATATAATAGATTAGAAAAGTACCTGATGATACCAATATGTTGATGGATACTCTGTAAGCAGTCGGTGGGGTCTGGGAATGTTTGACACCATTCCAAAAGCTATCATCTCAAACTACCGGCATGGTGGCCTTCACTAAGGATTAGTAGTAGATGATATTGGCCAGCATTTTTAAACATATTATGCAATCATTCTAATATTTTGACAATAAAACACCCTTTTCCTCAAAGTATTGATACTCGTAGATGTCATGTCTGTAGTCGTCGAGGGAGCTATTCGAAACTTCATTTCCCGTCTAGACCAATACAAGTAAATGACAGATCAATACTAAGGCTATTTCTTCGTCTACGCCGCAATAATAATTGTTTTATTCTTTACAATATGTTCGTAAATGTTTTAAAACAATACATAATATATAGAAATCTTAGTAAATTTTAGATATTTTTAGTAGGTTGAGTAACTAAATATTTGAAAAGAAAAACTGAATTCAATTACCAAGACATCTTTCCTATTAAGGAAAACAGACTTTAAATAATACTAGGCGAAACTTTGGTAACAATATCACTGATGAACACTTTAAGCGAAACGAGAACATAATATATCTATCAGAAAACTTTACACGTTTGAAGAAATGAAAGTTAACCCGCAACATGATAATCGTAGTACTAACCAATGCAGCACTAAGGCTGTCTAACAAAAAACTACAACCTCATTTAGATATTTTCATAATTTTATTTAAGCATTTAAATTCAAATATAATTCAATATTACTACCTTACAGGACTAGAAATCTTTAGGATTATTACTATTCATAACTTATGTATTGAACAAAATAGTAAACAATCCTAACACCTGTTATACACTTTCATTACAAAATAAACCGCGGCTTAAAGGAACACAATAAATCGATAGTTTAGATCCAAAAGCGGCGGATAGCAGTATCGCTAATACCGTGGTATTGTGGCTGGATAATAATCGCTGTATTGTCGCCGAGTACGACTATGATCTCGGATTACCAGAGCAATTTCCCAGGTCTGAACCCAAGCTCATCTCTTGAGCTCCATACTGTGTAACCCATCTACGGATAGCTACGTAGATAGCTACGCCGTAGTATATGGATGCGTCCGCTAATCTGTTAAGCTGCGATCGTGAGAGATACACCTAATATAGAGTATTCACAGCATAATTAGTGGATTCGGCTCCGAGCTGATTAGGTGGAAATAGATTGATGTGGAGAATAAACTGATGCTACACAACGAAGGTATTATATACGAATGACGGCACCGACATGGGTTCGGCGTTCCGTTTTATTAATGTTCACGTATACTTATTATGTTTTCGTTTAGTTGCGTTAGAGAATTTATTTAGTATGAGAAATTATGTGAATTTTGTTTTTGTGAATTTCTTCAGATGCATTTATTTTTGATGTATGTATTTCTACCCTCATCTACCTGCCTTCGATCAATGGTATTTGGGGTAGTTGAAAAATGGTATTTGCTTCTATCAGCCGTCATCTGAATACACACTTTCTTTCCTTTCATGTCATCCTTCACGCAAGCCATCCGCCTCATTTTGTCTCTCTCTCTCTTTTTTCATCTCTCTACAATGAGGGTGTTTAGGAAAATGTACCAGTTAGCGCCACTTACTCTTTCATATTAGGCCAATGGGTTTAAATTTTTAAAAGCGCTTGTCAGCTAGACCTGACGCATCGGTGTTGCCACCTCGTGGGCGCCATTTTAGAAAACCCTCTCAGCAATTTACTTTTGTCATTAAGCACATGAATTATTCACTTTGTAAATTAAACATTAAAATTGCCGAAATGAACACTGAAAAATATTTGTTTTGATAGTGCTGTCAAAATGCAAGGCCTTTTACCAAAGTGGCGCAAACTGGTGGCGAAAATTTTCCTAAACACCCTCATTACAATCATGACCTCTCATCATTTCTCCGTCTCATGCCTTCTCATCACATTTCAGTTTAATGTCTATGCTTAGACATTAAAATGATATCAGAACACATAGCCATTAATTTTACTAAATACTTCCATCAAATACGAGAAAACCATAGCCAATCTTATAAACACTTCTCGAACAAAATGTAGCTTATATGAAAATACGGCGGATAACAGCAAATAACCTGTCCAGCCTAGAGCGATATCTACTTATGGCGTGTTCGGGGCAAAGCGGCCGCCAGGTACAGACGAACACAAAAATATTCACTAGACCATGTGTATGTAGTTTACTTTGAGCGGTAGCGTTAGAAAATTGTTGAATATTTCTGTTATGCAATGCACAAAGTAAAAGGGCAAATTTTCAAGGTATACTTTTGTATTTGATGTTACTTTAAAATGAATTTTCTATTAAAATTTGTTTACTAAAGCACAAATATATAACTCAGTATTGTTTTGAGCAGTTTTGAGTGTGACTCTGTTTTGTGAGTTGGCACTAATTAAATTGGGTTAAAATATATAATGATTTCTATGTTTTCACCCAATTTAATTATTACTTTAATATAACTTGCTTTAAAAAGGTTTCAGATAATGTCAAATACAAATTAGTTCAGTACATTTGTACTATTATAAGCGGCAGAGATTATTTGTTATTTTTTTTGTTTGAACGAGCTAATCTTTGAAAAAACCTATCAGATTTGATTAATTCTTTTTGCGTTTGATAGCTCAGTTCTTGAGAAAGGTTATGGGCTATTACCACGGTACGAGCCACGGAAGCAGAGCAGTAACCAAAGATGTAAATTAACGTGGGTAGAACCACGCTGTAAGAAATCAGTCTATATATTTATAAAGCAAATCACAAATGCGTCTTAAGATAAAGAACAAAAAACTTCAGTATTAATAAAGCCTTTTTTTTCCTACAGCATAAGGCTGTAGAGAAAAAAAAGGCTTTGAAATCCAATGAGACAAAATGATTTAAACAACTTAATATAAAAGGGAGTATGCAAGTTGCAGTATCAACTGTCCTGGCTTAATGCTCGGTTATAAACATTAAAGTGGGACTAGCCTCTCAGACAGCCAGATAGCCTACGGGCTATCTACTAGAAATATACTCGGAGCAAGTAAATGCACGCTTTATTTGTATTTACTGGTTGTACTAACTGGTTGGAGTTTGAATATTTTTGTAGTTTGTTGCATCACGTTGTTCTCAAGGGACAGACAAAGTTTGTCTGCTAAATTAGATTAGCACAATGTAATACCTCAAATAAATTGAAAATTTCGCTTATTAACACTTGCCGAGACAGTCTGATATGACCGTGATGACAATAAAACATCTATTGTGTCTACAGTAGTATTCATGAAACCATTAATATGAACTTGCGGACAACATACACACACTCACACATACAATCCGAATTAGAGCAAAAGATAGTTCTTACAACATTAAAAGTAATAAAATCCATGTGCAAGATACGTACAGTTAACTACTTACCGTAATATACATACATTAATAATTCACAATTCATCTATGTTGCATTTAATCATTACTCCGGTGGTCTTCCAATCTCGAGATCACTTTAGAAACTAAACTATTACAAGTTAGAATGAACTGTCAAAGTTGCAATTGTGAACATATTTCCCGAGAATATTATGCTTCAGAATGATACATAAGACTACTGAATACTAAGAATACAATACTCTTCGTAAAGTTCAAAGGATTACTAAACCGCCGTTAAAATAATGATGCTGCTAAAATAATACACCATACATTTATTTGTCATAATCGCTGCTATGGGCTAGCGAATAGGCGATCGCAGTAGGCGCCGGTTAACCTTATACTAGGATGATAATGCCTGGTCTGTCTAATGGTTTTCCTACCTGTCTTCATATATGATAGTCCGGTCATCATTCGGTTCACTAATTGCGCTAGTAAAGTATATACGACCGCTGAATGTAAAAGTCGAACATTTTCGACGCTAACATTTCTCAATTAGGAACCCTGAAATTCGTTCTGCATTAAGGCCTTAAAGTAATTTTCTTCAAAGAGTTCATCATGTTGTCTCAGTTTATTTTCCAAGTAGCGAAACTAGATACTAAAAATTTATTGAAGTAATAAAACTTTTGGGGCTACGTACTTGATTGCCTAGCTTCTTGAAATTCGAACATTGTTTATTTGAAATAATAACGATGATGATCGTTTCTAGTTAATAAAAAAGCTAAAATAATTAAACATAGAATTAAAATTTTGGTAATATAAGTTCGTGCTGTAAGTAGAAGACACATTTCGGGCAAATTTCTCTTACCCTAGTTGCCAGATTTTCCAGTTTGTTTCAAGATCCAATAAATCCAGATATTATGTTAACAAATAATAAATTTAATGGTTTATAATTTTTAATTATATTATAATAAATTAAATTCCCCGCGTGGTGGCCGGGGAAGAATGGTCCCAACCCTCTCTGTCCGTGGGTGTCGTACAAGGCGACTAAGGACAAAAATTATGACAGTACAACAGTCTACCGAATAAGGGCGGTTAAACCGTTACGAAAACGGGTGGTAGAAAATAAGCATAACACAGGACGGGCAGCAGCGTCCTGTGATAAAGCTACCACCACTGCGATCGCCAACCCGCCTGCCAAGCGTGGCGATTATGGCAATATCCCCCCATTGGAGCAACAAAAAAAGAAATGGCCCCTAGTCCCCGGTCATCCCGCTATTCCTGGCTACGGTAGCGGCCATGGTAACGGCGGGGTAAGGGGTGCGAAGAATCCCCGGGTGCGGCCAGGCTACCCAAACCGACGACCTTTGGCCCTGGCAACATACAACGTGCGCACACTGCGGAATGACGAGAAGATAGTTGAACTGGAGGAAGAATTGAGCAGGCTACGATGGGACATAGTGGGATTGTCAGAAGTCCGAAGACAGGGGGAGGACACGACAACCCTTAAGTCCGGTAACCTGCTCTATTTCCGGGAGGGCGACCAACTGTCCCAAGGTGGAGTCGGGTTTATCGTCCACAAGTCCCTTGTGAACAACGTGGTGAAAATCGAGAGTGTGTCGACGAGGGTAGCATACCTTATACTCAGAATCACCGAACGGTATTCGCTGAAGGTCATACAGGTTTATGCTCCCACTTCGACATACCCCGACGATGAGGTCGAGGCTATGTATGAGGACATTTCCAGAGTTATACATGCCTTTAGGACCCAATACACTGTTGTCATGGGGGACTTCAATGCGAAGCTGGGTAGACGAGGCGGTAACGAGTTGAGAGTGGGGCAGTTTGGATTTGGATCCAGGAATCCCCGGGGCCAAATGCTGGCTGAGTTCATGGAGAGGGAGGGCCTCTTTATGATGAACTCCTTCTTCAAGAAGCGCGATAGCCGCAAATGGACCTGGATTAGTCCTGATGGTGTCACAAAAAATGAGATTGACTTCATCATGTCGACTAGGCGGCAAATATTTAATGTCTCAGTGATCAATGCGGTGAAAACCGGAAGCGATCACCGGATGGTACGAGGCACATTAAATATCAACCCTAAGCTGGACCGGTCTCGACTGATGAAATCTGCGCTCCGACCTGCACCGATTCAAATTCAAAGCTCCGAGAGCTTCCAACTCGAACTTCTTAACCGCTTCGAAAGCCTCGGCGATTGCGTAGACGTGGACGAATACAGCAACAGGTTCGTGGAAACTGTCCGTTCGGTAGGGTCTAACATCTTTAAAGCCCACCGCAGTAAAGGACCGAGAAAGATCACCGACCAGACCCTCGAACTTATGGACGAAAGGCGCAGGATGGTACTGCGGTCCCCAGAGGAAGCGAGTGACTATCGGCAGCTCAACAGACGGATCTCCAAGTCTTTGACTCGCGACCTTCGCCAATTTAACACACAACGTGTTAAAGAGGCTATAGAGCGCAACAAAGGCTTGAAAGTGTTCGCACGAGATCGGTCTGTTGGGCAGAGCCGACTTGTCAAGCTGAAGACTGGGGACGGCAGGCTCATCTCGTCTAAGCCAGAGGTTTTAGAGGAGGTCGAGAGGTTCTACGGACAGTTATACACGACACAACATGCACCTGTTAGCTCCCTAGCATCAGATCCTAGAGCTAGGTTAACTCGACATTACACCGAAGATATCCCGGACGTCAGCCTGTGCGAGATTAATATGGCCCTCAGACAGCTCAAGAACAACATGGCGCCGGGTGAGGATGGAATCACAGCCGAGCTACTGAAGGCAGGCGGAAATCCTGTCCTGAAGGCCCTTCAGAGGCTCTTTAGTGCCATCCTCCTCGAGGGCAAAACGCCGCAGGCATGGCACAGGGGTGTGGTTGAGCTGTTCTTCAAGAAGGGCGATAAAACCCTTCTGAAGAATTAAAGACCTATCACACTCCTAAGTCACGTCTATAAGCTGTTCTCGAGAGTCATCACTAATCGTCTCGCAAACAGGTTCGACGACTTCCAGCCTCCCGAACAAGCCGGTTTCCGAAAAGGTTTTAGTACCATAGACCACATACACACGCTGCGGCAGGTTATACATAAGTCCACAGAGTATAACCGACCCCTATGCTTAGCGTTTGTGGACTATGAGAAAGCCTTTGATTCGATCGAGACCTGGGCTGTGCTGCAGTCCCTCCAACAGTGCCATATTGACTATCGATATATCGAAGTGCTGAAGTGTTTGTATGAAAACGCCACCATGTCAATACGAATTAATGGTCAGATCTCAAGACCTATCCAGTTGCAGCGAGGAGTACGACAGGGAGATGTTATATCTCCGAAACTGTTCACCGCTGCACTGGAGGATATGTTTAAGCTTCTGACCTGGAATGGACTTGGCATCAACACAAACGGCGAGTACATCACTCACCTTCGATTTGCGGACGATATCGTGGTCATGGCTGAGACCGTGGAGGACCTCAGTGCAATGCTCGATGACCTCAGTAGAGTCTCTCGACAAGTGGGCCTAAAAATGAACATGGACAAGACTAAAGTCATGACCAATGTCCATGTTACACCCACTCCTATCACGGTTGGAGGCTCGATGCTCGAATTCGTTGACGAGTACATATACCTGGGACAAACAGTCCGATTAGGTAAGTCCGATTTCGAGAAAGAGGTCACTCGTCGAATCCAACTCGGCTGGGCAGCGTTCGGGAAGCTACAACATATCTTCACGTCCGCACTACCGCAATGTCTCAAGACTAAGGTCTTTGACCAGTGTGTTGCCAGTGATGACATACGGAGCAGAGACGTGGTCGCTGACTATGGGTCTTATCCGAAGGCTCAAAGTCGCTCAGAGGTCGATGGAGCGGGCTATGTTAGGCGTCTCCCTGCGCGATCGTTTGAGAAACGAAGAAATCCGCAGGCGAACCAAAGTAGCCGACGTAGCTCGCAGAATTGCTTCTCTGAAGTGGCAATGGGCAGGACACATAGCTCGCAGAACTGACGGCCGCTGGGGCAGAAAGGTTCTAGAGTGGCGACCACGAACCGAAAGACGCAGCGTGGGCAGACCCCTCACAAGGTGGACCGACGACCTTATAAGGGTGGCGGGCAACCGATGGATGAGGGCGGCGAACGACCGACAACGGTGGCGAAAATTGGGGGAGGCCTATGTCCAGCAGTGGACGTCTTGTGGCTGATATGATGATATGATGAATTTTTATTAATATGCCTACTACTCATCTGTATCGACTACAAAAATATTAAGAGGTTAATAAATGTCGGTTTAGAGCATTTCGAAACAAACCACCGGGTTTCGTTCATATAGGTCATAACGTGTTGCCATTCAGGTCAAGGAAAAATGCTTAATGAGATATCCGCTAATTTGCTTACCGCCAAAGTTGCTGACTGAACACCATTAAAACCTTGAAGAAACAACTGGTAAAAAACCTAGGCCACTTTTTAAATGTCAGATCAGATAGTTATAGTTTAAACTATGTTACGATGTGTTTCAATAAATGAGAGACAGATATAAAAAATATAGAACTGAGGTACCTAATAGAAAAGCAACATAAGTTCTTTAGGCGCCATATCTTTCTTAGAATACTTAATGCTTCTATTATTAGTTGTTTAATTAAAAAAAAAAGATTCAGTACCTTTAAAAAAATATTTATGTTTAAGTTAGAAAGATAACTAAAATTTAAGTTAGAGGATTCTAAAATTCTATTGGTAAAGAAAAATCAGCCTAAATTTATCTTACATGAATTTTGCACGGATAGTGTATCCGTGCGAACTCGATGTACATTCGAGTACATTAACTGTTCAGGCTACTGCGTAACGCGATTTGCTGGTAAGATATATTGCATTAAACTGTTTACGCACAATATCGTACGATTAAACTCGATAGTTCAGTGGTACTGTCTATGGACTGCAGAGTTCCTGGGTTCGCTTTTGTTTCTTACATAGGACACAGCTGGCAAAACATGGGTATTATACACCTGTGCCTACACCTCTTTGAGGCATAATGACATGTTATGTGACAGATTTTTGACTGGCCTGTTGGCCTAGTGGTTAGTGACCCTGACTGCTAAGCCGAAGGTCGTGGGTTCGATTCCCACCCAGAACAAATCTTTGTGTGATGAGCATGATTGTTTGTTCTGTGTCTGGGTGTAATTTATCTATAATATGTATGTATTTACAAAAAAATATCTATCTAAGTAATATATCAGTTGTTTAGTACCCATAGCACAAGCAAATATAATTGCTTAATTTGGGACTAGATGGCGCTGTGTGAATGTAGTAGAATATTATTATATTATAAGCCTAAACTTAATTATTTGCGCAAAGATAAATACATTTTACAAACATTTATTATTGTGACCAAAGGCGAGCATATACTCGCCATACAATGTTCTATCTAATTTTATTTATTTAAACGAATCACTTAACATGCATTTCAATATCGGTTAAAATTCCGCTCAAAAGCTTCTTTAGTTTCACAGTTTACATAGTAGGGTTGAAACTAAAAGTCATTAGACATCACAACATAGACCGAACCAAATAAGTTTGATAATTAAAATGGTAATTATTTTGTTTAGAATACATTAAAACTACACACGAATGAAATCAGTTTTAGACTCGAGGGATCAAACGTAGACTCTAAAGTAATTTAATTTCGACCAACACAAGTTCGTCTAAAAACTAGGACTTGTTTACTGAACTCGTTCTAATCGGCCTTCGGTGATCGAGTGCAATACTCTATTTGATTACACAGTTTATATAACTATAGCTGGGTTTGATTGTTTATATTGTAAAGATATGGTAATGTAAGAATGGTAATGTACCTATATACTTTTTCTCATAGTCCAAATAAGCATTATGAAAATAAATAAACAAGGCGAAGATTTAAGTTGTTGTTTTTGGAGTCGGTCGTCTCAGCCATGCCGCACCTTAGACTTTTTGAGTCCTAGTCTATTATATTGCCACTGTAGGGTGAAGATATCTTCTCGTAAGAGAAGGCGTTTCACACACAGTTCAGGTATTTTCACTACGTTTCAATTTCAAACAAAGTAAATTTAAAAAAAGGTTAATTATTACTGCTTAAAACCATGACTTTATTGATATTTGGTACTTGTCCTCTTTACTAGGTCTAGATCATCACGACTAAAACATATAAAGCGTCAAATAAAAAAAACGAATAATGTTGTATTCGGCTCTGTATATATTTACACTTACTAAAACATATTTATCATTATTTAGTACTAGCACCACAATTTGAACCGACCTTTCTGTATTTTTCTAAGCTGTGTCAAAGCTTAAACATGTTCAGCGGCTATTGGGTGAACACTGAAAAATTGTGTACTACCCCTAAAGCATCACGGGTAAGAGATACTGTGAAAATTATTTCCTTCTAAGAAATCTTCTTACTGTTCACGAACTGGCAACGTTCCAGGATTATACGCTTCCAACTCGACTTTAAATTTAATAATAACAATTATATACCGAGAGGAGAGCAAAGAAAACTTGGATACACTTTTGAAGTATTTTTGTAATAATAGTTTTATTTGTAACTAGCTGACACGCCGAACTTCGTTCCGCCTAACAGTCGATCAACATTACTTTATTTTTCTAAAATAAAAGAATTTTTCTAAGTTACTCCTTATTACATCGGCTACCTGCCAATAAAAATCCTGTCAAAACCGGTCCAGCCATTTCAGAGATTGGCCGGAACAAACAGACAGACAGCAAGACAAAAATTGTAAAATATGTTATTTTGGTGTACCTATGTACCGTATATATATTCATAGACATGTAGTAAAAAACGGTTATTTAAATATTACAAACAGACACTCCAATTTTAATATATGTATAGATGTAAAATAGCCTGGGGGCTTACTCCGAAAATCGAACGTCGAACTTTCGACTGACGGATCGTACACCTACCTACCACGAAATGTTTCGAATCCGAAGATCGAATCGAAGATCGCGAATTGACGTTTTGGCTTTCGTTGACGCTACTCCGAAATGATTTTTGACGTGTACCTATCGTTGTTTGACAATACTTTGATCGTGAATTTAACCTCTAATTTTACGATAACAACTTAGCTTTCGTTTCACTATCGTAAAAGATTTTGCGTTTAATTTTATGAACGAAAATGGCACGTTTTGGCTCTATGAGGAAGGTTTTAGTCGAAGAAAGACAAGAGCGCTGTCGGAGGCGTGTATTTAATTACCTACATATATGTGTTTGTTTCAGATAACTTGTGTTGGGATTTTTTTTTATTTTTTTAATAATAAACACTTTTTTACAATTTATAAATAAGTTTATTTAAGGTTAATTTATGAAGCTGGCCGAAGATGACTACCAGCACTTCTTTCTTCTCCTCCTCGAGGCGAATCACTCAATTACGGATTCGCCTCAAGGCTGTTAAATTAAAATAGAAAATTAGAGACACAAATTAGAAACACAATTAGGGACAGCACTTAATTATTATACTATGACTACTACATCCTATATATAATTATATGTTAATATATAAGCCTATGATGGTTGAGAGCCTTCTGCTCACCGACAGTCCGCGTGAGGTTGTGAAAGCCATCAGAGGCTAACAACCCACACCACACCAACAAAAATATAAGCCTAGAACCACTGCTGTACAAAAGCCTGTTACAAATTAGGGTAAGACAGTGATTGGGATTAGATCAATACATTTTTGTAAATCCGCACTATATTTTTCAACAGAGATCTCTAAACTTTCTTTATGTAGTTGGAATAATATAAGTACTTACTTGCTATACTATCTTGAAGTAAAAGGTGAACATTAGTTAAGGAATATTATGAAAAATCATTAGTATAATAATACATACCTTATTCGACTGTTGCACCGTTTTAACAGCACCCCCAATGCTGTTTAACTGCGCAGTCAGGGATTCCAACAGTCTTTTTGCTGTTGCCTGCCCCTCTATGCTGTGTATGAGGCCACGGGCTAGGTCTGGATGCTCAGACATAAATTGTAATACAGCCTTCACTTATGTACCTGTGGCCGTCATTTTACTGTGAGAAAACGAAATTGCATTATTCAGAAAGTCGTAAAATTACAGATTGTTCATATCAAGAATACGAAACAAACTACAGAACAAATACATGACGAATATACTATACAAAAGATACAAGGGCTAATACAATAAAGATCTTTATACTTACGAAATGAAATTATATTCTTTTTTGAAATTTCTAAGACTTTAAACTTGTCCGCGAGCCGCGAATCCACGATTTTGAAATACTGCCACAGAATAATAAGAAAGCAACGATATAAGGTTTTTTTAATGTCATCACTTTAAAATAAGTCTCATTTTCAAGCAGATTAATTAGTTTTACGTATAAACTATTAGAATAATAACAAAACATTTAATTTAAGATACACCAATAGCTTTCTTATTAAAAAACATAATATTATTGATTTGTCGGCTTTTTACCGGTTTTATATTTGCCTTTAATAAAAGACCCAATTTGACATTTAATAGTGTTTCAAACTATGTTCATTCAATTGGTTGTCTATAGATTCAAAACGACGGCCGAACGCAATAGTCGTATCCGAAGTAACTTGGTAGTAGAGTAATCGTTCGACGTTCGGCTTTACTACGTTTCGATTCGAAACTTCGACGTTCGATTTTCGGAGTAGGCCTCCTGTTGTCAGACTACAGGTTAGCAATCAAGCTCATTTTTTGCAAAGCCTACTAATATAACTTCACTCTGTTTGATGCTAAGTCAGTGGAGTCTATAAGTGGTGGACACCATGTCAAAAGCTATCGTATCGATCTGCTGGTGCATTCTGCTTAATGGCCTCCACTAGAAAAAAAAAATAAACTACTGTTATTTTATATACACCTACTTACTTTTCCCTTAATCTTGTCGCAGTAATTAGACGATATTTTGAAGAATAAAAAAAGTATAAAACAAATTATGGGAAGCGAAACAGTATTGCGTACTATAACCCTAGTGATTTCTCTAAACGTCTTGAGTTTACCCATGGCCGGGCCATTAGTCTGCGCGGATGTTTGCACTCGTTCCCAGCAATCGTTTGGTGTACTTGCAATATATTGCGGTCAGCTTTTATTGCACGCCGAGATTATTTAAACGGCCGGAGGGAAGCCTCATAATTTGAACTCTCCTCCTTAGAGCACATTCAGTCGAATGAAACGAAAGGTTGAGTCGTAATTTTAAGGCGTGATTTAAATTGTCTGTTTTTTATCTCGTTAATGTTTTTTGGAGATTTTCGTAATTGTATTGCTGCCTTGCGTTATTTAAAAAAATAAATATTACTGAAAATGAAATGCAAAATTTAACTTTGAGATGGGATTAATGAGGAAATATAAAAGGCTGTGCTTGTAACTTAATATAAAAACTATTAAATAACTTGCCAAACCATATTTAAATGTTAAAACGACATCACAGTATAAAAATATATCATATTAACACAAACTTTTCCTATTTAATACAGCCTCGAGGCAAGTTGCAAACTCCCTCCATTTACTCGCTCTTGAATTACCATTTGTGAGACTGTACTTCAAAATATGGTGGAACTTTTATTTAAACGTCATAGCCAAGTCTCGCGTTGTCGACCTTTATAAATATTACCAAGACAACTTCTTGTGAAGACTTTAATTGGAACAATTGCTTTTTTAAAAATACTTTAAATAAATTAGATGGATTTGTGATTGAATTCGTTACAACTTCTGCTTCTTCTGGTGCATCTTAATTACTAGAGGTTGACCGTCAGCTCAGCGGACTTATGTTTATCTTGTGCCAAGCGAAATAGTTCTTCTACGCTGGCATTACTGGTCCATTTTGGGATGTTTCGCAACCACGATATGTTTCTGCGTCCAGCAAACGCCTTCCTTCAATTTCGCCCATCATTACTAGTTGGAAAAGCTCGTACTTGCTGTGTCGCAAGACATGACTTTTGTTACAACAGTGAGAGACTATACTGCGGTTCTAGAATCAGTCAGGTAACTAAGTTTAGCTGTCTTGAATTTTAGTCTCATTTCATTAGTTTAGTACCACTAAGAAAAAATAAACAAAACTATATTTTACTTACTTTTTGGCTCTTGCCAGTTCTTCACATGAGTCTCATTTTAGACAGCATTTCAATACTTCTGTAAATTTACTTACACCAGAAAGTCTCTTTGAATAGCTCTTCATTCAATCTAACTAAACCACTTAGTTTCATCTAACGTTACAAAGTTAAAGTCAAAGATGATGTTCGTAAAAATAAATATGGATGTATTTCATGATACGGACTGTTCATTATACATTGACTGGTCAGAGTACATTGACTTTTGGCATACATGATGTTATACTTTGGTTGCAGTTCTTCAAGGATCTTCAAGCTTTTTTTCACATAGTCTAAGTCATAATAAAGTTGAAAGTCACAGAGGTGGTATCTTAAGTTCTCACGATTTTTTTTGACTATAGAATTCACTTAATATTGATCTCTTTTACGTATCTTTTTGAAAGCACAAAAGTATATTAATATAGTCAAAGATACTATCCGTCTAATATAGTGGGCTATTATTTACACGGTGTTAATCACATCCAATGGACTTCACCTTATGCTAATAAGACACATGTTAAACGCATCTACAATGAGCCAATGAATTGCGATCCTGGAACTTGGAAAGATAATTGAGTTTATTGATGTGAGAATTTAAAATATGTGTTTATCTATATTACTCATAATAATAATATTTCGTCATCATTATAACAGCAGTAAGACGTCCAAAGCTAGACCTCTGGCCTCACCCAATTTTCGTGGTGTGTGCTAAATATCTTACTAAAACATTACTTGAATGAAGTAGTTTCTAAGCTTAGCAAATACTTCACCACATCTTTTCTCGAAGAGCTGTCTTAGATTTTACTAGACTTTCAACGCTCCAGCGTCTTGAGTGTTTGAATAACTTTTTACAGAATACATGGAAAGTCAATTATGGAAAGACGGAGTATACTTCACAAACAAGTCACTTGCATTCCAAATATATTTCATATGGAAATTCTAGAAACCTATATTTCATGTTTAAAAAAAAACACTACAGCCTGTGATTCAGTGGTACTGTGACGGACTACCATGCAGAAGTCTTGGGCTTGTTCCCCGTGTTGGATAAAGTAATATTGGAGGTTTATTGAAACATTCTCAGTATTAGCTCGGAGTCTAGAATTGTATAGGTACAATTCTAGACTGTAGCAGGGGGTGAGTTCGTTCACCCTATAAGGAACAAGCTCATCCCCTGCTACAGGAGGCCTAACATATCTAGCACACACCTCTGCCTATCTTTTTAGACAAAATAGCGTAAAGCTACTTTTTAAAACAAAACATGTCATAAAAATATTCACTAAGCTCTTTATTATAAAACTTGTAATATTGCCCGCCTAAGTTAAATCGAAAAATATTTGTACATAGAAAGTTTATACAAACACTGAGTTTGTGTTTCAATATGACGAAGCAAAGAGCTTTTCTAAATTAACATAATTTACCATATTACTTGAATCCTATACACTCTAAAATATCCTTAAAATTTTCTTTTAATATATACGTGATTGTCATTAGGGAATAAAAGTCATAGTTTTGCTCTTATATTGAAATGGTTTATATTCTACTAGCATTCCGCGGCGCGTTTCACCTGCTTCTCTGCTTACTGCTCTGCTCCCGTCCTCAGTAGCGTAATGTCATGTAATATTCCAGAGATTATTGCGTTCAAACAAACAAACAACAAACTCTTCCGCTTTATATAATAGTATAGATGTTGGTAATTCATTAGTGTGTTACTTGTAAACTTTGCCTGCTATTACTCTTCTGAAAAGTAAGCATTGCTACTTAACGCTGTGGTATTAAATGCCCTCATTTTTTAGAACAATAAATTGAAAGTCTACCGTATCGTACTGAGTATTGGTTCTAAGTAATCAACACCACCGCACTGCAGATTCAATTACGATTAAACGCAAGCCGTATGAGACGTCGAGCTAATCTCTCTCAGTCAGTGAAAAGTAACGCTAGTACCAGATAGTTAATACTACTATTCTCGGTAAGAACACGTTCGTTCTTCTACCGACTGCTGATAAAATAAATTGACCGCTACTTCAAAGTCTCTCTTAATTACTTTTATGTACACACAGTCAATTGAAATGACAATTCGGTCTCTATTATTTTTTTGAACACAATATTTAATAAAAAAAAGATTACCTATTGTTACATGAGAATATTAATATTATATGCTTCTTTTGCTACCTATATAATAAATCATATTCATCTTAGTCTAAAGACTTGCACTAATAGATCTAGACTTCCTCCAGGCATCGCCACTTTGACTGTTCATAAACCGCCTTCATCGGTTGCTCGCCACCCTTATCAGGTCGTCAGTCAATCATGTTAGAAGTTTTCTTCTACCAGAACTCTTCTGCCAAGTTTTATAAAACACTAGCTGCACCCCACTTCTTAGCCCACTCGTATGCTTTGTTGCATTCCTCGGGAACCACGGATTTTCACGGATAAAAAGTAGCTTATATCCTTCTCCGACACCGAATCTATCTACATACCAATTTTTATTGAAATTGGTTCAACCGTTTAGGCGCTGAGTGGTAACAAACACACACACACATATAAGCTTTCGCATTTATAATATTGATAGGATACAAGTAATATGTAGATGTAACAAAATCAATTTCTTTGAGAATTATGAGTTACGACACGCAACATGCGTGTCGTAACTCATAATCTTTCTCAACATCATGTTATACTGGCCAGTATTCCATTCTGGTTCGTTGAAGCTTGTCATTAATAAATGGTAAACTGTGTTCGGTACAATTTTATGCTCCGATACCTCTTTGTGGTTTGCGTGTAGGAAAATATCGTGTTAATTTAATGAAGGCATAATTATGCGGTCCAACTTTTGCAGATAGGCTTTTTCGACGCAATAGGGATAATGTATAAAAATAAAATTATGAAATGAATAAATGTTCAAAACAACATGCCTCCATAGAAGTTACTATTATTATACAGAATTACTAAATTATTTAATTGTAAAACTGTACAAAAACGTCTTTTTTTAAGAACTATTACCTAATAGATTTAAAGAATTAATAAAAAAAGAACTATTACGTCAAAGATATAATGTACAAAACATAAACAAAAACCTACAGATAGCGGAATGTTACTTAGATAGATAGGTAGCGTTGTTTTCTATCATATCATACAAGTCACCAACAAAAAGAGAGTTTTGACAGTTCAAAAAAGTAATTGAAGGTCTAGACAAAGGGCATAAATGCTAATAGAATAGAACAAATAAAACAATTTATGGGATTGACATAAGATAACGACAATCTTGGCGTTAACTTATGACAATCCCATACATTTTTAATCTATTCTATTCTATTATCATTTATGCCATTTGTCTAGGCCCTCTGTATCTGTATTGATACAGTTGTCATCATCTATACCGTACGGTAAGGTAGGTAGAAAGATAGATATTTTGGCTGGAGTTACTATGCGGGCATCAGGGTGTCAATGCACACATCAAGGCACACGTTTAGTGACATGCGGCTTTACGCGTTGAGCTTGCCAGCGAAGTGATCTACTGTTTGCGCTAGAACGGAAAATTGAATAATACTTTTTAACTACAATTATGAAGTGTGCAAAAGCATTTTAATTGTTGAAAACATAAAATATTTTACAAAAATTACAGTCTGGTTATTTTAAGAAAATTAAAATCCTAATCCTTTTAGTATGTGGGTATCGTACAAGGCAACAAAAGATAATTATTGGTAAGCATCAGTCCTTTGGAATTGTGTTTGAAATACGGCAATAGGCTAGACTCGATCAGATTCTAACAAAACAAAAATTAACACACCTCTGTTTAGCCCTACGCATCCGCGACATATCTTTTTTTAACTAAATTTAATGTTTCTACTTTCGGGATCAAGCTTAATACACTCGGCGTAATGGGAAGGGGGCTTAACTTAACTTAATCTTAACCGCTTAATTGTAGAGAAACGTAGTGATTTTTTTTCTTTTTTCTGGTTATAGGTAACACTCATTTTCGTTTGTCACTAATTTGTCACACTGACAAATTAGTAATTTAGTTTTAAAAAAATATCTATAAAAGTCAACAACATCGAATTTTTGAAAAGAAAATAAAATAGCTAACATAAAGTTTGAACACGCAAAGAAAACATTTTGTACAATAATTATCAACTTGGGAAGAGTGTCAGAGTAGTGCCTCCAGAGGCGGAAACAAATACGTTGCAGAACAAAGGAATACGAGGTAAAATCAAAACGTGGCGCGTGGGGTCTCAGTCATGCGGCAAACGAGTGCGCCATTTAAAACGTCAGGAAAACATTAGTGATGTGCGAGTTATCGACATCGATTGAATTTGCATCAAATACTGCATTAGAAGTTGCCAAATCTTGGTCCAAAACTCAGAACAAGGACTAAAGCATAGAAGGAGTGTTAATCGCCCCCATATATTTATCCTATTTTTTCAAATAAGCCAGATGCATTGGAAAGAAAGAGACAATTAATATTGCTAAGAACAGCTGGTGTACACTGTAGAAACGTCAAATTGGTTACCTTTGGTTACCTTTGGATGCCGAATTACGAAGCGAACCTAATGTCAAATGTTCCAACTTGTCAAGGAGCCTACACAATTTAGTCGGGATATACTGCCGCTTGAAATTTTCATTGTTGTCAGGCAGACAACAATGAAAATTTCAAGCGGCAGTGATATGAAACATATATATTATATAAACTTTAAAATTATTTCACATTAAAAGAGCTCCTGGCGTCGCTGCCGGTCTCTGCCGTTCCGGTGTGCCAGTGGAACGGCCCTTTGTTTCTTGTAGTTCGTTTATGAGAGCTTTTATGCAACCAGACCTGATTTGATTTTAGCATGTCTGTTAATTTACCATAGCCCATAGACAAATTTCATCTATCCATATCGATAAACTGTCAGCAGGGATTGCAGCACTATTAAATTTCTGCTTGTCTCTGAGTGTGTACGCTTTATTATCATAGTACTACTTCTATGTTTTAGTCCTTGTTCTGTGGTCCAAAACTATCTAAGGGAAGCAAATTTTAACAAATGTTATGATATTTACCATAGAACCATGCCATTTTTGCCCGCCAACGTTTTGATGGCTATGTTGCGTGGTTCCAATAAGCAGCCGTAGGTAAGCCAGTTGGCATTTATCGGCACGATTTCAGACTCCAGAGGCCCGAGACAAGTGGCAAAGATTTCTATTCTATTCATAGAATAGATTAAAAAATGTATTGGATTGACATAAGCTAACGCCAACGCTTATGTCAATCTCATACATTTTTGTATCTATTCTATGAATAGAATAGAAATCTTTGACACTTGTCTAGGGCGTCAGGCTAGTTACTAAGAATTTTTCAACAAAGGAAGTATAGATGAAGCTCATAGCTGCTTCCTGACCTGAGGGCCTAGACAAGTGGCATAGATTAAATGTATAAAATTGACTTAAGCTAATTGGCGTTAGCTTATATCAATCCCATATATTTTTTAATCTATTCTATGAATAGAATATAAATCTATGGCACTTGTCTAGGGCCTCTGTAAACACAACAGTGTTATATAAACATTGTAGAAACAATACTTACTACTCGTTAGAAAACACAACTATATCACGGTTGTAGACCATAAGTGATAAAGAAAGAAACGATTGAGAAAGAAAAGGTAAGGAGCCTCTGGTGCTCATCAATTGAAATGTAATAGTAATGTCTGGTATGATTACTAGATACTTCCTGGTCGATCTGGCTCACGCATACTAAAACCCAAAAGAATCTACTGATAAATAACTACAAATAATATAATTCTAAAAATATGTAAGTTGCTATACGATCTATCGATACCATTATAGACCTGTGTAGGCAACAGGCATCCTTACTCAAAACAAAGACGTGAGCTCGTTAATCAGTCCCCGATGCATTGCTGCAAAAACCCGATACCTATTTGTACCGTGAAGTAAAAATTTTGAATTTACTGAAGCATTTATATTTTAGTGATATTTATACCACTGACGCCCTGTATTATGCTTAGATAAATGATCGTAATTCAACGACTAGTTTACTAAGGAAATAATAAATTAGCTGTGTGGTTTAATCTTGGGTTTCGAGAGTAATGTGGTATAGCATATCTCTAGCTATGGAATATAATAGTCATTTTTGTTGATAAAATTTTCATTGATCAAACTTGGTCACTAAATTCATTTCAAAACAATTCATTATTTATAAACATTTACTTAAATATTTCTATACGGTAGACACGATTCCAAAAAGACAAGTCGGAAAAGTTTTTAAAGCAAAGGAAAACTTTTACCTTTATTTAATAAATAAAAAAAAGCTAAAGCTATTTCAAACTGCATTCATAAAAAAATAATAAGTTAAGGTAAAAAAAGCAATAATTTTAATTTTAAGCATCCTTCAATGGAACAAAATATAGAGTAAACTTCGATATTAGTATTCATTCTTTTTAAATCAACTACGTAGCCACTTCAGCAACGGACACTTTTATACGACTCGTCAAAGGCAAAGATATTTCATCGTGTACTCCGGATATTGAAGCAACTGCACTACACTCATCATCTCCGCTACATGAAGGATCTTGGAAATTGCTATTCACATACGTCGGAACTGTAGCTATGTGTATACTGAAAGATAGGTATTGATATTTTACATATATGGATAAACTTGAGTAAGAATACTCACTGAAGGAAATCGATAGATCTGCGAGTTAAGTTAATAATCGAGGTCAGTTCGTGAATGGAACAGTTTTTTACATCATTGAGATCCTCTGTGTTGAACATCGGCTACGGTTGTCATACTTATACTTATAGTAATGGTAACGGGTAGTAATAAATAAGAATTATGCCTTCTAAGTGTAATATCATTAATTGGATTGGAAAAACACAACTGAGGTAAGGAAATTGAGAATTATATTTTATTATATTTTTTTTATATAGCGACAAAAAAATCTATTGTCTTTTTCAATGGAGTTATCAGAGACAGTCGAGAATTTTCAAATAAACTTAAAATTGGATTAATGAACTACATTTTCCTTGTTAAAACAGAGGTCACTATGAATAAACATTTATAATGACTTCAATATGTGCTTATTAAAATCTTCCAAAGAAGACAACACAGTTTTGTTACACATTTTCTCCAATACATAAAAACTAGGATCATATAGAAACTAGTCGATAGACAAGTTTATTTATGTTTTCGTATCACAAAATACCAAAGTAAATTATATACTTTAAGGTCTGTCCATCTACCTGTCAAGATGTAAACCCTTTTCTCAGCTCTTGACTGGTAAAGTATTAGGTTGATATTATTGAATAAAAAGTCGTCTGAAGGAAATTCAAGCTTCTATGTTACTGGAACCAAAACATTCTGTCAATGTCACGAATCAAAGTAGATATCTGTTTTCTTTTATTTGTTTTGCCGCAAATTTTTCGTAACTATATACTTTCACTATCGTTTAAAAGATTTCTTCCACAAGATTGTGTAGGTACAACATACATTACTATACATACAATGTTCAATCATACGAAGCCATGGCGGATCACTAGTTTTGATATTGTATTATATAGTTGGAATGGTCTAGCTATGCAGCAATTAACATTTTGATGAGTAATAGCTGTCTGACAGACTGAATACCGAGTGTTAACTCCACCTGCAATCAGTTGATTCCAACTCTTACCACCTCCCGCGATAGATATGAAAATCCAAGAAGAAAATAATAAAATTCAACTGTAATACTAGTAATGTAAACTACAACATTTTTGTTTAATAATTATATTCATTATCTGATACCTGACACTTACATCGTCTTTCAAAAAGTATCTTCAGCATCTCATCTTATCTCTCATTTTATCGTCTAGATAGTAATTTATAAATTGTATTATGTATACTTATATGTATGTAAACATACATATAAGTATACATATATGTAAACATACATATAAGTATACATAAATACTTACATAGATATATATATATATATATATAATATATGTATTTACATATATATCTATACAAAAGTGAACGTGATATTGCCAACGATCCGTCAAACAGGAGAGTACGAATCTTTTGCTTAAATGTATATCGGTTAGTGGACATCCTGATCTCGAGAGGTAGCGCATTCCAAAGAAGAATAACCTGCACTACAAAGGAAGAGTGTACGAAACCAGAAGTATGAGAAGGACAGATAAGTAAACGGTTATTTGAAGAACGTAGATTTCTATTATTAACAGAAGACAAGTATTGAAATGAAGACGTTAAATAGTTAGGTGAATAAGGAGAGTTGAGGATAGAAAAGAGGGTAGTGAGAGCACGCAAGCTACGGCGTTGACGGATAGGTAACCATTTTAGTTCAGAGCGGTAAATAGAGATGTGATCATATTTACGAAGATTAAAAATATATACAGTGACTTTCTGCAAATAAATATATCTCTAACCTTCATATGTTTAGAATGTCTATATCGCTTACAGTTGCTACCCTCTAAATAAAGAATTCTGTACTAACAGCATAAGAGATAAAGTCCCTTAATATTAATATTAACAACTCCTTAGCGTTTGAGTGTTGCTCAAAGGCAAGCTAACAAATTATTGCTGGTTTATTTGCCTTGGTATAGAAACATTTGCGTTCAACATGATTAAAAGACATATCGCACCATCACAGGCAAAGTAATGTATAATGAGAAAGGCGTCAGAGCAATTTTGCACTTTGTGGCAGTCATCATAAGACAGACATTTGCGAAGAGGCGTATTTCTACTTATGCCTTTTATCTACTGAAGGTGCGATACAAGAGCTTGATGCCTGCAGAAATACTATTTATGAAAGGGAATATTACTGATCCCATTTATATTAATAGAGATATGATTTCCTTAGTAAGCTTTACTTTACGCTTTATGTGATCAGACATTAATTAAAATAATTTTGTAGCTTGGCAAATTGCATGTAAGCTATTTTTATACGATAATTAAACCTTAAAAGAAAGAAAATGCTTAAAAATAGAGTTTTAATTGTAGACATTACAATCCATACACATTATAAAAGGCTTTGTCCTGACTGACTGACTGACTGACAGACAACGCACAGCCTGAACCGCTGGTCGTAGCGACTTGAAATTGGAGGGTGTGTTTATCTTAATGTCTAGAGGTTGTACTAAGAAAGGGTTTTTTAAAATTCAACCCCTAAGTGTGTGAAAAGGGGTGAAAACGATTGTATGAAACTTCTTCATTTATTACTTACTGTTTTGAAATTTTGTTTTGGAATACTTCTATTTTAATAAAAAATATCGTTATATTTTTTTTGAGGAGAGGGAAGTGGGGAAGAAGTGCGGGGGAAGTGCGAGAGAAAGTGAGGAGACAGTGAGGGGGAAGTGTGGGGGAAGTGAGAGGAAAGTGAGGAGAAGTGGGGGGAAAATAAGGGAAACTGAGAGCAAAGTGAGGAAAAAGTGAGGGGAGAGTGAGAGGGTAGTGAGGAGAAAGTGAGCGGAAAGTGAGAGGGAAGTGAGAGGGAAGTGAGGGAGAAGTGACAGGAAAATGAGGGGAAAGTGAGAAGAAGTGAGAGAAAAGTGAAGGGGAAGTGAGGGAGAAGTGACGGGAAGTGAAGGGGAAGTGAGGGAGAAGTGAGGGTAAAGTGAGGGGAAATGAGAGGCAAGTGAGGGGAAAGTGAGGAGGAAGTGAGGGAGGAGTGGGGGAGAAGGGAGGGGAAGGGAGAGGAAAGGAGGGAGTTCCCGAATGGAGTAAAAAGGGAGCAGAAGGAATAGGAAGCGATTCGAAGGGAAGGAAAAGGAGGGGAAGGTAGGGGAACGAAGGAGGAAGGGTTGGGAAAGAGAGGTAAAAGCGAGGAGGCAAGGTAGAGGGAAGCGGAGGAAGGGGCACTGGATGCTGGAGGAGCGGTCTAGAGATGCTGAAGGAGGTGAAGAGGAGAAGAGGGAGGGAAGGAGAGAAGCAGAAGGGAGGAGTGGAAAAAACGGGTGAGACAGAAGGAGGAGAAGGGGAAAGTTATTGTGGTGTCAATTTACGGGCGATATCTTAAATAGGTGAAAGAGGATTTGTATAAATGGGAGATTAAAAATAGTATGGAAAACAGTATTTAAACAATATAAAAATGTCTATTGGAAAAACGATATTCACGCGAGCGAAGCCGCTGCAAAAGCTAGTACTAGATAAGACTTCGCACAGAAACCTCAAATTTTTTTAACAACTTTAGTAAGCAGGTCGCTCAATAAACTTTCACACGTTTGTCAACGTTGGGACATTAGCTATCAAGAAAATAAATAACTTAGTAAACATTACCTTTTCGTTTTATTATTTTTTTCGATTACCTTTTTTTCTAGAGACAAAAAGCTTTTAAACTGGAACATTATAATAGTACGATAGACACACACACGGCTTATTTTTCTTACAATAATCATCATCATTATAGCCGGAAAACGTTCAATGCCTCAATCAACTCCACTTTCTCAGTATCTTAATGCTAGTAGGTACAATACCCAAACGTACTTAGATATTTTCTCTTCGAATCAAAGTCATGCAACGTTAGCGAAATAAAAACTGCGTTGCTTGAACACAGAATTTCTTCGAAAGCCCATTTTTCCAATATAGAAATGCTCACTTAACAAGCGTTGGGAAATCTCCTTGTTTTTCTAATTCTTCCAATTGAGGGAGCAGCAGCAACGTTTTCAAATTAAAACACACTAGTTTAGTGAGCAGGAGGCTTGGGTTTGAGCGTAAATTGGAGCGACACAAGCTTTGCAAAATGTTTGCACTGTCGCAGGCAAACAGTTCACAGGAGGGTGTATAATAAAAATGTAAATTGGCAAAGCAAAGCGGTCTGGAATAGCACGTTCAATGCACGGCGGAGCTCAGTAAATCTATTCATAAATTACAGCAATACCGCTTATCTGCACGCAATATATTTGGATAGGGAACTTCGCAACCGTATTTAAATAATTATGGATTAACATGAATGTATATTGTTTCGACTATATTTACGTGTGTTCTCGATATTTTTAGGAAAGGGTAGACAGAGCTGTTACTTTCATATTTTGCCTGCTATATCAATCTAATGCAACAGAAGGCGAGACTAGAAACATATTCCAGATACAATCCAAAAGAACAGATGTGTTTTGCAACGTAGGTAATATTTTTTGTCACAAATTACATAGCCTAAAAGTCTGAAATGTAACATTGAAATTATTTTTTTTAATTAGTCAATTATTTTTGAGCAAACATAGTGTATCGTGTATTATGCTTTGTCATTTCAGTCAGTCAGATAGAGTTTGTAAGTCCATTTGATATTGTTTTAGTTTTGTATAAGCTACGCATAGGTGTAAACATTGTTGTAGGTACTTAATAGAATAGAATTTATGCTTTATTGTACACCATATGTAACTTACATTAGATATTTAACAATAAATAGTGACAATGGGCGGTCTTATCGCTAAAAGCGATCTCTTCCAGACAATAATAATAATATTGGTAATACTTAGTTTTATTACTTACAATTACAATGTATGGGTATACAATGTAAAATTTATATCTAAATAAAATTCTATTCTATTCTGTCGTCAATACTATGCCTTTAGGCACTCCTTTTCGAGGCGTTCAAGTATAATCCTTCAATAGTGAAGAAATGAAATAAAATTGACTGATCAACGAATAAGTTAGTGCACGCTTTTAAGTGGATTTAGGTGGATGTTTCTGCAGATCAAGTACCCAGTAAGAAATATTTCTCAAAATATTTATGAGAAACGAAGATCGTTTGAGTTGTGAGATTGAAGTCGTGTGGTGAATAAGTATATTTGGGACATGACAAAAGCAAAAGATTCTAATAGAAATGCATGTCTTTCATGTGCGCGAACATATATTTGTTTTACATGTTTAAAGTAAAAAGTTCTTAAAAAACAAAAACATTTTCTGTCACAAATATAAAACTATACAAATACTAACTAATTATTTATAATATATACTATACCTACATAATTTTTCTCTGAAAGTATAGACAGAGATCATTTCCATATTATGAGAAGCATTCCTATTTTAATCGAAACATATAAAACAAATTGTGCGCCACTAAGATAGCAAACAATAAAACTATTTTAGTATGAGAAATAATATTTAACGTAGGTAAAGTGCAATTACATGTTACCCCACAAGTTCAAAAGTTAAGAACTTTTCCGGTGTGCCCAAAACAAGCTTACCATTATTATTACGGTAGAAAGTTTATGAGAAAAGTTTTAAAAAGATATATAGACATTTATGATTCGCAATATAACATGTCATCGTGTTTTTTCTCCAGTAAATGTTAGGCAAAGACGATTTTGCAATTACATTAATCACTACTGCATAGTTATAGACATAGTCCTTTCTTAGTTTCTATCAATCTCCTTGCTCTTTTGCCTATCTCATTCACGGTATATCCACGACAGTAAAAATTTATTTATTTATTTTATATCCACATACATTGACATCACAGGTACCAAACCCAATACAGCAATGCAGAAAACACAATAAAACAAAATCTATAACTAAATATAAGGCAATCCAATGACACCCTCTCAAATGCCGCTAAAGAACAAAAATATCTAATCACCTTATTATTATTATATATTTATATATTAATAATAATTATAAATTTATTTATTTTCCTTCACAAATAGTCAGGCTTATGCTAAAATACAGGTAGTAGAACTAGGATAATTTGCGAAGGACTGGTGCCTGAAATGGGTTTGAAAAACCTGTGCTACAGGTCACCAGGCCCCCGAAGTGACGACACAATTGCTAATGCGAAAGTGGTAAGATGGTTGATCTCTAGTTTCTGTTACAACAGTATTAAGAGCAATCTAAAAAAAATAAAAAAATGTAAAATAACTTGTAAATAAATATATGTGCGAGATGTGTGCAATTCAAACACCTTCATCCAGTAATAAGTTGTAATATCATTCTCGTATCTTAGTGCTAGATGACCGACCGTCCTCAGTTCTTAAACGCCACTGAAATCGATCCGCGCGCAACAAATTTGGGCTACTATTATAAGGTCTTCGGTACATCTTGCAGAAGACCGTCACACACTGCCTTTCAGCGCTAATGAACACAAGATCTGACTGCTAACATGAGTATTTTTAACAAAATCTAGAAATTAAAACTCATAGCTTCATAAAAAGTTTCACCTAATTAATTTCTAATCTTGGCTGTCAAGAATGTTAATAGTCCCCCACCTTTTAAAATTACGTTTAAAATTTTCTCGTCGTTCTGAAATCAATTATTCCTACACGGGAATAGGCTTCACCTAATCAATGTCATATTAAAATACAATTTTGGAAACAATTTAGGCGTCCTTTGAAAAGGTCCCTTGCCATCGCTAAATCATTTCATAATTATTGTTTCATGATATAGGATTTGTCAGTATTTGTAGCTATATTTTAGAACCATATTGATTAGTCCATACCTTATAGACAATGATAAATTTGAGACTTTATTGATGCGAGATTCTTTCTAGTTTAATCTGTAGATTATTGGAGTCTTTGAGGAACTTACGGCCATCTCATCCGCACTTATTGCGGTCAACCTTTAAATGGAGAACTGTTTTTTCTGGTCAGCATATTACGCCGACGCGGTCAGATTTGGTGCTCATAATGCAATGATAATCTATGACTTGGGAATATGAATGAAATTTAGGCCCTCGTAGCGACGTTAGGAGCAACGTTACGACCAGGTTCCAAGTTTCATATGAATAAATTGGTATTGGGTTTCATATCAGTTAGAGTCTGTCGTTGTGCCGGACAAAAGTTTAGTATGCTTTTTGAAGTTTAGGCAACAAATTAATAATAATAACCCTTTGAAAAGAGGTGTAAGAATATTCTAATTCGATATTTAATTTATCAAAACCGATTATGCACATAACACCAAAAAAACATTACCTATATGCTATCCTATTCCGTTAACCCATTTTCTTTACTAACCCACCAACCTCAAAAAGACATCCCTAAAAACCAATAAATACCCACAAGGTGTCGTTACGTCATGATAGATGAGACCTTGAAGTGGCTAACACGTCAATCTCAAACGGATAGGCCAGCGATCCCTTTTCAATTATCTGACAAACTCGCCTTAAACGGCTAAACCTTGAAGATACTGTATTAGAGCAAAGACAGGTAAAGATAGTGCTATAAAATATGTAGAGTGTAAGGGCGTATTAGATTTGATGTAAAGCCAGGGCAGTTTTAGGTTACAGACTGAAATTTTGTGTACCTATTTATGTACCTACTTATATAAGAAATTTCTGAATTTAAATTTCTTGTTTTCTTTCGTATAAATTTATACTATTATATAAAGCGAAGAGTATGTTTGTTTGTTTGTTTGATAGCCCTCATCTCTGGAACCACCAGTTGGATTTGAATAATTATTTTTGCGTTTGATACCCAGTTCTTGAGGAAGGCTATGTAACATCACGCTACTGGCGTCGGGAGCAGAGTAGTAAGCAAAGACGTGGGTAAAAACTCGCCGGAAAAAGCTCGTAAGTTGACTGTAAGTTACAAACGCCTACCTTTTCTTCATTCACTTTTCCTTCTCATTCGACAATGATTGTATTTTTAGAGAAAACAGTCTCGTGTCTATAAAACTATGCCGCGCAATTATTACAACACTGTCTTAGTATACAATCGTAGTATATCCAACTGCTCCTGTTGTGGTTCAAATTGTTTAATAATAAATAATGTTAAATTTATCCATCGAAAAAGTCAACATTAGCGTGAACTCTAATATTGGATAGGTAAAGGGACTAGAGCCTGACGAAGACCCCTTCATCTATGTTCGTAACTGAAATCGACCCAACAAAAGGTAATATCGGCGTAATGTAGGTATGGGGTCTTCTTACCCTTTAGTGGAAATAAAAATAATACTAGCACTAGGTGTGTTACACTATATATTATCTTCGTATGTGTAAACAATAAGTTCAGTGGTAAGGAAAATTATGTAGGAAAATAAATAATGCATGAACGAAAGAAAACCTTCCTGTTTACAGTTTCGTTCTTATATAGTAGGGTGATATGTCTCTATCTTACAAAAAAAAGTGTTGGAAATTGACGTTGATTTAATGCATTTTGGTTACATTTCGTACATTATTCATTAAGACATACATACTTGTATTAGGAAGTAACGATTCTGATTTTTATAACGTGTAGGTATGGTTACTTTTTGTTACTTTACAAGCTCACACTATGGAACTAATTATCAGTAGAAGTTTAGGCTTCTTCGTCTATTGCAGACGATCCATGGCTTGTGTCTGCCTGTGGAACAGTTCTTTTCATGACTGTATAGACCGATAGACCGAGCGACAATGAAACATTACTTATTTAGTAAAACATAATAAGGCTTGATTTTTATACAAATACAACGATTGATAATTTTTTTTTTTTTTTTTTTAATTTCCATCTAGCCCCAAATTAAGCAATTATATTTGCTTGTGTTATGGGTACTAAACAACTGATATACTACTTATATACACTTTTTTTTGTAAATACATACATATTATAGATAAATTACACCCAGACACAGAACAAACAATCATGCTCATCACACAAAGATTTGTCCTGGGTGGGAATCGAACCCACGACCTCCGGCTTAGCAGTCAGGGTCACTAACCACTAGACCAACAGGCCAGTCAACTGTGATAGTATTGCTGACGAAAAGTCAATCCAGTGTTGCTGTTTGTTGAAAATACAATAAATAATATTAAATCTATCTAGTGCTTCTAACGTACACACTTTACCTAACAGCAATAGAGATTCTCCTGTCTTATTTTCCGTTTCTTGTTAGTAGCAACGCTGCGGCGGTAGGTAAGTTGTTAGCTCGCTTGTGTATCTTGTTAATAACCATTTCAAACAATAAACGTCGATGTGAAAGCTAAAACTATTCTAGATCGTAGACCACACGGCAAAAAAATTGTGAGACTTATGAGAACGCCAGCAGCCCAGTAACACCCTCGGTCACCTTCCTTCTCCTATATCTACATAGTCGCAACAGTTTGATTATGTTTGCTAAGCATTATTTCAGTAAATGTTGGGCAAACATAGGTAATGGTATACCATTAAGTGTGTGCCACCAAATTTATATAAACAAAACAGAAATCGATAACTCGTCTTTGTTAAGTCGTCACAAAAACATTCTCATTTAATCAACGTTAATAAATTTCAAGATATTGAAACGAATGCCATTTATAATTTAATATCTCAATATTATTCATATCAATTGTATAAATACTGATCAAAGTATCAGTTTTCGATACGACGTGCTATTCACAAATTTAGAAACAAGGTTTATTAAAAACCAATATACGTTATAAACCATTTTTAACCAATTACTAAAAGAATAATTATATTATTGATATGTTTTCGTGCATTCAAACTATAGTATAAATTAATAGCAATCAAAGCATCTAAGATTATTTTTCAATTAATATTATTGCGTTCTAGTTTTAAATGTACTTATTGTAGCTTTTAAATATTGTACATGTGTAACTAATTGCTGACAGGATACATGATGACTCTGGTGGTAGAAGCTTTAATAGACAAATGGACAAAAAAGTATAAAAGCTTAGCGCTAAAGCTAAAAGCGGTATAAAAGCTTTATTAATCCTATTCTTCACCCTCAGACGTAAATGTTAGACCCTGCTTTTACTGTAAAAGAAGAACATTACACACTTCTGAACACAGACACAAACTAGAAGCAAGCACAAAGCCAAAGTCTATCAGTAGAAACTTAGATGTATTGACCCAATCGCCGCGCTATGGTTCTAGCGAGAAATTCTTGCTGTGGCTTACTTCTCCTATACTTTTATATTTAACTAGTAACTAATTAAGGCTTATAATAAAAAATATTTCTTCTCACCTTTACCTACCTACAAATTTCAGTTGTATAGTATCATAATTTCGTTCTAATTTTTTCTTTCAAACTTCTTACAATGTTTCTTTACACTGCTATTAAGTTTTTGCTCACGTTCTAAGAGTATGTTTTCATATGAAATGAGTTTTCGATTAGTGTGCAAGAAGTGGAAAATGGACGCGTCTAGCAGTGAGTTTGGGATGCAACGCGTTGATAGGAAAACTCAGGTAATATAAATGTAAATTCAGTAAAAGAAACGCAACCAGGGTGGCAACACTGATTGTAGTAGGAACTTGCCACGCATAATATTGCTTTTGTTCAATAGAAGCATCTTAGTAATATGAAATTCAATAATATGGTAACATTATTGATATTCTAAAATAATAAAGTAAAAATAATTAATAATAATAATAATAATAATGTTTATTGAGCAATAGTACACAGTTACAGTTGAAGTTTACAATGATATAAAAATTAGGTAGATACATTTGTTGATTTAAGAGCAACTATGTTACTATAACTTGATGAGCCCTATCAATTAAACTAGGTTACACCTGTATCTTAAGTGACAGTGTTCGGTCAAAAATGTGTGTCTCATTGAGTCAATCAAGAGGACGAGTGTACCATAATTGTGAGGGAGTGAGTAAGAGTATGTGCGTGTGTGTGTGCATGTGCTTGCGTGTGTGTGTGTTTGTGTGTGTGTGCATGTGCTTGCGTGTGTGTGTGTTTGTGTGTGTGTGCGTGTGTGTGTGTGTGTGTGTGTGTGTGAGTGTTTGAGGAAATATATATGTTATTATGCGATGTAGGTTAGAATTACCTCAGTACTAGCATAGTCTTGTTCCAACAGTCATTCTGTTAATTTAAGTTTAACCTTGTGTTTATTTAGATCCAGTAGGTTAAGTTTAATATGAAGTCTTATATTTATATATATATATATATATATATATATATATATATATATGCACTCAAAACATAGAACCGACCACGAGCAAACGAGGTTCTGTGGTACACAGCGGCTGGCAAATTTGTGCGTTGGTCGGATTTGATGAAGTAAGACTGGTATGTTTTCTTAAAGCCGACCGAAGGACAAAGAGCTGACGAACTGTCAGAACCTTAAAGTCATCATAAACAAGTTTAGTTGGGTATCTAAAAGGCCTTTTCATGATAACCTTAAGAACAGCCCTCTGTGCCCTCTCAACTCCAAGAAGTGGAACTGTGTCAGATCCAGAACGGCATCTTCTGTGGAGACACCAGGCATAAAACCATATTGATTGGTGACTATAATCTTATTTTTATCTAAGAATGATCTTAGGCGTTTGCTTAGAATTTTCTCAAATATTTTGGATAGAGATGGTAGGACTGATATCGGTCTGTAGTTGTTGACACAATCTCTGCTTCCCTCCTTGTGTATTGGGTGAACCACCGCTCTCTTTAGGGCATCAGAAAAACACCAGATTCCAGACACCTATTAAAAATGTGACATAGCGGTGGGACCAATGTATCAACATTCTGTCGTAGCACTGAAGAAGGTATTCCGTCCCAACCCACGGCACAGTTTGTGCGTAATTGCATGATAAGCGTATGGATCTCTGTCTTGTCAACAAGTAATAGAGCCAGGGAGTTGAGAGGTGTCTGTGTGCTGTCGGGAATTGGATGTACATTTTGTTCAGTGGAGTAGAAATTATTATTTGCAAGTAATTGAGTCGTCATATTGTGTCCTATGTTAGTGAAATATTCACAAACCACATTTAAAGACGTTTTAGAATTATCACTTAAATTAAGTAGGTCAGATGGACTGTTATTTGTTTTCCTTGTATTGGTGATTTCTTTAATAGTTTACCAGAGGGCTTTAGGGTTTTCTTTCGCCTTCTCTAGTTCGCCCTTAACATGTATTGTGCTCGCTTTAAATTATGGATCAAGTTGTTACAAAAATTTCTGTATCGTGAATATGTCTGTCACTTTTAGTGTTTGATTATCCGGTGATTTTCTAGATTTAATATGTAACTTGTCTCGATTTCTAATACATTTTAATAAACCTGGAGTCATCCAGGGTTTAATTGTTCTTAGTCTTTTTGGGATATTTACCTGTTTAGTATGTTTAGCTATATATATATAATAGATGATATTGTTTTAATCATTAGATTCATAGCTTCATTTACGTCCGCAAGTAAACAAATAGCATTAAAATTGTGTTTTCTAGATCAGTTTTAATAGATTCATAGTTAAGTTTAGAAATGGTTTTTCGAGTAATGATTGAACTTTTTAGATTGTCCATTATAAGCACAATAGGTTTATGATCAGTGATGTATATATCCAACACCAATGTAGTACTTGATTGAGTGCTCATAAGCAGTACGTGATCTAAACAATTTTCTATCCGAGTCGGTAAAAGATGTGTTGGCGTTAATCCGTGGGTTGCATTTATTAGGAGGTAGTCCAGGCTTTGATCGTTTCTATTGGCCTGTTTTATGTCAATGTTCAGGTCACCTACTAGAGCGATGTTTGGATAATAATAATTGCTGTAAGCGCAATAAAGAATTTTCGATTCTTTTCTATCCTTTTTATAATTTCAAGTTCAAAATATTTGTAGATAGAACTAAATTACGTTATGTAAAGCAGAGAACGAAGTACACTTACTCAGAAGAATTCATTAATAGTGTGTAGTCATCTATCTGGCCAATAGCGACCCACCCTACACACAAAGGTAATGGAGCGAAACAACAATGACAAATGACAACATAATGCGGTATAGAAAATACCTTGGAGATATTTAGACACCATGGAATATAGTATTCGATCCAAAGCTGGGTAGTAATGGCGTAGTGACCTTTAATCTTCTGCGAAATACAAGAGATACGGTAGTAGATCCACGCTGGTTTCAGCATGAATGGGCCGGATCCTCCGGGGAAGTACTACCCTCTCATAGAAGATCGACGTAAGAGTAGTAGTATCCGTACTACTGCGTTTCGCTCGGTGAGTGAGAGCGCCGGTGGCCCAACGAGGGGAACCCCTTTTCCCTTTCCTTACCTCCCTCATTCCCTTTCCCTAACCCCATACTCAGCCGCCATAGTGGAGACCACCATACCAGCAGTTTAAGACTATGGCTTTTGGTATGGTGGCCACCACTTCTGGATTCCACTGACTGCTTATCATGTGGGGTATAGTCATTTTGGTAGGCTACTATAAAAAAAAAAGAGATTACCTCTTGTATAAGTAGAAGCAAGAGTAAAGAGCTAGTATTAATATTAAGCTACAGAATCTGGCTGATATCTGGTATTATTTCGTTTTTAACGCAAGCCTGTACGCAACAAACCATGCACCTGGGTACTTAAAAGAAATACAATTAACAAACCTAAATACGCCCGAAACAAATATTTAAGAATCACACAAAGTTTTATCCATTGTACACACATTCTCCCTAAGGCACTGAGGCAGTTGAATCATATATTTGCACTCACATTCAAAATTAATACGGTTGTAACGGTAATTTAAATATTACAAGTTCAACTAAGAATTACTACCAAAATGGACCTTCATGCTCAAGTTAACAGAACTTGCGCTCATTAATAGCGACCCCATTAACAATGTTTCGTTACATCTGTGATTTGGGTTACTGCTTACTGAAACTGAACTAAAAACTTTGCAAACAAGTTTAGTTACTCCAAAGAACATTTTCTGAACTGTTGCTTCTGGTTTTGACGTAGCAATCTTGGTTTACGAGTCTAATGATGAGACTCAGTTTCAAGATAGTTGGACCTGTAACTAGCAGAAATCTGAATGGGAAATACATTTTCGAAGTCAAGAGGGCAAGGAAAGTTTTATGTTTAGTGGGATATTTTATTCACAAATATACATTAGAAAAACATCGCGATTTAAGGTTGCGAGTCATTTGGTTGGGTGGTTACCGGTTTAAATTAAAAAAGTCGGAACGTCTCTTCTATTGAGTTTCTTAAAAAGCGTGTAAAGGAATACTAGAATACGAGTAGCAGCGTCTAAAGCGCACAAGGTCTTCTTCAAGGTCATCTTACAACCGTTAAAAATGCTTATTATGCTTTTTCATACGAGAGCTATATGTAATTCAACGAACTAGCAGCGGTGTTTGACGAACGCTATGACAATGACATTACCTTCTTAGAACAAGGTCTCGTAATATCACGGTAGGCAGCGGCTTTGCTGCCTACAGTTGGACTGTTGGCTCGTCTGCCACTGACGGTAGTAAAAAAAAGATATGAATGTCTTCAGATTGATGATGTAGCATGATGACGTCCGTCACGAAAACGATGATAATAACGTATAGCTGTAATTTGAAGCGTCTTAAATATCAAGTCAACAAAGACCCTATGTAGGTTAATTTTAATTGATACGTTCTCGTTCATTCCTCTACGGCGTATTATTCGCTTCCAACGTTCGACGGCAAAAATAAAAGATGGCAGGCTTATTATGTTTCAAAGACAGCGTAGTAATATGAAAGGGAATTCAAAATAAAAATGTTATTATGAATTTTTAATATCAGCATTCTTGGTGTCTTCGAAGGACGTGTAATAAGGGCAAATAATATTTTTTACATCGTTTTGTTTAAGTATTTTTTTCTTTTAATGAATTTTATAAAGTAGAGTAAATTATAATGAAAATGGATGTGGGCGGTTCAGAACCGGTTAAGGTTGAGGTTGAGGTTGAGGGAGTAACTCTCCCTCAACCAACAAATCTGAAGACGTCTGTTGTAGGACAGGGTACATAGGCGTGTTCCAAAGGGTGGTATTATCCATAGCAAGCATGCTTGTCAGGCAGTTTGGTAAGTACAATAACAGGGTGAGATTTAGTATGTCGATAACGATGCTGTCCGTTACATACATATTGTTTAATCACAAAATATACAAAACCTTACTATATTATTTGCATTACACATCCCAATAAAATTATTTATTTACAGAAGTTTTTGATATATAGCTCACGAGAGACCTCGAAGTTATTTTAAAGCTAGCTTGGCAAGAAGCCAAGTTGGAATAAAAAGACACAAAAGACGAGGACATAGAGTTTCTTTACTGTATTGTTTAATAAAATATTAACCATTGACTTGTCTTTTAACATTTTTGAATTAACCGTGACGTATGGAGGAGCCTCTAAATATAGTAGTAGATTTTTTGTACAGCTTTGATGGCAAACAACCGGCCGTGAAGAAAAAAGGGGTTGATAGATAAAAATTAAAAGGGCCGATGGTGTAACTAGGTTTAAAGAGTACACTAATTTTAAATACGACGAAGTACCTGACATTACACATCCATTACCACTTGTATATAAATAGTATATCAGTTGTTTAGTACCCATAACACAAGCTAATATAATTGCTTAATTTGGAACTAGATAACGCTGTGGGAATGTGGTAGAATATTATTATTATTCTCTTTATTTAATTATATACACACAAAATTACATTTTTAAATATATATAAAAAATAATAGAAATATACATTTAAAAATATAAAAATATGGAGACCCACCGATATCGGGTACAGGGACCAAGCTACCGGTGGTTAGGGCTCCAGAGATAGGAACCGCCTCACAATGCGGGCCGTATCAAGGAGCACAGCCTTTTGCATCAGGCCCACGATCCAGCCTCAACATCTCGCGAGGCTCGCGTTAGGTACGCGTATTATTATTATTATTAATTACTTTAAGTGAAGCCGCTGGTTCGTCTTATCGTCTGCCACAATAAACAATAAAAGTTTGATAAAGTTTAAAATGAACTACATAAAAATAAAATGTATTAACAAATAAAGTATGTATCAAAAAATAAAATTAACTTATTCTAGCTTTATCTTTTTTGCCTCGCGTCGTCCTTGAACAATCATAGCTTTAAATACAGTCGTACGGATAACTTTCAACAACTCTTTGTATTAGCAAAGCTACAGTCGCGAACAAAATTTTCAATTCCAACGAAATCAAATAGTGTTCTCGTTTATTTCGTTTAACTCTATAAAAGTGCCCAACGAGCTCTCTAAAGTTTATATCATTGTTTAAAAGCCTGAATGCATAAACGAACAGTTCCGTACATTGTCGAACATTGTCGAATACGAATAGCCATGTTCTAAACATAATTATATTTCGTAGTAGAAACTTAATAGAGACAGAGACTGCAGTCACTGCAGTCAAGAAGTACATATTTTATGCATTATTCTACATTGCGATGTAATTTGAAACTGCAATGTACAATGCTACCTTAATATTTTGAAGCAATCGCTAAACATATCTGATAAGGATAACGTATAAATTGAAAATCTACGTAACCCCCGCCACATAGTGTACAATATTTTACTAGTCAAGCCCTTTCATTTGATATCCATGGAGTTGTGAAAAATATGCAATTCGCTACTTTGTGGCGCCGGATATCTTGGACCGATTCTCATCAAACATAGCTAAGAACACTCCTGACTAATTCATCTTTGAAACAAAAAAATAACAAAATCAAAATTAGTTCATTTGTTTAGAAGCTACGATGCCATAGACAGAGACACGCACGCACGCATGCACACACGTTAAACTTATAACACCCCGCCGTTTTTGCGTCGGGGTTAATGATGTGTTTTATTATGCATTGCATATATTTACAACATTTGTTTATAATCTTATGCTTGTTCACCACTAACGCGTGAATACAGTGTATAGAAAGCCCATCTTTAGCGTCGTAGTATTATTATAATATTCAGGGCTATATTAAGTTTATGTCATTCATTTATTATGCATCTGCACTGCTGTTACATAACAATGTTAAACATAATGAGCCTCGTTACGTTAGGTATCTACGAGTAGGCATACACGCATGTTGGCTGGCTACAGTATTCAGTACTAATGGAATTTGTATGTAACTAGATATTACAATGGACTGTTTAATAATAATAATAACACAACTTCACAACGCTATCTAGACCCAAAGAAAGCTTAATATTATAGCTTGTGGTAAGGATTGTAAATATATTCTTACAAAAATAAAATACTTAATAATATCACATTAATTACTTTTAGACACTTTAGACTGTACTACGAATGAGTTACAATAATCCTTTTTTTATCTCAAATCGTAGTGTAGAGGTCGTACTGTTTCAGCTGCGTGTGTAACAGGTCACCTCAATCGTGCCTTTACGACAAGTACTTTAAGCGTATAAGTGCTAAGACATAAGTGTCCTGAAATCAGATTACGATGCTCAGTTAGCACATTTATTTTAGTGATACTTCAGTACAAAAATTTAATAATAGTACTTATATGCATTATTGCTCTCTTATTATTATAATAATATTACCTGCCTCAGTGGCTCAATGATACTTTGTACGGACTGCGACACAAAGGTTTGTGTTCGATCAGGTACAATTATAAAATCAGTAGAATTCTTGAATAATAATAGAATTAATAGATTTCTTGAGATTGTCTCATAAAAATATTTATTTAATTTCAATCAATGTACATAATATATTCGTAGTGAGCTTAATTCTTTTTTTATTGCTGACGGTGGCAGGCGAGCCAATAGCCTACCTGATGGTAAGTGGTAACTGTCGCTCATCGACTTCTTCAATGCCAGGGACTTTGCCAAGCCACTGCCTACTGGCCTATAATATAGCCCAAGACTAACATATTATTATATAAAATGTTTTAGTTTTTACAGATTTTCCTAATCAATTTATGATAACGTCCAAAAGAAAACAATTGGACATCTGCTGGACACTCTATAAATTATACCTAACATTGTAACTATAAATAGCACTTTTATAAACATTTATGTATAAAGACTCACATGTGCCCGTAGTCAAATAGCGTAAGCTATTTTATGGGGCTCTGAATCATACCTATTGATTGTATTAAGAGATTAATTAGTAGTAAATAAATAAAAAAAATGGAAAATCTTACATTCAGTAGGTATTTTATTCCGATTTCTATGAAATAAACCGTTCATTTCTTTTCCTGCTTGTGTTGTACAGCAATGCATAAAAACTTACAATAAGCAGACTCGCAAAATTTTTCTAACGGAAAAAGTCGGCTACCTTGTTAGGTAGTAATCAGTTTCGATAGAATAATATCGTGAGTGCTTTGCCTCGACCAGGGCTATGTAATTCCATCCCTGAAGCTTTGCAGGCGTTGTCAGTAACGATCGATTCAGCTGGCTATCCACATAACATAGCATTTTTGCTTTTTTCTTCGAGAGAAGTATGATAGTAACAAAGCTGTTTTAAAATAAAATTTAAGGCTGTTTTTAATTAATTAAATGAGTTATTTTGCATTCATACATAAACATTTTTAGTGATAGAATTTTAAAATACAACACCGAGTTGGCAAATAGCGACATTTTAAGGCACTATTTTATAAAATTAATTAATAGGACACCTACATTTTTCTGAATTATTATGTTACAATAAGTCTACACTTCCTTTAACATATACAATGGCTGCCATGTAGTATTAGTAGAACTGTGTCTAAATGTCCAAGGTCTATTTCTCATTCCATTTTGCATTAGTATTCCCAAGCCACAGTGTTCAATCTATATCCACCGTAAGTCTTCCAAAAATTCAACTGTTTTTCTTATATTTACGTAAAGTACCGAAAAAATCAATTAGTAAATATAATACCTAATAGATAGAAATAAAAAACATATTTAATTTAATAAATTTCATACACATCAATATACATCAATTTGTAATGTCTATGTCAATTTTCTTCATATGTCAATGAGCTACGCCATATCTATCAAACTTCACAAAATACCATCTCTCCTATAATAATATCGTTATCCTAAGTCAATACACGAACACAAAAGAACCTTTTTATTATAATCGTAAATATAAGTTGCCTTCCTAACCGTAATTGAAACTTAGTCTCTTCAAATAATTTCTCTAATTTGATTCTACTTATTTCTTCCAAATTAATAAAGGACGTGCGTCGGCTACAAATTTCCCCAGGCAGTATGACGACTCCCTCAATTTGTTCAACAGTTTCAAATTATTACGCCTTATTAATTATCGTGGTTAAATAATTATAACGTGCCGGAAGAAAGTTTCTTCCTAAATTGCAAGACTTGGCAAGAAATGAAACAATTATACTCCGATAAATTTCTCCGCGGGTGTTGGTCACTTCAGTTTTGTCATAGTTAACTAAATAGTTCTCCAGACACTGCTCAGTATCTTTATTAGACCAAAATAACGGAAAAATGCCATTCACAGACGCGGCTCACGTTCTTAGTATTAATTTTGGGTTTATTGAATAATACGTGACCCACATAAGCAATCTGTACACACTACACTTGATAGAGGTTCCACAAAATTGCGTCCACTCAAGTGGATTGGGTCACTTATTACTAATAGAAGGTGTTTTCCGACCTGAAAACCTTTTTCAAAGCGCTAGTTACATAATCACTGTCCACTTTAAGTGTTCTACGTGCCAAAATTATTTCGGTGGAACAACCGAGGTATCGATAAACTAACAATAATAGCGGTACCTGACCCGTTTCTGGAGAGAGAAAATGTCTCAAACAATTTTGTGTAATGTAAAAAATGCCGATGAGGGTCTTCGAACTTCACCCGTCGTGCACTTAATGATGTTAAGTGTCCTCAAACGCGACAGGGTTAAAAGCTTGTTTCGTGAAAGTGTACCTAATGCCAAATAACAACGAGGGCTCTCTTTGAAAGATGAAAAAGTAAATTGTGAGTCTGATGGTGGCAGCGACTATTTAATCTTAAACTTGTGAAAACTCGAAAACAACGAAACAAGCGGCTTTTAACGGTTTGTGATGATTAACAAACGTCTCAGGCTTAGGAAATTACTTCTTACACAACTTCGTATATACCTCACTATATTTGCTATTATCTAAAATCTGAACTTATATTATTAAGAGAAAAGATTTGTTTTTTTGTATGTTTCTTTGCAACGATATAACTAAAAATCTACGTTACCAATTCGAAAAATTATTTTACCTATAGAAATCAATAAATGAACAGGAATGGTCCGTGGTCCACCTGCTCAGTTCACTTGGGTGGACCACGACGGGTAGGCTATATTTTATTATGTTTAACATATTTTATCAATTTTCAGAATTTCAATATTTGTAAATTTGCAGTACAGAACTCAGGAAATGTAAATTTGCAATATAGCAATTATATTTCGCAGACGAAGGTAGGTAATATTGCAATCATATTTTATGTTATTTTATTTTTTTGATATTAGCTTACCAAAGTGACTCCACCCCGCATGATGGTAAGCAGTCAGTGGAATCCAGAAGTGGTGGCCACCATACCATCTTCTTAAACTGCTGGTATGGTGGCGGCTGGGAATGAGGTTAGGGGAAGGGAATGAGGGAGGTAAGGAAAGAGGAAAGGGGGGAATGAGAGGGTAGTACTTCCCCGGACGATCCGGCCCATTCATGCTGAAACCAGCCTGGATCTACTACCGTCTGTATTATGTAGGCGTTTGTTGTGAAAATAATTGAAACCTTTGATAGCAAAGCAAAATGAAGGCAAGCGTCTAGTTAATTATATACAAGTCATAAAATAAATTAATGTTTATTGATTAAATTATTTTAATGTTAGACTCAGTGGTTTAGTGGAACTGTGTACTAACTAGCACGCAGGGGTATTTAATTCCCAATCTTTCAATTATAAGAACGAGCTGATCGGGATTTTTCGTCGAAAAATACATAATATTACTCAGAAATCCTGTCCGGTAAATAGAAACAGGCTGATTTTGTAGAAATTAATCACATGCTATCAAACAATCCTTTCTTAGATATTTTTCAGAACATCCAATTATTTACATTTTCGTGACGTCTTGTATTTGAGACACAGTCAGCCAGATACTTGGGCATTTGTAAGTTATTTGTTGAGTTTTAAACAGTTTTTTTTTATTTTGAATTATCTATCGGTTACGGTATCCGTCTCGCTGTTATTATTCCAAGAACCCAATTTCCACCCTTAGTAATACTTAGTTAGTCCTTTCACTAGCTTCAATACTTGACAAACCGAGAATGTTTTAAATCTGCAGCTGACTAATATGTAGAGCACTTGCGGTGGATGCCACTATAAGTACTCTGAAAGATCACTTTGCCAGAGCGCTAGAGGCCTAGTTACCCTCTTCATGACCTTTCTTTTCCTTACCCCACTTCTGCAATAGTTTGGTTACGAGAACACAACCCTATCATGTCGAAACCGCTCAGGTAACATCGGGGAGAGCATAATAATTATGTTTGTTTTTCATCAATAATGACACGGCACGTAAATGTATAAAATTATTCATGTACTTTATAATTTGTAATTAGTCCGGATTGTTGTACGTTGGTTTCTAATAAACGAAATTCAAATAATAATTACAGTTAGTTACCACATAATAATAAAGGATTTCAAATATTAATGGAGTACTCGTGCATGCAATTTGAAACAAAACATTAACCATGTTAGTGACTTCAATTTGTAGAAATCTACATTAATAATAAACATAATTATAGTGATTTCAATGTGCAATATTTTTTACATAAATGAATACAATCTAGTTTATTGTTTCGCTATACTTATACAAATATGGAAATTGAATAAACTTGATGATTTAATAATTTTACTATTACACAAGATAATCATGTATGTTTTCACCTACATTGTATTTGACACTGATATTAGGTATTATGTGATAGAAAGCAGGTGATATTAGGTATCATGCAAAATGCCGAGCTGGCCCAGGACAGGCTAAAACTAAACTTTCTTTCTCTTTTCTTCATATACAAATCCAATCCTATTACATAGCGCAGTGAGTAAACAAATCATTATCATAGCTCGCAGGTGATCAGACAACAGCAATGTATTTACACCGTTCGGCATCCTATAGGCAAATGTCTTGTGCAAGTTAAAGACTCTACGTTAATTATTGAAATATTATTAGGTTTATCCGAAGCAAAAAAACAATCTGAAACCATTACATATATTATGTCTAGCAATAACACTGCGTCAATCAAACTTGCTTAATTTTTTTAAATAATATCTACTTGTATCGGGCAACAATATCAAACTTTGACCAAATAATAGTTCTATATCATATAACTTAAATTCTGTACTCATTCTACGTAGGGAACCCTAAATGAGCGTCATCGAATTGAGTGGCTCACGTACTTTGTATCAATTTGTGGATACGTGCTCGAGATGGCAATAGTGGTGGCATTCGTCCCAAATTAGGGACTTATTCTTTCGACCTACAGTAATGATCGCCATTTAATTAAACTAATGAGCTAGAGGTAATGGTTTTATTAATTTCGGTTAGACATTTCGAAGCCAAGAGGGCCTTAATTGACGACTTCTTGTTTGTAATGTGAATGTATTGCAGCGATTGCCATTTGATTGGTCTATAAAATACTTGTGTGGTGTGCTAACTTGTTCATGTTTGTTCTAATCTGTTTTATCGAGGAAATTCGGATTTGGATAATGGTGGAATGAGTTAATAAAGACATACAAGGATATTTCAGAATGTAAAGTTTTCCAATTGAAAGTGACAACCTGATGTAGGTGATATTATGGTCGTATTCAAATTTAGAAGTTGGTATTTCGTTAATTAGGTACCTAATTTGTACCTAATAAAGTTATTAAACCGCTTAATTGTGGTTTGTATTCAATAATTATTTGGCCATTACTAATTTCGATTTTGATGAATATTGTTTAATAAAATTCTATACAAATACAAGTTATACCAAATTTTAAAAGAAATCCATCAGTAAACGAGAACAAAACGTCTTTTCAAAAGACTAGTTGAACGAAGTTATTTAATAATACTTGAACTTGGAACAAACGACTTCAATTCTTACAAGAAAAGATAAGAAACTTTCTCAAGATATAAAGTTTAAAAGCTATGATTCAAAGAAAATGGCCACCACGACAAAGACAGCGTCATAAACATGAATCTTGATAATATGGCCAGTGACTTGCGGTTTAGTGACCCTAAAAGGTTTGTAAATTTCCTTTGTTGTGTATGCTTACTGAATAAACAATGAAATAATTACTCTTTTATGTTATTTGCACAATACAGGCACTGCGTAACGTTATAGCGATGCGCGCTGACTTTGCACGCATAGTACGAATACTTACTAAAATATATTTACGACATGAATACATTCTTTTTTTAATTTCTGGCTTTTATCTATTATAGTATACATGTAATATTATATATAAACCTTAATACAAAAAAATTTTGAACGCTAGTGGAAACCGTATCAAAAACTGTTGAATGCTTGAAAAGAAGTTAGTGGAGAAACAGACAAAAAACCTTTCCTTAAATTTATACTATTTAGATATTTTTATGTATTTCCATAAATTTTTTGCCTAAGTCGTAAAGAAGCTGTTTTGACCCACGTATTTTAAGTATAACCGCACTAAAATTCATGAACACATACTGGATTTTATATTATGTTGACAGTTCGTTGTTTACAATGCCAGCAATAATGAACTTATTGTGATAGCAGATGGTACAGAGGTCTAGTAAGCGTATGAATAGTTGCAAGAGTTACACGTTGGCTGTACGCTAAGTCAATGCTACAATTTCATTAGGATCTGCATTGGAAATATCTATGCTTCAAGGAGAACACAACACTAGTAATGTTACTATACCAAATGACTCGATTGAATTTGAGACTGAAACTCGAATGAAAGAAATTATACTTTACAATTTCCTGATTTGTCGACACGCAGCTCACATGGAAAGTTAGGTGAATTATGAATGACGGTGAATTTCGTTCTGGAACTCCATTTCTATATTAAAATCTCCTTGATAAACTAACGTCACCACAACTGCTAATATAGCAAAAGAAATCAACAGTTAACTTTCGAAAAAAAAGACCTAGTTTTAATACAGTTTCATGACGTTTGAATCCTTTTTGAACTGACTAACTTTGTCCTCATAATAAGCAATGCTATCACACACTGGACAGACCGTATTAATCAACCACGCGACAAACTTAAAATGCATGAGATTCAGTGGCGCAGTCAGTGCTATGACCGCTCCATGCAAATTGCTATCGCTAATATTATAAAGAGGGCCGCCGCCGTTTTAATTCATAAATCTGCATTTGTGGCGACAGGCACTCAGTTCATAGTACATAGTGCCATGTATTTTCTCGGGCAGGTAAAGGTATGTTACACTCACGTTTTCCAGATACATATTAGAACAGTTAAATCATGATGGCAAAAATTGGGGGAGGCCTATGTTCAGCAGTAGAGGTCCTTCGGCTGATATGATGATTATGATAAGTTACCATGTAAAATAGGGTGAGTTTTTTAATTATTTCTTTAAAAGACTAATTCAACGTAACAAAAGTATACTAATAAAAGGCAGAACACCAAAATTGTGTGTCGGATTAATAAATAATACAAAAATTATCAGATTTTGGCCGTAAATGTACGCCCTTTTCGAATAAATGCCAAATTATGTTCATAACAAAACAGTAAATGTTAATTAATCAACTGGCTATTTCCATATGTGGAAGTTCCAGATATTAATGTCGTAATTACCGCTAGATGGTACTGCAGTTCGCGGTCTAAATGTGAATATTTGGTTGAACGAGGTGGCAATTAATATTGCTTTCTGACATTATTCGCATTAATTTAACTTAACAATACAGAGTTGGCGTTTTGCGTGGCTAAAGGAAAAGCTCAAAATAAGGGCTCATTTAGATCATGGCGTATCATAAATAAGTTGAAGATGATATATGGATAATACGAGTGTATGAATAATATAAAGAATATGTATAAGATAAATACATATATAATAATAGAATATCAGCGCTATAGTATAACAACCATAGCTCAGTGCTGAGAAAGGTCCCTTTTCTGTCTCATCTTTATTTTTGTTTAATCCTTTTATAAATTTTATTTCTTTCTTTCTTTAGCTGATGTAAGTCGGTGATCTACCAATATAAATAACAGAGGGCAGAGAAAATTTGTAAGATACATATCAACATAGTGTGAAACCATGTTCCAGTGTCAATATCATATAGATATTGCAAAATTGCCCAAACACAATCCAGCCGAACCGAATAACGTCTTCCTCGAAGTTCATCCTGAAGCACATTTGAGGAATATTCGATACATGAATTGACTTCGCCGATGTTCGCCACACCATTGTGCTTATAGCTTTAACAAGGAGCTCCGCTATGATTAATGATTGTCTTATTCTAAACGTGCTGCCGGTTATAATGGGAACCATATTGACCATATTAACAAAAACGGTTAGCATACATGTTTATAATACATTAAATGTAGGAATAATAAAAGTAAATTAGAATCCCTTGTTTACACATATGCTGTTCTGCCGGAAAGGGTATATTATATAGGCAGAAGTGCGTCATACTTAAGTACGATTCACGAGTTATAATTATGTCAAATCTAATAGTAGGTGAGGCTTTTTTCATTACCACCATTATTTCAATAATGTCTCTTATTCGGATCGTATGAACGAATTCAATTAGTCTTTTATGTCAAGATAGTTTTATAAATTTTGAGCTACGAATCCTCCCTATTACATGGGCAATACTTTTGTGGCGCTCATAGCTCATTGCTCTAACTAATCGGTAAACGATCATAAAAAGTGCGTCTGTCCCATGAATGCGTAACCGCATAGTGGAATTTGATCTGAGCTTTCACAAGGTTGAACAAAAACCACTTGATAAGAAGAAGATGGTGGCTTATAATAAAAACCAATACGTGAGTGAACCACACCTCAGTCTACTGTTTCTAGGATAACAGTATAATTTCTATCTATGTAGTTAAAAATAGCTGCAAACTCTCAAGTAAAACTGTATATTTTGCACAAAGTTTCTAAAGCTTAATAAGCAGAACTAGTTTATCAGAAATTAGCTGCAATACATCACTTGTATATTTATCCCGCTTCACGGTAAATAAGCAGTAAATCAGTTGTTAATAGTACTAGTTAAGTTTAGTTATTATAGTTTGGGTTGAGCTGTTTCAGTGTGTTTTGAATAACCCACATACCTTATTTACACAATGAATAATATTCACCATATTTACTAAATGGAACTCAATTATCTTATTTTATAACTAGCTACGCCTTGCAGCTTCGCTCGCACGGCAAATGGTATGTGTTTATTCAATGTCACTAACATAAACAGACACACAAACTTTCGCATTTATAATATTACTAGGATTATATGTGCTTTCCTTAAATAATTTCAGGCAACCAATCCTTTACTATGTAACAATGTTAGAAAAATTAAAACGACATCTTTTTTGACAGAAGAGTATTGCTAGTTGTACCATCCTTCTCTTTCTTCCAGCTAGATCAAAAGCTAAAGAGATACTTAGTTCAAGCGATATCATTCAATATCATTGAAACTCAAATGAATAAATCCATTCTACTATTATTCATTTAGCAATTTCGAATACTAAAACCGTTAGCGAGACTAAAGAGTTTCTGTCGTACAAGCTCGAAACAGGATTGAACTGAAATTAACGTTCCTGTTTTAATGAGTCTCTCTGTCGGCTTTTTGTGATATAATTGAAAACAGTGGTTTTCGTTAGTTAGTTTTAACTTTTCACGGCTCTAATCATGAACTGCTACATATTGCTTTTATGAAGTTGCTTAAAGTTTTGATAGTTAATGTTTGAAATTGCAATATTTCTTGTATCGGTAAGCTAATGCAAGAATTGTGATCAATGCTCGACTTCTCGGTATGAAAAGATTCCTTCACCCAGTCCTTCGTCCAGTGGGAATATAATGGCCGGCGACAATGTGTGTAACAATTATTAGAAAGGTAGTTTTCCTGTTTACAAGCTTGCACAAACCATTTGTAGAAGGCAATCGGGCAAACAGATCTCAAAACAAAAATCAATAAAATCTAGAAAATTCCTTTATTAATTAAATAAATAAATTATAGGTATCTGTTTAGTCAATAAACAAGTTCCATGCGGTGGTTACTGCTAGCTCTCTAAGGAAATTCATTCTCTGGTCGATTCAGCGAGTTCATATTACGTATATTTTCAAATTTCGACAAATGCAGTGTCACTAAAACCTCTATTTTTTTCCAAATGGAAATGATAGTTGACAGGCATTACCTATTGATTAGGCAAATACTAGTTTTGGAATGTCAAAAATGTTAAATATTGGGTCTCGGCGCTTTAACTAACTGAACGAAATACGGATACTTACTTTACGATGCAATTCTTTTAAGATAAAATCAAGGATAAACTATTTCAGTAATAGTTTACAGTAAACTATTGTAGTTAAAAAATAATCTTTTATAAACACGTTTTTTTACAGATAGGCACGGTACCGCATTTAAATAGCAATGAGCTCACGAATTATTTAGAAAAATTGACTCATATTTAATCTTATTATCATAGATATTCACAAAGTAATATCAATATCTTACGTTAAGATAAATAGACCAGGTACAAAAGGCTACAGTTACAACAATACCCGAGATATTATTGTTTAAGGCTGTATTCGTTCTAGTGAGCAGGATATCTAAAGCTCATTAGGAATCCGTTGTCTTCTCAGTAAAATAAACTTTTTCTTTCTTTATTTATCATTCTAACAAGGCTATATTTACTAGCATTACAAGCGTTCATAGACAACTGCATAAAATCAAGCGAGACGGAATGCAACTTGTTTTTTTAATACCTAGGTGGTTCCGGATGCAGATCCTGTGATTTTTAAAGTTCTACCACATTCACACAGCGCCATCTAGCCCCAAATTAAGTAATTATATTTGCTTGTGTTATAGGTACTAAACAACTGATATACTATCTATATATATATATATATATATATATTGTAAATACATACATATTATAGATAAATTACACCCAGTCACAGAACAAACAATGCTCATCACACAAAGATTTATCCTGGGTGGGAATCGAACCCACGACCTCCGGCTAAGCAGTCAGGGTCACTAACCACTAGGCCAACAGGCTAGTCGCACCGTAAACATTTGCTTGTAACGTAACATTCTAAATTTAAAATAGTATCTACTGTAACGTAATGCTCAAAATCAAGTCAATCGTTACAAAAAAACGTTACATTACAGGTGAATGTTCGCGGAGAGGAAGCACCTTTAGTGTTGTTCTTGCACATTTACGTCTTTAGGTTATTTATTATTTATTATCACTTACCATCAGGTGTCTCGTAGAATTATTTACCACCAAAGTTGTATAAAAACACCCGCAAAAACCAATTCATTTTCACCTCTATTTCCGTGCCTTTTCAAGACTTTGAATACACCATTAAAACTGTAACTGGGGTTGACCTATATCTGTCTTTCATCAATCAATATGATAGATACGTTACACACACATTCACACCAGTATCTATGTCACAATATTGGTGGTTAACGAATGCAATAATTAATTCATTATCCGACCAAAATGCGAATGAATCCAATTAAAGTTGCATATACTTTACATAAACAATCTGTTAAATTAATCTGTAGGGTTTGCAAATATTTAACTGTCTCCAAATATTTTAAAAAATAAATGAGCATAGATTCTGCCTCAGTGATACTGTGCATGGATTGCCAAGCAGAGCGAGTGCTCTGCTTGGCAATCCATGCACTTGATGAGTCATCAAGTTCGATCCCCGGGCCGAGTAACCTGATATTCGGATTTTCCCTTGAGGAGTTCTCAGTATCAGCCTGAAGTCTGGAATTGTGCTTTTCAAGTAGCAAAAGAGTTGCGCTCTATGACATTATGACCCAAAATAACTAGAGTATTATATAATTATGTCTACCCCGGGGACATAAAGCGGCGATGATTATGCGTATGTATAAACCTCTTTAGTATCCATTGCCTTTAAATGAAAATACAACAAAATTCAATTTCAGTACTTATGTAGTTTTTAATAAATTAAATAATAGATGAAAGCATTAGATTTTTCCAGACCTTTTTATCGCTACTGAATGGTTGAGGTTTCATCTCATACAGGGAAGGCATGAGCATTTATCACCACACATTGCTTTAAAGGAACTAGCAATTTTAGATAATTTTTATGGTATCATGTTTCCTCGCGCCATCTTCACTGATATCGAAACCTTAACCTACATAAAATTTAATAAAACCAATGTAAAAGTTCTACATCGCTAAAATATCTATATTACTTTGCTCTTACTATAATATGACCTTTTAATTATTATAATACACGCATTTCGTTTCTCTTTTCTATCTTTATTCCGCATTTAAATGTAGTGTTCAAAATGTTTCTTACTACCGATGACACATCTCGCATACATTTTTTGGTGTTAGACACTAACAAACCTACGTTATAATGCCAATTATACGATACAAGTATACCTGAACACAAGACTACAGTCTGTACGTTTAATCTGACTGCAAGATTTCAGAACAGAAGTAATATATCAAGTTCTCTGAAACATTCTCTTAGCTAATGAATGTTTGTTTAATGCTATCAGTATATAGATGAACATAAACGGACTTAGGTACGCAAATACAGATGAGACATTACGTTTGCCGGTGGTATGTCATATTGTCGAGATATTCAAATCTAGAGCATGAGTTCTTTTCAGTTTCGGCAAGAAAATAATCTGAAGCTGAAAATGCTCAGCATCAGACATTTGAAACAATACCAACACGCTAATAACTTGGCGCTATTATATCGCACCGTACATAGCTTGCAAAGCCTGAATTTAATTAAAAATTTTAATTTTTACTTTTGAGAAAATACGTGATATCGTGATAAAATAAGTATTTCATTATATTAGATGAAGAACAGGGATCAAGATGGGGCTATAGCTCGGAAACTACTTGCTTATGTGGTGTCTCTAGGGCAGAGACATCCCCATCTTGATGTAATTTTTTTGATGACACATTATTATCCTGCCCTGAGAACCACGTCACCTGTATATGTTTGAACCTATACAACGCTACAGATAATACACTGTTAGTGGCAGGCGTATTGGCCCTCACAGATTTGACTCGCCCTCGTCGACTCGCTAAGAAGAGTAATATATCGAATTCCCCTCGAACAAGCGTGGTGATCTATGCTTTGTATTATGGGAAGAGGGTTTCGGCCTATAGTGTAACTCTACTGCTTTTCTTATCTATTCTTAAGATTGAAATCTTTTGTACCAATGCCATTTTTATGTATATTAATATATTTTGTTCATGCCTTGGGAACTAGACCGATTTTCGGGATAAATAGTAGTCTATGTCCGTCTGGCACCGAATCTATACACATACCAATCATCATCGATATCGGATCAGCCTTTTAGGCGCTGAGTGGTAACAAACACACACATACACACACACACACACACACACACACACACACTCAATCTTTCGCATTTATATTATTAATATAATAGGACTTACGTAAAAAATACCTCAATTTAAATAACGGAATAAGTTTCGGCAGTAATTTCGGTATTGTTCGAAACCATTTAGGTATAATAATACTGAAGTCGAACACTGTACAGAACATTTGTCCGAATATTTCACATTTTACCGGTGTGCCGGTGCATGAAATATTTTTAAATTACATTTTTGCAAACGTGCACTGCGTGTAGCGCTCATCTTATACAAACTTTTGTACAGGTGTTCCTATTACATTTTGTAAGTTCCATCCGCATTATTGTATGTCTGCAGAACAACAAACAATGTTTCATCTGAGGGGTTTTATGATGAAAGTTTTTACTATTAATATATTTTTTATGTTAACGATGCTACAAGTATGTCTGCAATACACCTGGTGCTTAAATATTGGTCGCGTCTTAAGAACAGTTGAACTTGCCTGCCGCCGCAGCCATAAAAAAGACGCATTGCTCAAGACATCAGCTTTGTTTGTATCAGCGCTATATCAGTGCATATGACTACCATTTTAGGCTTTAAGCTGAAACTCGAAATTCAATCAAACCAGTTAATTAGAGTGTCAAGAGACAAGAGAATTAAATCACGAGTCTATAAATAATAGTAGACATTTATTAATATTCTAGTCTATTTTTGTGCAGCATCTATCAATTGAAGTTAAGCTGGGCTCAAGCATCTAACTTCATACTAGAGCATTCATTGCAATGTATCAATATTCTATTATGAAAACAAAACCATAAACCGGACTAAATATTAATACCAAAAATACAAACGAATATGAAACCGTAATAACACGAATATCAGTAATATTTAAACTTATTTTGGATTTCGATAGAAATAAAATTATTTCTGAATTCGGCCTCGAGTTAAATTTAGTCATGAATATATTTTCTTACTGTATCAAAACTAACAAATAGAATTCTAATTACAGAAACTATTTCAAACATTAATGCCAGATAAAGTTTTAGTTTAAAGTTTAATGAAAGTTTTCTTCAATTCTATTCAATCCATATTCACGTGTAATATCGGTATCTGAAGCATTATTTGGAAGATAAGTTTCATAAGTTGTTCTTTTTTATTCGCGTAAACGTATTCGATTACTTTATTCAGAGTAACTTTGTAAAATAAAGTAAAAAGATGACCTACAATGTGAAACTGAAACTCAAGATTTCATATGTCAAGATCTCGGTGCAACATCTATCTTTCATTGTCCAATGTCGAATTCACACTATCAGTGAGATATAAAGTTTGGACACTGGGGTACAAAGTAATGTTGACAGATTAAAAGCACGCCGGAGATAGGACATGTCAACTACTACATGACTCGCTCAGGGATTAGGTTACACTCGTGCAACGAATAGTACCTACGTTGCACGAGTGTAAGGTAGCAGCAGGAAGATGTGACCCACTTACCTTCAAATAATTACCATGAACTATTACACTACTACTACTATGACTACCTTAGAAGAGTAACTATCCAAGAGAGTAGCGGCAATGGACCATGTAACAAAACAATATTATTCATGTAGGTATACGTCCCAATATTCAGACTAATAAAATTTTCTTGATGGCGTTTTTTAAATAGTTTAATTTGTTTTGGTTACAGGCTCTGTGTTCATCATAAAATGTTAATAAATTACGTGTTGTGTATTTCATTTTTATAGTTTCGTACATGATTCAAGTTTTCCATCATAAGTTTCTATGCTGCCTCTCCAACAATACAACAAACAACAAATATTATGAACTGAATAAACTTTGTTGAAGGTTTACTTTTACAACTCCAAGGTACTATAAAATATTTGATATTATTTCATTCATTTCAGCTTGATACCTTAACGAGTTTCTAAGAAATGAGGTTTACTTGACAGATGTCGTCGACAGTAAGTACGCGTAACTCTTTGTAGAGAGATGGGGCCTCAGGACAGGCGGAACATAAATAAGTTTGCATTTTAACACAAATAAAAACTGTAGGTCATCATCATCATTATATCAGCCAAAAGACATCTACTGCTGGAAATAAGCCTACCTACTCCAACTTTCGCTCCAACTGTAGGTATTTAAGCTAAATACAAATAAATTGTATTTTTCCGTTCTTATTATTTAAAAAAAGCTTTAAATTAATTTGTTTCGTACAACCACGTCTTGGGCGTCACGTGCAACGAAATTTGAAACTGTAATGAGAATAATAAATTTCTGTCTGCTAAATAAATCAACGGTAGTATTATAAAAACATTGTACCTCGTGTGGAAATGTGGGCATACTTGGCTACGGTGTAGCTGTTCAAATGTCAGTCAAGTAATTTTATTTATATTGTATACTATAGTAGACTAAATATAATAGTTTTTTTTTTATATTGTATACTGATTATTAAAAGTTGTTAGAATAGTATTCTATAGTATACAGAGTGTCGAGAATTGCATTAGTTTCATCGACAAAAGTCTCTTAAATTTTAGAAGCGAATGTAAGTTTCAGGGTTTATTCCTTATAGGTAATTAAACTATCAAATAAACTTCAACTCCTGTAAATAGAGAATTGTAACCTATATTCTTGTTAGGCATCCGAAAAGAATAATAAATAATATACCTATATACTTTATTGTCTAGAATAGTATTAAAAAGTTAGCTTAAAGTTCTTATAACCTAGAGCCAGATATAAAAGAACAAAACGTCAAGTAAGTAGTAAACACAGTCGAGTGCTGTGTAAGATTTGTACCATTCCACATAGTTGTAAAGTATCTCTACAAAAGAAGACAACTTCGAAGATCTAAGTTTTTAAAAGTTAGTCAGAGTAGTTTATTTGACTTAGATACATTTGCAGTTTAGATATCAGGGTTTTATTTTGAGATATTGATAGCACTAAGGCAGAAAAGTTGAAGAGGCTACCACGAACCAGATGATGCAGCGTAGGCTTTAAAAAGACGGACGTATCGGTTGTTCATGCAATTGATGGATGAGAGCAGGTCACGAACGGTGAAAGTATAGGTAAGGATATTTCAAATTTGTTAATGACTTTTGTGTTATGATATAAAATACTTTTCACAATAAATCACATAGATACAGCATTACGATTAGGTAAACTACATCGTGAAATTATAAAATCGCGGATACTACATATTATAAACAGCTTTATTATAAAATCGATGTTAAAAATCTACAATCATGTTGCATGAATACAAAAACAAAATAAATCTATAACGTGGTACTAGCTTTTCAATTCACTCTGAGTAACGAGAGGATGGAGGGATCTAAGTTCAATCAACTCTACTCGTATTTTGTGGTACGGCTGCGATGTTGGTTATCTTCCCAACATTCTGAATCTAAAATTTCCGAATCGCGAACGTTTTCAAATCCAGCATGATATTTAAAACATCAAGAAATTATATCTATACTATTATATAAAGCGAAAGAGTTTGTTTAATTGCTAATCGCTAGAACTACCTGTCGGATTTAAATAATACTTTTTGCGTATGATAGCTCAGTACTCGAGGCATGTTACAGGCGACGGTGAAGACGCGGGTGAAACCGCGCTGTGGAAAGCTAGGTAAAAATAAGGTGATCTGATGATTTCTTTAATTCCATAACTTTTTAGAAATCTTCTAGAAGTATTCGAGCTGATATTGTGATGATGCTGATTTAAACTTATTTAATAATAAATATTTCATTATGTTCGCTTTATGATATAAATTCAGAAAGATTTCAACCTCGAAGTGGGACTTGAATATGTAAACCATGTAAACTCTCAGGTTAACTACCGTCTCAGCGTACGATCTACTATGCTATCTGAAAATTAGTACTGTTTCAATACTCAAGGTAGTACTCTGACTACCTTGAGTATTGAAACAGTACTAATTTTTATGTCACGATAAATGAAGCATGACGTCATGCTTCATTTATCGTTAAAGATCTACTGTTAATAACGGGTGGCGCAAAAGTAAAGACCCTATTTGGTTCAGCTATAACATTTTTTCTAAATTAGAAAACTAGATTTAGATTTTTTTAAATGTATATTTGTGCCATTAAATTTCGTACCATTAGGATTTAAAGATGATGTCTTTTAAATGGTGACCTCCAGAGTTGATACACATTTGAGCCCTATTTATGAGATTTTCCTTCAAAATTGGTTATGAGTGACGAAGCGCATTTCCATCTCTCAGGGCATGTCAATAAGCAGAATACTCGGTTCTGGGGCACTGATAATCCGCGCATTATTCAAGAAACACCTCTACACCCACTAAAAGTTACTGTATGGTGTGGCATCTGTGTTGACAGAGTGATCGGACCCTATTTTTTCGAAGACGCTGGAGGCAATGCGATTACTGTCACTGGAGAACGCTACAGAACCATGTTACGTGAGTTTTTGATACCCAGTTTGGACGAATTGGGGCTGGAGCACATCTGGTTTCAACAAGACGGCGCTACGGCACACACAGCGCGCGACACTATGGACTTAGTGAGGGACGCTTTTCCAGGCCGAGTTATCTCTCGTTTTGGCGATTTGCCTTGGCCTGCAAGATCACCCGATCTGACCAGTCCAGACTTCTTTCTTTGGGGTTTTTTGAAATCTCGGGTGTATGTGAACAAGCCACAGACTCTCGCAGCTCTAAAAGAAAACATTCGTCAAGAAATAACGAACATATCGCAGGAAGTGTTACGGCAAGTTATGCAAAATGTCATAAATAGGGCTCAAATGTGTATCAACTCTGGAGGTCACCATTTAAAAGACATCATCTTTAAATCCTAATGGTACGAAATTTAATGGCACAAATATACATTTAAAAAAATCTAAATCTAGTTTTCTAATTTAGAAAAAATGTTATAGCTGAACCAAATAGGGTCTTTACTTTTGCGCCACCCAGTATAATATATTCCGATTTAACTAAATAAATGTTGTAAAGAAAGTGTCTGTTTACTAGCATAAGATACCAATTTATCTTATTCACAAATAATTTGTAGACGTTTCGCACTAAAATTACTTACCCAAAAACCCTCATTATATTTAGTATACGTTACGAGGCGTTACCTATCACGTTGTTATCATATTAATGAGGATGACGCTTCATATTTCACGATAGACCCGGCCATAATGACACGTGTGGAACGTGTTATAATGAGTATCCTAATACCTCATATCTCACATATATTTTCTTATAAATAACTGAATACGTTTATTTTGCGGTGTCATAACGTGTAATATTAATAACTCATAACTAAGGAATTCAATGCTTAGACGTATTGTAACGCTTGAATAATAGTTTACACCGCGAATTTGGATATAGGCAATAGAAATGCTCATTTTGAATTACCAAGTCAAACTATGGTTACAGCAGTATATTCTGTATTGTGTATACTACTATTATATTACTATTTTAATAGATTCGACAAGTGATAAAAACGGTGTACAACATGTTTTTTAAAAATTTTGTTAAGGTTTCGAAGGATGAAAGATAAGAATACAAAATTGCTATGAAATCAGCAATAAATACGCGAGTAAACTTGTTTCTCTAATAAACATCGAGTCATAAGTAGGTACCTTACCATCATCATCATCATATCAGCCAAAAGACGTCCACTGCTGGACATAGGCCTTACCCAATTTTCGCCACCGTGGCTGGTCGTTCGACACCCTCATCCATCGGTTGCCCGCCACCCTTATAAGGTCGTCGGTCCACCTTGTGAGGGGTCTATGTGTCCTGCCCATTGCCACTTCAGAGAAGCAACTCTGCGAGCCACGTCAGTCACTTTGGTTCGCTGCGGATTTCTTCGTTTCTCAAACGATCGCGCAGGAAGACGCCTAACATAGCCCGCTCCATCGCCCTCTGAGCGACTTCGAGCCTTCGGATAAGACCCATAGTTAGCGACCACGTCTCTGCTCCGTATGTCATCACTGGCAACACAAACTGGTCAAAGACCTTGGTCTTAAGACACTGCGGTAGTGCGAACGAGAAGATATGTTGTAGCTTCCCTAACGCTGCCCAGCCGAGCTGGAATCGACGAGTGACCTCTTTCTCGAAATCGGACTTACCTAATCGGACTGTTTGTCCAAGTACTCGTCAACGAATTCGAGCATCGAGCCTCCGACCGTAATAGAAGTGGGTGTAACATGGACATTGGTCATGACTTTAGTCTTGTCCATGTTAATTTTTAGGCCCACTTGTCGAGAGACTCTACTGAGGTCATCGAGCATTGCACTGAGCTCCTCCACGGTCTCAGCCATGACCACGATATCGTCCGCGAATCGAAGGTGAGTGATGTACTCGCCGTTTATGTTGATGCCAAGTCCATTCCAGGTCAGAAGCTTGAACACGTCCTCCAGTGCAGCGGTGAACAGTTTTGGAGATATGAAATCTCCCTGTCGTACTCCTCACTGCAACATGGTGGCGTTTTCATACAAACACTTCAGCACTTCGATATATCGATAGTCAATATGGCACCGTTGGAGAGACTGCAGCACGGCCCAGGTCTCGATCGAATCAAAGGCTTTCTCTATACTCTGTGGACTTATGTATAACCTGCCGCAGCGTATATATGTGGTCTATGGTACTAAAACCTTTTCGGAAACCAGCTTGTTCGGGAGGCTGGAAGTCGTCGAACCTGTTTGCGAGACGATTAGTGATGACTCTTGAGAACACGACGTGACTCAGGAGTGTGATAGGTCTGTAATTCTTTAGAAGGGTTTTATCGCCCCTCTTGAAGAACAGCTCCACCACATCCCTATGCTATGCCTGTGGCGTTTTGCCCTCGAGAAGGACGGCACTAAAGAGCCTCTGAAGGGCCTTCAGGACAGGATTTCCGCCTGCCTTCAGTAGCTCGACTGTGATTCCATCTTCACCCGGCGCCTTGTTGTTCTTGAGCTGTCTCAGGGCCATACCAATCTCGCACAGGCTGACGTCCGGGATGTCTTCGGTGTAATGTCGAGTTAACCTAACTCTTGGATCTGATGCTAGGGAGCTAACAGGTGCATGTTGTGTCGTGTATAACTGTCCGTAGAACCTCTCGACCTCCTCTAAAACCTCTGGCGTAGACGAGATGATCCTGCCGTCCCCAGTCTTCAGCTTGACAAGTCGGCTCTGCCCGACAGACCGATCTCGTGCGAACACTTTCAAGCCTTTGTTACGCTCTATAGCCTCATACATACATTGTGTGATAAATTGGCGAAGGTCGCGAGTCAAAGACTTGGAGATCCGTCTGTTGAGCCGCCGATAGTCACTAGCTTCCCTGGTACTGGCAGTACCATCCTGCGTCTTTCGTCCATAAGTTTGAGGGTCTGGTCGGTGATCTTTCTCGGTCCTTTACTGCGGTGGGCTTTAAAGATGTTAGACCCTACCGAACGGACAGTTTCCACGAACCTGTTGCTGTATTCGTCTACGTCTACGCAATTCGAAGCGGTTAAGAAGTTCGAGTTGGAAGCTCTCGGAGCTTTGAATTTGAATCGGTGCAGGTCGGAGCGTAGACTTCATCAGTCGAGACCGGTCCAGCTTAGGGTTGATATTTAATGTGCCTCTTACCATCCGGTGATCGCTTCCGGTTTTCACCGCATTGATCACTGAGACATCATTAAATATTTGCCGCCTGGTCGACATGATGAAGTCAATCTCATTTTTTGTGACACCATCAGGACTAATCCAGGTCCATTTGCGGCTATCGCGCTTCTTGAAGAAGGAGTTCATCATAAAGAGGCCCTCCATCTCCATGAAGTCAGCCAGCATTTGGCCCCGGGGATTCCTGGATCCAAATCCAAACTGCCCCACTCTCAACTCGTTACCGCCTCGTTTACCTAGCTTCGCGTTGAAGTCCCCCATGACAACAGTGTATTGGGTCCTAGAGGCATGTATTACTCTGGAAATGTCCTCATACATAGCTTCGACCTCATCGTCGGGGTATGTCGAAGTGGGAGCATAAACCTGTATGACCTTCAACGAATACCGTTTGGTGATTCTGAGTATAAGGTATGCTACCCTCGTCGACACACTCTCGATTTTCACCACGTTGTTCACGAGGGACTTGTGGACGATAAGCCCGACTCCACCTTGGGACAGTTGGTCGCCCTCCCGGAAATAGAGCAGGTTACCGGACTTAAGGGTTATCGTATCCTCCCCCTGTCTTCGGACTTCTGACAATCCCACTATGTCCCATCGTAGCCTGCTCAATTCTTCCTCCAGTTCAACAATCTTCTCGTCATTCCGCAATGTGCGCACGTTGTATGTTGCCAGGGCCAAAGGTTGTCGGTTTGGGTAGCCTGGCCGCACCCGGGGATTCTTCGCACCCCCTACCCCGCCGTTACCATGGCCGCTACCGTAGCCAGGAATAGCGGGATGACCGGGGACTGGGGGCCATTTCTTTTGTTGTAGCTCCATTTGGGGGGATATTGCCATAATCGCCACGCTTGGCAGGCGGGTTGGCGATCGCAGTGGTGGTAGCTTTATCACAGGACGCTGCTGCCCGTCCTGTGTTGTGCTGATTTTCTACCACCCGTTTTCGTAACAGTTTAACCGCCGTTATTCGGTAAACTGATGTACTGTCATCATTTTGTCCTTAGTCGCATTGTACGACACCCACGGACAGAGAGGGTAGGGACCATTCTTCCCCGGCCACCACGCGGGGCAACCTTATGAATTGGTAATTATTTCTCGTGTATTCACAGATGACCTTTCAGTGGAAGGTGTTTAAGCAATTTCATTAAAGTAAATGTAGCATTATTTTGCATACTTAGTAAAAGGTAAATTTTAGAGACAATCACTAAATGGACATTCCTGAAGCTCTACTATGCTGACGTAGGTACCTAGTGTGATGGTATTTATCTACTTTACATTTTATTAACCGCCCACAAGGCATGCTCGATAACGATCAGTCAAGATGCCTAGCGAATATCTATACCTATACCATTAGTCAGTAATGGAAATATTTTATTTAAATGATGATGACGAATCATTAATCAGCTAGGAAGGAGAGAACGGTAAACGATTACTTGTCAGCGGGTATCTGAGTGATGATAGATATGTAGGCAATACAGTCACTAATCTCCTACTTGTAATCAAGAACACTACCACCAATATTTTTTCTATTGTCGTCAGTGACAGACGAGCAAACAGCCCACGTGATGGTAAGTGGTAACTCTCGCTCATGGACGACTCAGAGTCTCTGGCATTGTTTCTGCTCCAGAAAGTCTGCAAAGACGCTGCCTACCGTGAAGGGAGTGAAGTAGGTGAAGGGATTGAGGGAATTGAGGAAAAAGGAAAAGGAGGAAATTTGGCCTCCGGCGGTCTCACTCACCGAACAAAATTCAATAGTATATCTTACGTCGATCTTCTAAGAGACGGGTACTTCCCTGGCCGATCTGGTCCATTCATGCTGAAACCAGCAGGGATCTACTAGCAATCAAAATTTTTCTTTTCAACAGAGTTTTCCTTAAACCTCTCATATATTACAATAGCCTTTCTCAATAAAACATCTTTAAAGTAATCTTCTCATCCGTCGCTCTTTATTCTGATTATCGATTGAGAAGTAACATATTTCGTAACAAGCTATATTGTCGAAATAACTTTGTCAACTGTTGGTACGGTGGATTTTAAATTAAATTTTTCTCATACGTACCTAAGTCGCGAAACGGGAAACCCCCTCGTGGAATGTATTCGTAAGTTAGTAAGCGCGCCTCGCATGATACGTTCCGGAATTTAATTTAATACTTCCTACTTTTACTAACTTTTTTTTTCAAATCATAGAGATGACGAATTTCTTTGAACAATTGTCTTTATTGAAATATCGTACAGTTGTTCGTTCATAATGTAGCAGTATTCATAATTAAGTTATGCGTATAAAATACATCTAAACGCTATCTTTGAGACAGAGAATTCTCGTAGTTGTAGAACACGGTCATGCAATTACTGAACTCAATAAAGGTGCTTATTTTAATGGATAGATTTTTCTTTCAGACTGTTGACTATATTATGATAACGATCGTGAATTTACACCAATTACATTACCTTAAAATTATTTCACCAAAATATTTAATATCTAGTTTGAATAAGACATAGTAACAGCAAAATTTGAGAGTAAACTTTATGCCTACATAAACGTTATGATGGCTTCAACATTTTATGAATACATTTTTACATTTGGCTCAAGAATGCTTCCATTTATTTTGTCCAGATTCCGTGAGGCATTAAATTAGGTTTGCGGTTGGACGCAGATGTCTTCGAACATCCGGACTCCGCGAGCATATGCCCCGACCCTAGAGAATTTCAATAGGCCTCCGTCCCCCTTGTCGCTCGTACCCCTATGCAAGGTTCCACAGATACAATAATTGTGATATGTGAAATCTATTTAACTTGATATTTCTGTCGTACGATTGCAGATGTAGTGAGTGAGATTAAATATCAAATTAATTTCTTATATTAGGGGCCTATTTCACCACTAGCTGCTAAAGTGTCTGATATATATCTAACAGATTAAACATCTTTTAGTTAAATCTGTCTAATATTTTTAAAGAGTTGATTTGTCAGTTAAGGTTATCAGGCACTTGTGGGACTGATTCTTGAGTACTATCTGTCAGTTAATTTTCGAATAGGTTATCACGCACTTTATCAGCAAGTGGTGAAACAGGGCCTAAGTATAGTAATTTATAGTTGCAAGTTATGGTTGATTTATATTTGTTTCTTTAGATCAGAAGATTCTGTGTACATTTGGAGACATCTCAATTTAATCTTAAATTAAATGTACATAATTACAACTTTAACCTACAAAAACATAACCACAGAGAATTTAATCAAAAACCTCAAAGCCGTTAATTATTTATTTACAACAATTTTCAATTTTCTTTTTTTTATAGTCCATAATGGCAGTCAAGTCAAATAGCCTACTTAACGGAAAGTTATATTTTGTTTATTAATAATTAAATCGTTTACCTTTTTTAAGAAAGACACTGTATAAAACCAGTGAGATATTAGACCAGTTGAACTCTGACGTCATTATTTCAACAATGATTCACTGTCGTATACAAGTACGAAGCTGTGTATAGCGCTTGTAAACTCCCAGTGAGCCTCCCTTCATTAGCAGCATTTGTTCTCCTCGTTACGACTACTTGTACACTAGTTACAGTAGTTCTAACAACGGCCTGCAATTCTCCTTGTTATTACCTACTTTACAGGCGCAAAGTTAAAGTGTCGACTCTTGGAAATAGCTACTCAGTGTCTTGAAACTTGAGGACGTTTGCATAAGTTGTAGTAATAAAATGTAATCACAATGCAAGTCAAACGAACTATTCTAATAGTAAGGTGGAAAACCTGCAAATAAATAAATTACACAAAGCGGTTTTATCGCTTTTATCTAACAACTAACTTTACTCGGCGCGGTTTCACCCGCGTCTTTGCTTACTGCTTTGCTCCCGTCCAGTAGCGTGATATGTAACATCAACATCTTACTCGGGAATTGGGCTATCATACGCAAAAAGAATTATTCAAATAAGACTGGTAGTTTCAGAGATTAGTGCGATCAAACAAACAAACAAACAAGCTTTATATAATAGTATAGATTTTAATGTACTGCGTGTAAATTAATCAATCGTGATAGTACATTTCTTTTTATATTAGCCCACCCTAATGCCTCCACTCTGCTTAATGGTAAGCAGTCAATAAGTTCAAAAGTGTTGGGCACCATTTCTAAAGCCATCGTGTTACTACGGCGCCTTGGCAAAACATAGTTATGAGCTGATGAAGATTTGCAGATTTTAGTTGGGAGGCAGAAGTATGAAGTACTAAACCGTTTGGTTTGAAGTTCTATAAATTCTACTGTAAAAGGGTGGCATTCAATAACTGTTCATAGTTGTCTTCTTGAATATAATAAAGTCTAATGATACCTACAGAGACCATGGACCGGAGTCTAGAATATTAAACCACCTCTTCTCAGCGTGCGAATATCACACTAAGAAGCGTATTTCATGTGTAATTTGACTTATTCTACTGCTACCAGCACTGTTACTTCGACGAGAAATGACGAGAATATTCTAAACTTCCAGCTAGAACACAACATTATCCAGATAGTATTACCCTTGCTGTACTGTCTTTTGTAATATATAGTCCCAAGAGTGCTGTGCCAATTTCTTACAAAATTTTGTAACGGCAAACTTGTTGTGTCTTCTTAAAATGTAAATAAGACTCTGTTGTCTGTTGAAACAAGTAAAAACTTAAACTTAAGCAAGATGTCGTAAGTCGTAAGATGTTAAATACTGGACATGGGGCGCCGCTAAGTATCGTCCCTTTGACCGGTCGTTAAATTTTATTATTAGGTTTGTACAAGTAAACTTACTTAGAATTTTACACATAACTTTAAATAAATAACGAATTTATACACATTAAAGTTACCTAATGTTTCGTTTCACCTCCCAATTAGCCAGGCCTACTGTTATCGCTTTCCTCGGTCAGATGTCTCCGCTAATCCTTGCACTGAATCCCAATGTTCCACATTTGGAACATTGAACCGTTTCTATAGAAGGTAATTAGACCACAAACATCGCCTACAGAATAGCATACTTAGTATTTAGTGCCACTTTCTACCTTTAATATGTAATCTTTCTCGCTTCTGTTTCATTTAGGTAAATGAAAACGATAATGGTAATCGTTATTAGTTTGGTGATGCCCTTCGTCATTTATTAGCTAAAGTGGCTGGTATAGATTGCTGAGTCGCCTTATTAAAGTGGCGATGGGTAAGACACAAGGTTAAAAAGTTATTGATGACTTGGGCGAAAAAGTACTGTAGTTGTGCTGATGTAGATGCAGAGTATAAGCACATATAAAGAGGCGTTATACCTAGTAAAGGAGGAAAACTGATGGATGAGGGCAGATGAGAATTGTTTTAAAAGGAAATTCTTGGTAGAGACTGATGTTCAACAGGGAATGTGTTTCTACATTGGTATTCGTATTAGGCATCGTGATGTCCGTGCGGAACTAAGGTCGCTCGATGTTCGGAAAGCCAGCGGACCGGATGGTATTCCAGCGGTGGTTCTTAAGAAATGCGCAGCGGAGTTGTCTCCTGCATTGACGCGCCTATTCCGCCTATCTTATTCCTCGGGAATTGTGCCGGAGGCTTGGAGAGAGGCGAATATTCAACCCATTCCCAAAAAAGGGGATAGGTCCGAGCCAGGCAACTATCGACCCATAGCTGTCACCTCAGTTCTCTGCAAGGTGCTTGAGCGGATAATAAACTCCCAACTAGTCCGCTACCTAGAGGGTCACTCGTTAATTAGTGACCGACAATATGGCTTTAGGTCAAAACGGTCTACGGGTGACCTTCTAGCGTATATCACGCACCAATGGGGTGAAGCTATGGACAGGCATGGCGAGTCCTTGGCCATCGGCCTTGACATAACCAAAGCCTTCGATAAAGTCTGGCACCGTTCGCTTCTGTCCAAGCTTCCAGCATATGGTCTGCTACCCCAGCTGTGCAACTGGATTGCCGCATTCCTGCGTGAGCGCCGCATTAGAGTCCTTTGTGACGGATCGGCCTCCAATTATTTGCAGGTCAACGCTGGGGTGCCACAGGGGTCCGTCCTGTCGCCCACTCTGTATCTTCTGCATGTCAATGACATGTTGTCCCTTGGCAACATTCATTGCTATGCAGATGATAGTACAGTGCATGGGCGATATCTCGGACATCCTGCGGCTAAACAGACTGACATCGAGGCAAAACGCCTAGAACTTGTCGCTGAGCTCGACCAAGTATTATACCGCATTTCTAAATGGGGTTGTGAGAATTTGGTCGAGTTCAATGCCAAGAAAACACAGGTGTGCGCGTTCTCTGCAAAAAAATCTCCGTTCTTTCCCCTTCCCTCTCTTCAGAACACAGCGTTACCACTACAGGATAGCCTAAGTATCCTGGGTATGGACATCAGCCGAGATCTCAACCCCAAGAACTACATCGAGTGCGTCATTAAAACCGCCTCCTGTAAACTCGGTGTCCTGAACAGGGTGAGGCGGTGCTTCACGCCCGAGCAGCTCTGTCTTCTTTATAAGACACAGGTTCGTTCCTGCGTGGAGTACTGCTCTCATCTTTGGGATGGCTCCGCACAGTACTTACTGGATGCACTCGATAGGTTGCAGCGGCGAGCAGTCCGTATCATCGGAAGCCCGGAGGCTACTAAGACCCTTGAGCCTTTACAGCTGCGAAGAGACATCGCCTCAATGGCCGTCTTCTATCGCCTTTACCATGGAGAGTGTTCTGAAGAGCTCTTTGAATTAATCCCACCCTCTCCCTTTTTGTCCAGAACAACACGTGCGGGACTAAAGTGCCACCCTTTCACAGTGGAATCTAAAGGGTCTCGAACCAAACGGTTCAGCACTTCATACTTTTGTCGCTCAATTAAAGCCTGGAACTCTTTGCCAGCGCATGTGTTCCCATCTAATTTTGATCCTGGGTCTTTTAAGCGGGGCGTGAAAAAGCATCTCACTAAGCCGCCATAGTGGAGGCCACCATACCAGTAGTTTGGCTTTTGGAATGGTGTCCGCCACTTCTGGATTCCACTTACTGCTTACCATCAGGCAGAGTGGAGTCACTTTGGTAGGCTAATATAAAAAAAAAAAAAAAAAAAAATGAAACATATTTTGGTATTTCCATGTTATTAAAAACTAAGCAAATAATGCCTATATATTATGCATTTACTACATGGCTAACTCAATGGTTGAACAGTTATGGATAAATTATAGAAACGTATATATATTATGCAAATTTGTAAAGGGTTTCAATCCAACGCTTTGGTACTTCATACATACATTAATAAATTGGTTAATTAAAACCTGGAAATCGTGTAGTTGTGACGCGTTAGATATCCAGCAGGTAGGTACCTATTATAACTTCCAAAAAGTCATTTGTATTTTCCAAGTTTTTCTAAAACAAATGACATACCGTGAAAGAAAATAAAATACAAAATATTCCCATTCAAGTAAAGTGCTTTACTGCGAATTATTATGTCATGGATTTAAAGCAAAACTATCCTGTGTGAAAGCCACAATACAAAACAAATATTTAAAAACGCACCTACCTAATTCCTTTAATTATACGTAGCCTTCCTCTAAAAATCTCCATTCTGATCGGTCAAAAAAAAGCTGAAGGCGGGAAACAGCTCGTAGAACTGATGACCTGTTGGGGCATAAAAGTTCTAGAGTTGCGATCGCGAACCGCTAAACAAGATGGACCGCCGACCTAATAAAGCCACTGGTCGATGAGAACAACATGCAAAAACATAACTACAATGTAGCAAAAGTTTAATCTTATTTCAAAGCAAAGCTCTCAATAACTATCACTCTAACATTACAAGTCTGTTCTTATATTGAATCGAACACAAAGGAGGTTTAAGTTTCGTCTTTATGTCCGAGACTGTAGCATTGTTTTCCACTCAAATCATTGTTACGACGAGAACATAGACTGAAAATCAATAAGAGATTGAAGTTCAGATTTAAATCGAGATATAGAATCTGCAACCATCTTGGATTTTTAACTATTTAGTTGTAGATATTACCATAATGTTATTCTTAGATAATTATGGCTATTATATTAAAGCTCTAAAAAGCTCTATATTTTATGTAAAATACATAAACCTTTATCAATATATATAATGTGGAAGAGTTTGTTTGTTTAAACGCTAATCTCTAAGCCCACTTTTTTTTATTGGCCTAACAAAGTGACTCCACTCTGCCTGATGGTAAGCACTCAGTGGAGTCCAGAAGTGGCGGAGACCATTCCAAAAGCCAAACTACTGCTATGGTGGTCTCCACTATGGCAGCTTATTATTATTTTATTTCTTTTTTTTTTACTAGTCAGATTTAAATAATTCTTTTTGCGCTTGATAGCGCTGTTCTTGAAGAAGGTTATAAGCAACGTAACATCACGGTACAAGCGATGGGAGAAGAGCAGTAACCAAAGATGTAACTTAACGAGAATGAAACCGCGCTTTGGAACGCTAGTGTTAAACATATTTAGAACTGTAAAATGGAAGTTGAATTGTAGAACACATGATTGGCGTTGTTAATACGGCCACTTAGTATATAATTCGCAGTAAAATTGTTTCTAGCATTAACGCAGGAAATATAATATGCTTTCATGAAAACAATAATAAAAGAAATTGTGGCGCTTTTTTATTTGCATCGTAACAATAAAAAGGGTTCTGCTATATTTATGTCACTAGACATTTCGAGACTGAAACTTTTTAACATTTATTTTCTGTGCCAAAATAAATATATTTCTATGCAAAAATAATAAAGTATTTTCGGGATTTTTTTATATTAATAGAGAATAATTATGTTTTACGATAAAATGATCAATATTACAAATTTACGGTTTTTTTAGTTTCACAAACATACATAATTAGTGAGTTTATTTATTCTGTACATTATAATGCTTCACGCTTCATATTTACAAGAAAATGAGATAGGACTTAATATTATTATGTATCTACTCGTAGTCTGGTCATAAATGTTGTTTTAAGTTATAAACAATTTTATTTTTATTCATATTTATAACATAGTTGGTTGATTGATATCGCATGGGAAACACGCTCTAAAACTTTAACGTTAATGGCATTAACACGACGTAGACCATGGTTTATATAAAACATTTTATACTAAGACGAGAATATTCTAGAAATCTAGAGCAAAATATGTGAGGGCACGTGTTGTTTTAAAGCTACGTTCAGTCAACGTCGCGCCTTTCGCCTTAATTCTTTGAAAGAGAATACAAAGTGTGTTTGTCGTGTAATAGACTCGAGAATTTCTTTTGTAATCTATTTAACGAGATGGTACAATCACAGGAATACTAAAATTATTATCTTATTTTAAAATTGTTTAATAATTAACTGAAATGAATTAAATCTATGATAGAGGTAGAAGGTTTGGGAAACGTAACTCAGGTTTTCTGCCACATATACCTGACATGGCAATACCATAACTAAACATAAAACTCTATGTGTTTTATACAACTTGGTAACAAACAAACATACGGTCTACCTGATAGTAAGTGATACCGTTCTCTAAGCATTGCAGAAATCCATTCCGTTACCACAATATTATAAGATGATTGTTAGTTGAAGATTTCGTGAAGCGAGTAGGTGAAATCAAAGCAAATACTGTTTGGCTCGCTTGCGGTATGCTCACAGGGCTAGCGACAGCTATGGATTTGAAGTAATTCAAGAAATTACATACTTAATTTCTTAGGAAATAAATCTAACAAGCGTATACAGTAATTCGATATTAATAGTACAAACGCATGAGTTGCTAACGCCAATTAAAATAACTCATAGATCCAATTTAAGATTTTGATTTATTAATAAAACGTCCATGTTTAATTTGTTTAAGCACAGAACAGTTAGTTCGTGGTCAAATTTCTCTGTTAAATCTAACAGAGAAATCTGACCACGGATCGGTCAGACAACCTGACGTTTTTTGTTAGTTATTATGCACTAAAATTGTGACTGATTAAATGACCGCAGTTATATCGGTATCCGTAGTCAATCAACGTTATCAACGACGCTATTGCAAACTAACAAAGTTCTTTTAACTCTGTCCAGTCAGTATCAATGCAGTAGCCGTTTTGAGCTGATACAGTTTAAAAGCGATTTGCTGTCGACACGAAATGAAGAAAAAGCCCGCATCTACTCCTGCATCAATATAAACAGATAACCTAACTTTATTTCTTATATTCGACAACCCTGCTAGAAAGAGTATTTAAACACGTCGTCGTTTTCTTCGTGCTCTACGTTACGTGCCTCTGTCCTACACTGGGATAGTGCCCGATGTTTTCTCTAGGAGTATACGTAGAATATGTGAAGATTTTCTCACACACTTCTGGTGCTGCAATGCTTACAGATATATTGTTTGCTTTATTATGACGTGACCGCATAGAAGTGATTTCGTCTACAGTACCCGGTTAGTACAAGGTTGACGTTCTCAACCTTGTCATATAATGTTACATTACCCTCAACTTGAGGGTAAGTAATATAATATAAGTAAATATATATGACTTCTTCAATCACATAGTTCACAACTGTCTAACTCTATAAATTTAGCATAATCTGGCTAATTAAGAACAATCACAAAAATATAAAAATATAAACTAATATTGGATTTATAAAATGTGATGTAATTACACATGATATCAATTTCGCTGCATTTAAGACACAATGACATAGTGAGTGATAAGCTCATCTCTTGGGTATAGTGTCGTACTAAAAGCATTTGAAGTAAAAGATAAAATTGATGTGTAATACAATATACTAAAACGTAAGAGATAAAATATAAGGCTGTTGAAATGGCCTAAAGACAAACGATAAATATAAAAGCATTTCGTTTCATTTCATTATCCTTTGAGGACTAAAGTAAGTTTGGATAGAACGACCGACGCTAAAGTCTAATATGTCTTTCGTTGTTGTAAGTATTGTGCGGCTTCGAGAATCGACCCCTAGATGCTTCAACTTTAGCACTATCGTGTGCAAAAGCTGTAACGAACGTTGATAATGTTGTCCGCGCTCACTCAAGGGAATGCATGGAATAGGCCATTTGCCACGGACGGCGTTGACAACGTGGCAATATTCCCAAGAATGTGTTCAATAATGGGGAATCACGATGCGCCCCGACGTAGCGTATTGATTCTAGAATACGTGCCTCGCTTTATGTGAATGGCCGTCGAGTTAATTTCTATATTCGCCGGCGAAAATGCTTTTTGAACGTGACAGTTGTGGTTACTGGGAGTTTACGAGCGCGACAGAGCTTACAAGGCTTTGGAGATGACCATTTTAATAAATTATTAACGGTAGTCCTGTTTATTATAATAATACATTAAACAAGCGCAGCTGGCTATATTCATGTGGCTGAAGATTGCAATACAATTATCAAATAGACCACTATTTTGGGGAATTTTATTTGCATTTCTAGAAATGCATTGCTTATTCATAACTATCTAACTCTCTCACTTTACAAAATTGACGTTTGAATATTCTGTTACGAGATTTTATCGTTGGAAATTTGATTCAATTTCAAGAAGAGCAAAATCCAGAACAAATAAAACGTCTATCTATTTTAGTACCTTCCCCAGAATGAATTTTTCAGACATCTTAAAGAGGTCGTAAGATTAGGTAAATCTGCGATTTGTAAGATATCACGTCGTTATAAAATTTATTACGTAGATCCTGGCAGTTTAAGAATTGGACAGACGACCTTGAATTATACCATCAGTAAAGACTATAAAACTCTCGTCTGTCAGTAAAATGTAGCGCAATGATGATAAGGTTCTCAGGTGGTTTTCAAGAAATTGTGAAATTTTAGGGTTATGTGTACTACGTAATAAAACATAAGTTTATGTAATGCCTTTTTTTTAAGTTTATTATTTTAAATAAGGCAAAGACTGTCTCGGCGTTTGATGAAGATTTCCTGAAAAATGTGGTGGTGTGTCATGTAAAAATATAGTACACGTCATAACAATATTATGGTCAGTAGATTATAATGTTCTTTGCCTTGCTTTTCTGTTCAAAATAATTACTTTTATATATATACTAACAGCCCTAGTTGTAAACATTTCTTCGTGTGCTTTAAATTGTCTGTGTTCGTAATGCGGGCGAATTTTAATTGAGGCACAATAATGTTTGGCAGTCTTTTGTATGGGTGTAGGCGAGAAGTCATGACAACAGAACAATAGAAATACGGCCCGCTTATCATCTCGCTGGCAGTGGTTAGACCCTTCTAAGAGCGATTATAGTGGTCAAAGACTTTCATAGCGCCGAGTTGTTTATCACTTCAATACAAAGGAGTGCTTTTAGTTATAATGTGTTCTAATTAATGAAATATGATGGGGTTTGTTTTGTACAATAGATAATAAATGACAACACTGATAGCGGAGATAATAGTTACATTGTTATGATATAAATATGCAACTTTGTATAAAAGCAAACAATTTTCCCGCACGGGACTAAAGTCTGTGTGATACATAATGTTTGTCGTGAGTCTAGGTGAACTTTGTGTTCGTTATCTTTATGTTTGTAGTAACTTCGAAGTGAAACTCTCTGCATTTTTGGTGCGCATCCGTTAGTACAAATAAATGGTTTAAATATTTTTTCTGTTTAAAAAGATAACGTCCACACTAGGGACTACCCTGTGTCGCGATAGACTTTAAAATCATGCGATTAATTTACTGAGGTGGTGTCTAGTATACAGAGTGTCGTATACACTCTGTATACTAGACTATACGGTTTGATATTAAATGAAAAGACAAAGGAGGCTTACTCCGAAAATCGAACGTCGAACTTTCGACTGACGGATCGTACACCTACCTACCACGAAATGTTTCGAATCCGAAAATCGAATCGAAGATCGCGAATTGACGTTTTGGCTTTCGTTGACGCTACTCCGAAATGATTTTTGACGTGTAACTATCGTTGTTTGACAATACTTTGATCGTGAATTTAACCTCTAATTTTACGATAACAACTTAGCTTTCGTTTCACTATCGTAAAAAGATTTTGCGTTTAATTTTATGAACGAATATGGCACGTTTTGGCTCTATGAGGAGGTTTTAGACGAAGAAAGACAAGAGCGCTGTCGGAGGCGTGAATTTAATTACCTACATATATGTGTTTGTTTCAGATAACTTGTGTTGGGATTTTTTTTATTTTTTTAATAATAAACACTTTTTTAGAATTTATAAATAAGTTTATTTAAGGTTAATTTATGAAGCTGGCCGAAGATGACCACCAGCACTTCTTTCTTCTCCTCCTCGAGGCGCAGCACGCAAACGTCGTCGAATTCGCCTCAAGGCTGTTAAATTAAAATAGAAAATTAGAGACACAAATTAAAAACACAATTAGGGACAGCACTTAATTATTATACTATCACTACTACATCCTATATATAATTATATGTTAATATATAAGCCTATGATGGTTGAGAGCCTTCTGCTCACCGACAGTCCGCGTAAGGTTGTGAAAGCCATCAGAGGCTAACAACCCACACCACACAACAAAAAAATAAGCCTAGAACCATTGCTGTACAAAAGCCTGTTACAAATTAGGGTAAGACAGTGATTGGGATTAGATCAATACATTTTTGTAAATCCGCACTATATTTTTCAACAGAGATCTCTAAACTTTCTATATGTAGTTGGAATAATATAAGTACTTACTTGCTATACTATCTTGAAGTAAAAGGTGAACATTAGTTAAGGAATATTATGAAAAATCATTAGTATAATAATACATACCTTATTCGACTGTTGCACCGTTTTAACAGCACCCCCAATGCTGTTTAACTACGCAGCCAGGGATTCAAACAGTCTTTTTGCTGTTGCCTGCCCCTCTATGCTGTGTATGAGGCCACGGGCTAGGTCTGGATGCTCCGACATAAATTGTAATACAGCCTTCACTTGTGGCCGTCATTTTACTGTGAGAAAACGAAATTGCATTATTCAGAAAGTCGTAAAATTACAGATTGTTCATATCAAGAATACGAAACAAACTACAGAATAAATACATGACGAATATATTATACAAAAGATACAAGGGCTAATACAATAAAGATCTTTACACTTACGAAATGAAATTATATCCTTTTTTGAAATTTCTAAGACTTTAAACTTGTCCGCGAGCCGCGAATCCACGATTTTGAAATACTGCCACAGAATAATAGAAATATATAAATATATGTCATATTATTATATAATACTATATATATGTATATTTATTTATGTATATTATTCATATATATATATATATATATACATAATTAATTATAAAATATATCCTATCCTTTAACTTAAGTACTTTGCACCTACTTGATTGTCTCTGCATCACCCAATGGTAGACTGGTAGATAATGCCTCAGGCATTAAGTCCGCCTTTACATGTATGTGTATAAAGATTTAAATAAATAAAATAAATAAATAATAAGAAAGCAACGATGTAAGGTTTTTTTAATATCATCACTTTAAAATAAGTCTCATTTTCAAGCAGATTAATTAGTTTTACGTATAAATTATTAGAATAACAAAACATTTAATTTAAGATGAACCAATAGCTTTCTTATTAGAAAAAACATAATATTATTGATTTGTCGGCTTTTTACCGGTTTTATATTTGCCTTTAATAAAAGACCCAATTTGACATTTAATAGTGTTTCAAACTATGTTCATTTAATTGGTTGTCTATAGATTCGAAACGACGGCCGAACGCAATAGTCATATCCGAAGTAACTTGGTAGTAGGGTTATCGTTCGACGTTCGGCTTTACTACGTTTCGATTCGAAACTTCGACGTTCGATTTTCGGAGTAGGCCTCGTTACTAGATCGTATCATTATTTCGAATAAATCACAAAAATTATTTGACGAAAAACAAAAATTTAAGACAAAATAAATATTATAAGTAGTAACAAAGTAATACACCATTTATTAGGACAAGTTCACTGACCTGTAATGAGCGGCAACGTTTATCCTTCGACGTGGATTATGACTTAAGTCAGTGACAGTTTAACGTACTTACAGAGTGTTTCGAATAAAGAAATTAAAAAAGTAGTCCTGTGTCTAAAATATTGTAGATATTTAGTTGTTTTTTTTTTATCTCGCTTTATAATGTCACATACTATACGTAATTGCAATTAATATCATACCGTCGTATACACTCTGTATAACTACTAGGGGTGCAAATCGTCCCTTGATAATAATAAGTCTATAATAGTAAGTCTAATAATAGTAAGTAATAAAAATATACAGTTACAACTAAACTCAACCCCAATCACAATATAGGGGAAAATATGCGAAGAAACACGTTGGGTCCCTTTAAATGCTTCTTACTTTAAATCAAATTATTTTAAATATGGGTATACAATATCATCTTAAAACTCATTTCTAATGTAATATTTTAATGTAACATAATAATATATTATTTTATTTAATATTATATAGGAACAAGATGTATTTTTTTGTGTATGTTTGTTCATTTGTTTGTTTGTATGTTGCGATTTATTTCAAGATCTACAAAACCAATTTAAAAATTCTTTCACCTTTAGAAATCTACAAATAAGGCGGGTTACATAGACTATATTTTATTGTTTAACATATTTATTCAGTCATTTTCAAAATTATATATTTAGCGCATTTCTAAATCTGAATGATGCAACACGACACTATTGCAATGATATTTTCCGTAGGCGTTTGTTGTGTGACCGAATAAAACTTTTGATACCGAAGCGAAGCGAGGGCGAATGTCTAATATTTTATATAATAAGTTGACTGACTATAACCTACCAGAGCCTGAAGACTGAACCAACAAAATTTAAATTGCTTTTAGATGAATCTGATATAGGTACCTCGTTTATTGGTCGCAAAGTAAATATTTTTAAGCGTTTCTATCCTTTGCACGACTTGTGCCCAAAAAGAATAACGTCCAAAAATACGAAATGTATTATAACATACACAGATATGGATAAATGTTAAAACATTTTATAAATAGTAAGTATAAAAAGATTCTTTGTTCTATTTTTGTAGCTACTTATACTTTCTGTGTGTACTTATTTTAATAACACCCACATTTCATGTGTTTCGAGTATGTTAGGGTTAGTTACCCGTGTAACAGTTGCTCACATTTATGACTTTTTAAACGGTAAAACCAAAAATTTGTTAAGTATATACTTTATGAGACACGGGGATCGAACTAGATACCTCTGAATGGCAGTCTGCACACAGTGCCACAGAACCACCAAGGCAGTCTTTTCAGTTATTTTCGCTCGTATAACAAGCGGTGTACGTACAGTTTAATATATCGTATCTGGGCTCTACATACACAGATTATGTTTTAAATAAATTTTTACGTTCAGTATATTAAATGGCATACAAAGATTTTGCCTTTTTTAAAGACAACACGCCAGTATTATGTAGACAAGCTCTGTGTTGTTTTTTTTGTTTTTTTTATATTAGCCTACCAAAGTGACTCCACTCTGTCTGATGGTAAGCAATAAGTGGAATCTAGAAGTGGCGGACACTATTTTAAAAGCCAAACTACTGGTATGGTGGCCTCCATTATGGCGGCTTAGTGAGATGCTTTTTCACGCCCCGCTTAAAAGACCCAGGATCAAAATTAGACGGGAACACATGCGCTGGCAAAGAGTTCCAGGCTTTAATTGAGCGACAAAAGTATGAAGTGCTGAACCGTTTGGTTCGAGACCCTTTAGATTCCACTGTGAAAGGGTGGCACTTTATACCCGCACGTGTCGTTCTGGATAAAAAGGGAGAGGTTGGTATTAATTCAAAGAGCTCTTCAGAACACTCTCCATGGTAAAGACGATAGAAGACGGCCTTTGAGGCGATGTCTCTTTGCAGCTGTAAGGTCTTCCGATGATACGGACTGCTCGCCGCTGCAACCTATCGAGTGCATCCAGTAAGTACTGTGCGGAGCCATCCCAAAGATGAGAGCAGTACTCCACGCAGGAACGAACCTGTGTCTTATAAAGAAGACAGAGCTGCTCGGGCGTGTTGTGGAAAATTTTATAAACAATTTATTAAATATAAAGGACGCTAAAACCAGTTTATTAAATATCTAACCTTATTTTTCCATCTACCACAAAATTTATATCGGGCTATTAAAGTAATACTTTTCTAGGTATTAAAGACTAGGGGCCCTACGACAACCTTCTATAGCAATCTTATACCTTGTTTGTCTTTATCCTTGTATTTAATGTGCAAAAGAAAAAGACAAAACACAAAGTAAGAATAATAATACTGCTATAAGAGGTGGTGGTAGGCACCTAGAACAATTCAATTTCAAGTTAAAATTGAGGAACAACCACTTAACAAAACTTAAATTAGAATTACTGTAAGATAGAAATCTGTTTTAAACTTCAGCTGTACGTGAGTCTCTTTAAAGTAGGTCATCTTGTATGGAAATCCTAATTAGATAACTCTAGTTTATTATTGATGATATAAGTAGCTAAGTTTGGACTATCAAAGACCTGAGGCCGCATGCCCTCAGTTGACAATTTGGCAGATATTATGCAGTACATTACTGCTTTGTAATAACGTGGTAATCACCATAATTTCAGGAATGCAGCAATGTACTGCATAGTGTATATCAAATTGAAATAAATTTAAGTACGGAATATTACCTATACTGATTATTAAGTTTTATGAGAGCCCATTGATACATCAGTGGATCTTTTATCTCTTTTAGGTTGTCTGCATTATGGAGTTCATCTATACCTGAACATGGTAGATAACCAAATATTTATGTAACTCTCAGAATGTAACAAAAACAAAACATAATAAATTTTAAACGTGGCATTTTTGCGCGGTTGTGCGTGTTCTGTAAAGTCCAAGAAAAACAATTATGACATGGAACAGCAGCGCCATCATGTGACAGCCCATGAACCTATACATACATACTCATACAACTTTTTCATCTTTATTAGCGACAGAAAATCATGACATGAGCCAGCAACAAAATTTCTTACAAAAACTGTATACAATTTTAACTAATTCCGTTCCAGTTCGATTTAATTCGAAGTCTCTGGCAAGCGTGTATCTGTATGAAATCGCTAACCTCGAGGGGTTAATGGGTTTGGACGCGGTGTTCTCACTGTTATATTGTGTATTTCTTATGGTAGGTTTTAGTATATAATATTATTGACCTATCACCTATAGTAGCCAAGCGTGATGATAATAGTGAACCAAGCCGAAAACCGCAACTTTTGGTGCCAATGCGAAAGCAAGGGCGTGTTGCTAGTTTAGAATAAAATATCATTAATGTATTACAAAAATGTGTACGTCCACGATTCAGACCATTACTAGCAAAGTCATTAAAGCCTCGGGTTTCACCACAAACGTTCTATAAAAACAGAATGTAATTATAAAGCGGTTTAAACACTTTGGCAAATAAACAAACATTTTGAAAACGAAGACTAAATAAGATTAAACTATAAAGAACTTAGATGCATACATTTAATTTTGTGGTACACTAACAATTTTAAGTAGCTAACAAGCGAAGTATTTTTTTTTATATATATACACGTACCACGTTTTGTAGGCTGGGCTGTTGTTCGTTTCGTTAACTATTTCATGTCTCTTGCAATGAACAATAGATGTACTTTTGGCAAGATTGAAAGGCTTCAGGCAAAACTAGCCACGCGGGCAATTTGAATTGAGGAATTATTATTATAATATTATGTACTATTTTTCCACATTCAAGATTTATGTTACCAGTAGGCAATCGTAGTTCATGCATTTCAGAAGCGGTAATAGCTCAGCTGCTAGTGCATACTACGGGTACTTTTGCCTGCTGCTACCACAGTGTAAGAAACGATAACACTGCACTAACAGCACAAGGTCTAATTTCAGTTTTCAATACAATGCTTACCTTCAATAATACTGCAATACTACTAAGAATTATTTAATAAATTAATATAGAATTTATTGAACCTCGAAGTGGTCAACCGTCTTAGCGCACTAGCAACAATGCTATCCAAAAGAGCGTCTAAATAGTTCACTGCTTTGAGCTACCAACTATGCAATTTGAAACCCTACTTCGGGTACTAATAGTTCAATGCTTTAAAGGTTTTATTGTGACATCATGCTTCAGTCTTTACCCAGTCACAGTAAGATACCTAGTGATATGACTGCTCTTCTATAGACTTGAAGAACTCCCAGCCGAGTTGCTTTAATTTGTTCACGAAATATTCTGAACCTACGACCTGTCTAACCATCATCTGAGCCTACCACATCATTTAAATAACCTTGTATGACCTTTACTTGTAGTGAGTTTCACCCTCCATACACATTATAAAAACATAATGCTTTGTGTTGAACTCTTACACGAACGAGTAAAAATATATTTTAAGTATCTAAAGTACATCATGAAAGGCTTAATTTAATAGTGTACTGAGTGCTTTATGGCGCCTGTAATGGTGTAAATATTATAAAACAAAGTTTATTGTTATTTACAGTTCAAGACACTGAAATGAGGCAAGTAGGAGAAAGACGTTTCGAAGGAAATGTGGTGACCATCATATAAGAGTGTACTGAGAAATTTGTTCTTATGATTAAAAAATAGTGTTGGAGTCGACTGACGATCGGTCATAGTGGCGGTACTTGGTGAGGCATAAATTATATCTAACAGTGTCTTTCTTTTGACTAAATGATGATGATGAAACAAGTGTTTGAAAACATAATTATTTGATTTGGTTTGCAGTACGAAAAACATTGTAAACTTAGAACCGTTTTTTACACTATACGCTACTGATGAATCACGGCATTGTATGGGTATCTTTTACTAGTAGTCAACTCGTTGTGAGAAACAACTAATAGTGTTCCTGGATTCTTCTAAAATCTATCAATTAAACATAGATAGATTTCATCACGTCTGCCATGATTCTAAACAAAAAAATACCTACAGTAAACGGTAATATCGACATTAAATACTGCATGAAATTGTCCGAACAAGAATCTTTATTTCCTGACCGTGCTAAATCAAAAATATATCGATTTTCTCCTGCTTTAAGTCTTAATATGGCTACCACACAAACATCATTACCACACTGCAACCGTGAGATAATGGAATGAAACTACTTAGCTACTTGCTCGTTCAAATTTCACTAAGCACATGGAGAAAGCGAAAGCGTTTTGTAAGGAAATGAAGTCGTTTCTTTATTAGTTGTTCACGGATAAGGACTACGCGTTGTTATATTTTTATCTGTGTAAAATCAATGTTATAAGTTCTCTAACTGTGACTAAATGTAACATAGGCAATGTATTTACTAAACAGGGCATAAGCTAACGAGTACCTAGTATTTCCACTTGATCCGGTCCTGAGCCACCCTCATCCATCGCTTGCTGCCATCTTTATCTGGTCTTCGGTACATCTTGTGGCCCTCGCTACGTCTTCCGGTTCGTGATCACCACTCCAGAACTTTTCTGCCCCATTAGTCGTTGTATATGACTATAATATTTCATGTATCCGTATAAAATTATGTAGCTATGAAATAGTTATTTGTGGAATATTCTATATTTAAACACCAAAACATTCTAATACCCAAGATCATAAAACATATATTCGTGATCAGCCAAAGGTTGCTTAGAAAAAAGGGCGTTCTTATCGCTAGCTTTGATAGATAAGGCCTTCCATTGTAATATCTAAGTGAAAGAAGAAACTTGTGTACAATAGATTTTTATTATTTTCCTTGACACGATTAAGTACGTACATGAAAAAGAAAAGAGACTTGAAGGTCCCTTATTCTTAAAGGACTGGTCTATGGTGCATAGACACTGTCACCCAGGTGATATCACCTGGATGACTAAAGTTGAACAACCCTACAAGATACGTAAACTTGCGCTATCACATCTAAGTTATGCTAGTCTATATCGTGAAATTACGTTCACTTTAAATCGCAGACCTAATTAACTACCCTGAACCTTTTTACGAGCGGTGACCCACGAAAAAGAAAAGTAATCACAGCGGTAATTGCCGTTTTGTTTCACAAAAGATTTGGTAAAAAGCAAATACATAATGATGCGAGAAGGAGTTTTTGCTCGCCGTATTGTAATCCATACACATACGCAATTACCGACTGAATGTCGAAACCTCCTCTTGTGGTTTTATTTATTCGTAGAGCAATGACTTTGGTTCCTTTACGGCCACAATAAAACGACCAGATATAAAACTTTTAGGTTTACGTCGTTTGCCTCTGCTTTACAAAGCGTACAAAATGCAATGAGGCCAGTTATTTTTTTTATATATTGTGTATAATCCGGATGTGTCTATCCGGTCTAGAACATATTTATAAATCTCTTGCTATGAGTGTCGTAAAAGGCGTCAAACAGCATACCATAAAACAAGCTGCAGTTACCGACGCACTAAATATCAACTTACTACGGTCACCCGACGTGGTAATTGTGGCATCCTGCCCTTTGCGAAAGATATGACCAGCAATGAACGTTTCAGCTGATTATAATGAGGATGACATCAGCACAGTAAAAATGAATAAAGAATGAAAGAAGTTTTACACTAGCGTAACATGTCGTAAAAGCTAGCTAATCCCAATTTCATCACAATTCAGGAATAGGTAGGTACTGTAAAAATTGATGCGTATTGAATTGTCGGTTATCATATCTAAGGATGTTACTACACCAATCGATCGATCGTCGATCGACGGCATCGATCAACGTTGATCGAAGTAGCTCGACTGTTCTGGTAACTTTAACTGATCGACAGATACCAGTCGACTAACCAATCGATCAATTGCCGGTCGATGGCATAGGTCGATGTTGATCGATTAACCGGGTCGAGCGACGGCGTCGCCTAATCCATTCCAGCATTGAGCGACGACGTCGATCGACGATCGATCGATTAGTCTTTTTTTCATATTAGCCTGCCAAAGTGACTCCACTCTGCCTGGTCTGGTAGAAACGTATACGTAACGTTACGTACGTAAACGTAAATTGATTGGTGTAGTAACACCCTTAATGATGAACTGATGTTATGTTGGGTATAATAAAGATACTTAGTTGAAGTTAAAGTCATAAATAAATACAAGATTGATAAATCTGGCTTTGGCTTACAAACTGACAAAATGTTATATTATCAAATAATATGTAGGTACGTCTGTCGAATGATAACAGAAAAAACACAAAGCAACTGTCACTCCCAGAGGGCATTGTATTAGGTAATGTCACCAACAACAGAGCTAAACTTTAACATAGAAAATATCTGAAACAAATAAGTAATGTAATAGAAAAAAGCGAATGTATATAACGAAATTGAATTTCATTGAAAACATTCTTACAAAGATTTGGAAGATTCCCGGGGGTCGGATTTAGAGAAATGCTTAAAGTGGCTTACGGTCCACGATTGCGTGCGATAGGCAAATCCTACGTTCGTCTTCTGAGCAATATAAAATGGTCCTAAATACGGACATATCGCCTGTTACTATACTCTAGGGAGTCGCGACGGCGAGCAACACCAGATGCTTTATTTGTTTTATTGTTAAATCAGGCAATATATGTAGTTCATCCCTAAAAGTTTCATTTTACTTTTATTAAACTGATTACTTACTGCTGCATGGAAAAACTGTATGATAATTTTAAAAAAATAATAATAATGCTAAAAATTTTTTTAAACCTTTCAGAATCAGAATCAGAATCAGAATCTGAACTTTATTTTATTAAACATAGGTGACGTATACATAGGTGTTCTTAAATCTATGTCTTCGCTATGTTTTCTTTTGGATATACAAAATATTAAAAATTATTATTCAAATTATGTATAAAAATATTCATTTAAAAAAACATTATCTACTTTAAGGTTCTATACATAAAATTTAATATTAGATAGCTATTATAAATAATAATTACAAATTGAATTACATATTAAAATCGTTAGGAACAAAGTATCTAAAGTCAGTTAAAATAATAATGTCAAGTAAATATAAATGTCAAATTAATAAGCATAAAATAATTTATTATAGTAATTGTAAAAACATAAAAACTTTTAAATAGTATAAGTATTATATTAATTCGTCATTTAAAATTCATCTAAACTATAATAACATTTCTAAATAATAATTTATGTAATTCTGATTTAAATTGTGATAGAGGAAGATGTTTTATGTCATTATGTAGCTTTTTATAGATTCTTGGTTTTTTTTTCATATTGAACTCGCATTGGAGCTCTTCTGACAGCAGATAATTTTGTAAATGAATTCGGATTATTCTTAACAATTATAGCAGTCTCTAATATAAATAATGCTAGTAACGTTAATATTTTAAGCATTTTAAAATATGGTATACAACTTTCAGTTGATTTCAGTCCACACATAGATCTGATACATCTTTTTGCAGCTTGAATACCATTTCCCGATCAGTTGAATTCCCCCAACAAATTATACCAAATCTTAACACCGACGCCACCAGCGAATGGTAAGCTTCAACTTTTGAATGCTTGTGATATTAAATTGTAGAGTATTTCATACGTATTATAAAATCGCTTTTTTTCCTGTACGTTTCTCCGCTAACTCCTTATAAACCACGCAACGGATTTTGATACGGCTTTCATTATTACTTAGAACATTTCTTTCAGAAGGTTTAAAGCAACATAATACATTATTATTATTTACGCCGAGAATTTCAACGATTTGTTATCATATCTTAAAAAATATAAAATTGAAATCCCTAGGTCTTAATAAAATTGAAAGCACCACGTCTGACTTAATGTCCTCAAATAGTCTGGGCCACATTTGAAGTTTCAAAGTTAAAGTCTTTTCCAAGTTAGGATGACAAATATATATAGATTAGTTGCTTTCACTCCCACTGCGCCAGGGGAGGGCAAACTCAGGCAATCAAACTTTTACAGTTAAAAATAATCTAGCTCCAAATTAAGAATAATAAAAAACGGTTACTTCACATACTTAGCTTTGAGCTTAGATTACCAGCCGTTAAAACTATTTCTCATAACCCAAAGGTTTTAGTAATATTTGTTTACTTACAAGTAGCGTAGTCGGCGAAAAACAGTGCAATAAAAAACAATTTTTAAAACATTTTAACATTGGCAAGTAATTGTATATTCAACTAATAAAACACCACATGTCCCATTGTTTTTCCCGACTGCCAAAGTCAAGAAGGGTAATGTTTTTAATTAATATTTTCTTAATGAACATCTTAGGTATGCCAGCATTCCTGAAGATCAATTACAATTCTAATAAAAGTCCAAATAAAGAAAAAACGTGAATTATTTCATTTCAACGCTCATAAAGATAAAAACGGCCTTGAGTGAAATTACGTCGCTAAATTTTCTTACTTACTCCCATTAAAATTCTTTCTACATGAGATGGAGTAAAACGGCATCAAAATTCTTAAATGTTTTCAAGGCATTCTACAAAATAATTAAAAGAGCTATGATGGTCATTAATCGTTTTAATACGAGCACGAGGTCCAAAATTAATTAATATTTGACCGTGCATAAAATAAATCTGTATGGTATAGAAAATGCTTATATCGCTTTTGTAGAGGTTTCCTATGAATCACGATTGTTGTTAAACATTTTAGATGTTTCATTTTTGTATTTGTAGATGTTAACGCTAATAATAGGTTTGAGTAATTTTCATAAAGGCTAACATATTCCGATTACTCACTATCGATTTTTAAACTCTTACAGCACTAGCTAACAAAAATAAATTGTTCAAATATTAGGTACAGTAAAGTACACACAATTTAACAGACTACTTACTTGGTTCCTTTACGTCCAATCGCGTTACATTGAGTCGCCGCTACGTCTACCGAATCAAAAGCGCAAGCAAGGTTTTCTGCGCTTTGACGCGAGTCGAAGTAAAGGGACCGAATCGAACAGACACAGAATAAAGGATATCACATATATTTTGACGTGATAACCTCTTATAACTCGATAAAATACTGGGCTGCACGTACGAAAAATAGTAACGTTTCACCTAAGTACCTACTAATATTTATTTTGCAATTTTAGCCAGTCACAAGGAAAGGGAAAGAGAGGAGGAAGGATGAAAGGAGGAAGGGGAAAGTAGAAAAAGGAGGAAGCCACAGTCACAGTGACAGTTACAGACAGTCAAAGTCAGAATCACAGTTAAATTCAAATGAAAGCTACACTAAAAATCATGTTCAAATTTTAATTTCGTTTAATTCTGTTTATTAAATAAAGTAAATTGACTTTAGAGACAACCAAATTTTTTTTAATATCCTCTTAAATTCAACCGAAAGATGTCTACTCCCGAACATAGGTCTCTATTTAAGACCCCACTTTGACCTACCGTAATCCACTTTGTATTTCTGGTTTTAAAACGTACATAATAAGTAAGCATCTTGAAATAATTACATAATTTGCTTCTATTATCATTGTGTTCGTCTAGCTCCTATCATTAGTCGTTTTTTTAAGTCCTTCGTCAACTAAATAAATTTTGACAAAGGATTCTCACGTTCGACGTTCTGTCACGATTTCTTAGAAGCAGCCGGTTCTGAAGTTAATCTGTTTCATAAGTAAGAGAGCAAGAATTTATTCAAATTGTTTTTATTTGAAGATAGTAGTGCTAAGTCTTTACAAGATTGTTAGAAACTTGAGTCTACAGAACTACTACTACGGACTTAAACTGATTCATCGATGTTCATAAAAGTAAACTCAGTACCCTGCAAAGTTATTATCATGTCTGTTCACTTAGTGTAAGTAGGGTACGACATCTTTGAAGTTCTCAGCTTTTCTCTACTAATATCCGTGCTGGCAATTATCGTTTAGGAATAAATTGTATAGTGAAAACCATATCAATACCAGAGTGCCTAGTGCGAGTTTGTTTTATGTTAATGCGATCGACACGATTATGACGTTCGGTGCTCTGATTGACCTGCTCCAAGCTCTTACCAATCGAAGAGCCAAACGCAGTAAACGTTTCGATCACGTTAACGTAAAATCAACTCTCACTCGGCACCTCGTTCATGTAGCGGAGAATCTCACAGACGAAAAGAACAATTTTGCTTTACCTATACTTTTGAGAGATTATTCTTATAATTAATGCTTTCAATTTGTGTTTGACAAATTGATATTGAGGTACGCTTATAATAAAACAAGATGAAACAGTCCTCTTTAGAACAAAATGAGGGAATTTCTTATAGTCTCTGAGCCAGAACTCAATTTTGAACATTTCATCTTCCGTATTAGTTTTACAAGCTTTTTCGTTTCCAATTTTGTTTTGTTTTTCGTCTACGCGCAATAAATTAAGACAAAATTAGTAGCAAGCGTACGAAAGGCCGAATTTTAAAACCTTAGTAATTCTCTTTCCGTTTCATTTATATTGTTTCGAAATGAATAACTTTTATTGTCAGATTGAAAACAAACATTTTTTTAAATTCTTAAAATTTGTTCAGTACCTACTTTCGTATTTAAAGTTAGTAAATGGATTTTAAAAGTTTATTTATTTATGCCTTACTAGTAATTATTTTTTAATTTTTACAGTTACCTTTCTTCTTTAGCATTTCTAAGTTAAGCTACACTTTGAAAACTCTTTTTATCGTCCTTTGAAATTCTGAAGTACCTTTCTTTGTGCAATAAATACTAACCAAAACAATAGGTTTATGTAATTTAGTAGCGATTTTATTTCTTTCTGTTGTTACGATAATTATTATAAAAGTTTTCACATATTTTTTTGTATTATACAGTACGTTAGTTAATAGAGACCACTTCTCAGTAGATAGGCGAAATACAGTCTAGACTGAACGTATATTACTTCATCACTTAATAATAAAAATAAATAAACAATTAGGAATCATATCATAGCTTCCCTAACCATATGCCCAGCCGCCATAGTGGAGGCCGCTATACCAGCAGTTTAAGAAGATGGCTTTTGGTATGATGGCCACCACTTTTGGATTTCACTGACTGCTTACCATCAGGCGCGGTGGAGTCACTTTGGTAGGCTAATATAAAAAAAGGCTTAACCCAATTTTTGCCACCTAATTTTGGCCGGTCGAGAGCAGCGTTCATTTATCAGTTGCCCGCCACTCTTACCACCTTATGAGCGGTCGGATTGGCGGAAGGCTATGTCAACCAATAGACGTCTTTCATATATATTCTATATTATATATAGGTATAAAAAACTGCTATCAAAACCAACATTTTATTATCTCGAACATATTAATTCATTCTACAATAATTGATATTCGTCGAAATAATTGTAGGTTGCTACGTTTACAATTTGTTTAAATATTGTTGTTTAACGGTTACATGTAAATTTGTTCTTTATTCTATTCTACAGGCTCGGCGTCGTCTCCCAGAGGGCTTTCAGTGCTGAAACAAATAATTAGAAACCATTATATTTGAAAGTTACTAAGTTTAAAATAGATAATAGGTACAAATATATGTTCTGAACTATTTATGTTTCTATGATATTTATTTTAATTGCGGTAATTTAATAATGATATTAGAGTGCTCGAGTGCATAGACTTTATGGTGTCTACCTAGTAAAGGGTTTGTTCGCGCTGCGTCTTCTGAAGACAGTGACATTGGCGTTTCTCTTCATTTTTTATAGAAACCACAATATATGGCTTTTCCATCATGCAATAGAAAATTGGAGGTGAGTCGAGAAGGAAAGGCCTATATTCAAGATATAAGAGACATATCAAACACTGGACGATCACGACACAAACAGGCATTAACGTAATCTAGAATTATAAACAAAAATAAAAGTTACCTATCACCACGTTCCCCTTTTGCCGTAGGGACAATAGTGTCTCTCTTCCCTGTAATACACGACAACATGTATAACGAAATTTACTGAATTATAAAAATTTGGGTCGAAAAATGTTTGAATATATAAAAAAAATAGATAACACACATTTAAGTGTGTTTTTGAAACATATTTACCACCCTGCTAATCAAGATCGCTATAACTGCATAACTAACTGCAGTCACGAATACCTAAATCCCGATATGTATTTACCCGGCCCGAAATTGAATACGAGACCTACTGCACTGTGTACGTCACCACTAAACTACTAGGCTAGCTATTTAAAGCAATGTATTTAATGTACGTTTTTTTGTTGTCGTTGGAATTTTAGTAGTTGCAATATACTTCAGATAACGGAAACATAATAGTGCACAATTTATTTACTCATATCACTATCAAACAACTTAAACGAGCTTTGAAACAGGAGATCCAATAAGAGTAAAGTAAATATAGTGAACCGATACGGTTCTTTGTTCCTGTAAAACTTTCAACGTACCTGAAATTTTCTTTACTAGTTTTATACTTAAGTGGCAGAGAGAAACAGAAAAGAGACATCGTGCAAAACAAATTCTTGCGCGTACACACATTGTAAAAAATCTTAGCTGTTCTTAATTTGATCGAGGAACTCTGCTGTTAATAATTTGATCAAGAAATCTTATTGGTATTAATCTAAGTAAGAAATTTTGCTGGTAATCATTTGATTACGTAATCTCATTATCATAAATTTGATCACGGAATCTCGCTTTTAATAATTTGATCGAAGAATCTCATCATTATGTCTTTCTACATATTTTGTTAACTTAAATATTAACTATAAATAAATTCTAATAATTAGAATATGCCGCATCAAAGGTACTTAATAGCTAAATCTTCCGAACAGACTAGTATTACAAGCGCTGTTGGTGAAGTGTGTGACTTGTTGAATGCGATAACAATGAAGCAGTTCAACGTAGAAGTTACGTTGCTGCCACTCCAACACAAACAATTAAAGCACATCAGCGGTGCGGCAAAAGTGAACGCGACATGTAGAGGAAACTTTTAAATTAATCCTAACTTCTATTGAGTAATAGCTTTTTAACTATAAAATACATACAAAGTATCACACGGTTTTCATAGCAGGGTAAACAGCGTACTACAAATACAGCGTACAATTATTGGAATGTATGGATCACATCAAATTTTAGCCTTAGTGCATATAGAACGTACAACCTGACCAGACGAGGGTGGCTTTTCCATTCATTAATCAACTGCCTGTTTGTTCTAGCAAAGTAAACCTATGTATATAACTACTATGCTAACCAGAAATGTATTCTCTGGCTCTCTGGGGCGAGGACCTGGTGATCTGTAATACAGGTGCAAACCTATCATAGACACCAGCTCCTTGCATACTACAAGTTTATGTCTGTGTAAGTAATAAGTATGTGTTAAAATGTATTTAAGTAGAAATAAATGATTATTATAATTATTATATAGGTTTTAGGCTGTAGGTACTTTGCTACTGGGCGGTGGACGATTTAATTAATCTACATTGTGTTCAACTGTATAAAATTTAATCTTCACAAAATGAATCCACTAAATGCCTGTTGTCAGTTGAAATATTTCAATTCGTTATAATTTTATTATGAGGGTCGTTTAAAACAAATTAAGGTGACTCGTGTTGAATCGTCAAATAACACGGACAAAATTTTGTTTGATTTGATTAACTCAATCTAAATACAAAATCGTTAGTATGAACGAAACAGCTTCCTTAATAATGTACATTTAATTTTATCATTTATTTAATGAATAGAGGTGTCTGATATTATGTAAAACAAAGAAACAATGAAAACATTAAAAGCTGAACTTGTTAGTACTTTCCAATTAAAACTATTTTACAGTTAAACAGGTAAAGGTTCTCTATACAGGTTAAAGTTATAAATGAGTTGCGGATGAATGAGCGAGCGTCTCCCGTGACTCCGACGCTCTGGCCGTCTGGAGAAACACCGTGGGTTTTAATCGCGGCCGCGTTTCAAGTGCGGTCAGAGAGCCCGACATAACTCTCGCCTTGCCCGGATGGGGAAGATAGATCAATAGGTATTAATATGACTAACGTGAGTTTTAAATCTTTGGACGTGTCGAATAAATATTTAGATTTTTAATTGTATTATAAATGAGATGAAGAAAATAGACGCTTGAAATATAACATGACCGAAATAAGAGTCAATTGGTACGGATAATTATTGTCTTAAAGTACTTACCAAAGTAAAAAAAAATAAAGATTATAATATGTTGCACAACTCAATCAATAAAAAAAATTCATATCAGGAAGTCAGTTAGAGATATTTAGGTATGCTTAAAATAGTATTAAATTCTTACACAAAATATGGATGATGCTTTCCCTGCATGATTAATGAAATGGCTGTTTTGGAGCTTCTCTTGCGTAAGCCGTCGCCTGCATCGTCCGCCCAAAATTCCTTGCTTAACATGTGATCTGGACAAAAAGAATATAACACATAAGTTTATAATATTTTGAAGACTGTTGCTTTCAATAAACGATCTTTAATCTAAGAATCTTTTAAATCACGATTTTATGCAATAGATTCAGCGCTGAATCGCTGTCGGTATAGACATATTGAAAAAGCGTAAACCTAAAGTTCCGGGAAAACTCAAAATGCTAACAAAATCAAGGCAAAAACTCGAAAAAAACGAACGATTGATAACCGTATCGATATTAAACACTAAAATTATAAATAAAATAATTATATATTTAAAAATCATAGCTTACTCTTGAATGCGTTGCCTGTCCTTTTTCTGTAGTCCTGTTCAACTACTGGCAGCAGTCCCGGATACAAGGGCGCTCGATAGAAATCTGCAATGTGAAATTATTATTCAAAATATTACTCATAATATATTTTTTATAATTATTTTGCCTCTGTATGAAAACCAACCAAACCAAAATTAAAAACGAATTAAACTTAAAAGGGTAACTTTTAATTTCAAGGTAATAAGTATGTATAGGTAACGTATAAGTAGGTAACTATACCTACTTATTTATTTATGTTTATAATTATATATTTCCGTTATACATAACTATTAGTTTTATGGTAATTATTATAATAATAATAAAAAACATCCCACTACATGGCAAAAACCACCATGGTCCGAACAGTTCATGGCGTGAATCGACGAAGGACACCAAAACCTTAAAATTTTCGAAATCTTCTCATACAGAGAAGGCATGAACTTTGATCGCCACGCTTGCTCAAGGCGGATTGGCTATTTCAGACATTTTTTTTAGGCCGGGTTTTCTCACAATGTTTTCCTCCACCGTAAATCTAATATTCTACTCTAATATTCAAGGCACACAGAAATTAAACATGAATATGAAAACTCCCTTGCAAAGTATCGAAAACACGACCGCGAGCATACGAATTACATTAGACCTAAAACACCGGGAATAAATTTATTTGCCTTATAATACTTACATAACATTCGTTCTGCAGCACCAGGACCTTCGATGTCATCAGAGCGAGCTCGTAAGTAATCTGTAATTAAGAAAACTTATACGTTTTCAAAAGTTTTTTGGTACGATACCGTTTTATGTTCGAATGGTATTTTGTTAAAGATAATGCTATACACCCACCTCTATAATCATTGTACGTACGTATCTTATCTAATTTTATTATTGTTTTTAATTTTATCTGTAAAAATGCACTGCTTTTCCATATGAACTTTAATTATGCCAAGTCTACCTAATACTATTTCGTGTACACAGAGTGCTTAAATAGAGGTAAGTTTTGATTAGTAATACTAGGTACTATTAGTAGTACTTTACCAACAAAGAGGTCTAGGGCTCTTTGTTGGTAAAGTCTTAATGTTATTTATTTTTTTAAAGCGTTTTATGTATATTTCTTAAGAACAACAACACATTTTGCTGCTAAGAAAACAATAGTAAAAATATATATAAAATACTTAACATTAAAATATCACAACTAATACAACTAAACCTACCTTTATACAAATTGAAGCCGTCTTTCCCATCGTCTGAAGTTTTCACCAGCGGAGCTAGGGCGAGCAGCGCAAGAATTGATATTAATGTCTCCCGCATTTTTGTGTCCGGCTTATTAAAACAAATGACCTAACATAGAGGCTCTACTCGAGATTACAGATGGTGAGGCTAGACTGCCGCGTTCAACCCCATTTGCCCCTTTTTATAATTTTTATCCGATATAGATAAGAGAAATAAAGTTCAGTGGTGCGAGTGACGGAAGGAATTGGTTCGATTCTGTGCTAAATTTAATATTTAATTTTAAATATTTTTCTTTAATCTATACTAATGTATTAAAGAGTTTGTTTGTTACCGTGCTAATCTCTGATACTACCAGTCGGATTGGAATAACTCATTTTGCGTTTCATAGTTCAATTTTTGAGGACAGTTATAGGCTATGTAACATTACGCTTCTGGCTTCTGGGAGCAGAGTAGTAACAAAAAATGTAACTTAACGCAGGTGAAACCGCGCCGCGAAAGGCTAATATACAATAATCTTGCATAAAGAACTTTTTAAAATTTAAAAATAAAGTCTATGTTCAATGAGTGAGTCTTTAGATATGAGTGACCATTTAAATATAATCTTAAAGTGATATTTCTAATAAAAAATATAAAATTGGTGTTCAAATTTTAAGTAATTGTTCAAAGTCAATACGTTACCACTAATGTAAAGACTTCCTAAAATTGAATTTCAAGCTGTACTTTTTGATAAACCGAAGAGCCTCGTTTTAAAAATATAAAATTTAAAACGTAAAGCTACCTAAAAGGAAAATAGAATTTTTATAAAACTGGCAATGAAATGTTGTAGAAATGGCTAGTCCCTACCTTATCATGCAACTGAGTGGCGACTATTGTCTCGTTTTGCCGGGATTCTCGATATCCATGTATATCCACGATATTTTCTTTGCTATTCAATTTGCGAATATCATACATATTCAATACACCATTTTACCGGTAAATATTGAAGTTCATACCAATAAAAAATGGATTGTATAAAAAGTTTCATAATTGAAATAAAATCTAAATTTGGTGGATTACATATTAGTAGAACTGCCTGTTTGAAATGTACTTGGCAGCCATTCTAATTATAATCTATACAGCCCCATTGCCAATTACGCCAATTACAGACAGTAATTGACAATGGAATTGCAACTGCAATTGTCTGCAGAAATCGGTACCAATACCACAACTTTTTCTTTTCAAATACTACTTTTTCTCCCGCTGGTTCCTGGATTAATGTACCTGTCTTTTCACACAGTATACTAAAAACGAAATAAAAAAAAAAAATCTTTATCTCTCACTCTCCTCCTTTTACTCCCTAGAGTTAACAATAACACAGCTTTCATAATATAAACGAGTCGGTTTTCATAGCAACTTAAATGAATAAAAAAAATAATTTAAAAGTTTCTCAGAACGTGGTGAGTTCCCCCAGGCTATACTTGAAAAGATTTCGAGTCGGACAATTTCCTAAGAACATCTGCTTTGCATTTTAATCTAGTAACTAAATGAGTGAAGCATTAATTTGTGTCTGTATACAAAGAAGAAAACAAGACTTCTCACAAAGACAAGATAAAGCTTGCAATAGAGATTATTTGCAAGTGCATAAAACAATCTCTGTCTTAGAACGCAATCATAGAACAAAGTAAGTTCTCTGTTTAATACGCAACTTGCAATCCGCCTCGGCTTCGCACGTGGGTACTTTTATGCTTTTATACCACAATGATTACAAAGTATTCGAAATTAAATAAAGATTTTAGCATTTTAAAGACAAGTGTCACAGCGAAGTACTAGGTCTAACATACAATTACGGGACAGAAACGAACACCCAGACAAGCGAAACGAACACGTATGGATCAGGCCAATTTATGTGTGTAGCAAGAAACATCTTTATCGCTAGACCACACGTGAAATAATGTGAGTTCTATATCGTCCCTAGATTTTGTAAAGGATCTTTACGGACTGACTGATCTTTCCGAAATTTATAACTAATTGTACCTACAATATAATATATAATCTCCTCGTATTCGACTGTCTCGCACTGTCTCGTTAGTTTATTAGGACTGTGTACGAACTGCCACGTAGATTCGATTCCTGAGTCGGTATTGGGTATTTCTGTTTAGAAATTTTCAGTATTACCCCGAAACGAAGTCTGGAGTTGTGTTCGGTAAATGACATCTTGGTCGTTTCCTATAACTATACCTTCGGGACAAAAAGACGTGATGCTATGTTTTGGCATCAACCAGCCAATTGCACTCCACTACTAAAGTTAGGCCTCTCGAACATGGAACAATATTTCTCAACAATACCCTATTACCATTTTGCACAACTTATAAAAAAATATTCACATGGTATTCCCGTATTCATAATTTCGTTCGGTACATCCCTATTGCGTTTCTGATCCGACAGCACCGTGGGGTGCCGCGACCGGCAATCTTATGGAAATGGCGCAGACACAACCCAGATATTTTTATATTATAAGGATTGTTGCGATTCTAATGCGAGCCTGCGAATGAAACCAAAGAAACTTTATTTACGTAAAGGTTATATATAAATAGAAAGTTACATGAATGAAGATCTTGTATCTGGTAGATTTGTGTTCTATGCCAACGCACGTCCTTTTTTCTATCAACAATAACGTGTATAGAAATAGGACAGAAGGCTGCTTTTCATCAGAATCTTCACAATATGTTATTATCATAATATTGCCACAAAATCAGACTGTTTTGGCTTTGTACGTGATAAGGCAATGCTCAACCTATTATTCGAAGTCAAAGGCGAAGCGTTGGCAATCATAACCAATGGACAAAAGGTCCTGGCACTAATAGATGTGATTTTGATGAAAAATGGGTAGGTTAGGTATTAGGTAAGTGTACTTACTTAATACATTAATCGAAGATTAACCGGCATCCACAATGCGGATGGCAGAAAATATAAACAACTGTCTGTCTGTCTGTCTGTCTGTCTGTTACACTTTCAAGTCTAAACCACTGAACAGATTTCGATGAAATTTGGTATAGAGCTAGAATAAACCTTATAAAACGAAAAATGGCTTGAAAGAGTAGACATAAGGGATGAAAGTTTGTATAAAAAATGCGATAACCGACACGCAAGCGGAGCTGTGAGCAACAGCTAAGTAGTATAATAATATATAGGTATTGTAATGTAAACCGTCTTATGATTGAAATTATATACGAGCCTTTAAGGCTTAAAAGTAGGTAAGTACCTACTTTGTGCCAAAGCAAGACATCCTACGCTCTTTTTTAACAATGGACGTAATGTACGGTATTACTTTGATGTTAGGTACCATTCCAAGAATCCTTAGACTCACAAAGAATGTCGTGGCAACGTTTGACGCAATGTTGTAACATTACATTTAGTTAACATTTATATATTTATTTATTAAAACTTCATATACATAAATAGTATATTGGCGGACTTAATGCCTGAGGCATTATCTACCAGTCAACCAGTACAGGTGGTGCAGAGAGAAAACAAAGTAGGTGCATTTGAAGAGCTGTAGAGTAGAAACGACTAATACTTACAAAAAAGATTAACTATTTAAATATATATAATATAAACAATACAAACATAAACTTACATATATATACAATCATACATAAACATATCATAATATAATAGATGATAGACATCATTGTGATGAGTCTGCCTGCTCACGTAAAAGGAGTTCTTTCACCTTGATCTTAAACGCCAAACGGTTGGTGGCCATCCTGATTCCGAGAGGGAGTGCATTCCAAAGTCGTACAGATTGAACAGAGAAGGAAGAGCCTACAAAATTAGAACTATGAGAAGGACATTGAAGGAGTAAATTATTGGAAGAACGGAGGACTCGGTTATGATTAGTACATAGAAATTTAAAATAGTCCAATAGGTAGGAGGGAAGAGTGGGAGAAGTAAGGAAAGAATAGAGGGTCGTGAGAGTACGCAGACTGCGGCGCTGGCGAATAGTTAACCAAGTTAGCTGGGAACGGTATGTAGACACATGGTCATACTTGCGAAGATTAAAAACAAATCGAATGCAGTTATTAAGAAGACGATCATATTTGTTTAGGAGATCTGCATTCAGGTCTAAATAGCATACGTCACCATAGTCGATTAAAGGGAAAACTAAAGCTTGTACAAGCATTACCTTTGTCTTGGATGGGAGGAAGTTTTTCAGGCGATAAAGAGTGCGTAGAGTACCGATGACTCGTTGGCTCACGCTAGTCACTTGAGCTTGCCAGTTGAGAGTGGAGTCAATGTATAAGCCGAGATCTTTGACACTGGCACTCAGTTCTATAGTCGAGCCATCATAGATGATTAATGGTAACTTGCTTGTATCTAACAAGCATACCATGTGTTGGCTCCCTATCATGATGGCCTGACACTTGTTATGATTAACCAAAAGACCAAACCTATTTGACCAATTTTTTATTTGGTCTAGATCACTATTCATTTCATTAATTGCTGTATATATACAACCTACCTTAGCCTGTGAGTAAAGTTGCAAGTCATCGGCATACAGATGATACGCGCACTGAAGATTTTGGGTTATGAGATTGATAAATATTGAAAACAAAAGCGGAGAGAGAATGCCACCTTGAGGGACACCAGCCTCCAGATCACACCAACTGGAATTTTTAACATTATCAAATTCAGCACGTTTTAAGATTTGTTTGAATAATATAACAGCGAAAATTTTCTACTTCATAGCCACACGTAGCTATGATAGCTAGCTAACATAAGTCACAACTTATCTTTCAGAACCATCTTGAGATATTCTGACGCAATAAATACATTGCTGTTGCAATAAAGCAGATAGGCAAGTGAGATATTCAGGAGCAAGTACTGAACTCAAAAATTGTTCGTGCTCCAATCCTGAAATATTTTAAACACTTAGTCAAAGATGTCTTGTCAAAGAAGTCTTTTGACATGTTTGTCCGGGAAAACGAAATCACAGGACAGACACTGTGATGTTTGAGCGATAGTTCTATTAAGGACATTCGTGAAAGCATTAATTGAATGCCGATGGCAGAGTAGGTACCTAACATCCTTTGAATACGTAGCATCCAGAAGTATATCGTGGTGGTTTTGATTCTATAATCGTCGTGCTTCCTTGATCGGAACCAAAGCAATGTAAAAATAAGACTCGAATCAAACTTGTATTTTTTACTATAGAGGCCTCGAATTTTGGCACTAGCGCTACACATTTAGCTTTGTCAATAATGTTAGTTCTCAGTCTAGTTTTGAACACTAGTAAGTTAACTAAACTGTGTTTACGTAGGTCTATATTAAATTATGTGCAAGCCCACAAAGCCCTTGTCCGCCATTCACGTTTTGAAACTTAGACTTCTCAGTGTCAGACCCAATTACGAGTAAATTGGATAATGCAAACTAATCTCCACGTGACTTTAGCAATCAGTTCTATCGACCTTTTAAGTCCGAGCAAAAGCTAACTAGATTTTTTTTATTTATTGTACTTTTTAAATTAAATTTTTTAATTTTCAAATCTTAAGTACCTACTTCGGTTTAAAGGTATTTATTTTTCTCAAAAAAGAACAATTACAGAGTTCACTTACATTCAGAAAGTACAAATAAAAGTAAGTACATGCATGCATTATATCTATGAGTTTATAACAACGGTGTTTATGTGTAAATTTTTTGTTTTACAGGTGTATTTAAAAGTATTGTTCGTGTGTGTATGTGCGTGTGTGTATGTGCATGGATGTGTGCATGCATGAGCATACGTGTGTGCACGTGCATGCGTGTGTGTATGTGCGTGTGTGTCAGTGTGTGTGTGTGTAAGCGTGCGTGTGTATGTAAGCGTGCGTGTGTATGCGTGCGTGTGTGTGCGCGTGTGTGCTACTGTGTGCGGGCGTTTGTGTGTGTATGCGGGCGTATATGCTGTGTGAACGGGTGCGTGCGCGTGTATATGCGTGTGTATGTGTGTTAAACATTTTTTTGTTTTTCAATGTCTGCTATAAATATTAATTGTTTTTTTAAAGAACAAGACGAAAAGAAATGATTAATATTTTTGTCTAACGTTTAGTTCTAAGCGTTTTTTGAATATACATAGACTACTAGGTACTATTTTAGTTATGTCTTCTGATAGGTTATACTTAGGTATATTAATTTACTAAATACCTGTCTAAGTTCATCGTCTCATACAAATTACATCTGTGATAAAATGTATTGTGCTGTTATGTAGGTACCTGGTGTACCTACTTTTTCCTGAAGACTTGCAATAGATTTTTTTGCAATACATATTTAAGTGTTTCAAAAAAAACTAATGATTTGTGATTACTAGCATTATATTTTTTAATGTTGTTGAGAATTTCTAATTATTTTAGATCTAAATTATTAACCGAACTAGAACACATAATTCTAATAGAACAGTGACTCTTCAAAGCGTATAATTTGAAAACATCTCATTTTAAAATGCAAAACGAAACGAAAATGGCCGGATTGCTGACGACACTTCAGTTGGCGGCTTTCAGCAAATGAGCGACGGCCTCCAGCCCATGCAGCGGGACAAAGGAACCCTTCTCGCGTCCTCAGGTCTTACGAACACCAGCATAACAAGACCCGCCAAGCCACAAACACTGCTTATAAACAACAACTCACTTAGTAAGGTCATGGGTCTATTTAAAATTGCCAGCTCCACAGTAAAAATCTCGACGTTCCGTTGCACATTTTAGTTTGGTTGTATTTTGTAATCGTTGCCTATTTTATAATTTTACATGAAGTTTTAAGTGTTTTTTCTGATTCAGTATTTTAATGGAACTTTGTTCTGAAAAATTGATTCATACGCACTTTTGAAACAAAAAAGACGAGCACGAACATGAATAGTTTATGTGTATGATTCAAAATCGGAGATGCGGGATGTTCGATTTTAAATCATTTTGAATTTTTGGATTTTAGTATCTAAACAGAGAATTATAAAAGTGTAGCTACTATCATATAGGTAAACTAGCTTTTGCCCGCGGCTTCGCTCGCGTGCATATCATTTTTCCCATAGACTGTGATTGTGACTTCCATTCCCATTCCTCCGTTCCATTCCATTCCTATCCCCATTTCCCCTTCTCCTTTCCTCTCTCCTTTTCTGCCTTACCCCTCTCCTTTCCCGCCTTCCATCCTTACCTTTACTCCTCCCCTTTTCCTCCTCTTCCTCCCTTTGTCCCCCTCCCCCTCCTTTTCCTCTCCCTTTTCCAAGTTTCTCTTTACCCCCTTACACCCTTACTCTTATTCATGCTTCCCCTCTCCCCATTCCGCCCTCCTTTCCGACTTTCTCGTTTCCCTGCTTCCTCCTCCCCCTTCTTCCCCACTCTTCCCTTCCCACTTCTTCCCTTCCCCTTCGCCTTTTTCCTTCCACCTCCTTCAGCATCCCTCGTCCTCCTCCCTTTTCTCATTACTTTCCCTTCACTTTCCGCCACTTGACCCTTCCTTCCCCCTCACTTCTCCCAGTTTACCTTACCTTGCCCCAGTTCACCCTACTTTTCCCCTCACTCTCCCCTTACTTGCCCTCACTTGCCCCTTACTTCCCTCTCACTTTCCTTACCCCTCACTATCTCCTTTTTCTCCACACTCTCCCCCACTTCACCCTCACTCGCCCCTCATTTGCCTCTCACTTGCCCTTGACTTGCCCCTAATTTTCACCACACTTCTCCCTCAATTCTCTCTCATTACCTTCTCACTTGCCCCCCACTTCCCTCTCCTTACCTCCTCTCTCAAAATTTCAGATCGCTAACTTCAAAAACAAAGATATTTTCATACAATATTTCATTCCTAATTTCACCTTTCTAAATCTACCTGCGTCAAAAAAAATGAGAGTATTTTTTATTTTAATAGAAATATTCCAAAACAAAATTTCAAAACTGCAAGTTACAAAATAAAGAAGTCATACAATAGTTTTCATCCTTTTTCACACACTTAGGGATTGAATTTTAAAAAATCCTTTCTTAGTACTCCTTTAGACATTAAGACAAACACATCCTCCAAATTTCAAGTCGCTACGACCAGCGGTTTAGGCTGTGTGTTGTCTGTCAGTCAGTCAGTCAGGACAAAGCCTTTTATAATATGTATGGATTTAATTTTACTTGTTAGGTATGAATTTTATTGTGCGGGCAGAACCAATATCATATGTCAGCATATTAGAAGATCTACAATAACCAATGCAACGCTTATAAATTGAAACACGCATCAGAAGGCCTAATATTTTACTGATCGAAAGATAATATTACCGAGTAACATTGACCCTTTGTTTAAAAAATCAAAATGAGAAAATTCGCAAAGAACAGATTGTAATAAAATGTAAAAGAGTTCTCGATAGAACAACCACACATTAATAACGAAAAACAATATTTACTTCCATCACTGGACAAGAGAGAGTAAGAGAATAATAATAATAATATTCTACCACATTCACACAGCGCCATCTAGCCCCAAATTAAGCAATTATGTTTGCTTGTGTTATGGGTACTAAACAACTGATATACTACTTATATGCATATTTTTTTTTGTGAATACATACATATTATAGATAAATTACACCCAGACACAGAACAAACAATCATGCTCATCACACAACGGTTTGTCCTGGGTGGGAATCGAACCCACGACCTCCGGCTTAGCAGTCAGGGTCACTAATCACTAGACCAACAGGCCAGTCAAAAAATATTAATAAAAACATTTAATTTAATTATTAAAAAATTCTCGAGATGCCAAATATCCGTAAAATTTGTATACAGCAAATTAATTGTGTTCAGATCGTGTGGCGTTAATAGCTCGTTAGTCGTCAACGTCATCGGGCCAGAATGATTTATGTCCCGGCTACCCTTTGTAAGTCTACCCTTTGACGTGCCACCGACCATTTGTATAGCTTGCTTTTACGATGTTTTTTCCATTATGTTTAAGTTTAACTGAGAGTTTGTTAAGAGGCTGTTTAGTAATTGTTACAAAAATAGAAGATTTATAGCCGTTTGCAAGGCGGCAGACTTGCAAGCGGCCTATCAGGTGTTTTGTGGTAGGTAATGCCGATATCACCAAAGGTGCAAGAGTAAAAATGTCACAACATTTGCAGCCTCAGCCAGCTATAATCTCTACAAAATTTTGCTTGCCTGAGAAGTACCAAAATCACTATTAACCAATCGGAACATATAGAAACAAACAAAAGAAATCTCACTGAAAAAAACTAGAAAAATCTCACTGGGTTCTAGTTTTTGTGTAATTAAGAAAATGTATGTTTTTGTTATTGCCGTTTTTGCTTAAGGCGTGTCTTTGTTTGTGTCCGTGCATGAATACGTGTAGCTTGGGTGTAGGTACACGTATTCATGCAGAGCATACACTTACCTAAGTAGGTGAGTGTATTCTCTGGAGCTAAATACCGACACGGCTATCAGTTTATGGCATTCTTCTAATTTTGCGGTAAGCAGTGGCTTCGCTGGACCACTAGCATTGCAGAAGTCCGTGAAGGGACGAGCTATGAAAATGGTTTTGCCCTTTACGTGTACGATGGCGCCTTAACCCTGCAGTAAAATAATAACAAGTTGGCATTATTATTTTAAAAGACCACATTTGCTCTCAAAATGTTCCATTTGCTTGAACTGTGTATTTATCGGCACGTAATCACGCAGGACCTCGTGTCGTGACGAATGACGCGAGCAACGTGACGCACGACGTAAACTTACCCGACGTGATACGACATTGGCGTCACTCTGAGAATTCGATACGACACGCCGCCAACACGCTAGTAGGTAATTGAATTTCCCTCAAGCGAAATCTCTTATTTTATTATACGAAACTATGATTTTCATATTAGTATTAATAGAATTATGATATTTGGATAGAGACATGGCACGAATGTCTACTTAAATTATTGTCACAAAAAAACAGATAGGTAGTAGGTAGAAATACGAATAAACAGCAGGTATACCTTGAGTAGGTGCCTAAGCAACGAATGAGTCGTTACGTAGGTAGGGGACAACTGGGTAATGGGAGTCAGCAGGTAAAGGGAGTCACCCTCATAACTACGCAAATATACACGCGATCATTGCTTAAACGACCTCCACACATATGCTTCTTGGCACACGTGGTGCGCATCAAAGAAACGACAGAGTTTTGTCCCGTCAATGTAATTTTTCGCCACCGTAAAATAAGTGTCAATTTTTTTCCAGCAAACGACTAAAATATTCACATGGGTACTTTTAGTCACACATTCAAAACAATAACTAGGTACCTATAGGTATTATCAATCTTAATTTGCTATTGTAATAAGGTTCTTATAGTATTTAATTATTTAGTATTTACCTGGCACCAACTTCAAAATTATAAAATACATATTTAATTATTTCTGATTAACTAAATCAAAATACGAATTACCTTGTGCTATGTAAATTTATTTTTTACTTTTTAGTTTCCTTACCGTTTGAAGTCGGTTCTCTTTTTGTTAAAAAATATTTTATTTTACAATTTTTAGTGATGGGTAGACCTAAATCTTACTTAGGTATTATTTTTGTACACACTAAACATTTTAGCATATTGAACCGTATGAAGTAAGCCCGACATGACTGCTGTTTAGAAATTCCCTCGACTGTCTATGGTCACCTGTAATTGCACTTATAACCATGGGAGCAAAAGTTCTCATCATTCTAATGATGAGAACTTTTGTGTGAATTAAGTCCAAACACCAAGTAATTGCTGTAAATCGTTGAGGAGTTCCCGCGACTGTCTTTGTACTCCATCATCAGATCGACTCCAAACCTTCACTAAATAGTAGTGCTTTAAAATACTTAATGAAAAACATAACAAATGCACTAGTCATCCGTACGATTTTCGAAAGTTCCCCTCGATTTGTCTGGGATACCATCATCAGATCCTGATTTTCTTATCATGGTACCACCCTTCGGATATTTCCTTTACAAGAAAAAAAGAATCATCGAAATCGGTTCATAAACGACGAAGTTACCCGCGAACACACTTAAAAATATATTTATACGGTCGAATTGAGAAACCTTCTTTTTTTGAAGTCGGTTACAAATGGTTGAAATTGATCTCAAATCGTAGCTAAATAAGTAAATTTTGTGTTTTGACAGATGCAATAAACAAATTATTTTGAATTAGGGTTTAATTTGATTTCTCGCTAAGGTGACTCCTATTCCCCTCTTTTCCCTAACATCTAGAGGCGATGTAGATTTACTCTCACGATTTCATTGGCTGAAGAGCTTAGGTAACTTGTGCTGGAGCACAGATGGCTTAAGAAAAAGTGCTTTTAAAGTATCAATAATATTATGTTACCTATGACTACCTACCTGCCAACACACAATTTAGGTAGGTATAATATAATTATCTACACCTATTGCTTACCTTTATTCGTCAACCTATAAGCCTTTAACAATGAGGTAGATAAGTAGGCACTTGAAAAATAAATTTGCGATTACATTATAGTTTTGCCGATCTGATCCAACTTGAACCAAAAACCATACAATAAAGGTAGTAAACTAAGCAGGTGGACCACGACCCATTCCTCGGTAGTAGTTGTTACCAAAGATCGCGTAAAACATAAGATAGATAAGACGCACTTCTATGTATGCACTTCTGTAGCTGTAAAGTAGGTAGGTAGAAGTATTTAAGTGTTAGACTGCTAGTTATTCATATTTCAAAAATTAAAAGAAAACTCGATTGATACTTAATGAGTAATGATTTCGTCTTTCTTTAATAGAAAGATACGTGATGAAATGACGTTCTATAAACAAAAACATAGAATGGAAATGAATATTCATCACAATTAACTGGATTTACACAAAATACCTAATATAAATCTACTCTCCATAAGACATCGATATCTGCTTGAGCGGACAGAAAAACGGATTACTTACTTTACAAAATTTAATAAAAAAAAGCAAATTGAAAAGATGCGATGAATGAGATGAGACTTCAGCTGACAGTCGCTAATTGGATGATATAGACCGACCGGGACTTCATTGATTTAATAAAAGTAACTAGACAAAAATATGAATGGTTAAAAATTTTAAGAGATTCAATTCTATTGCCCACACTAAACTTTAGATCTCATAAACTGTAACGCTTGACCCAGAGTTCAAACTACATTTGCAACAACGTAAACCACATATCTTCTACTTTACAACCTCATATAGCCGCGATCACTCCTTGCTAAATCAAGCGAGTCCGAGTCCATTTGGCGTCCTAACTAAAACTAATGCACCATATCTGTCCACTGTATTAAAGTTTACGAACGGGAGACGTGGTCACGTGTCGAACAAATAACTGTGTTGTGTATTGCAACGAGAAAGGTTGACCTTAACGCGACAGTAAATTTTGATTAGATACTTAGTGGTTAGGGTCAAACTCTGAAAGAGTAATTTTGACCACACGGGGACAATTTTAATTTGTTACGCTTTAGGTGATACCTACCTAGGTGTACCTACGTTTAATTTTTATATATACATGCTGAAAGATTAGTAGATACTATGGTTACGACAGACATGGCAGTCTTGCAATCTTTACGCATAATAACCTATTATTTTAACGTGGGTAAATGCTCATATTATTTTGTCCTTGACATTTTGTTTCAACCTCTTCTACCTACACTCTAATCTCATGTGTGCTGTTACTGTGACAATTGTAAAGGATAAACCAGACGACCTATCGTAAAAAGTAATCACTCGTCCATTGTTTAGCTACTTTGTAATGGTTAAGGTATTGGACAGATTAGATTATTATTTCTTTTTATTGCTGACAGTGGCAGACGAGCAAACAGTCCACCTGATGGTAAGTGGTAACTGTCGCGCATGGACGACTCAAGAGTCACTGGCATTGCTCTAAAATGCCAGGGACTCTGCGAAGCCGCTGCCTACGGTGAAGGGAGTGGGATATGTGAAAGGATTGAAGGAGGTGAGGAAAAAGGAAAGGAGGAAAATTGGGCCTCCGGCGCTCTCATTCACCGAACAAAACGCAATAGTACGGATACTACTACTCTTACGTCGATCTTTTTTGAAAGTAGATTTAATACTCTTTTCTAAGTGAAGGTACCTAATATCTACTGGAATTTTAAACAGTTTGATAAATTATAGTTACTCAGAAGAGACAAGTACTAGATATGTGTTACACGGTACAACTGCGAAAGCAAACTTTGTTTTTTCTAAGTAGTGGGTAGGTACCTTTAAAGTCTTGTAAGAGAAGTAGCGGATCATTCCCAACACGAGTACCTAATTTATGATTAGTCACTTATAAGTCTCAGTAATGTGTTTGTAATAAGATTACTGAAATAAATATTTTAATTTTCTTTCCTTTTTTTTTACATTTTGCGCATCCCGCTTCTGCCCCTTATGTTTGTAAGCTCTATTCAGAACAAAGAAACGACTCCGTATCATAGTTGCTACAAACGACAACGCGACTAATGTTAGGGCGACAGTACGTTATATCGACAATCAGTGCTACAACAGCATATCAGTTTGAAGACGTTAGTGCGACAGATTGTTTTCACGAGAAACGATAAGGCGACATAACTTTTGATTAAATAATGATTAAATAAATAAAAAGCAATATTCTTTGTTACTTATATTGCCATACAAAATATCAATTTTAATTCATTTTACAATTACATAAATACCAACTGCTCTTTTAATACGAGGACAATAACCATCTGGTGTCATAAACGTACACTAAACAGTCAATACTTTAACATTTAATATGTAAAAAAAATACAATATTTTCAATAATAATTAAAAATAATACAATTAATAAGAGACTTTTGCAATCTTGTGTTGTTATATAATTAAACCTACACCAGACTTGTCATTAAAATTTTAATAAGTTAATTTAATACAATATGCAAAATAATAAAAAATAAGATCCTTGTTAATAAAAACATCTTGTGATTTACTTAAGGACTAGTTTCCTAATTCCAGCATACAAGTTGTGTAACGGTCGCTTTCTATATTCGATCTTTAATCTAAAATTTGCAATGAATCATTCAGTGCTGAATCACCATTTCAATTTAGACATATTGAAATAGCTATTCTGCGCTGAACGACCTATTGCATAAAAAAGGATTTAAATAATCATAGCTTAAAAATCGGATATAGAAAGCGATCGTAAGACAATTTTCACGCTGTCAAGAATAACAAAGCATGAGTCTTGCCTCACAAACCATACATAAATTGGGCACATGATTTCATATTTAAAACTAGCAGTATTCTAAAAACGTACAAGTTAACGTATATTATTATTATGTTTCAGACCTATATCAGTTTATATATTATGCACTAAAAGCACAAGCAGTTACATAGTTATGTATAATTTATATATCATCTTTGATTAAGAAGGTTCTAAACCGAAATAGTGGTAATGATTACTGAGACGGCATTGAGCCACCGACTGCATGTAAAACCAAGCAACGCTTTAAAACGCACAGCTGACTTGGGTAAATAGTTATTAGCGTTTTTATGTAAAAATTTATTAAAATTAAGGTTAATAGGTATCATTTTCTCTTGACAATTAAAGGCAGGTATTTGATATTGCATTTAGTAATGACTTTATTTCAGTAATGATCTACAAGTACCTACAGTTTTACCAAAGCCGAATATTCAACTTCAGTTTAAAATGAACCTTATTGCGTTTATCTTTAAATATAATCCATAATGCTGTTATTATTTTGATAAAGCTAATAAAATGTTTTCAATTAAAGGCAGGTATTTGATATTGCATTTAGTAATGACTTTATTTCAGTAATGATCTACAAGTACCTACAGTTTTCTCAAAGCCGAATATTCAACTTCAGTTTAAAATGAACCTTATTGCGTTTATCTTTAAATATAATCCATAATGCTGTTATTATTTTGATAAAGCTAATAAAATGTTTTAGGTACTTTTAAACATTTTTTTTTAAATAAACACATTTCGGTTCCAGTGATTCATGTCAAATAATCGGTTTAGATAAAATTATGTTTCGGATGGACACTATTATTATGCATTATAATTATAATCCATATATCCATATCCATTTGGCAGTGAGGTCTAATATAAAAAAAATATATCATTTAACCAGTTAAATTTGAGAGGACACCTGGCACATATAGTGAGAGTCATATTATGCAAATTAAATAAACCTAAAACAAATACAGTACCTAAATACTTAAAAAAAAATATTGCAAAATGTGTATGATATTAATAAACCATAGAAGCATGATTTACAAAACTTGCATTATACAGAGTGTATACGACGGTAAGTATGTGACATTATAAAGCGAGACAAAAAAAAACCAACTAAATATCTTCAATAGTTTAAGACACAGGACTAATTTTTTAATTTCTTTAATTCTAAACACTCTGTAAGTACATCAAACGGTCACTGACTTAAGTCATAATTTACGTCGAAGGGTAAACGTTGCCGCTCATTACAGGTCAGTGAACTTGTCATAATAAAATAATAAATGGTGTATTACTTTGTAAAATATTATTTATTTTGTTACAAAATTTAAAATCTTTTGTTTTTTGTCTAATCATTTTTGTGATTAATTTGAATTCATCATACGGACTAGTAACAGCTGTCTTTTCATTTAATATCAAATCGTCGTATACACTCTGTATAAATTTAAACGAAGCCTCTATTTCAATCTGCTCCGAACATTCATTAGGTCAACATAACCTAATTCATAAATGAACCTTAACAATTAATTATAAAGTTTATAATCCATTGCACTTTTAATAAAGTTTAGTCTCCTATTCAGATATTCTCTCAGAGATTATCTTCAATAAAGTTGTATATAGCATGTAATATATAATTCTATGTATATCAGGCACATAAAAGCTTGTATATAAAGTGTATCAAAGGAATGTTGATTCTGTTTGAGATTGATTATATTGAGGAACAGAGATTCTTATTAACTAAAAACTAATATTCTACATTATTATAATTCATATTATGTATATCAAACTTTAGGTTTAAACATTCAGTTCGTGTAAGCACTTTACTCATAGTACACATAAATGTTGAAATCGAGCGAATCTAATGTTTAAATTTCAACCTTACGCCAACGGCCTTAAGAGTCACACAACTGGCTTTCGCGACTTGCAATATCTAGATATAAAGCTATCTGTGGTAGATGATCTGACTGTTTAAATCTAAAGTATTGTATTATATAATTTGTGCATAATTAATCCTTAATAAATCCTTCAAAATACTTAACATTAAAAAAGCTGCCCATTACTTTTCATTTAAATCTATACAAGAAATACTTTTATCATTAAGTTAATTTCACTTAATGTATAATAATATAATTTTTGTCTTCTAAATGAGTATTACTTATTTCTAGAGTTAATAATGAAATATCCTATGATAATACAGGTTTGGTTTTGAGGCAAGCGGTAATTGTTTAATGGGCAGTGGCCGACTCACAACATAAATAAGTAAGTATCTTATATTTTATTATAAAAACTTAAAGCTATTATGTCTTTCTTTGCATTGCAACTAGCAATATCAGTTACAAAATTTAGTATCAATTGCAATCTCATCAAAATATTATAAGTTTTTTTTTTGAAATCATGGCATGGATTCCTTGTATCCAAATATCTATCATTAATATCAGTCACATATGTTGCAAAAAAATACAATAATCACTGCTTGTCTCAAATACTATAACCAAAATATTGTCAACCATTATTCTCCTGCTGCTATCGCACAACCCTAGCGCTATCATGTCACTTAAAGCACACTCGTTCTACACTAACAGTCCTACACGAAAGGGTCGTCATCACAGATACTAACCTCCTAATACCTCAAACATGGCCACAGACACGCAACTCATACCGGTATTCAAACGCATAAGGCTTCGTTTACATCTAACCCGTCATCGGCCGAAGTCTGCTTAGACGACGACAGTCGAGCGCGGCGCCAACGAGAACGCATCGTGTCATCGTAAAATAGCTGCCAATTAGGACACCGTCTCAAAGAATACAAGTGTTTGTTTCAACCGTCCGAGTTCGGCCGTCGTCGCCCTAACAGACTTCGGCCGATGAAGGTTTTGGTGTACGCCTAGCTTAAGAACTCATTTCGGACACTGCGATTGGTGCATTTCAGTATTTTCGAATGCTTGAAAAACCTACAGAGCATACATACATTACAGAGCAGCTTTTACGTTTCGCGCGTCCAGCTTGTCCTTTATTTTTACACAAATAAATGGTAATGCGGTATCTGTTAGGAGGTAATCTATGACCGTCACAAACGGCAGCACCATATTATAAATAAAAATATTACAGGTTTTCTCTTGTTTTTCGGCTAATTTAACGAGTGACGACCCCAACAATAGTAAGGAATAACATTTAAATAGCAGATTTTATAAACAAACACGTTTAATTTTATAATACTTGTATATTTCAATACTAAATTCATCTCACAGCTCCCATTAAGGCTAATTGGCCAATTTGAACACATCGCTTGGAAGTACAGTTAGTTTTAACAATATTAACTAACCTAGTTTGACACACTGGTTAAACCACTTTCGAATATGTTAATATCGATCGGCAAAATAAGTATTTGTGATGATGACTGATGATTCAATAGAAGACGTTTTGAATTTCGCTTTCCGATAAATCACGTGAGGTATAAAAATGATTCAAATAATGACTTAAAATTTGCGTCATCCATAAAAAATAAGGAGTTAATTATTTATTTCTTTAAATAAAAATATGATTTAAAATAGCAATCACAATATCATAAATAAAAAATACAATAAATAGTATCTAGTCAAAGAATGTAATAGAAACTAAACGAGGTAGAACTCTTATCCAGTCCTTTAGCTTTGGTCAATTGATTATATTGATTCGTAACGTATTTTCGATTATCGATCGATGCCATAATAAAAAAAAGTATAAGGTATCAGTCTGTATCTCACAAAATGTAATCCACCTTTAAGAATAGACTTTGGACTCTTAACAAGTTTATACCATTATTAACATATTTTATTCTTACGAAAATATTTCAAAACAAACTGCACTCCTTGGACATTCATTGGATAATTCTATAAAAGTATCAACATCACACAAATGTATTTTAAGTGTAATTCAAGAATTGTCCAAATACAGTAGGAATTTAAGGTGTAAGTGTAAGAGGAAAATTTTGTTTGAGAGTTAAGCCATAGGGATAGTAAGATGAGCACATATGGTGTATAACAATGTATAAATAATATAATTTGCACGACATATATTAACCTAATGCAAATAAATACTGTAGTTTCATTTGTGGTTTTACATGAGATAAAGATGTTTATTATATAGCTTAACGACTACGAGCGAGCTTATTGTATAGGTACGGCCTTACCACGAAGGCCTGTTGAGATTCTTTCTAAACCCGCCTAAAAGAGCCAGAATCAAAATTAGAAATAACGATAGTACTGATGGTCCACAAAGCGAGACTTATATATTACTAATTACATTGTATCGATTTTGAGGTGTTACGTAGAGCTAAATAAACATCTTTATCTCTCACAATATTATTATTATATTATCAAATTTATAATAATGACAGTTTTATTTTACCTAGTCCGTAAATTTCGGTTAGCACAAAGTTCGAACGTTCGAATTGTTTACTGAAAGCATTTATTTTCTGTTATTTTTATAGTGTATTCTTTTAAATCTTGCGTAATTTACAAAGTCACTTTGTGAAATGTTGAGTTAAAGGAAACTAAAACGTATCCTTAAAAAATAGAGTTAGGTTTGATTATTGTAACTTATGACGTTTTAGAATTCAGTAAACAATTCTAAAGAAACTCCCAGGCTTATTTTAACAGTAATACATAACACATTAAGTCGTAGATCCATATATCAGCAGTACAAAACCATATAATAGAATAAATAAATGTTAAATTCAATATAGGAGCAGCACAATATAAATTACGTACGTGTATTCCTTGGTTCGGACGCTAGGTAGGCGTGTGAGCGTGCAGGCGTGTAGGAGCGCGGGCGCGCGCGTGCTCGCGGGCGCGTCACACGGCGGCAGGAGAGGCTGATTGTCAGTGCCACTTCGCTTTCTGCGCGAATATGTCATCGCGCAAGTTTTTCGCGAAGCAGATGCCTAGGATCTGTTCGGAAATTATACAATTTATTATCTATGTAAACGTATACCTTACCGTTAAATAACGACGGATTAGTTACTACGAGTTTTGTTTACATTAATATGAAGTAGCGACGGATTAGTAACTCCCTGTTCTGTCCCTTACCCATTTTGTCGTTTTTGAATTTTATAAAACGGGAAAAACTAAATAGCCGCCGTTACTGTTTTATTACTTTAATACTATTTGTTAAGAAAAATACTTCTAGTAGGTACGAATAAGCATCAAACAAAAATAAAACCAAATATTCACAGCATTCACTACTTATAATCTTTGGCTGCATATTTACTACATGTAGCTAAACATTAATAGCCACTTAAAAGTGTGTAACATTTTAATTTTAGAGAAAACCTATTAACGGAAATGACTACTTAGTCAGTTACTAGTGACACCTATTGATAATTACGCCCAAGGCTGCCCGCCCATGTCAGATTTAAGACCGATAAATCGGACCAATTTTTATTTGCCTTTTATTTTTGACCGACTTTTTGTACGTATGCGTTGCACGCAATAAGTTCGTTCTTTTTTCTCACAGATATCGGACGTAGACCGGCAGCATTATCAAAGATGTGTATAACGGTTAAATGATAACCAAATTCTACATTCAAAAAAAAATCATAGTGCGTCTACAAAACTTACTTGTGCAAAAGCAGTACAAACAGCTGACGTGGCTACAATCAACAGGTTGTGCTCGAACCACTCCTCAGCGGCCTCTAAACACCCCTTGTCAAATATTATCTTTGTTATATCAAAAGTCTAGAACAAAAACAAAAAAAAACATCAACAACGCTACTGCGAACTACCGATACTGGTGTATGGTGGGGGTAAACATACTGTGCATACTATGACACTACAATGGATGATGAGTGGGAAAATGCAAAAATGAATTACGACACACAACGTGCCGAATATTTAGTAACACATTAAAATGCATTAATGAGGGACCGACAATCCGTCGATTGATCACAAGTCCCCTCAAGTTGGACTAAAAACTATTAATTTAGACCCAATTCTACGAAAGTATGTACTTAATGATAATAATAATACCAGCCCGTTTATCATCCTACTGAATCACCACGCTGCGCTTGCTCAAGGCGGATTGGCAATTTCGGACTTTTGAGCACCGTCAGTCAGAAATGTCCAAGATAAAATTAGAAAGTTTATATGATTTGAAAAATCACATTCGTACTTGCCCGGATTCGAACCCACTACCTCGTGTTTACGAATTGGGTGCCTTATTCACTGGTTTACATACCTAATTAGCTACTTAGCTCTTAAAAATTCAAAATGCAATTCAGCATAAGAATTGCGGAGCAGATTGATATGATTTTACAATATTGAGAGCCTTCATAAGTCTTTATTTTTCCGGCATAAAGAAAAGCGAGAATTATTTCCGTAATTTACATGTTCCCACTTTGTCATTCAACAAATCTACAGAATATAAAATACAGTAGCGTCTACTATCAGATTGATAATAGGACCTTTAGCGCCAATGGTCCTAATAGTGCAGCGGATACAGACACGAAGTTCCGATGCAACCAATCCTCGGCTGCTACCAGGCATCCACGTTCGTAGATCACACGCTCGCTTATATGCTACGTAAGATTAAAAATTCAATACGATATTGTGCTTTAAAGATTTTCTGTGGACAGTGATTTTTATCAGAATTACCGATTACATATTGCTTGCCTACCGTGCAATTAGCGATAACGTCCTGTATTGTACTATTTTTTTAGTAGTAAGGCTGTAATAGCCTTAGCGTCTCAACGCCAATTTTTCGCGCGAGAACTTTTCTACAGATAAATTATAAACAAATATGGATTGCATTTCGGTTTTTCATTTAAAGATGTCTGACTTAACTATTGACTCTGTACTACCAAGAAACCTAGGTTAAATAAATATGTATGATATCTCTCTCTTTCTCTCATAATTATTACGTAATGTTTAATGTTTTCATACGACTTTCTCATAGCTATCAATCAATCTGCAAAAAATATGTTAATTTTATCATTAGCGCTAAAAACATTATACTTACATAGGTAGGTTTCCTAACATCGTACCCACACTGTTTGTTACGGATAATGTCTTGTGGTTTGTTTCGACAACAGCTGAAAGGCACTCCGCAAGCCTCCCTTGATCCCACTGCACCGCTCGAACAGTTGAAGTATGCGTTGCGATCCCAATCGCGTGGACCCTCTACTCCGCAACATTGTAACTAGAAATAAATTAGAATGACAAGATGATGTCGATTAAAGTCTACCAACAAATACTAAAGCTGCAATCTATGTATAAAGCGCAAGAGTTTGTTTGTTTCAACACGGTAATCTCTGGAACTACCAGTCGGATTTGAAAAATTCTTTTTGCATATGATAGCCCAGCTCTTGAGGAAGGTTATAGGCTAAGTAACATCACGCTACTGGCGACGGTAGCAGAGCAGTAAGCAAAGACGCAGGTGAAACCGCGCCGCGGCAAGCTAGTATATGTTAAAGGCTGATTTACATTGAGCTGGCGCCAGCAACACTGGATTGAAAACGTAATTCTAATTTCGAACGTGCTTTTACATTGATACACTAGATGCTTGACTGGTTTGGAAATGTTTACATTGATACAGTATTGATACAGTCCCGGAATTCAGTGGTGCGGGCGCCAGCTACTGTATCAATGTAAATCAGCCTTAAATGTATAATGTCGACATACATCTATGCAGAGCGACAATTCAATAATTTTCTTTATGGGTTGTACTTAATCAAAATTTATTTCATAGTATTATTTTAATATAGTTAGTTGCTTTAACTAAAACGCAAAAAAATTGCAATAATCTGGCAATGAAAAGCTGGATTCGAATTTTCTTTACGATAAGTGACTAGATATCTAAATTAGCTAGCATCTTCTGTTTATCCCGATGTGCACAAAAGTAATTCGTAAGTTTCGAATGGATGTTGTAAAAGTCAACGAGAATGAATCGCAAATAAAAAATATATAAGACGTAAAGGTGCTGTGTCACAAAGATGTCTATAATATAGGAAAGAGAGGTGGGTGAAAATTTAGAAGAAAGTATTAAATAGATAAAAGAATAAGTCAAAAAAGTTTAAAATATAAATAAATAAAGTAGCATTTTGACCAAAGTTACCTTCACTCTACCGTCAAGTTTGATCCTAATATAAAACGATCAAACTCGCATGAGAATCAGCAAATGATTTATGATTCGATACGGCCACCGTAGTGACATCTCTTACTTTTTAATCTAATGTGTGATTTATGAGTGACTTTGATGCATTTATTTGACATGTAACCAAATCATAATAAATTATGATATCGAACTTTTTATATGATTAGTTACGGATTGAAAGAATATTTATTGCTTAAAAATGACATTTGATATGGAAATAATTTATTTGTTGTATTATGGACAAAAGAGTTAAACTCAAACTCAAAGCATTTATTTCATTTTGATTATAAAGTAAGTAAAGTAAGTAATTAAAACGGTTATTAACGCATTAATTATTTGATTTATTTATTTTACTTCAAATAAAACATTTAGTACACCAATTTTATTATTAATGATAAATTATAGTAAAAAGTAACTATACAATTTTAAAAATAAACACAAATAAAAAAATTAAAAAAAAAACAAATTATTTATCCACTCATCTCACAGAACTCCAGACATACAGACAAAATCGTTTTCCATTCATCCGAAAACATACTTACTGCATTTAGGGTTGACCTTGACCTCCAAGAGAGCGTTAAAAGCGGATAATGTGCGTTGAATAGGGGACCGAGCCCGGGCCACAGTACGACATGTAAGCACCACGAATGCCACGTGCCTTCAGAAGGCACGCGGCATTGACAAACAACAAATGACAACTATGTGCAAGTTAAAAAATGATAAAATAGATGCGCCGATTTTACTTCAACAGCTTTTTTGTAGCAATATGCAAATTGAGGCATCCTGGAAGGCACACATTATATTTTTTATTTTTTCTTTACAACATAGTAAGCTGTAATTAATTATGTATAGAGTTGAGTGTATTACGTGTGTCACTTTGCAAGCTACTTGAAATTGTAACTTACAAAAATTGTAATAACCTGGCGATTAAAAAGCTTACTACTTCGTCATCGAACTGGCTGTAGGTTAATTGGCAGACATTTTGTAAATTTTAACGTTCATAAGTGTTAATTTAATTAACCTAAATGAATAAATATATTTTCATTTTCAGAAATTAAAGATGGCCGGCCTAAATCAGTTGTTCTGCCACAAAACATCGACGCAGAGCATGAACTAATATTGCAAGATCGTAATGATACATATCGATATAGAGGCGTCTTTGGGCATTAGCATGACGAGTACTTATACATAAGATATTACACGAACACTTGGCTGCAAAAAAAGTTTGTTCACGTTGGATACCACACAACTTGACAATAGGTCTAAAACAGGCTCGTGTCGATTGGTGCAAAAAAATAACATCGTGAAAAAAAACAAATATAATCGTGGTTTATCAAAAACTGTTTAAAATATCTACACAGGTGATGAATAATGGATTTATGCATATGATCCCGAAACAAAGCAACAATCAACAGTTTGTGTGTTCTAACATGAGCCGAACCCAACAAAAATTGCTCGTGCGAAAAACACTTTGTAGCCAATCGTCGCTGTTTTTTTGGTATCGATGGACATGTGGCTATTGTACTACTAGTAAATCTATTTTCGGAGTGGTACATGACCATTTGTTTGCCAGAAGTTTTTGCAGAAATTAGGAAAAACAATCCACAACGCAGAATCATTCTCCATCACGACAATGCAAGCTGTCACACTTCAAGTGAAACGACCCGATATTTGGAGGGTGAAACGGTGGAATTAACGGGTCATCCGCCATATAACCTGATTTGGCACCCAACGACTTCTTTTTATTCCTTACCGTGAAGAGTAAATTACGTGGTCAAAGATTTTCAACCCGAGAATAAGCCATTGAGACATTCAAAAATCATGTTTTGGAGATACCGCCTTCCGATTGGAAAAAGTGCTATCAAAACTGGTTTCACCGATCGCAAAAGTGCATCGATCATCACGGTGAATATTTTGAAAAGAAATAAAACCATATTTAATAGTCATTGATAGTTATTTTATTGTACTCCGTATATATAAATAGCCCTTGTACTATGTATATACGTAACCCATTAATTGTAAATAGCTAGCGAATAAAAGTTCTTAAGTTAGGTTCAGTTCAGTTTTACACATGCATTTTTTGACAATAAATTGTCTGTAGGTAAATTAGCCACCTAATAAATCTATACTATCATATTTTAGTTTTCGGTGTTTTTGGGAATAAATATTGCATTGACAGATTTTCTATACATTGTCAAAGTTAACTATCGATCGTAAAACAAGCCCTTACACAAATTTAACCTTGCAATGTAATATGTTAAAATCGTACTCACCCAATCTTCTTGTATCCAATCAATTAGGTTTTGTTGGTCTGGGTCTTCTCTGTAATGTGTAATAAACGTTTGGAAGCCAATTGTTGCTTGTTGTTTTATCTAAAACAAACATTAGTAAGTCATTAAACAAATTATTTAATTATATATCAATCTTTATATATGTATTTTTTTTTATCTCTGTGCATGGGCACAAAAAGTTAGTAGCTAACAGTTTAGTAGTCTTAATAGAAGCTAGTAGTGAAGGTATTTTTTTCATAAACTTAACAAGAAATGTTAAAAATAAATATTATGTAATAGTTAATAGGAGATGTCAGCTACAATTTTGCGGCAAATTAGGAACTAGGTCTACTAAGGCCTATTTTTATTGAAGAAGTAAAAAGAAGGTATAAATATAAAAACATGTTTACATTAATTACCCAGTCTTTAAAAACAAAGAACAGTATGCCTGTTGTCATTTCAGCAAGCAGTAGTAAGGCCAGGAATATTGCATACTGGAACAGAAAAATAAATTTAATTCAATAAAGCAGTAATAATGTAATTTTTATTTTCTTTCTATAATAATTAACACGTCCGTTGTTCTAATGACCGGAGCGCAACTGTTTTAGATAAAACAAGATATAGATATGTTTTAGATAGAATAAAACAAGAACTGAGCAAGATGCTGAATTGTGTCAAAAAACCGCGCTGCGGAAAGCTAGTATTCCTTCGTATTATTTCCTACCATACCCTATAGTAGGTTTCAGTGCTGGCCTCTTCTCATACAGAGAGAAGTCATGAGCTTTTGTAACTTAATTACTCAAGGCGGATTAGCAATATACATTTCTCAAGTCCACATTTTCAGAATGCCAATTTTGCCATTGTTTTCCAACCTAATTTCGATGTTACGCATAAATTGTATTACAGTATATTACATTGCCAACATTGAATTTAAAAGTGCTCTACTTTAGTTTTAATTAGCCACGTAGTGTCGTATGAACCTGCTGCCTATTGTTAACAACAATAGTTAATGTCATGTACTTAGGTTAACCAACCGTGACCGGTTACGTTATGTATGCCCTTGAAATAGGCGCAAGAAATACCTAGCAAATATAGCTGTATGAAACCTCCAGCTTCTAATCTAACCGATTGCTTGACTGAATATGAGCATTTTACATGAAGTGATTGCTTAACAGTCAACAATCTGCCTGCTAAGCGTGACTGATGACTTTGGCAAACACCTCTCTACGTTATGAAAGAGCTCCAAGACATACCTACCTACTAGTCTACTACCTACCTAAAATTGGTAAGGTGTAATAAAAACTCTAGCTTTTAATTTTAATATAACCGATAGCGAGATTGAAAATGATTATTTTATACGAAGCATTTGCTAAGACGTGGCTGGCAAGGCAAGCGTAGTTGTAACGGATAGACAGAGTTACTTTCGCATTTATAATATTTGAATGTACTGTAAATGTATCTTCTAGATACCTACCTACTAATTAATATTAAACGATAAACTAAAGTAATTGATACAATTTTAAGAGTAATATAATCATTACTATTATATAAGTAAAGCGGAAGAGTTGTTTGTTTGTTGAAACGCGCTAATCTCTGGAACTAAAAGTCAGATTAGAAAAAATATTATTGCGTATGATAGCCCAGTTCTCGAGGAAGGTTATAGGCTATGTAACATCACGCTACTGGCGACGGGGGCAGTAAGCAAGGATATTTTCGGTCTCGTGTCAAATTTACCTACATTTGGTCTAGTTTTTTTTTTGAGACAACACTAACAATACCCATGACACTAAAACGAAAGCTTATGGAGATGTGTATAACTCCCCATTCTAACTTATGGCGCACAGACTTGGTCTTTGACTAATATTCAGAAGTCCAAACTCAAGGTCTGTCAAAGAGCTATGGAGCGCAGTATACTGGGTGTTAGATTATATGATCACGTTCGGAACACAATACTGCGCTCAAAAACTCAAATAGCTGATGTTGCTCAAAAAGTTGCCAAACTTAAATAGGACTGAGCTGGACATGTCTGCCGCATGCCGAATAAACTGTAGGCCAATATTGCTCAAAGTTGGTGCCCTGAGACAGTGCGAGGTCGCGGCAGACCGAGAAAGAGATGGCGGGACGATCTGGACAGTTTTTTGGGGAATTGGAAGGAGGAAGCGCAAGATCGCGATAAGTGGGAGGGAATGGAGGGAGGCCTTTCCTCAGGAGTGGGACAAAAATGGCTCATAATAATAATAAATAACACTAACAATTGGAGCATTCTCACAATTCTTTTTCGCGTTACTGTACAAACACGCAATTAAGTTAATTCGTTTGTCGTGTGTGTCAATAGAATCCATTAGCTCTTGCACAGCCGTCGCACACACTCACTGCGTCATTGTGGCAGTCCAAATTTATCTTAAATTATTTTCTCTGCCTATAATAAGAATGCCTACGATCAAAAATTACTTTCACTCGAACCGACCATGAAAGGTTCACATTATAGCTCAGTAGTGAACGGCGGTAAGATGATTCTAATATTATTTTTGTAATAAATGCACAATTGTAATAAATCTAGATTTAGTATGATACTCACACATGCAAGCAGGCAAGTGTTCTCACGCAAAGCGCCGACACATCCCGTAAAGCCGATTATAAAAGTGATCGTACCTGCAAGTATAACACAATATTATAAAATTAAATTAAATTATTATACATATAGCGATTAAATGCAAGTGGAATACGGAAACCCCACATCTATTCCCGTATCCCGTTGGTTATTAGAAAAGATGAAACGACAGAATACCTACCTACACAAAACTACTCAATTTTAACAAATAAGGGCAATACATATCGTATTGTTAATTATTATTGATCTTTCTTTGCGTTGTTGGCGTTGGGCGTCTATCATTTCGAGACCACCTTTTTCAAAGTTCTAAATATTTCCTTCTTCTTTAGGTTTAATATATTTATATATATATATTAATTGATATTAGCTTTCATAATTTAATAACATAACACAGTTAAGGCTATCGTATCGTCATTTCGCACACGACACAATTATTAACTCTGGGATATACTATATTAACTCTGACTATGGACATAGAGGCGTGTACTCTAAGCAAAGCGAAAAATGCTATACAACCATGCCATTGTTGAAAATGTAGGGAGTAGAGGCTGAGGGAGGAAGTAAAACGATGAGGATAATAATTGGACTTCCATTCAATCTCATTCTTTCACATAAATAAATGCATGGAAAGTAATACTTTATGGCTATGTTTTATGAGAGGTTATTATGAGACTATCTTGACCAATCTGTATGTATGAATGGTCATACTGACAATTATTCAAAATCTCTGTATATGATTAAAATCTTGATATATATTTTTTCATTAATAACAATGATGTGAATATAAATTCCCTTTACTAAGTTAAAAAATCAATATTAGCTATTGATTTGGTTTAATCATGTGTACGACTTAGAAAGACGAATTGTCAGTTATGACTATGAGCGTTCACATATAAAAGAGTGGCAACGTCGTAATTTAGTGTCATATTTTCGCAAATAATACATATGAAACTTCCATTGCGTTATTTTCATAGTAAAATAACCGTAAGCATTATGGTTACTTACTTTTTATACAGCTTTCACGTAATTCTAAAAAGTGTTGTGAAAACATTTTTTAAATATAGTCCAATTCTATGATAAAAATTTAAAACCACAAAAATATGTCACTAAATTGCGACGTTGCCTATATTTTGTGTGAACGCTCTTAAGGCTGATTTACATTGATCGAATAGCGCCATCATGGCTGGATTAAAAACGTTTATATTGGTTAAAGTGCTGATCCAGTGGTGCTGGCGCCAGCTACTGTACCAATGTAAATCAGCTTTTAGATATTATACAAATAGAGACGGTTTACATGTCATGAGTGGCAACGTCGTAATTTAGTGTCATATTTCACTTATTTTGCTTTCACATAATTCTATGATATCAGAACATATTTTTAAAATATAGCTCTGATTAAATGTCAAAAATTGAAAACCACGAAATATGACACTAAATTGCGACGTTGCCACTCATGACGTGTAAACGCTCATAAACAAAACACGATTGTTCAGGTTAAAGCTAATTAGTGTCAAATTTATTGGAGGCCATTGTTTGTTAATAACAATCGTGTAGTTAATTTGTTTTCCTATATTCTTATTTTATCTTTAAAGGTAATTAAAAAGATATTTTCATAAGAGACATAAGTAAGTACTTACATATAAAATACTAGACTTCATATAGATTAATTAATTAATTTACATCTATACATATAATAAAATTGGAGTGTCTGTTCGTAATATTGAAATAACCTTTTTTTACTACATGTATATGAATAAATATACGGTACATAGACTAAAATAACATTTTTTACAATTTTTGTCTGTCTGTCTGTCTGTCTGTTTGTTCCGGCTAATCTCTGAAATGGCTGGACCGATTTTGACGGGACTTTTATTGGCAGATAACTGATGTAATAAGGAGTAACTTAGGATACGTTTATTTTAGAAAAATAAAGTAATGTTGATCGACTGTTAGGCGGAACGAAGCTAGTTATATATGTATATATATTTTTTGTTACGTCTAGACAAGTTAACATACAAAGTGGTAATAGATTTTAATGTATTAAGAGGCCATCAAAATATTTTTTTTTGTATAGGTAGAAATTTGCATGTTATAAAAAGAAAATTGTTAGTTTCCAGTAAAACTTTAAACAAAATTTCTTAATATATTATGTACTTAATGATTAAGTTGGTATACTCATTTTTTAAATTTACTCAGTCCATCTCAAGAAGTTTGGTCTGTCTAGAAAAGATGGAACACTACTAAATAAATAATAACTCAAGCCTGGTGTATACCAGTAGAACAAAATCAGGTGTATAGGTACACAATACACTTTGTGGCGGTGTGGGGTTGAGAAATGATAATAAGTTTAGTTGAAATGTAAAGACTATATTTACTTCGCACACAAGATATATTAATTACAAATTATGATAGTTTATAGTTAAATGTTATAAAATAATGGTAATATTAATTATGAGTACGACAGTTTGTCGCGGTAGACACCCGGTATACGCGCGAGTTAATGCAGTACTGATTTAGATATTAATTTTAGGTAATTTACAAGTATTATTAGATGTTGCTGATGTGTGCATACCTTATAAGGTGTTCAGTTACATTTACTTTTAACACCCTATATTCACATCAAACATTACAAGGCTTCTCCCTAGTTTTATGTTCTGTGAGCAATATGCAAACTAGTATAAATACAGACTAGTAAAGATCTAAGGTAATAAGGATTATCTCTATTACCTAATAACAGCTCAGATACTCACCCACACATATTAATATAAACGCTGGATCTAGTGCAATGTTTGTAAGTCTTGACAAATTGTTGAATGTGTCTTTCTCAGTCCATGCCCATATGCCAACAGCTAAAATGATCAGACCAAGGAACTGCAAATGTTAAAGAAACCATTGTTTATTATGTTTAAATATTATAAAAATTGGTAAAAATAGGTTGTTGTTAATATTGTCTGTAGTTTTGCTTGAAATTTAAAAAAATAATCACATATTTAGTACTTCAGATATAATTGCAATGCCGTTATTTGATTATTAAGACTATTAAATTTTTAATGATATAAATTTTAAAAAAACCTAATTAAAGTAATGTATTTAATTATTATAATAATACATTGTGTCCATTAATTATTAGCATTTACTAAAATAGTGCATGGTATAAAAACATTATTGTTTACTCTCACAGACAAATAAAATACAAGTTTTTGTTAAAGTAGGTTTTAGTCTTGATGTGTTTCAAGGCTGCGATACTATTTATTGCCTTTTATGATCGAAACTCAGCAACATTATGCAGGATGCAGGCATTAAGACTACCTACTGGTAAAGTAATTAAATGTATCAATGAGATTAGCGTATGACCTCAATACCTAGTGAAATGAAACCAATACTCGATGATTGATTGCAAGTTCAAATGATACAGCTAGAGCAAACTAGATAGGTACGCGAACATTTATAAATTAAATCTCACTCACAACAAGAGACGACGAATAAATAATCATACTTAATGCCTTTAAATGACATTAGATTATTTAATATGCTAATTATAAACTATAAAACTTAATACAAAGTGTCCACTTACCCAGAACAAAACATTAACACCAAAAATAACATATTTTAAACAACAGCTGACTTCACTGGTGTCGCGTCGATATTTCCTAATACTAGGCATTTTATAATTATCACATAATCATGTCACTTTATTAATGAACAAGGAGTGCGAGTGCAACATTAAACAGAATGTAAACTAAAAATTAATAAAATTAGCAACTAGGCCATACATCGCCCAAATCAACAAGAGCGAGCGGAACGGACCGGAGTGAACGACCGTCAGTCAAACAAAAGAAAGGAAGGATTACGTTGCAAAGTTAAATATTGACTACACAATACACACAGCGCTATATTGCAAAACAATATACAGTTGTCCTTTTCTAAACACTGTACGTTAGAAAGTAACAACACATATAATGAATTCGTGGTTTAAATTTGGTCAGAATATGAGAATACATTTTTATTTGGTAGCGTTGTAATGTAATGTCATGTCAAAGAAGCTAGGAGCCACGTTCCGAAACGTAATACATTCAATCCCTACAATATTCATTATTCTAATTTTATTGATAAATTTTTAAAATTTGATTCTAAAATTTTATAAAATAATAAAAATAATTAATAAAGTTTATAAAGTAAAAAATTATTTAAAAATTATGGCAGTCCGGATTCTTAACAATACTGAACAAACTGGTGGTTTCCGAACGTAACCCGTTGCTGAGAATCGATCCAGTGATTCGGGCCTGAAAAATCGATTCTCCAATCTATCTCAAATCATCATCCCTATTAATTGGAACGGACAAAAAGTGTAAAACTTTAATGCTATTTAATTTTATAGTATTTTAAAACCAATCACAATAATATGGTCAATAGGACTACGAACACCCCATTTTTTACGTACTTACAACTCCTGCACAAAAAACAAGTAGGTATCTACTTACTTAGCTGCAGTACATAGGTAAGTCTCACCACAGTCTTATTATTACTTACAGTCAGCCGACTGATGTACTTGCGCGAGGCAACGATGAGGGGGACAAGAGAAAGCGAGCGGCAGGGTCGACGAGCGCAATCTCACTTAGTTTGCGCTCTCTGATCTGAAGGGGTGTACGTGTAACGAGTTTAATAAAAGTACACGTCCAACTCTATATATCTAACCGATTCCATTTACATACCAATTTTCATCGAAATCGGTTCAGCCGTTTAGGCGCTTAGTGGTAACAAACACACACACACACACACACAAACTTTCGCATTTATAATATTAATAATATGATTGTTACTAGTAGCTATATAAGTAAGTACTTCCTTTCAGTACCTACTGAGATAGGGAATGAATTTTTGCCCGACCGACACAGTCAAGGAGGGTAATGTTTTTCTAGCATATGTATGTAGGTATGTGTATAAAGGATATTTAAGTCGTTTTTGTTATTGCAACCCTGTCCCTTGACTGAGTTTCTGTGCGTAGGTATACGCAATGGCGGCGTGTAAACAACAATAAAGGAGTCGGACTACCTACTGGTAGGTGCCTATCAATACTGTGGTATCGCCTCGGAAGGCAATAGGTACGTACGTACACATAATAAGTACCTACACATATTATATTTATTTTAATTTTATTTTTGACTTAGGTACAACTTTGGTGGCAAACAAACATACACCTGCACCTGATAAGTAAGTAAGTGGCAAGTACCTACGTAACCATAGAGATGACTGACTTTTCCAAGCATTTCAGAAATAAGAAAGTAAGTACTTAATGCTTAGAAAATGCAACCAAGCCGTTGCCGACCACGGAGTAGGGCATGAGGAACTACTGTACTGTAGGTACCTATCACATATCATGCAAGAGGGAGGGACTTGCTTATATAGGAAAGGCATCAGTAGATACTAACACTGAGTACAAATTTGTAAGTACCTAGGTAGATAGGTACTATTTATACAATTTCATAATTATTAGTGATTGATTCAATACAATACCTACTTATAGGAAAATTGAAGGTCCTGTGTTTTCCATACATTTCTGCTGTATTTAAGAGATATTGTTCTAATGTCATCCTACTGTGAAATAGTAGATTGTTAGCCTAGTTATAAAACTAGTTGTTTATCTAAACTATTTATTGATAATAATATATTAGTAGTACCTATTTAAAATTAATAGTCAAATTAGGACAATTCGTGAAATTAAAAAGATTTTCTATAACACAATTTGCCTCGTCTGTTATGGAATCTGGTGTCAATATTTCGCTTGAACTCATTTTTAATATTCAATTCAAATCTTAGCACAAAAGTCCGTCACAGAGATACATACTCAGATTTTAGTATCCCGCCAATTTGGTTTGACTTTTTAAATTTTAATTATGGAACTCGTGAACTCGTCGCTCGCCGCATACTTAATTGTCGCGGCACTCGCGGCTTATTCCGCTCAAAAAAGTTTGCGCTAAATTCACACTGGCTGTTTAGAAAGTTTTTTTTTTACATAAAACTCTTCACAGCTGACAGCAGTTCTTTTTTTAAAGTTCATTCCGGCCCGAGGTTCGGGATGAATTTGTATGAGTTTTTCCCTCCCTATGAAAGCAAAGCAGCATCTTCCATCCAATAATCAAATCAAAACAACACTAGGTGCTTTCCGAGTATGAGAACTGAAAAGAATTATTCAAATCGTAATCGTATTATTCAAAGTAGTTCTAAGATAAGCGAGTTCAAACAAACAAATGAAATGATATGAAATGAAATGAAATTTCATTTTATTTCATTTCACTTCAATCCATTTCATTATCTTAGAACTACCAGTCGGATTTGAATAATTCTTTTTGCGTATGATAGCCCAGTTTTCGCGGAAGGTTATAAGGCTATGTAAGATTACGCTACTGGCGACGGCAGCAGAGTAGTAACTAAAGACGCGAGTGAAACCGCGCTGCGGGAAGCTAGTGTAATATAAAAAAAGAAAACAAAACACACGGTTGGTAAACTTAGAAATAAATTCTTATTGAGCATAAATCGTGCAAAGGATTTAAGTATGTAGGTATAAAAATACAATTTGGTATCGTTAATTATTTATTTACATACATAATTAAAACTATCTAAGTTATTATTAATTTTTGCATCTCAATCCGTCCGCTGTGTGGCGCATTATCCAGTCAATATAGTTACTGACCTTAGTGTATACCCCTGAAACCAAAAAAAATATAGATATATTTCCTACGTGATGTTATAGTGGATAATTCACCTTACGTAACTTATTAAAGTCTACATGCTGTCAAAACAACATCGTGCGGAAAACAAGCGCGGTGACCAATGCTCATGCCTTCTCTAAATGAGAAGAGAAAGAGAGAAGAGACCTTTGCTCTGCAGTGGGGCACTTTAACTTAGAACTAATTAAAGAAAAACATTTATCAAGTCGTCGCGTGCGCTCCTTATAGGCAGAAAGGCACTGCCTACCTTAATAATTGCTTGAAATCATAATTTTAGCAACATAATTAAATAATGCCTACCCTGTTACAATCTATAATGCCTACCCTGTCAAAAATCTCGGTGCACGCCACTGCCTGCCCCCGCTGCGACTTATTTTTCTTATACAAAATACTTATCTAATACTATTAACTACGTAGGTAGGTAGGTAGGTACGCTCATTAGAACTCATTTATTTGAACTTGAGATTTGACATCCATTGCTTAGATTTGTGCAATGAAAGATTGAACACAATACACAAAAGATTGCCTCAGATTTACTTGATTAATAGCAAACAATACTATAAACTTTTGTAGACAAGTTACGAAAATCGATCGATTGATTGTTTACCAAAACTGATCGACCCTGAGGCGGTCGTTCCAAGTCTCTTAATTAGGCATGTACTAGGTTTGTATTGCCCGTATTTATTGTACCTATACGATACAATTCAGAATAAAATAGTGTATCAACACTGCGGTGGTCACTTCCTTGATGGCCTTATTCTGCGGCTTATGATTTGTAATAAAAGTGAATTTAAGCAGTTATTAGACAGTATATTCATTGTTATTGAACTTAGATTTACAAGAAGACGAAGTAGGTAGGTACCTAGGTAACAGACATAAAATAGTGCTTACCAGGATACCTAGGATCCGCACAACCAATACCCCATGACACCACACCTTTAAACAAAACAATTTAATTAATTACTTTTTACATTTTCTATAGTAGGTTATACATAGGTTTCTATACCTACGTCTCATGTTGTAATCATCAAAAAATAAAATCATCGTAAATCGGACCTAAATTTTATTGCTACTAGACCACGTGTACATATTTAACGTCGTTGGCAAATTCGCAGACTTTGTTCTCGGCTTGTGCCAAAATAACAGAAGAAGAAAAGACAGTGCTATACAAGACTAAACTGTAATTACGTGCGCAACAAAAGTAGCGATCTTTTGTCATCCTGTAATTGTACTTAGATAGATAATAATATATTCACCTAATAAGTACCTTTAGCAAGGTATTAAACAATTAAACACACCTACCTATACTTTGCGAACTTGCTATTGGGCACGGGCGTCGTCAGTTTACAAATAACAATTTCGTTTCTTGTAAATATGGTAAAGTGAAAAATCGTTTATACTTGTTATTTTGAGAGGTTAATGTAATCTTAATTGCTTTTTTTTATATTAGCCTACCAAAGTGACTCCACCCCGCCTGATGGTAAGCAGTCAGTGGAATCCAGAAGTGGTGGCTAAGTGGCTACAATATGATAAGCCATTGTCTTAAACTGCTGGTATGGTGGCCTCCACTATGGTGGCTGGGAATTAATTGGTAGGGGAAAGGAATGAGGTGAGGAAAGAGGAAAGGAGGAAACTGGGCTTCCGGCGCTCTCACTTACCGAACGAAACGCAGTAGTACGGATACTACTACTCTTACGTCGATCTTCTATGAGAGGGTAGTACTTCCCCGGTCGATCCAGCCCATTCATGCTGAAACCAGCGTGGAACTACCGTAAAAATAATATTTTGATATCAGGCATTTATGATGTTGATATGAACATATATAGGTACAAAAGAATTGCTAAAGGTCAAGAAGTAACTTACCAGCTTGTACGTATCTTCCTTCAGGCTGAAAAACGAGTAAGGGTCCTCCACTGTCACCCTGTTAATAAAATTAGGTATAAGTATTAATCAAGGACGAAACCGAACACTTTTGGTTTAATACTTGGTTTCATTATGAAAAGTAGGTAAAGAAAAAACACTAATCTGTCAAGATTATTCGGGTGTGTTTTCCAGACCTTCTCCGTGTTTAATTCAGATAAAATATTATATAATATTTCTCTTTTATTTTCTTTCTTGTTTTACTACGGCTGATAATGATTTTGTTAGGTATGTTTTCTGAACATTGTTTTGCAATGCTTAGAGATTACAGTCTTATTCGAGAAGTGGGTAAAAAAAAATACCACAAACAATTCAAGACTATAGGCTTATTTAGAGATTGATAGAAAACTCAATACCAATTTACCCGACCCGAATATCGGACCTGAAACGTAGTACTCCGTACATATTGAACCACCGATGACGTAGTCGAAATTATGATGAAAAGATACCTGACATCCATCCTTTCCTTTAGAAAAAGCGCACATCATGGTTGGTTTTAAATGTTGCGCCAGTTGAGAACTCGTACAGTCTTCGTCGGAAAGAATGCGAAGGCTGGCTTTTAGAAGTACTTTTGATGATGATTTTTCGACACCCACACGTCCCCATCCAACTATAGTTCCAACTCTGTTAGTGAAGTCTTCGCCTGCAATGCAAAACTAATGTATTTTGCTCTTATTTTTTTTATTATTTCGATGCTTGCTTACATACTTAAGGCTATATATTATCTTCATGGCAATACAAAATGCGTATTTGACTATAAGTAAACTCATCAACACCACACTCTTTAGCTGTATAATCGTGGGTTTTTGTACTTGGCTCTAATCATTTTGTAAGACGTTCTTATGATATAAATTTATACCTACATCATCATCACAGCCTTAAAACGTATGCTGCTGGACATAGGGTCTCCCAAAAAGAAGAAGTTTAGGATAAGTACTATCACCACGCTTCACAAGGTAATGGGTGACGACAGTAAGGTATTAACTTGGTAGTAAGGTTGTGATATAAATGTATACATTGAGATCAATTTTGTAGTTTCATAACATAGAAATATACAATACAATGTAGACTTAGATGCTAAATTAAAATAAACAATTTAAAGCAATCTTGACATACCCACATCAGGCAAACATATTGGCACAATGTTATCGCTGAAGGCAACGGGCTTGTTCAAAGTAGCGATGGCAATATCATTCTCATCTCTAACCGCAGTTGAAGTAAATGATTCATGTATCGAAACATTTGATATATTGCGTTTCTCTACACTCGTTAAATCGTCAATATTGTCCAGCCCTATTAAAACTTCCATTGCTCTAAAATTGTCCCTGGATAGATTTTAAATTAATTCATTAATACAAAAAAAAATGAGTTTGGAAATATTAAGCTTCATTATTAGTATGTCAACAGTCAGCACGTTCATGACGGACCCACCATACCACCAGTTTACGTTTCAGTATCTACAGTCATTTATTTGTAATGAACATTTCTAGTGAATAAATGTCAAATGTAAGTTATAATGTGTAAAGCCGCCATAGTGGAGGCTACCGTACCAGGTCAACAGTTTCAAACAATAGCTTTTATTTGGAACGCTAGTCATCTCTTCTGGATTCCACTGACTGCTTACCATCAGGCAGAGTTGGGTCACTTTGGTAGGCTAATGTAAAAAATTTTCATTATGTCATCGTCATCAATTCATAATTTTCATACAATAATGCCATTCAGTTTCATTTGTATAATCTAAAGATAAAAAACAAACTTGTGTGCTTAGAATTAATTAGGTCTACTTAAATTAATCACGAAGTAATTATTTCAAAATACGTAGCTAATTTTCAAGTTGGAAAATTCTGATCGAGACGTTGTAATTATAGAATATCTAACTGAATTTCCGCCCACAATGAAATTTCATTAAAATCTTAATTTAGTTTAATTTCAGTCAATATCTAATTCTTTGAGTAAAATAAAACATTACGGCATAGGTATTCGAAGTTTAAAAAGAAAACTAGTAAACTTCTAAATACCTACTTATCTTACTCATTTTATTTTAAACAATCTTGCAAACCTCTCTGACAAATCTTAAGAAGACTGATTCAGAACTTACCATTTAAAACAATGTCCGGCGCTGAGTACATGTTTATTACTAATCATCGCCCCTCCACAGTGCATGCGATCATTTTTCAGTATTGCCACAGTCCAGGGAAAGGAATGCGGTTCAGCTCTCCGTCCGCCTACTATCCTCATAGAGACCACACTGTCCGACGGCTTGCCACATTCTGCTCCAATTATAAGCAAATTAAGTCACACAAGTCACAACCCAACCATGAAACACAATTCAATTTACACCTCTAAACTTTATGCCTACAATGCTACTTGGTTGTTGTAATAAACACACGCAGTGTATAAAACCAAAAAAAGAGGTTACAGTTTAGAGGAAAGAGTTTAAGATGATACATTGAATTGATTTCATGTTTTAGCATCGGCAATCATGATTTTATCGAAAGTACGAAGATATAATATTATAATAGAACAAACTTGTAATTGGATCCAAAAATGAGCAAGATGGTATGTATACCTATTTGTAAAAAACCGAAGATTGCTGAAGCTAATAAATTAAAATACTAATAATTGGTAACCGCAATATTACCTAAAATAACTAAACAGCGATAACGAGACTCAAAGTAAGCATAGCTAGTGATATTGATACTGTAGCTAACCGCTAATTGTTAAAATGATCTAAAATGTTATACTTCAATAACCAAAGGTACTTTTGGATAATGAAGGTTACCGTTTTCGGAAGTAATTAGTGCCTCCGTACTTCCTCACTTATTTTGATCTACTAGTATTATGTATAACGCACTTATTATGGCCTGCTTGTTTTATATATAATGCTATTAATACTATAATAGCCAGCACGGAATTAATTTGTGCGCATACGTCCGTTACCTATAAAGAATGCCTGCATTTAATGTAATTTGAAATTATTTAGGTTATAAAGAATTAAATAGATATGTCTTTGTAAATAAAGATAACAACGGACGAATCGTACTTCGTAAATTAGCGCCAATTTCAGTCATTCAAAATATTTTTATTTAAGGATAGTTACACAATTGGAACTTTCAACTTTCTTTGGAACTTTGTGTATGAATAGAAGTAGAATGAATTGAAATCGTGAAAATATAATTTATGTAGTAACTAAAATATTTTTCGCTTCCTATGTTCTATAATAATAAACGTCGTTAACTTATATTATTCTCCATTGTCCATAAAGATCTGCAGTCTAAATATTTCAAGCTTAAAAAATTGTAATCTAGGTATTCACTAATCAAATCTCGAAGCAAATTTCAATCGTCAAGTAAAGGTTACCTATTACCTTAATTGAACGTCGTTAGTGTTAGTGTTCATAACTTTAATAAGATGTAAGTAGGTAGGTACTTTTGATATTGTTAGCTATGGTCTTGATAAAACAGTTCGCTACATCTACTCGTAAGTACATAAATAAGTAGAATAATATTTTTAAACTGTTCAGACATCCATCCTGTGCCCTTCTTTGTCCTCTTTCATTTAAAGCTTTTTCGAAATTCTTTGCCGATATCATAAAGGAATAAACGTACTTATTTAAATAAACCATTGTTTTTCTGATAAAAATGCAATCGGATGACACTAAACAAAGATACAATATCTCTAAATTGACAACGAAGTCACCAAATTGTTCAGCTACTACTGAACAATTTGGTGAAATCGTTTTTGATCACGACAATTTGTTGCACAGCTCTCTCGCAACCATTTTCAAGAAAACTTCGCATTTCTATTGTAGGTATGAAGTTAATATTTTATGTCTTAGTTTTGATATGCCTAATGGTAGCCACTGACGTAATTAAGTATGAACGTAACAACAACGGGCCTTGCTTATTGCATAACAATATACTTATTTTAGATTTAATCCAGTTGGTCTCTGTAATGTGCGATTTGCATGTAGTACCTACTTCAATTTGTTGACTATAAATACTGGGAAGTAGTCTAATGATATAAATTAAAAGCTTTAGAATCACTTATTTAGATTCTGTTTGATATTGATAACTGTATATTTAAATGATATATTAGGTAATAGCGTTCTAAAGTCAAGAAGTTTATCTAGTGTTGGACAAATGTAGATAAGTATGTCACTTCTTTAAGTTTATTTCTACTGTCAATTTCTTTTAATTTCTTAATAACTTACAAAATGTCTGCTAGGCCCTAAAATATGAATTTACAATTAGTTTTCTTTCTAGCTCTCTGCTGAACTATAAAAGTATACATCTTGCTATTTGTTCAGAAAATTTCAAAGAGTTGTGAAAGTACATATAACTACAATGCAGAAGTTTGATTATTCGGCCGACTAACTGTTCTGAGACAATCGGAACGGGTTACAGTGGCACGTTTGCCGACATCCTGAGAATAGCAACTGCACGTGTTGCACATGCACGACAACTAAATCAACAATTCTAAGCCAGATTGATTACAATATTGATTGTAAAACCTTAACGATACCATGTAACATGTTAGGCGAAAATAGTATCAGAAAAAGAAGCTATTTGGGAAACGAACATTTTTTTTAAAACGCCTATATCGTTAACCGAATAAAATCTAAGTATTTCATTAATTTGCACTTTACACTGCACAAATTTATACATTTCGCAGCCTTACATATTTTGTTATTCATTAGTTCAAAAGAATTGTTTTATTTTAGTTTGAGATTAGGTATAACTGTTATTAATAGCTAGCAATTCACTTACGACAGTCATATGCCAGCACCAGCACCACCTAAAACATGATCACTTTGTGATAACACAATTTACGTGAACATAATTAAAGCGATAATTTCGTATCATTATACAGACCTGACCGAACCCGATTAAAAAGTAAATAGTGCTAAGTACTGTGAACATTTCAGTATGTATGTTGAACACTGCACTCACTCATAGCCACTACCACCGCACTGTTTTCTGCAACTGATGTTTGCTTATTTACGCTGTACACGGAATTAAAACGCAGAAATTATCCACGCGCTAATATCCTTGTAAATTGAACACACTGCACTGTTACAAATTTTATAACGGACATTAGAAATACTTTTGTCATTTTAAATCAAATGCCTTCCATTAGCAATTTAAATTTTAGGGCTTTACAACCGAATGTTGATTTCTCTTTTGGTATTTCAAAAATATTTCATCATGCGTCGTAAATAATGTCACGTCATATTCTCGTTTCAATTTCTACGATCAATTTACCTATTTTCTTATCGCCAAATCAATACACATTCTGGCCGAACTAAGAATGTGAAAAATTTTACACAATAAAACTGTAAGCATACGATGAGTATATTATTTTATAAACAAGAACATAGAGTAGTTGGACAATTAATTAGACAAAATTTATCTCGTGTATTAATATACAACTTTTTTCTGTTTTATTGTTTCTATGAATGGTTAATTCTAGTCTATCCACAGTATCCTCCTCCAACAGTTTGCTCCTTTATCCAGTCGATGTATTTTGATACAATAGTGTAAACACCTGCAGGGAAAAATATTAATAAAAATTAAATATCAATGAGCTAAGGAATTTTCTGAAAAAGTAACGCTTATTTACCTGGGTAATCGGGCATGGCACAGTCGATACCCCATGACACGATACCTAAGGAAGTACAAAAATAATCGTCGTTACACTCAAGTTCCATTCTTACAAGGCGCGTTTTAAATATTTGATATGAAATTTCCTTTATTTTCATTATTATTCTGCTTATTATAATGGACGTTAAGTAAGATATAATTAGATAAAAATTAATAGTGTTAATACGAAGCCGAGTGAGGGTATTATACGGTAGTTTGCATTTAGTCACCCATATTTGTCGCAATATTAATGATATTTACCAACAAATTTCTAGAAATAGCAATATAACGTACCGACTTGATACCACTTCTTATTATGTGTCCTTCTATGGGTAGAAAACAATGGTCCTCCACTGTCACCCTACAGCATATTAAATTTTAAACATATAGAAACCTGTAACATTATTCTTAAAATACTATTATAAAAAAACACTTAATAAAAATACCTAATACCTGACATGCATCCTTTCCAAGACTATACGCACACATCATAGTATCACTGACGAGGTTGTCCCTGTATATAGCAGATTTCCTACATTTATCACTGCTCACGATTTGTACTTTAGTTTCCAACAAATACCTCGACGATGTTAATGCTCCTTGTCTAGTTTTACCCCATCCAGCGACCGTCAGAGGCAAACTTTTAAAATCGAACGCTGAAAATAAAACAGAGCTAAAACATTTCGTCTTCGTGACCATATTAACATCATTTGATTTGATTTGAAGACGAAGCCTACGAGGTAGAGTTACGTACTAAGGTGGTTTGCTTATAAATTATAACTCACTTTCATCTGGTAGACAAATGGGTCGAACTGTATCTGAAAACCGAAGAGTCTTGTCAAGTGTAAGGATAGCTATGTCATTGATATCCCGCACGGCGTTCGATGTGAAGTGCGGATGCTTGAGCCCGTTAGCCACTCGCATTGTGACGTAAGAGGAGTCCAACCGATCGTGCATGCCTACGTAAACAGTTAGGTCACGATAGTGGACACTGAAAGAAGAAAACGAAATTATTTAGTCGTAAATAGATTCAGTTTGTCCAGAATAATTGTTTACATTTACTTTAAAAATGTTATTTTGTAGTTTTTATTTTGCTTACATGTTACGAGTAAAATAATTATTTAATTTTCATTAAAAGGACAAATCTTCAATATAATTCTGCTCGTAGCCTTTTTACATGTCTTATTTAAGTAAGTATGTAAGAATGTTTAATAACATTCACTTCAGTTTATTACCAATCTCATCCAGATTTTTGTAACAAGCTTTACGACAAAAATAGTCAAGACATAAAATTGAAATACACTAACCCAAATGTAATGCAATGTCCTGCTGTAAGTACATGTTTATCAGTTATAATAGCTCCTCCACAGTGCAGTTTAGGACCCAGCATCAGAGAAACAAGCCAAGGGTACTCATGAGGTTGGACCGTCGTACCTCCCACGATACGACGGTTGTGGCCAGCGATGCCGCATTCTAAAACAAATACTTATTAAATAACGAAAACACGCTGAATACATTCTATTAATTTCAGATCAAGCTGATCCTGAGAGCCTAGACAAGAAGCATATAAATGCAATTAGAATATATTGACTGGCCTGTTGGTCTAGTGGTTAGTGACCCTGACTGCTAAGCCGGAGGTCGTGGGTTCGATTCCCACCCAGGACAAACCTTTGTGTGATGAGCATAATTGTTTGTTCTGTGTCTGGGTGTAATTTATCTATAATATGTATGTATTTGAAAAAAAAAAAGAAGAAGTATTTAAGTATGTAAATCCGTATTCTAGAACCCATAATACAAGCATATAATATGCTTACTTTGGGTCTAGATGGCGTTGTGTGTAGTTGTTGAAATATTATTATTATTATTATATTGAAAGATGTATGGAATTCACATTTAAGCTTACGCCGACATTGTCGTTAGCATAGGTATGTCAATCCCATACATTTTTTAATCTATTCTATTCTATTAGCATTTACGCCATTTGTCTAGGACCTCTGATCAGCTTAGATTAACAATTTTTCTAGTGGAATGTATAATAGGTATAATAATAATAATATTATTATACATACGATTTTAAACTTTACTTCATAAATAATAAATGCATTGATTTAAATTAACGTGTTTTTATGTGATCAACGTTTTTGACAAACGCAACTTTGTAGGTTGCTGATAAATGTATGCCAAGACGAAATAATTGCCTACTTCAACTCCAGATAGGTTTTAGTACCTACAAACATTATAAACTACAAGTACATAAAAAAAATATACATCTGATGAATTAGGCAAAACGTCATGCGTCATAATAAGAACCTATATAATAATAACTAGCTTTCCGCGGCGCGGATTCACCCGCGCCTTTGCTTACTGCTCTGCTCCCGTCGACAGTAGCGTGATATTACATAGCCTATAACCTTCCTCGAGAACTGGGCTATCATAAAATCTTTTCAAATCGGACTGGTAGTTCCAGAGATTAGCGCGTTCAAACAAACAAACTCTTCCCCTTTTTAAAATAGGAATAGATTCTGTAGTTATAATACTTGCCGCATGAGGTGTTGCGTTCTTCTTTTCCATTTACCTGCAGAAAAAAAAATTTAAATAGGTATATCACATACTTATTAAAATAATTGTTTTAATTTTAATACAATATAAATCATTCAATTTTTATGTTTCAAGGTGTATTAAATCGATATTGACGGTACTTACCAAGCTGATTACAATGCAAAGTACTGACCATATCTGTATCATTTTATGGGCGTACTTTGTAGGTAAAGAGATTTTACGAATTCCATCATCATCAAGAATGGAATGATTTCTTTGACAATAAATTGTTATGCGAATACATAAGAAATTAATTAAATTTCTGTTTATATGCTGAATTTCAACAGTGCGTAGATTATGCACACAACTTAATTAAAATTTGTATTTTTATTATTATCGGTGAGTGTCAGAATTCTGGCATTTGGTATGATTTTCTACAATACAATAATTCCTTTAAAATGATTCTCAATCATCAAAGTTTCTTCTAGTCTAACCAGAGGCCCGCGACAAGTGCCATAGATTTCTATTCTATTCATAGAATAGATAAAAAATGTATGGGATTATGTCAATTTTCTGAATCTGTGCCACTTGTCTAGGGCCTCTGATGTTTCATAGGGTGCTCGCGGGTAACCGATAGATGACGGCGATACACAACCAGTCAAAGTGTCAATACTTGGTGAGACTTATATCCAGAAATGGACCTCTTTCGACATAAATAATGATGATGATCGGTAACTGAATCAAACTCTTAACTTGTTATATCAAAAGGCTACACGTATGTTTACCTCTTACCACAGTCATCGTAAGATCTATTCGATTTCGTAACCGACGCGACTGATGACTCATTAAACTGTAGAAGTCCTCTGTGGAACAAAGGTCTTCAAAGGGAGGTATTTGCCATAGCCACTACGCTTGGTAGGTGGATTGATAACTGCCACAAGATTGTTTTAGTACGCAGATAACGTTGCTGCATCTTTTAGGAGAGATCGAGCAACTGGTGATTAATCTCCGTTCTAGAATAGCACAGACATTTTAAATAAAAAAAACATCCGTAAATTAAACCATATCGGCTGGACAACCAACCATTGCATGTATTGATTTCACGAGAAATTACCTATTATCAACAGTGAAGACGCGGATTTTATAATTTAAAACTGACTGTCCTTTGTTGCACGATTTCTTTGGCAAATGTGCTAAATCTCCCCAAAGTTTAAATTAATACACGTGAATTTTCACGTGTGATGATTTGAACACCATCATTCAGTTGACTGATTGCATTAATATGACATTATATTCGAAACTACCTTATCTTTTCCTACAGTACAATCTGGCATACTGGCGTTTTTCGGACCCGTATCCAGGCGCGACAATCAGTCCATAGAGCGCCTTGTCATTCAGTCATTCAGGAAAAGGTGGAGGGCACTAGACCGCGCGGGAGGTCACCTACGCGATGGACCGACCAAATTAAAGCTGCAGTGAGTAGTTCGGTGAATGAGTGCAGCAACATGACTTTCAACAGAGAGAATTGGCGAGACGTCGTGAAGCACATCTTCTCATCAAACACTACATAACGACCACGACCGCTCTGCCAAGAGCAAAACGACTGAGAAGAAGAATGTTCGAAACAAAAAACGAACGATGAGATCACGAAAATAATGAATCGATGTTCAGTACCAAATCTAAGACTACTGTGTCATTGTAGAGGAATCTAAATCTAAAGGGATTCGGTCACCTAGGGCCACATTCCTTAAACGGCCTTTTCCCTTTGATGGCCTATTCTCCTAACGGCCATTTCGCTAAAAGGGCCACGATCACATTTCCCATAACGGCTCAATCCCCAAATGACCACGTTCCTAGTGGCGACTTCTTTGTACGGCCACTTCCTCAAATGGCCACATTTCTCTTTATGGGTAAATCCCTTAAGGGCCAACTTCCTTGTCTTGATGTCAATTAATATCCAATCGATAGGCCGTTCGTAGAATCCAAAATGATGAGTTCAACGTTTAGGCAGTGTTTTTGTTTCTTTTTTGTTATGTTGTTATTTTTGTAATACATATTAATTATAACGTCATACTTTTATTAATTATTTTCCTATGTTAAAAACCTAAACACCGCCTCGATTTTACACCATGATATAATTATGTTCACTTAAACACTTACTAAGATTAAGATGAATAGATCAATAATAAATAAAATAGTAAAACAAATAACATTAATTACATGTAACATACAGTTAAAATACTTGAAACCTAATTCGTAATTAAACGCACTTCACTTTTTTCTATTTTGAGTAATTTCGGGATCGATGGTCACAAGGGTAGAGACATCCTATAGAAATGCCTGTATACCCCAGTAGAGGTGGCTTGGTAGGGTGTTAACCCGACTTACCCGTACAGTAGGTATAGCCTTGAATTAAGGTACAGTCGAAGTTACATATCTTTATACTTTTGGGCCTTGTCTCAAAGAAGTTAAGGTCCCAAAGTGTAAATATATTTTGACATCGACTGCACTATAGTGGTCATTCAAGGAAATAGCCAAACTAGGAATATACAGTGTGGTCATTAGAGGAGGTGGCCCAATTAGGAATTCACATAGAGGTCATTCGAGGAATGGCCTTACGAGGAAAAGCACCTAATAGGAAATGGCCGAACAAGGAATTTAGTCGGTGGTCGTTGGAGTAAGTGGCCCTAGGTGACCGAATCCATCTAAAGGTTATGTTACTTTTGAACTATACTATGTTATGTTGTCTATTCATTTACGTCAAAGGTGCATTGTTAATTATGATAATATCACCGACAGAAGATGGTTGTCATTTAATTTCATCCACATTTTTTCTATTTTTATCATTGTATTATACCATTAAAATCATCAACTAGTATATTATTTTACACTTGACGCTGGCAGAAATAGCTGACACAATCGTCGGCTCAGTTGCCATAATAAAGGGAGAAGAAGAAGAAGATAATATCACCAATACACGCAGATAAAAATAGAATAAATTCTTAACTAACTTCTTAACATGTATGTTTAATCACTTATTTGACCAAAATAGTATCCGTTCAAATATTTGCAATGCCTTGATGGTCTCAACCATGGCTACCGTTAAAGTTAGTGTTTGTTTAAATTAATTACGTATTATTTTTTAAACACCAACTCAACAACACGAGACCAATAAAAAACATTAAAACAACAAAAATAATAATATGTGTATAGTATAGTTACTTAATACGTATTATGTACCTGTATATTCAAACACTCCATTAAATTATATAGTCCATATGTTAATTAACATAATATATAATTTTAATATTTACATTACTTTAATTAGGTTGTTTGTTTATATTTAAATATTTGCCTAATTGATCAACAAGATCAGTTAGGTACATAAAGAAATTATCAGCATTTCTATTTCGACGCATATAATTGATTAGTGCTCTGAAAATTACAAAATCACCAAAGTTCAGTTCCCTTGACTGCAGTATGTTACTTAAAGGCAGAGGATGCCTTGAGCAAACCGCATATAAAATAATAGAGCCGCGACAAACAATCATTAGCTTTATAACACTCAGTCTAGGACAAAGTGAAACAAGTAACAATGAGTGACACTGATACGCAATATAATAATAAAATGGAGAAAATAATAGGCAGTCATAAAGAAAATACTCTAGTCACTAAATATATAGGAACGGATTATTCGTATAAACATAAAATAGTGTGGCAAAATGCTATAGGATTCTTGATATTGCATATTCTCGGTTTGTGGGGGATCGGCATTTTGCTTACTGGTGGAGTTACTCTCAAAACGTTTATCTGGTGTAAGTAAATAATAAGATATTCTTTTTTATTTCTCTAGCTAACTCATTGTTATTTTATTATACCTAAGCTGAACATTATCCTAATGAGGTTTCATATCTTACAAATTTTTATTCTATTTTGTTTTCTATGTTCCGATATTGATTTGAATGTGTATTCTTATATTCTATTATGTAAATTTCAGTATTATTTTACGCATATTTCACGTCTGAAGGTGTAACCATCGGTGCTCATAGATATTACACCCACAAGTCCTTCAAAGCTAAACCTCTTTTAAGAGCAATTCTTTTGATAATGCAGACTGCAGCGGGACAGGTAAATTTTATTTTATGAATCCACATGGTGGTGGCCTCTACTATGGAAACCTTATGAGTTTTTAAGCTCTATTTAAAAGAACTAAGATGAAATTACATGGTAACACAGTCACACTCTTCATAACTTGGATTGGTGGACTGCTTAGGACCACTGGGAAGGTGATAATACACTTTAGTCCTGCATCTGTTGTAGTTACGTAATTTGTTACGATTATTTTTTCTTTATTTGTTAATTGTATGTTTTTAAAGTTTGCTGTGAGAAAGAGCTCGTGCCCTAGCGAAGGCTTTATCTTTAAGAAAATGAATACTATCAATTGAACTGTTCCTCACATCTCAAATACCTTAAGGTTAATCTACTAAATCATCTCTAACAATTAATTTTCATGTCATGATAACTGTCGTTAAGTCAAGTCGGATGTCTCTTTATCAAATCATGAGTGACCTAAACAAAACCTGACCATAGGTTGATCACTAGGTAACCATTACCAGCATCGTCAAAATAAGAACGAATAAAAACTAACCGATAGGATTACTATGTAAAACTTGTTTTTAATTTCCAGAATTCCATGTTCATTTGGTGTCGCGATCATCGCTTGCACCATCGTTATTCCGACACAGATGGCGATCCTCACAACTCGAAACGCGGGTTCTTTTTCTGCCATATAGGATGGCTGATGACCAAGAAACACCCTTACGTTATCGAACTTGGCAGGAGAATCGATATGAGTGACCTGCAAGCTGATTGGATGGTTATGTTCCAAAAGAAGTAAGAATGTTCTCTTTTTAAAAATATATTATGAAATTGCATTTTTAATACAATTTCTGTATTAAATAGGTCATTGTTGACTATAAAAACTATACGTTATTATTATCTGTACTTAAAGAAATTGGTAATGCTCAGTGACATTAAATTGTTTTAAAAAAAAACATACACATACATAATAACTAAAATATAAATGTACAAAGTAACGTGACATTGAATTAATAATAGCACGTCTAGTTGAGCATGCTATTCTTCTATATCTTTGTATTTGTGCGAAGTCCATCTACGCTCGAGTTTGTGACGGGGAGGGTAGTTAAATATTTTATTGTAATGTGTGACAACTTTTCACTTTATTACCGCATAAGTATGCTTACTAAATTTATGTTCTCGTGTAAGTGAATTATTTGTAATTCTTTATGAGAATAAATGTCTAAAACCAAAAATTTCTTAATTTATATACAGAGCGTCGTAATTAAATTTTCTGCTTCACTTTTATTGCATTTTAACTGACTGTCTTGCGACTGTAAAATGTCTGGGTTCGTTCCTTACAATCCTGGCAAGTGCTGTTTTCACTAAATAAAAACTATGCTTTTACTACGGTTTTTCTTAGGTAGTGCTGTGATTATTTTAAATGTGACTTTACTGCTGTATGCTGCTCCAATTCAAGTAAAGTCTTTTGAAAAATTTAACTGTACACTACAACACAACACAATTTTTTTCCAAAATAACTGTATTTACATTTTATGTCATCTTTTAACTTTAAAATTTCTGGCCTAATTGACAATTCCTTTTTTTTTCAGATATTACTACTACCTTTACGTTGTACTAGCTATAATAATACCTGCGTGGGTGCCAGTACACTATTTTGGAGAAACTTGGTTGGATGCATTGCTGACCTGCTATTTCGCTAGATACATTTTTACATTGAATGGAACTTGGCTTGTTAACAGTGCTGCACATTTGTACGGCACGAGACCTTACGATCAGTACGTAGCCTTTAATCTCATTACTAGTAGGTAGTTTCTAAATAAGACATAGATATGTAACCTTGTTAGTTAATCTTCTTCTCTTTATCTCCTGCCTGCTCTGGTCCCATATTATTTTTATATTTTTCTCTCTTATCCATACTAATATTATAATTGCGAAAGTAACTCTGTCTGTTTGTCTGTCTGTCTTTTACGCTTTCACGCTTAGACCACTGAACTGATTTTAATGAAATTTAGTATAGAGATAGATTAGACCTCGGGGAACAACATAAGTCTTTTATCGCGAAAAAATAGCCTAAAAGGGTTGAAATAGGCGATGAAAGTTTGTATGAAAAATCGACAATATACACAGAGATATACCTAACCGACATTCACGCAGGCGGAGCTGCAGGCAACAGCTAGTTCTCTTAGATCAGCCATCATCTTTGCTTTTTTTATGACTCTCTTGCTATAATAAAATAAAATAGTAAGTACTTACATTATTTGCCTCAACAACTACACATAATGACTACATAAAGCACTCTTTATGTTTGGCAAAGTGGCCTGATGAAGTTTAGGACTGGTTAAGATCATCCCATTTATTGTCATGGAAGGTTAACGATAGCATGTTGTCCCCAGTCCCCACTGACTTTATATTTATTTACTTTCGTGCCTCAAGATCTGTCTGTGCAGATTAAAAATAACCTATGATTGCTTTATTCAGGAAGCTTCAACCTGTAGAATCCTGGTTCGTATCGATGATAAGCCTCGGTGAAGGCTGGCACAACTATCACCATGCTTTTCCCTGGGACTACAAAGCTGCTGAGCTAACTATGCACTTCAACCAAACTGCTAGTATTATTAGGTTTTTGGAAAAGATTGGACTTGCTTATGACTTGAAAACGGCGTCTCCTGAAATGGTAAGCTAAAGAATATGTTTTTGTTTCTGTGCTCTGTTTGCTAGAACAAGCATCCTTGATGCCCGTATATACTCGACTTACTCGGATACTCTTCTACTCAGTATGAGAAGAGGCCTTTTGTAGGATAATAAAGGAGCTGGTGTCATTGTCGCAGGCAAATTATATGAAATTGTTTACATACCGCCTCGGCATATTGTAAATGGTCGCAGTCATCGGTGTTATGTAATATACGGATATATATATATATATATGATATGGGTTAGGTTAGGTTAGAACTGTGACCCCCTGTGAGCATTGCGAGCGTGCTGCGGCAGCGGCCGGCGAGGGCGATAAACGAATTATATTTATCGTCAAACTAGTTTAAATATCCCAAATTAGGTATACACATTGCTCGTAACATATTTTGCCTTCAGCATATTACATAACGCCGGTAACTGCGAGTGTTTATAAAATGACGAGACATTTTGTAAACTGCGGATTAATACACTTTGCCTGCGACATCATTTTCATCATTTTGAATACTAAAGATCTTTAAGAACGTTTAACTATAATGAGATTTTAGTTACCTACGCTTTTTTTTGATGGAAAACATACTTTTCCTGTAATTATATAGTCAAGAATTCCAGAATAAAAGATATAAATAAACAGCAAAATAAATAGGTTAAAGTTCTGTCTTTTGTGTTTTTCTTTTAAATCTATCGATATTAATACATTTCTTACTAAAACATAAAACCAGGTAAACAACCGCATAATAAGAACGGGTGATGGAAGCCACTACGAACTTGGTACTGATGAAAGTAGATCAGCAGTGACAACGTCATGGGGACCTCTGCATCCTCTGAACCCAACATACAACACTACAATTAAAACACCAGAAGTTGTCTTGAAACCTGGAGGTCTACCACTCTACCATGAAAAGGACATTCTTAACGTTGATGTCGTTCAAAGGAATACCAGACAAGCTTAATTTAGTTGTATTTAGTACTGATTTTGTATATACTTTGTCAGTCTGCTAGTTGTAGTCTAAATGGTCTATCTTCTTAGTGCCAAGATTATGTGATATTACTTTATTTCAAATATAGTCATCTTATTCAAGTTGCGCATTTTATTTTGTTTAAATACCGGTTTTGGATGATTAGTACCCAAAGGTTTCACGCTCCTTACATCTTCGACTCGTACACGTTATAAAATTTCTTGAATTAAGTGCTGTCAATTTTTTGAAGCTAATTACGATGACTTTAGTCTACAGTTCTATAGCTATTAAGTATATCCAATAATCTATACTATTATATAAAGCGGGCAAGCTTGTTTGTTTGTTTGTTTGAACGCGATAATCTCTGGAACTATACGTCGGATTAAAAAAAAAACTTTGTGTATGTTAGCCCAATTCTCGTGGAAGGTTATAGGCTATATGTTACATATGCATATAACGCTAATGGCGACGAGAGCAGAGCAGTAAGCAAAAACACGGGTGAAACCGCGCCGCGGAAAGCTAGTACTGTATATTTTCTTAATTATTTTGATGCATATAAAATAATGTGTGTTTCTATAATAATTATAGAAACCTTGTTACCAAATAAGACAATTATTGTCTTATTTGGTAACAAGGTTGACCATGAAATAAGTACCTAATGTAATTCATAAGGGTAGATATCATTAACATACAAAGACAAAAAGTTCAAATTCTTTCAGTTGCGTCAACATTGAATAAAATTATTAAACAAGACTCGAAATAATTGTTTAACTGATTGCCAATCAAATTAAACCAAATTTCACAAAATTGACTTTGGACATAATGAACTAGTACATCTTATTGTTCTTCGAATTGATTAGTACATCTCTCTGTCTATAACAGATGCTTATTTTTTTAACCGACTTCAAAAAGGAGGAGGTTTTCAATTCGGGCCGCTTTTTTTTTGTATGTTGTTTATGTGTTATGAACCGATTTGAAAATTATTTTTTTATTTGAAAGGTTCTGAAATTGGTCCCATATTTATATTTATATTATAAAAAATGGTTAAGTAGTTGTATGTTTGTTACAACCGAACTCGGTCATTTATGAACGAATTTTGAAAATTCTTTTTTTATTTGAAAGGGATCCCATATAATTTTTATAAGAAATGGTTCAGTGGTTTTTGGCTTTAATTTTAAATTTTGTAGTAAAAATCTTATGCAAGGAGTGAAGATGTGTAAAGCAACGCGTCGATGTCATTTGTGACGAATTTTCTGACATGGTCATGTCCATGCTATAATTGTGAACCAATTACCAAAATTCTTGCTTTGTTAAAAACAACGTGTCCGTGGATGGGTGACCATTTGTGGCATTTCATTTTGAACGTTATCATGTTTTAGAAGCAGTGGACTCTGGTTATCACTATGATGTGGTAGTCGTTAAGCCAAGTTGCAGGCTTTATGCCTCTAACTTGGCTTAACGACTACCAAATTAATTAAAGGTCGTGAGAAATTTCAACAGCAGCGGGTGGCTATAAACTTGCCTTTACAGCAACACTGTTTATTAATCTTTATTTTACATTTATATATTAATAGATTAATCAATTAGCTTACTTTTGGTAGTAGGTTATATTTATTAAGATCATTATGATCATTATTGGCTTGCACCGATTCCAAAATAACTGATTATAAATTGTAAATAGTAATTAAATTATTATTTTCTACTTTTTGGTTAAGGATTAAACATGTAGGTATTGTTTTGAAGTCGGTTTTCGTTTTTTTTTTATAAAAAATATTTATTTATTTATTTATTGAAAAAGTATTTACAATATCATTGCAGATAAAAACCCAATACGATATCATAAAAACCTAAAATTAAAAACAATATAACTAATTACTAAATAAATATATCTACTTATCCAATACTATACATTTTTGTGCAACATCCTTGAATTTTGACAGAATAAAAAAATAAATAAAAATAAAAGTATAAAATAAAAATAATTTTATTTATACTTCAATTTAGTAACTATTATCAATTGATGACTGCTGATGACTTTAGGTTATATTTCCAAAACATAAAAATGTAGTATGGAGTTATCGGTAGCTCTCTAGCACTAGACGAGGGCACCGGACTAATTAGCCTGATTTGTTTCAGAGTCAGTAATGCACTTGTAAGCCTCTAATTATATAATACTACTAGGCTTCTTTTGTGTCTTTTGTGTGGCTTATGGTCGAAAGTTCCTACTCTTTTAAACCTTAGAAACTTAAAAGCTTTACACTTTAATCAATTTTTTTTTCACATACGGTAGGATTGCAGAATAAGTTTAGTAGCATAATCATTATTTCTGGATACCACCTTGGACTCTTTAGACTGTTTGTCTATCCATGCCGCCCTTGCCCGTTTAAATGTTTGAACATGAATGAAGTATGTACTATCAAACCAAGTGAATCATGACCCACCATAAGCGCTCATTTTGCCAATACATCTAAGTGCAAGTATATTTGAAATTCGCCTGAAGACGGATTACCTTGGCAATGAGCTTGATGTCATTTTATTAGACACTGACATTTTACTGAGTACACTGTTGCTATGTTAGTATGAAAAAGGTCTTATGTGCATTAAAAAATCTTACAAGTTTGACAGTTTTAAGCAAAATATTAGCAAAATCCGTCACGATTAAATTGATTCGCCAGTACTACGGTAATAAAACTGATTTAGATTTTTGCATACAAAGACGAATAGTTATTATTAATAGTTAATCGTCTTTGTATGTTAATTCTAAATCAATTACATTATACATTGCTTAATATACATATACAAATATATATAAATTAAACGCACTTGAGTTCAAGTGCTTTAATTACTCATATTATTTAAAACAATATTAACTAATATTTATGAAAGAACTTAGGAAGGTGACATTCTCATTCACTTGCTATGCAATTTTAACTCCACTAAGTTCTTACACTACCAGATGAGAAAAAGAGGTACAAACATTAAAGTAGGTACTGTCTTTATATAGTGGAAGTGTTTGCAACAGCTGTAGACGAATTTGGTAGTTTGATTTCTACACGAGAAAAATTGTGTCATTCATAAATATTTCTTCTAAGCAAAGCACATGCTTTGTGTCCTATAAACATAAACATATTTATAAATTTTCCCGCGATAGTTGACTTCTAGTATACCTACCTAGGGGATAAAGTTCTACTGTTTTACCTTATTTTATATAGTAACCTTGCTACAAGCATATTGTAGCTAGGCTTATTATTTATATATTTAATAACTTGCACGATTCGTTTTGTAATCTTTTGAAATTAGATGTTGACGCGAAGAATTGTGGTTAGTAGTTATTATCTAACTCAAAATCTGATGTTTGAGTATTCTAGATATCATCTGTATATAAAAGAAATGGAACAAAACTTCATTCTCGGAACGGAAGTCGATCCACTCTTGAAATACGGTATCTTACGTCATCATAGTAAGCTTGCTGGGGTGGCTTATCAAACTAAACAATCCATGCCTATGGTACTGATTCAAATACATGTCTGTTAATTTCGTTAAATTGTATAAATTAGAGATACTCATAAAGATAGGTACCCACTTACTTATCTGCATTCTTTAATTTTTTTCTATTTTTTACTTTTAAAATGTACCTACCTAAGTAATATCTTGGATTAAGCATAATAATTTGATTCCTTTTTGTCTATCTTTTTGGGCAAAGAGAAAATATGAGGTTTATACCTACACAAATAAAACCCGAATTCATGTCGAAAGATATCAAGTTTCAGGTTTAATTTTAGACCAGTGTAATTAATGATTTTGCTATGTCATCAAACATGTGGGCAGATGGAGATGAGGAAAGGAAAAGAAAGAGGATCGAGGGTGTAATTGGGCTGCACCTTTCACTCACCGAGTGGAACACATTAGTAGTGAATTTTACGTCAATATTCTATGAAAGGGTAGTATTTCCCCGGTCGATCTGGCCCATTAATGAATTTGAAAGGCTGAATTTAACATCTTAAAGGCACAGGCAATCTCTTCGTATGTATTCGTAGATCCATCCGACGTGCTCAATGACTTTCGTGTACAAAGGAGGCGATGGTGAAGTTTCGTTACATGATGATGTTGATATGACACCGATCAGGCGCAGCGCAGTGTTTGATGACCAGCGGGCCATTACTGGAGCTCCGACGTCACTCTGTCACAATAAAAATGAATAATTAAGTGAGATACAGTCTATTATTACAATAATTACCTATGCTTAAGTAAAATGGTTATCGTGGGTAAAAATTATATTCTCTATAATGCAGAATAATGCATTATAGAAAATACAACTATGTTTCATCATAATCAGCCGAAAAACTTCCAACTGTTGGACAATGGACACATTCGTGAAATTACGCTTCTCAAAATCAAATGTGTTTTATGCGTGGCAATACCACACGCGACAACGCACCGCCCGCACGCACGCACGCACGTTATCATCGTCCTCGGACGAATCACCTGGCGTAGGGCTGAGTCTCAACAGATCGCAGCACGATGCTGCTCTACCGAGCACAACACCCCGCCAGGAACGGAAGTCGTCTACAGACTATTCCGAGCCCCGACATCGAACTGAGGTAGATTCGGACCTTCGGAGCCGTGATGCACGCGTTAAACGGACAGCATCGATCTCCGCGATCCAAATGGGCTTCGACGTCGCACCTCACGATGTGAAGCGCGACTAGTAAAGTCACATTGTTTAGAGCCTCCCGACTCTCGGGGCTCCACAGTGAGCATATCCTTGCCGGATTCGGCTAGGCTGGCTTCGGCCTTAGAAGTTTTCGTCACCTTGGCAGATCGTGACCCGCCGTCATAAATCTCCCTCTCTCATCCTCCTCTTGCCCTGTAAACTATGTTTAGCTACATTGAAACTAGAAAGCGCTTACTTCTCCAGTGGTAGGTACTTTCTAGATTCAGAGTACTTTTCGGGTATTTGACTACCCGATAATCCCAAATGCCTGAAAAGTCACAGCACTGATGAAATAATATAATATTTGTTATACATTCAATTAATAAACAATCATACGGCCTGCCTAATGATAAACAGTTATGGTAGCTTGCAACACCAGATCTATCACACGAGGGTGCTGTCAGAAGCACTAGAAACCATTACGTAGGTACCTACTCACTAGCATCACAACAATACAATTGATATTTACGAGTGTAGGTAAATAGTATGTAGCGGCTTGGCGACGCGTCTTCTAGTGCCTCCTCTCTTGTTAATAATGAAAGAAACACGTAATATTTACCTTACAAAGTACATTTTTCACTCGTAAACATCCTTTGTCATAGCCATTTATTTTATTATCTATGTTATTTATACATGATGCTGTAGGTATGCTAGGTAAGACCGCAACGTGTGGTGAACAGCTGTTAGTTTGCGCCCACCCAGCAGTATAAGTTATTTCTTCATTGTCCCAAGCTCCTATGAAAAATTAAAGAACTTAATTTAAAAGATGACAAAAAAATACTGTAGGCTTACACACATGATTAGGTCCTCGACGTATTATAAATACAGAAACAATGCAAGAGAGTTAAAAGAACATTCAACCGGGGCTATTCCGATCTTGAGCTAAAAGAGAATGTGACTACTGACTGCTGCAATTACCTTCCCAGACCTTTTGTCGCGCTAATTAACCTACCACCGTTATATTAGTACTAGCTTTCCGCGGCGCGGTTTCACCCGCGTTTTTGCTCACTGTTCTGCTCCCGTGGTCAGTAGCGTGATGTTATATAGCATATAACCTTCCTCGAGAACTGGGCTACATATAATACAAACTCTTGTGCTTTATATAATAGTATAGATAGTTTACCTATACATCATTAAGGAGTGTTCATCACTTTCCTGAATGAGTCCTGTTTATAAGTGGATATTATATGATCAGTTCAGAAAACGATTTGGTTCCTTTACATCGCGTCGCGCTACGTCGAGTTGCCACTACGTTTACTGGAACAAACGTGCAAGGTTTTTAAGCGGTAGACGTAGCACGACTCGACGTAAAAGAACCAAATCCAGAATACTAACCAAAGTAACCAAACATAGGTAAACAGATTGGACTGATATATTGGCTGTAGGCGACCGCATGTTTCAGTTTGATCAGTGCTATGTTATTTTCTTGGCTACTTTGAGAATAACTAGGATGTATGGTAATTGTTTCCACGCTCACGTTCAGGGTAGACCCACCGGCAACACATCGATCGTGTGCACCAAGAGTTACGGTCATGTGATTCGGTGTTAAACTGTAATAAAAAAAATCAATTGTTTTTAAATAACAGACAGCAGAAAGCCTAATTTGATCATTAAAATTTTACTTAACTGTCATGGTCAATATGCGACTAAATCTTTTACGTCAATCTGGATAATTATCGTGATTGCATTTTTAATATTAAACCAAAGCGTTGCATTTGTATTAGGTGGAGGTAATATAAGTACCTATTACCCTAGCTAAATGTAGCATAGTTGCATCCTTAGTAACTGCTCCGCAGCCATGGATTGTAATAGTTAATATTAAATTACCTATTACCTTCTTCAATAATTGGGTCATCAAGTGCAAAATATTTCAAATCCGAACAAACGAGATCTTCAACTTTATTTATTAGTACATTAAATAATCATTTCAAATCTTTACCCATATATTGGAGCGGCAGCAGTAACTACATGTTTGTCCGATATCAGCGATCCCGCCACTACTGATGAGCCGATGCATATAGCAGCCAGCCAGGGGTACTCGTGTGGAAGTATTGACGGGTCACTTGGAACGCGACCGGTTCGGGTACCAAACGATCCACCGGATAGGCCACATCCTTTGAAATACATATTTAGTAGTTAGCTTTACAATACCGATTATTAACATATTTTTATTAGCCACTACACGTACCTACTAAACACACAAGCATACAAACATCATTATCTTTTCAACTAAAGGACGTTCTACCTACTGGACGTAGGTATTTCTCCCAATAATCGCCATTTTGACCAGATATGAGCCATACATTAATTGCCGTTCCACTTTTAATCATAAGATCGTTGGTCTACCTTGTTGTGTTACTGAAGAATCGGTCGTTGAGACAAAAATGTTTTATTGTAGCAAATACTAAGGCCGATATTACACTATCATATAAATATGAATTTCATATATGTCAAATTCTATGACCTTCAAACTATGATCATAGATGATCGCATGTAGTTATTATACCGTCACATGTTCTTCATTAAAAATGACTTACACATCTTTGATCATATTTCTATGATAGTCTAATAGCGGCCTAAGACGCAGCGTGGAAATTTATAAATATTGCCATATTTATGATTATCATCCAGAACCATTATTATTATGTTTAAAACAATACTTAACTTAATGTTGACATTTACCTCATTAAGTTTTAAATTTCAAATGTACATAATTGTTGTATATCATAATAATAATTATAATAATAATTTTTATTGACATATTTCTTTTTACAAAAAGTGTGGAATTCTCTGGTCCCCGAACTAGTATCAACTGTATTTCAGGGGCCAGTGTCTTCACCTTTAAACGTAAGTACCAAAATTGCGTAGTATGTCAAAAACTAAGTACTAGAATTATACAGTAGACAGAAATTGAAAATAATAAAAAGAACTGCGTGAACAAATGGTTGAGTGTGTGTGTGTGTGTGAGTGTGTGTTTGTGTGTGTGTGTGTGTGTGTGTGTGTGTGTGCGTGTGAGTGTATGTGTGTGTGCGTGTGATTGGTGTGTAAGAGACAGTGTGGATGCGTCATTTTAGATTTGTTTGAGTAGCATATTTTCAATATCGTGATAGGTGAAGTCATTTAACCAGTCAGTTACTATCGAGTGAAACTTAAAATTGTTATACTTTTTACAATCTTTATGTATACTGAGTAGTTTGTTGTAGAGAGATGGAGCAATAAAATTGAAGTGCCTCTGAGAAAAGGTGGTATGGACACGAGGAACTGGGCAACGGTCAACGCGTTTGCTTGAAGCCGGTAGGTCCAGGACTGTTTTATTGTGATACCTTGACAAAACCTGGTGGACGAACAACTTTCTCACAGACAGTACCTCTGCCTTTTTGTAGACTCTTTCGGTTGAGTGCCTATAGGGTAGGTGCATTAGTACCTTTAGGACTGCACGTTGGGCTCTTTCGACGAGAATAAGGTGGGACTTTGCAGTGCCACCCCATACGCAAATGCAGTACCTGATGAGACTTTCACACACGGCTTTGTAAGTCTGGATTAGGACTGGGTGACTTGCAACATCTCGTAGATTTTTGAAGATATAGATCGATCTTCTAACCCTTCCTACCAACTCCAATGTGTGTGCCTTCCAATCAAGCCTTTCATCGACAGTAACTCCCAGGTACTTTATTGTAGTTACGCGAGCTATCGAGGTGCAGTTACAAACTGCAAGATTGTTTGAACGATTGCAAGGAAACATATGAATTTTTACGTCAAAATTTTGAGGAGGGCTAGTGATATGAGATTTATAAAAGCACACGTATTTCGTTTTGGAAGCATTGAGGGTAAGGAGACTGTCTTCAAGCCATTCAGTTACCTTAGCCAGACCGACATTTACTCTTTGGAGTACCTTATCCCAGTTTGTATCGTGGAATAGTAAAACAGTGTCGTCAGCGAACATAAGGAGCTCCATATTTGGTAATGTGATATTGTTTAAGCTATTAATATATATTAGGAAGAGGGTTGGTGAGATTGCACTCCCTTGCGGTACCCCAAATTGACATGAGCGGCATTCGCTATCTATGCCATCCACCTGAACGCTCTGCAGTCTGTCTGTGAGATAGTCTTTCAGCCAGTTAAGGACGATGCCCCTTATACCGACACTTTCCAGCCTCGTTATTAGGATTGTAGTAGAAACCGTGTCGAAGGCTTTCTGGAGGTCCAGAAAGACTCCCACACATCTCTCACCTTTCTCCATAGCCGTTGTAATTACAGTAGCCAACCTAAGGACAGCGTCCTCAGTTGATTTCCGCTCTCTAAACCCAAATTGTCCTTTATGCAGGAGACTATTTTTCTCTAAGTAGCTAATCAAACGTTTGTTTAGTAGTTTTTCTAAAATTTTGCTCAGAGTTGAGAGAAGGGAAATAGGTCTGTAGTTGGTAGGGCAATATTTGTCTCCAGATTTATATATTGGGCATACAACAGCTCTTTTAAAGCAGGCTGGAAAGATACCAGACTCAAAGCTTAGGTTGCACAAATAAGATAATGGATGAGCTAGGGATTTAACATTTTGTTTTAAAATATCCGTGGTAATTTTGTCCCAGCCAGGAGCGCTGTGAGACCTCAGACTGAGCACCACTCCAGCCACCTCTTGTGGATCAGTAGGGTTGAGTGCCATGGACATTAGGGGAGGGTGTTTGGTATTATGTACAGAGGCTAAGATTTGCTCGGTTTGTTTCATTTTAACTAACAAGGCGCCTGCTAGTTTAGAACCAACAGATGTAAAAAACTCATTTACCACATTTAGCGATTCTACCGGAGATTCAGCTATTCCCATTAGTTCGTGGGGGATAGAACTTTTTTTCTTAATATTACAAACCTCTCTAATAGTTTTCCATGTTTCTTTAATGTTTTTTTTATTTTTCGTGAACCTTTCCTGATAGTATTGTTTTTTTAGGTATTTTATTAAGTTATTTAGGGTATTTCTATAAGTTAGGTATTTTTGGGATAGGGTATAATCATGTGGTAATTTTTTTGTTTTTGCATGCATTTTGTCGCGTCTCCTTATTGATTTAACAACTCCTTTAGTTATCCAGGGTTTAAGAGGTTTGTAGCGGTTTGATGATATGAAAATTTTACTATTAAGACTCAGTAATGATAATAATTTAGTTGTTATTATTTCAGCGACTATGTTGGTGTCATTAGTTTGGTAAACGTCATGCCATGAGCCGTTTGCAAGGCTATCGAAAATATTGTCATAATTTATGATCACTTTTTTATAGCTTATTTCTTTTCTATTAATAAACCCTTTGCTGATATAAAGTAAAATAGGCGAGTGATCCGTAATTTGTTGCTCAAAAACTATAGTTTTAAACGGGCTACCTGATTTTATAAAAAAGTGGTCTAAGCATGCGTTAAGTCTAGTAGGTTTAGTTATACCTATTTTAAGTCCTTGCATGGCCATGAGATTTAAGTAGTCCTGCGTTATGCACATAGTATCGTTTAGGATATTGATGTTTATATCACCCGTAAAAATTATATTTTTCGTTTTAGTTGAGCGTAGTACTGAGTCTAATGAGTTTAAGTAGTTCGTAATATTCCTATAGCATGGAGGACGGTATGAACAGATTATGGTATACTCTGGATAGATGTTTATTATTAAACAGTTTCCCTCAGAAAAAGCCGGCTCACGTGCAGTCGCGATTAAGCCTTCACGAACATAAACAACCACGCCATCGTTTTGGTTTAAACTGTTTGTTGTCCGAAACATTACATAGGAGTCTAAAGTTGGCGGCGCCCTATTTGCATCTGTCCAACATTCCGTCAGTACCAGAATATCGATAAGAAAGTTAAGTGCTGAAACAAAAGTTAAAAACATGTCGAAGTTGTTGTGAATACTTCGTATATTAAGTGTAAGGACTGACAATGATCCTCTATCGTTTATGTCATATCTAATATACTTTTGGCATAATTTAGTATCACTAAGAAGTATGCAGTCCGGTCGTTCGTCGTTTTCTATATCGCTTATAATAGAATTATGACAAGGATCGAATTATATAAAATATATAATACAAAAAACATGAACAATAGAATGAGAATGTATATTTTAATAAAACGTGAACAAAATAGCTTTTATAATGTGGAGGTTTAAAGTCGATGTTTAAAACGCCTATTGTTTTACAATATAATATCAGCTTTACACAAGTAACCAAAAGATAGTGGCACGGCCTATTATTTATTTTAAATTGAATGTTTTTAATGTTTTGTTGTGATTTTAGTTTTTTTAGTTTGTTTGCATGTGTGTAGTGTATGTTTGAGGTTTTGTATGAGAATTTGGTTGTAGTTTTTTTATTTGTTTTGTTTACATGAGTGTACAAAGATTTGTTACGATATTGGGTTATCAATAAACATAATAATGAATATAAGAAAACAATGTAGTACAAAAACGGAATATAGAAACTAAGGCAGTTAGGAAATGCTAGTCACATTGTTTTTTGTTCACATTCAAGATCACGAAGACATTTCTCTGACTTTATTAATATTTGTTTGTCGCCCACTTTCTTACGTAAGAATATATTACCATTGCTGCTCCAGCAGAAGGTGTAGTTTTTATTCTTAGCGAAGATGCGTGCCTCGTGAAATAACTTCTTCTTACTAGGAGGGAGTTGTTCAGCAACGTACAGCGGTTGGCTTTTCCCAGGTAACCCGATCTGTGCGGTGTTAAGCTTGTCTTCTTTTAGCTTCTTGCTACTATTGTAGGAACGGACGGCAGACAGCATTTTATGTTTCGTAGATACTGTAGTGAATTCCGCTATGATCGGGCGGTAGGTGGAGTCAGCAGTGGATTTACCAGGTAAGCGGTATACATCACGAAGCTCAGAATCAGGTAAGGGTATGCCCACAAGTTTTCCGATGTCGCAAACTGTTTTTGTTAGATCTGGAATTGTTTCATTGTTGACAGCTGGGACATTACGTATTTCAATGCCTGAAGAACGTGATCGTAATTCTAGGTCTAGAATCTTTTCCTCTAAAATCTCAACATAGCGCCGTGTCTCCTGGCGTTCTTTTCTGAGATTGTCCACTTCTTTTTTTAGCTCTTCAAATGACTGATTTATGAATGACATGGAGCGTTCAATATCGGCGTTTTGTTTTGATATAGCTGTATTAGAGTCTTGTATTTTTTTGTTTTGGGATTTTATCTCGCTCATGTCCGTAGCTAGTTTCGAGATAAGGGCCGTCTGTTCAGCTAATAGGCTCGAGAGCCCGGTGTCTTGTTCCGTTTTCCACGAAGAAAGAATAACTCGAAGTTCTTGAGTGTCTATGCCTGATCCAGTCTGAGGAGAATTCTCTTGTCTGGGACGTTTGTTTCTACTGGTAACGAAGTCGCTCACTGTAACAGCTGTGTCAATATCAGATTCAGACTGGGTTTGGTACAAATTGTTCTTAGTTTTAGAAGGAGTCTTCTTACCATCAGCCATTTTAAACGGTTTTATATTTATTTGGAGGTTATTATTGTGACTTTGTTATAACTGTAGATATTTATTGAGGCCAGCAGCTAATTGTTCCCGTTAATTGATCGGAATAAAATAAAATAGAACTTGCCAATAATCTCCATGTAAACATACACATCCAACGGCTATAATATGCCCAACAACTCGAAGTAAACAGCGTGGTGCGTCGCGAGAATAAGGTAATAAGCGCCGTGCAGAACGCGGCGCTTGCGCGTTTTAACAAATCACTCACAGTTCACAGCGCAATACTGATGACTAAGTTTTGGAATGCGATTAAATTGACATTATTTCGTATTTTCACTATATCAAATACACTCACTAGTAGCTATGGATGATACTCTATGCAATTCTTATAGAATTAATGATCAAAGTTTGTTTTTAGCACTGTTTTTTCATAATTTTTACGGAGCCGTTTTCGCAATCAACTTTATTTAGCGACGGTAGGCGAAGAAAAAAAGAATCATAGTAATAATACACATTTTCTGTTTGATAGTACAAAATCTGGTTAATTGCGAATTTTTGGTGAGTTGCGAACTGCTCCCGAGCTCAAATTAATAATGGTAAAAAATAAAAAAAAATATTTGGATACTCACGACACAAACCGATTCTTGGAAATCCATATAGGTAATCAAATATGCTAGCACTATGCACTACAACCTGAAATAAATAATGTAGGTATTAATTTATTATGATTTGTTCCTTGCATATCTTTCCGGTAGGAACGTAATGCCATGAACTTGATATACCATTATGATAATGATAATAGAATTGATTAATAGTATTTCTGTTCATATTATAAACTAATTGAAAAAGAAAACTGTGTCAAAATCCGTTGCAAAGTTTTGAACAAGTTAGCGGAAAGAAAGAGGGAAGAAAACAGTGATTTTACTTATATATAATATTTAGGGATTTTTAGCAAACCTTGATCAAACGAAGTTTAACCCTGAATCGATGTCATAAGGTACAATATTGCCTCTACTAGCAGACAAGAGTGAATTTAGGTCTTTAAACTTATAAAAAACAGTAAAACTTACCACAATTTGTAAATAAAAACATAACAACACTTTATTTGCTTGCATTGCACTCGATTTCAGGTTGGTTAATGAGTGAAAACTAATTACAGAAAGGATATAGGCCCTTAAATAGGCATGCGGGTAACGTATTGCGAAAGCAAGCGCGTCATTCAATTTTATAGTATTTAGATAAAATTTAATTAATACAAGGCTCCAGTACTGTTGAAAGTTTGTTTGTTTCATTGATGAAACCCTCATACAATACACATCGATTTGTAATTATAAATACCATACTGAACTAACTAGCACTGCTAGACTAACAATACTGTAAGTAAAATGCAACAAGCTACAGGAGAAGCCCCTCAATTGAGTTCATCAGTTCCAGTGAGGTCCAGTTCTTCATAAACCCGTATTAGACAATTACGATATTCTTTATTTGCCTGATAAAATACTAGTGATATACCTATACCTACTAATAGGTTGTTGTAAGCAAAAATTTTCTTTCACTACCAGAGATATCAGTGAAACAGAACAAAAAGCATGGTACAAGAATTTCGTAATCATTCTTCTCCCACTGTTATGAGCTGCTCTGAATGGAAAGCAGATGATCTCGAAATAATGTGTAAAAAAACAACATTTAAACAATATATTTTATTAACGATCAGAATCAAATTCAAAAAAAATCAAAATCTCTCTATTTTTTACAGTTAAAATATTTTTCATTGGTTGTGTTACACAACATAACCAGTAAGTAACTAAAATCTAACAATTTCTAGTATCGCCATATAAGTATAAGTGATAGCTTTACAATATTTTATAATGGTTTTTCAAAATTTAATGAGTACAAAAACAACCAGATTTCGCAACTTTTCGGATCCAGTCCAGGTATTTAGTGACTCTTGTGTATACTCCTGGATAACCAACACGACCACATCCAATGCCCCAAGACACCACTCCTGCAATAAAGTTGGAGCCAACATGTTGCGTACTACGTATTTACCATAATTAGGATTGTGTTCATGCTACTATAGACCCTAATATCTTCGTACTATGGAGCAAAGTAAAATCAATTTGGAGGCAAGTAAAAAACGTTTTAGAAAAAAGGTTTATTTTAATTTTAAATTGATAATATAAGATTATACCTAATAGTCTATCAGAAAATTTGAATTTTTGTGGACTCTGTGTAATTTGCGGCATTTAGGTACAGCGCTTTCTAGTTTCGCTGATTCCGCGTAACAATATAGTCACGTCTTCTCAAACGTTAAAAAAGTGTTTAACAAATGTATGACAATTAAATATTCTTACCTAACTGTTCATGACGTTTGTCACTCCTTTCAGCTGACAATGGACCACCGCTGTCCCCCTGTCAAATCAAAGCGAACAACATCTTCGATTACTTTGACTTTAATTTCTGGGAGTAATTTGTGCTAAAAGATTCCTCACAATGCTTACTAATAATGTTAGAGATCGTTTTAAAAAGAGATCGCACAATGAAGTAAATTTCATTTTACTGACATTATAGTTCGAAAGCAAGTCTATAAGTAAGAGAGAAAGTAAAGATGCACATAAAATTAACACTGATCAGCCTGAAAGCTAACTGCAATTTCGTTCGGAAAAGATGCAAATAAAATGATAGCGAATATGATAAAAAATGTCCGACTAATTACCTGACAAGTATCCTTCTTCCCTTCTTTAACATATCCAGCACACAGCATCGTATCACTTATCATTGTGGATGCGTATTTGCCTTCCTTGCACTCCTTGTTGCTCAAGATTGGTAGTTCCACCTCTCTAAGGTAGCAGGAGTGATTCTTTCCTTCGCCTACTGTACCCCATCCAGCTGCTACTGCATTTACTCCTACGTAGGAATTATCTGTAGGAATACAATATGAATAAGCAATTTGACTACACGTGACACCTACTCATACCATTTAAGCTCAACGACGTCCAGTGTTAGATGAGAATATGATATTAATGAAATATTGTTATCAAGAATCTCCTATCCCGATATGGCGTATGTCCAGTATTTCAGAGTATTTCTCCACTTTAATCGATCATGAACCGCGGTATTTCATCGATTGCTTTAAATTGCTAAGTAGTTACGATAAAGAACCCTGTCAGACCTCTATCGATTTCATCTTTTTTTCTGCGTGTATTCATTTACTTACCAACACTGCAACAGTATCGAAATGGTTAAAATTCATTTACGAGTTCTTCTCATGCCTCTACCCTTGTCAGTAAATATAGAGTATTTTTCTTTCTTCATAGTATATTGTCTTGCGAAGTAAAAGTAAAATTTCAACTAAAGACTTCTTCACAACTTATACAAAAATATTCTTACCATCATTCCAAGGCAGACAAACAGGCTTTACGGAATCAGTAAGCTGAGCCACTTTGTTAAGCTTCAACAAAGCTATATCATCACTAAAATTAGCGAACGTAAAGTTCTTCGAGATGGTCTGGATGACGAAGTGTGTGACTGGCCGATGAGTATGATTGCAACGGTTGTGCTCACCGAGGGTTACCTTTATCATGAACCACATGAACCTGTACAAATAAATAATGTATGAACTGTTATTATAAGATTCTTTAACAGCCCACCGTTGAAGGAAAGCCTTTCTCAAAGAGAAGTTTGTCATAGTGGCAGGAAGAATGGATACAGCAATAGGCAGACAGGTAAGGTGTAACCTGAGACCTAGACAAGTAGCATAAATGCTAATAGAATAGAATAGATTAAAAAAATTAAATTAACATAAGCTAACGACAATGTTGGCGTTAGTTTATGTCAATCCCATACATTGATTAATTTATTCTAATCTCATCTATTAGCGTTTATGCCACGTGTCTAAGCCCTCAAATGCTTTCTTAGTTGTCTCTTACGATGCCTAACGGTGGTTCTTGTTCTATACCGGAGAACACACGACCAATGAATATTCTCAATGTCTATAAATGAATACGAGTAAGACCACTGATTACAATCTATATTATTATATAAAGCGGAAGAGTTTGTTTGTTTATTTGAACGCGCTAATCTTTGGAACTACCTGTCAGATTTGAAAAATTCTGTTTGCATATGATAGCCCAGTTCTCATTTAAGGTTATAGGCTATGTAACATCACGCTACTGGCGACGGGAGAAGAGCGCTAAGCAAAGACGCGGGTGAAACCGCGCCGCGAAAAGCTAGTAATAAATTATTGATGATGTAGGTACGTACCTACTTAGTGAATTATTAATTGTCAGTATCAGTATTTGAGATTTAAGTAGATATATGCACTTAAAGTGAAGGACGCGGATTTTTCTGGCATAATGGCAGTAGTGTCTTATTGTAACACTAGCCTACTTTGGTCCTAGTCTTCTTGGTAGGTCTTATACTTAATTTATCTAATTTAAATTTGCACATAAATACATACGTCTTCACACAATGTGCCGCAGTAAGTACAAATCTGTCATTAATGAGAGAGCTGCCGCAGTAGAACTTGTTGTGGTAAGACAGTCGTGCAATCCAGGGAAACTCGTTTACCGCTGTCTCCACACCGCCAACTATACGAGATGCTTCGTTGCGTTCACCACACCCTGAGGAATACCCACAAAATATTCTGTTGAAAGCAATGACACATTTTAATATAATGTTGGAATTGGTTTTTCGAAAGGTAGTGCTAACTTAAAATAGTATAACATAGAATCTCATCTGATTTTTCATAAACGATATCCTACGTTCCTCGTAACAGAGGTTATTATTTACGAAAATAATTCCAGACTTCAGGTGAACATTTTGACAGATAAATACAATGTCACTTTACCCGACTCGGGTATTGAACCTGATAACTCTGCGTGGCAGCCTTTAGGTGCATACATACGTACAGATTAATAATACTTACAGCTACGCGATGAAAATACACCAGGAATAAATACGTCGTAACTTTAAATCTCTTCCACTGAGAAATAGGTAGTTTAACATAGATACCAAAATAATACTTTACTGTCAGATCACACATTGAACAAACAAGTCGGGCTACGGTACTTTTATTACAAAAGACAATTTTAGCACCTTTAACAAACATAATAAAACTAAAATTACTTGCACATACGAGAGTCTAGGCAACCTACCATGCAAAATAATTTCTCGTCGAAGGCTTTAATGATAAAGTTTTAGCATTCATGAAAGAATTGCCTCCAATAATCGGTTTTAAAAAAATCAATTAGTTATACACGCAGTATAAATTAACATATAGAAAAACAAAAGTATGTAGATTTAATTTACACTAACAATAACTACATGTGATGTAATTACAGGCTTAAGGAATATTTAAAAAAGTAGTTAATGATTACACCTGTCAAATTTTAACTCGAAAAGCGACTTACGACAAGAACACCTTCGTCCATATCCATCGTCATCAGGCATTGACTTTGTAGTCGGGTCTGTTGTAGTATCAGTATCATTGCTTGTGTTCAACTAAAAACATAAAATACGTTATTTAGCGTGCCTTTAATAAATCTATTTTTGTAAATCGACTATTCTTGTGCGTCAACTGATAAAACACTCTTAGAAAATACTACAACAATTCACTTCAATTAAAAAAAATACATCGCACTAGTTAGGCTTACACAACGATATTCACCATCATGTGTCATATCAGTGTAAATTGCATTCAAAAGAAATTAGATAACATCAAATATTCCACCAGTTCTAGATTCCCAGAGAAAAAAATATTTTAAATTTAGAAAAAGGAGACTGACCATCCCAATCCCAAAAAACAATGAAATAGTTTGCGTTGCAACTTACCTCTACACATCTCACAGCGATGACACATATCACAATAACCTTCGGTATCTTCCACATATTCCAATATTCACATTTACGAACTATGAGAAGTAACCAGGTTAGTACACAACGGGACACTGAGGATAGAACGGGGACGTTGCTCTCTTGGCTAGTAAACTTGAACCTGTACTAATCTGCCGAGACTCTACATCGTATACACATTATATAGGTATAAATGTAGCTGTAATAAGGGCAGCTAGCACACTGTAACTAGAGTTAAAGCTAAAACTATTTATTAATTTTGCCTAAATATTTAATATTTACGGACGCCATTACAAAAATGTCGGCCAATTTGCCTGCGTCGTACGCCGATAAAAGTAGAGTCGTTTTTAAAATGCTAATTACTTTCCTTTATCTCAAACCTTTTATCATTGTGAACTTTCCAAACGTTTACTAATATTAACTAAATAAATAAAATAAATGGTTATTTATTTATATTACTATTTACCTAATTAACTATAAAATATTCTATAAACCCAAAATGTTTATTTCCTTAGTGGATCGAATCCACAGTCGGTCACATTGGTTGTATGCACCGCCGAGGCAGCAGGCCCTATTTTATTAGATACTAGCTGTTGCCAGGCTTCACCTGCGTGGAATACCACAAAAAATACAGCCTATGTTACTCGCTGATATTGTAGCTTTCGGTATGTGAAATAATTTCATAAATTGGTTACGTAGATTTTGAATTTATCCGTAACGTAAAAACAAACACACAAAAAATCAAATGATTTTCTCATCATAATATTAGTTTAAATTATAACGAACAAACATTAAATATTTTATAATAACAAGTGTTGACTTCTACCTCGTTGTGCTCATTTTATTTTGTGTACAGAGTGCATTACACTAAACTGTGTATTAAAGTAGACAGATTTCAAATTCAGGATTGCATACATTGCGGTCACACTTAAGAGTAGTGAAAGAAAGTCACTCAAGTATAAATGCAATGAATATGGTATTGAGTATGATTCATAATATTATCTAGATATCTTATAGTGACCCCGATACATAATATTATAGTGCTATAGACTAGTATAAAGTGTGTTAATATCTGACGATCATATAATATAATATATTGGTAAAACTATTAATTAGGTTAAGCAATTAATTCGATCAATAGGAAACATTTTGTATGGAAACTCGGAATAAAATCGCTAATCCGCCTTCAGCAAGCGTGCCGATCTTTAGTGGCGATCTATACTCATGCCTTCCCTGTGAGAAAAAGCCTTTCTCTGCAGTATGATGTCACATTTTCTAACAAAAAACAATAAAAGAATATAGCTTTGCTCTAAGCGTGTCAGATAATTAGATCTGGTGTTTTTGTCATAACAACAACATAACATAACGTATTTTCCCAGAAGAAGTCGACAGTAATATATCCATTTTTTCGGCAGAAAAGCCCAATAATACTTTACCCATTACTACTAACATTATAATAATATTAGTATCATAAACTCGTTACACAATACAATGATATCAGCAACATCAAAGTTTTGACTGCAATATTAGCGTACTAAGTTAACTGAAACAGTGAAGTCGATCTGATAGCTTAACAATTTAATTAAGTCAAAAACCGCCTTCTAAAAGTGATATATTGATTAAAGTGCTATTTATAATAAAATTAAACAACTTTAGCCAATATTATAATTTATTATAATAGCCGTCATACATTTTAAAAATTGCAGCAGTCCATTGACTTTTGATCTTTTTGTTTTAGAATGAGTTGCCTCATTAATTTTATGAATATAAATATTTACAAGCGTAGACAATTTAATTAAAATTAAACTATGTTATGTTAAATAATTCGATCTCACAACTTGCAGTAACAGCTTTCCTCAGTATTGTCTTTAATCCAATCTAGGTATTTTGTAACCCTTGTGTACACACCGGGGTAACCCTTTCTAGCACATCCGTAACCCCATGATACTATGCCTGAAACAAAATACTACGTAGGTAACAACAAATTTAAATCGCGAAATTTTTATGGTAGGAAATTTTAAAATCCTTGCTCATTTTGAAATGAAAGCTCTGAATTGGTCAATTTAGTATCTACCCTCCCACGAAGTGTAGACGTGAAATAATAGTACTAGCCGTATGAAAACGTCAGAAGACACAACTGCTTCCTGGGTTGTCTTTATTGTCCATACCCTCATTCCTTTCCTCAGATTCGGCAACTGCTGATTTTAAATTAGAAATTCTATTGCAAAATAAGATAATACATAATCCAGATGATATCCAAGATACAAGCACTAGCTTAGTTTGGGACCAAAGGGAACTATCTGTAATAAAATGTAATTTATATTTACTTATGAAATGAATTGATTGATTGATTGATTGATCCCTCGTGATTGAAATAAAACTTAATCTTACAAAGGAATTTAAACTTCTTCAACTTCAATCAAATGCAAATATCTAGATTGAAATGCAAATCATACTTTACAGTTAAAATTGAAAATAAAATACCTATTAATTCATCCATATGCTCGGCATTTTCTGCAATCAATGGACCACCACTGTCGCCCTGAAAAATAATATTTATTTATTTATTAACTTCATGCACAAATTGTACAAAGGTGAGCTTAATGCCAAAGCCATTCTCTACCGGCCAACCTTTGAGTGATGCAGAGATAAACGAAGTGCAAGTTAACTACAGAAGGTTACTACTTGAGGTATTAATATATATATAATACACATAATATAATACATACATACGAATATATAAATATATAAACCTTAAATACGTATGTTGTTGATGCACATGACAAATCTGTCGAAGAGGATATCCCTTATCCCGTATCTTTAGCTTGTACTTATAACGGTCCGTAACCATCCTGACTTCAAGAGGAAGCGAATCCCAAAGTAAAACAGATTGTATAAAGAAGGAAGAATGTACGACATCAGAAATATGAGAGGGGCATGCTAGAAAAAGATTATTATAAGAGCGAAGATTTCGGCCATGAAATGAACATAAAGATTGGAAGTATGGATTTATCTATTACAGAAATTCGTAAATAAACAATTCTAAAGTAATTCGGTGTTATTCAAATGGACTCGTTCATAGAATATAAGAAGTAGTAAGAATCTTATTCAAGAACAGGTCTGGACTCTGAACACTGAATGCGTTTAAGAAAATATTATGAAGTAAGCTCTGCCATATCTACCAGTTCATACAAGGTCGGTATTAGAGTCTAATTATTATAACTTCCAATAAATGGATTTATAGATAGTAAATATATGGCTAGAGATTTTGAACTAGTCCTAGACCAATCAAGTTCAAGAGCCACTCACAGTACAAGCATCTTTGTGAGCTGTCGGTGGAAATCCAGCACACATCATTACATCCAGGATCTTTGATGGCTTGTATTTAGTGTTGCGGCAATCTTCATTGCTCAGAACTGGCAGTTCTGCTTCTAATGGAGTGCATGACCATTTTCCGGTTTCTGTGACAGCTCCCCAACCTGCGACCGTCGCTGTTTTGCCCGTGTAAAGCTTCTCTGTAAGAGTAGGAAAGAAACATTTATAAGGTATTTGAACAGTAGCGAACTAACAGCCTCATGGATCAATAGATTTACGCGAGGTATAAAAACTTTGGTCAGTCCCTACATCAATTGACGCTATGATGACTGCGTTCTAAGGTACACCGAGGCTCTACCATGCCTCGATGACTACGCTATAACAAAAATGTGATGTAAAAATAAAAGATCATTATTTGCAAACCTTCAATTAAACAATATTGTTTTATCCTACCAATAAATAACAATTAATCCTTGTATAAAAAGTCAATAGGTATTTGAATGATGAAGTATAAACCTGTATTCATTATTTAATTACAACTTGTAAAAACACTCCAAAAGGAACCAACAGCGCGTTAAAGTTTGGTAAAGAAGAGTTACAAAAAAAGCTTCAAGGAAATAATGAATTTCGGACTTAATATTAAGCAATTAATGCTTTAAATTAGTATTAAGCAATAAATGTTGTAGGACCTGTTGCCTTCAAATTATATGCCATAAAACATTGTTGCCAAATGTCCCTTCAATTTTTTTAAAAGTAAAGTTACAGCGCTTTAGCAATAGTTCATTATTTTTCTTTTTATTTTAGGATTCGAATCAGACCTCTTTAAATTAGTATGAGACTTATTGTATTTTCTGTAGACAGGTTCTGCAGATATCGATGATCATGAGGCAGAATTTGAAAATATAAGAGCATTTTAAGACATCTTATATAACGCCGTCTAACAACAGCATATTTTGCTCTAATGAACAGTCATCAGCATAATTTAATGATTGCAAACACTTCTTAGTATTCTTTTACCATCAGGATCGATTACCCTGCACGCAGAAATAATAGTAGGCAACACTGTTTTCTTTAATGATTATGAGAGCATTTTTCTTACTTAAGTATTATAGATACTAACCTGCATTAGTAGGCAAACAGACAGGTCGAACCGCATGAGAGTACTCAACAGGACTGCTAAGCATCAACAAAGCAATATCGTTGCTCAATACTTCTAGAGTGAAGTTGTGAGCGATCACCTTCACTACAGAGCGCGTCATCGCGTTCTGCGTGGTATCACAGCGATCGTGTTCTCCGAATTTCACACGGAATAAGAACCACATAAAACTGAAAAAAAGAGCTAATTAGTAGGCGAATGAAGACTTTGAAAATATCTTTGAGAAAGATATAGAACAGCGATATTTTTTGCTCTAGAACAGCCCCACTTGAGAAATACCCTAAGAAGCTCGCATTCATATAATACAACTTAGGTAGTATTGTGTTCTTGCTTCTATACGACACAATGTATTATTCTATGCTCCATTCTGTGCTTTCAGCTGCAAGTACATTATTATATAGCGAAGTGTGCTCCTGATGGTATCACTTCATCAATCAATGGACCATCTCCTGATCTGATGGCAAGAGGCTAGGAGATGCTCCGTTGATTCGTTACGTTGCTTGTTGTTAGCGTGCGTGTCACCCCGGTGACAGCTATATTTGTATGAGATAGTTTAGTTTTCATACTATTATATTTTTTATACTAGGGGCGCTATTGTTATTTAAAAGGAGGCGTTCTCCATACTTTAGGGCATTTTTGTAATAAATATTCAGTACGCAGCTTGACGATCGCAATAGCCTCAGTCTTTTCACAAGACACTGCTGTCCATATTGTACATCTTTATTTTAATGTAAAGGTTGGAAACACCATTATTCCGATGACTTTGTAGTCTAACAGTAAAATTTGTGCCTGTAATTTTTGTGTTCGGATATCTGATATTAATGTCACGAATACTAATGTATCTTTAAAGCTATGAGATCTTCCCCCTTACTTACCCTTTTGTACAATGCGCAGCACTAACAACGAATTTATTGTTAATGAGAGATGCGCCACAGCCAAAATTCTTCTGGTAGATGAGCCGCGCGAGCCAAGGGAAGGCGTTCACATCCGAACCCGTTCCACCAACCACACGCCCTTCTTCATTACGTTCGCCACAAGCTTAATCAAAATACAGACATTTTAAGAAGTTAGCGTATGGGTAATGATGATAATATATAATGTAATAATAATGTCAAGAATTTGCTTAGAGTTTCGATTTAACAGTAGGAGATATTTAATAATTTGGTAATAGCAAATAATTTTGTAAAAGTTATCAAAAGTAGGTAATGAGTGTTATTATGGCTTATTAACAAAAGTTTTTTTTTTTAAAATAGGATGATTTGCAAGAATTTAATTCTGAATCCTGCGAATGGAACAAAACATGAAAATTTAAATATGAAAGGGACTCTTTGACTCCTATCTGTGTTTTTAATAAAACGACATGCTACGTTAAATATCCTGTCCTAAACTTTAATGGTGTGGCAAAACGAAACCCCACGCAACGCAGGTTTCGTTAAAAAAATTACCACAGACGAAGGGATAATCTTCGATTACAATAAAAATGACAATTTTTTTTCTCTTAAATTTCTTTTGTTGTATTTTAACGACAAATAAAGTAAGTTGTAAGTTTGCAACGCAGTTCTTTAAATTTAAAGCTTTACGTTTTTACTTTTGCCCATTATTACCCATTGTGTGATGTTTATTTAAATATAGTCAGTAGAGTTTAGGTACTTCACTGTTTTAGTGAACTAGAAAATTGTAATGTAGTATGACTATTAATTGCATTTTGTACACAAAACTATTGAAGCATCTCTTATTATAAGTTATAAGCAAAGGTCACAGGCTGACGAATCGTTTAGACATACTTAATTAAATCAATTACATACTCGTAAATCATACGAAAAGCCTATTTAAATGTGCACATATCTAACAAAAACACTTTAATAGATTTCATAGATTTAGAAAGTTATAACTTGACTCATATGTTTTTTGAGTCTAATTGCATTTTGTACACAAAACTATTGAAGCATCTCTTATTATAAGTTATAAGCAAAGGTCACAGGCTGACGAATCGTTTAGACATACTTAATTAAATCAATTACATACTCGTAAATCATACGAAAAGCCTATTTAAATGTGCACATATCTAACAAAAACACTTTAATAGATTTCATAGATTTAGAAAGTTATAACTTGACTCATATGTTTTTTGAGTCTCGTATAATAAAGCCGTCAGAGGCTTTGATGTTTACATAGTTTATATGTTTTTGGAATAATTTAGTAAGGAATAACTCAGTATTTCATGTTACCTATATAAAATAGTCTAATATTTAAATAAAAGACACTTACCACAATCTTCACATGGCAGTACTTCTCTCGTCGTACGCGTTGTAGACGATGAAAAAGAATCTTCAGTTATAACTAGGCCATCCTATTAAATCATATAAAAACTACTTATATTTTAGCGTAGTATATTAAGTATCTAAGAATTAAAATGTCTATTGATTAGAATTATTAACTAACTACGAATGTTATTCGCAGGAATATTATACATCGTCCGGACAAAATTGCTCAGTTTACTCAAAAAAAAAAAGGCACTATGTTTTTATTGTCAAAATTCTCTTTATATAAAGACTACTGGGATTGTAGTTCTGTTTTGCAAGATACTGTATCTGTAAGATTGTAATTTTATTTTGCAAGATTGTGTATAGTTACCTACTTATCTACCAACAATCAACGGTCACAAAGTATATTAATATCTCTCTCTCTTTCTCTAATAGTAGATACTTTTGTAACAATTAGTCAGAAATGTTTGTCTTTGGTGTAAATCGAACCCATGTCTCTTGATCAAACAGTCGTGGTGAATGAATTTCGATGTCTATCTAATCATTCCCTTAACAAGAGTAGTTAGCAATCTAAAAAACCTATGCAACATTTTTGCATCTAGTATCACACACGTGTTGTCGAAGCTAAGACTTTGGCAAAATCTTAGCTAGCTTTACATGTTCCTACTATTATTAATTTAAATTTCATTTTCTATTGGCAGTGATAGTAAGATTCTAAAAAGGTCGTTGTACCTATTTGAGAGACCTATTTTACTCTATGACATAGTATTTAACAATACATGAATGGCGGTTTAAATTAAAATTACACACGCACTGAACCATAAGTTATGTAAATGCATGCCGTTACGTTATTTACAAAAAAGCTGGCTCGTACGTCACGTAGGTGGCACTACCGTTCAGAATTTATAATTAAATATTGTCATTGCTACCTACCTTACTTAGAGTGTAAGGAGTACTACCGACCGACGCACATAGAAAACAGATCACTACACACCACAACATTATAAAACTATTTTTCTAATCACAGTCCTGTAATTTTAATAAAACTCTCTTTAGAAAGTTGCATGTGTTAAAGGTTGAATGTTTTTGATACACTAAGTCATGTCTTCGATCTCCACGCACTTTATGGGTACAGAGACTTTAAAATGTTGCACGGGCACTCACAAAATTAAGCTAACGACATTTTATTTTTAACTCCCGTCGAACTTATAAATACATGTCCGCTATATTCGACAAATTATGATGAAGTAGTCACTTTTCTAAAGAAATGGTTATAATGGACAGGTGTTTTTGTATATTCAAATATGAGAAAGCGTCATTTTAGCGTTCCGAGGGCTTTGCGAATGAGCGCTTTATTTGGCAATGACCTCCGCGGTCATTGACACCTGATCACGTCTACCGCTAAGTAGGTATGAGATTATTTTGAACCTTATTAGTATAGTAATAGAGGTATGCTTACCTGTAAACTCACTGTACAATTACGTCCCAATACATACTAATAAATTTAATATCTGTGTTTGCTCCCTTCGTATCGATTTAATTGCATTGGAAAATGCGTGGTATAAAGAGTGCCGAATGTTTTAATTATAGTGTTGAAATAAAAGTGTCCATTGAATAAATTATAAAATTAATTGCTTTAGTCACTGTAAATATGTATATAAGTACTCCCTTGTGGTTTAAGTACTTCATACAATCACCTCGTAAGACGTGTTATAAACTATCTCTGTCACTATATTATAAATTTGACGCATGTTTAAACCTAACTTATAGTTACCTTTCATTTTCTGTTTTAAAGTTTTGAACACCATACAGTTTCTTCACTTCAGATTTTTTAAATTAATTATTTAATCTACCTTAGGTCTGGCTTTTTATTTAAAAAATATAGTATTTACCTACCTAGTCATCATGAACGATGTCGTAATAATACACACAGATAAATCCATACTTCCATACTAATACTAATATATTATAAATGAGAAAGTATCGCTCTCTCTCTCTCTCTCTGCCTGTTATGCTTTCACGCCTTAACCACTAAACCGATTTTGATGAATTTTGGTATAGAGATAGATTAGACCTCGGAGAACAACATATCTTTCATCGCAAAAAAAAATGGCATGAAAGAATTAAGGGATAAAAATTTGTATAAAAAATCGTCAATGTGTAAACAGAGGTATAACCAACATTCACGCGGACGGAGCTGCGGGCAACAGCTAGTAATAACTAAATAACAATGAACACTTTTAATTGCACTTTGAAGTGAAATTTGATCTAAATAATATTTTGTATGAATATAAACTACCTTAAACAAACCTGCATGATCGATGCCCATGCGTCTTGCCTTCTCTGTATAAAAGAGGCTTTTACCCTGCAGTGGGATAATACAGCAGCTAAAGACAAGTAGAATGTGAGTGACAATACTGCGGTTTTGTATGCTTCTCAGGTCCTCGTCTCATATTTGCCTTTATTAACTGACTGAAGTGTCATTGTCAGCATCGTCCGCAGGATTCTCATCTCTAGATTGCTTTAATAATAATAATAATAATAATCCTGGTCTTTGATTATGAAACCAACCTTTAACACTCCCAGCCTTGCATTTCGATATTGTACTGTTGCATGTTAATTACTTGTTTTTAATTTTTACAGAAATTTCATCGACAGACTCCATGAACAGTCGATAATTTTTCTTGTTAAAAAAATAATTTTCCGATTAACTCTACTATTCTCAAATAATGGACATAGCGACTATTTTATGTTATGATGACATAATATATGACCTTACACGCTTTTTAAAAAAACGGTTTTAATGTTAAAAACTAACATTAAAACCGAATTTTTGAAAAGCGACTTCTAGGTAAGTAGATCTCGAGATTAGCGCGTACGAACAATAGAAGTTCTTCAGCTGTATATATTAAGTATAGATCACGGTATAGATAGATTGTTACAATGCGTTGTGGTCATAATATCATGATAAAAGTTGGCATTGAAGGTCTTACCACCAAACAATTTTTGCTATATAAACAAAAATAAAGTGAACAGAAATTAAAAAACGGTATATTCAACTCTGTAGATATAAATGAATCGTCAGCTTCCTGTAACTGAAACTGAAGACCCTCTGAGGCAGGCCATCGAACTTATTTAGTTTCAACTCTAGATTGCTGGTCAGTAACTCTCTAATGCAATGCAATTACTAATGGTCAAGGCAGAGCTGAGCATTCTGACTTGGGTCTTTAAGTCAGGCGATAGACTTTGGCTCTTTATTCGTGTTCTATCGTCGTTAAAACTATTTGAGGTAGTTCCTATCTTTGCATTTTTCGTCTCCGCAGCAGATTTTATTCATGACGAGTACCATAAAGGTATATTAAGGCATTGCAACTTACCAGCAAGCAAGTCTGGAGGCCGAAGTAGTTACCTACTTAACTAACTAATAAAAAAAATATCATCGTAGGGAACGATTGGCGAACGGCCGCGGTGTGAACTTCCTTGCATGCTTTTCTTAAAACCTAACATTACGTTTGTCCATAATTAGTTAAATTTTCTTACTTCTTCTAGTTAGTGTTAATGCCAATAAACTTGAAATATCTACTTGTCTAGGTAGGCTGGATGCTTTATATCAATTGGTTGGTAGCACAAAAAATAAAACTCCAAATATTTGAGGTACTTTATTATTGTAAGAATAGTACAAATTGTGATTATATTTTATAAACTAACTAAATTCGATCTGTATGTTTATGGCAAAAGGCGTAATACCTTTTAACGACTCGTACCTATTGGTCTACGCTAACGTTCTTACTAAGAACAATTTTGATCGCGTGCACCTATAATTCTTCTTGTTAATAAATCACAGTAGACCTAATTAAAGAACTAATCAGTGATGAAAATATTGCTGTTTTCTAGTTCGGTTTCGTATATTTCTTGTACCATAGAGATTTTCTTTTTGGGAGAGTCTCTACAGAACGTGTAATTGCCATAAACTTAGAAATAACGACAGCCTACCGAGTACCTAAATAAAATGACTATAACCTACTAATTCATAATTTTGTACCTACCTTATAAAATTTATTTTATAAATTTTGATAAAATAAATTAATATAAATATTCCTAATATGTAATTTTTCTATAAATACAAGTCAAAACAAATAGTTGTAATTAATTCCAAATATTTGGTCATAAATTTCTTACAATTATTATTAACCATTACACTTTAGGTATACTTTATTGGATAAATTACTATAATAAAGATCGATATATTAACTCTACCAACGATGTCATTGAAAGCTACACTTTATCAATATTAGCATAGGTAGCATCTTTATATAACTAGAATAAAATCGCAGAAAGTAAATGCAAATTCGACAATATTTAGATACGGGTTTACTCTAATCAGTGCAATAACATCCATCTGCAGTATTTTCGTGTATCCAATCTAGGTAGTTGGTCACTCTAGTGTAAACGCCCGGGTAGCCAACTCTCGCGCAACCGTTGCCCCACGACACCACACCTGTAAAGTTCGTTTTCATTTGAGTTTCACAGATTATATTTTTTATTACAGTGAGAAATACTACAAAGTAAACCTTGTGCCTGTCTTGAATAAAATATGTTTTTTTTAATTTTTTTCTATCTTCTTCGTTCTCTTTCATGAGGCAATTTGCAAGGAGTTAAATATGATTAGGAATCACTCTCACTTTCTCCATTTTACCTACAGGCCATTAAGGCCTTATAGTATATAAGTTATCTATTTACTTACATCTAATAAAATTAAATAATAACAATAATAATAATAATATTTTAACAACTACGTGCAGAGCATAATATATGCTTGTGTTATAGGGTCTAGATTGCGGATATACATCCTTATATACCTACTTTTTTTCTGTAAATACATACATATTATACATAAAAAAAATATTCTAATATTATGTGAGACTTTCTAACTACCTGCATAAATATGTTATTATGAATTAGAAAATCGTAACTAAAATAAGTCATTTACTCTGTGCTAGTTTCGCACAATAGATAATAATTCTCTATATTTAGCATATTGCCAGCCTAAATTTTCAAACCATGCTGTAAAAAAAACATTATTTTTAAAGAATGCAATTTTGAAAGTAACTCCGAATATTTTATCTGGGACTATCTGGTTAATTTGAAGAGCAGCAATCTTCGTATAAATATCGAGACATAGGTAGGTACAGACATTCACAAATACCCACTTCCGAGATTAATCTTTTGACGTAACAATAAACTGCAAGGCCATAGATTATACACTTATAGGGCTATGATTTGTAACATTTATTTTATTGGTTCATTACAACTACGACACGATGAGCTATTTTATATATCTTATACCGCATCATCAGCCTGAAGATATTGACTGATGGAATTAATCCTGGACTGGTGGATGGATATTATAAGTACAAATAAGTACAAAGCCTTATGCCTGACCACCTGGTTCAAAGACAGCAGCCAACCGATTGGATGAATACAGTTGAAGAACGGGCAAGAAGTTAAGGTGCTTAGAATTACGTCCGTAAGTTGCGTCCAGCGGAGAACATCGGCTTGTAGGACATCGATGTTACTACCCTTGGTTTAGTACATCTAACTGATAGCCAAATTAGACCAGCTTGACTGAAACTAGCTTCCCACGAGGCGACTGACCTCTATCAACAAGAACATCGGCTTAAATAGTACCTATTTGTCTTGTTCTAATTGAAAGGTTAGTGGACAGCCTAGTGCCAGAATTTGTTCAGGTCGTCCATCATTTCGTTGGCATCCGACTTGATCTAACGGTTGTAATCAAGGTGGTAACAGCCAGGACCGACTTTCAACGTGCTCTCTGAATTCCGTAAATAATTAATAATGAATATTTTTGTTATATTACCTATAAGCTCATAACGTTTATCCTTTCTTCTCTCTGCTATAAGTGGACCACCGCTGTCACCCTGAAATAAAGAAATTAGACATTTATTCTTATAACCCTTTAACAAAATGGGAAAACAAGCTTTAGTAGATAATTGCTGTACCATCAGTTGCAACAGTATTTTCTTTTGTTGATCTCATCATTAAAAAGCAAATTAAATAATAAATTATTTTCTTATATTGTTATGCAACATTAAATATGCAATCTGTTATGTAAATCTCGCGTTAAGTCCTATATAAAACAGAAAACGTCGTGACCTTCTAACCTTAGCAATTATTTTAATTCTACCAGAAATGCTTTTTTTAATTGCCTTTCCAAATCGTTACGTACAAATGTCTTATGGTCAAATAAACACTATTCTACTTTCTCTAGGAGATTGTAAGATTTGTTAGTTTATTTGTCGTATTATGTCATTTACTCTACGTTAGGGTTAAGAAAATTGTTACTAACACTATATGGACCTGGTCTCAAATAAATGAATTACTTAAATTTAAATTCGATGTCCTCTTGAGACTTCAGACTCAAATTTAAAAATAAAGGTATGGTTCCCCATACAAGTATCCACAGACTGATAGATTTTATTCTTAGAAAATACGCCAAAGACACAGTGGATCTACTAGAACATGAATTTAAAGTTCGGTAATACATAGTTTTAAGCCTTTAGTGGCTGAGTACCTAAAACGCAGTCTGCCAATTTCGCATTTCGTCAAAAGCACTAAATACGTTTTTTTTTTGTTTTTCGCTTCTAGAACCTAAATGAACACACTACTACCAAGTATGGCATTAACTAAATTTCAACTCATTTTTGGAACGTAAATTAAGTTCTAACGATGTAGATTTTAAGGCGTTTTACCTGACAAGAATCTTTTTTGCCAGTTTCGGGATATCCAGCACACAGCATGTTATTCGTGATCATAGCTGCAGTATACTTGGTGTGGCGACATTCTTCATTGCTCATAACGGGCACTTCTACTTCTTGGAGGGTACAAGACACCTTGCCTTCTTCTGTGAGAGTCCCCCAACCTGACGCGACTGCTTTGACGCCGACGTAGAGCTCGTCTGTGGATGTAAAGAGAAAATGTTAGAATGTTTAAAATAGTACACAGGTAAGATAAAGATTTTTCCCTCAACGCTTCAATGGGGAAACAAGGCGGCTATGTTGTAGGTAGTGCCAGTGCTAGAAACAATTCACCTTGAACCAACAATTCACCTAGGACACCAGAACTTGGTAAATATTCGCAAAAGAAACTCGACATACCATTGCATCAGCGGCAGATAAATAAGCCAAAACCACATCTAGAGATGTGGTTTTGGCCAATACTACTTACCAATACTACTTGTTGTATATTACTATACCTACCTATTTTAGGTTTAAGAAAGTCTAGGTATCACTTCTTTACAGCGATCAAAGCCTAAACAACAGCTAAAGCTTTGTACTTACTATTACATAATAAAGTATACTCACGAGCATTAGTAGGCAAGCAGATAGGCTTGATAGTCTCAGAAATAGGCACTTTCTCGTTGAGCCTGAGCAGAGCTATGTCGTTATCGAAGTCTGACAGTTTGAACTTATTGGCGATGGCGCGGAGGACAAAGCGGGTCTCTGGATGTGACGTCGAGTTACAGCGGTTGTGTTCACCGAACGTCACCTTGATCATAAACCACATGAACCTGGAATTCATTAAAAGAAAATTAAAATTTATTATATGTGAAGTTTTATATCTATCTGTGTCGTTATGCCCAAATGAAATATAAGCACACCTATTCAAAGATGCATCACAGTCACAGACTTACGTATAACTTAGTTTAATGAATGTATGTGTGTAAAATCAGGTTTACGTAGGTTTATAAATTTACGAACTAACTTAAAAGATTTTTTTGTTCATATTGATTTCTTGGCTCTAATCTAAGACTTCTGCCTATCCAGGGTTTCATATTAGTATTAGATCGGTGCAAAATATTTTTTCTGTCACTGTCTTCTATCACAGCCATCTGAGCGTAGATTTCCTTTTGTTTCATGACATTTATTACTATGACTATTGATCTCATTAATTCGTTTACCTTGTTCAACCAAAGTAATGATTTTAATTTATAAGTTCATAACTCATGTTATTTACCATTATTTTATGCATTAAATTTCTGTCTATAAAATTTCTCTCAATGTATCAACGTTTCTCGGGATAGCTATTATGCCCGAAAAAGTCTTAGTTTAAAATATAAACACATTTAGAGCAGATACTAAAGAATGTGAATCAACACGGACACAAAAATTAAGTATAGTCTATTTAAGATCAATTCTAGATTTTACACCTGCATCTTAAATAAACAAGAACATAAATCCTTTCAAATTAATGGTACCTATCAAACTAAGTTCAAAAACAAGGATGACGCATTTGGTCCTAATTTTAAAGGATCACATTCGTATGATCGGCAAACAACTTTAAAATTCCATCGTTTCTGAACTGCGCAGTATCAAAAAGTCTCAATATATTGTAGTTTTACTTTGAAGTTTGTAAGAATGTTTGGCTTACACAAGAAGAACTTGCAATGATAATTGATGATGCATTGACTTATAGTGATCAACCTATAATAATAGAATCATGCTTCAATTTTACAAGAAATAAAATTGCAATCGTTGCCCAAAAAAATTAACGAAATGATAGGTATGATCTTAGGAATAAGTATATCTCATATCAATGCCTTATGTCTATTATTATATGCGAAGTTAGATGCTCATAGGTAAATCGAATGAATGTATAGATTTTTGAGACCTGGTACAAAAGTTAGTGCAAAGGTGTACACCGAGTTATGTCAAAAGATGATGTCCCAGAACTTCTAGCTCACTTTGAGTCAACTATAGTTATGTTATTCAACAATTTTAACTGTGAGCTCGGCCATTAAATATTCGAAGCGACGAAAATAGCTTTTGGCGTCTTTGACGATTTTGCCCGAAAATAATAGTTTGTACAAAATATTCACATATTCGAGACGACCCTTCCCCTAATTTTCGGGTGGCCGAAAATTAGGGGAGGCCTAAGTCCAGCAGTACCAGACATCTTTCGGCTGTTATGACAATAATTCACTTAAAATGATATTTTAACGCAAAACCGGCTATATAGTGTAGTTGTCAATACATTTAACGTGTAATGAAGTCAAGTTTGTGACGACATTGAGCGAAAGTGACACAGTGTTTTGGCGGACCACGGTCATGAATACTATTAATGAGGGAGGAACGTATACGCTTTCACCTGCGTACCTTTGTCTCCAAGCTACTGTCGTAACAATGGCTTTGTGGTAACATAATATGCAAGAGGACACCTTTTGAACTTACCGGTAGAGCACCACAGAGTGAAAACAAATAAGTAGCTGGCCTAATATAAATAATAAATATATAGAATCGTCGATTTCGTTCGTTTATGGCTCGATATTGATAATGGCAACAGGTAGACGCTTGAAATATTCACAGAATAAGATAGATATTTAGTTTAAAAACAAATAATTCTATTAAAAATATAAAACATATATTTAAGGGGGCTCCCATACAACAGACATTTGCCGTTTTTTTAGATAGTGGTACGGAACCCTTCGTGCGTGAGTCCGAATCGACTCAGCCGGTTTTTTATTTTGTTATTAGCGCTTTTATGGAAAAACGAGTATTAAAGAGTGAAGTAATGGTATATACAATTGGCCTGCCACAGATACCTGTGGCAGGCCAATTGTATAAACCCGCCGTTTACAATCAGCCTCGGCATTTTGTAAATGCTCGCTGTCATCGGTGTTATGTAATGGCACGTACAGACTTTAGAAATGCAACATGCAATGTAACATGGAATGAGCATTTCATAAGTGTGGACACAGGGCGCGCACGAACCGAGCATGTACGAACTCGCATCTGTTTGCGGCATGCGCGCGAACATGAAACGAGTATCAAGAGTAGCCTTTACCGTAGCCGTTTTCTTCCATGGCCATGGTTCGCGCGCGGTTCATGCGCGTTCCGCCGCCCGTACATATCAACACGCACAACCAGACTAAACTGGTGCTCCGCGCACACTGCGCGTCCCTTTGTGTTCGGCGAAAAAACCGTCAAATTGAGGATCGCTGCGAGCACGAGTTGATATGCTCTGTTCGTGCGCCTAGTGTGCGCGGTTCGTGCGCGCAAGGCGTCTACACTATGGGAATTCTTTCACTGAGTGTTACATTGCATTTTGCATGTATATAATGTCTTTACGCGGCATTATATGCCGAATTTTTTTTTTTTTAATAACCGCTCCTCTAATATTATTAGAGTCCTTTTTTGCTATTTAGAAATCTGTTGCTTATATTTGTTTTATTTAGGTTTGGGATAGGTAATTACTAGTAATAATTTTTTTTTTTCAAGTTTAATTAACAAATTATTTGCTTGTTTTCTTTTTTAGTTTACATTTTAATTTTCCAACTTTTGCTTTGTTTCCTATTTTTATATGTTTGTAACTGTGCCTAATACTACCGATTTGAATAATTTAATAAATTACTATAACTAAATTGGTAAAAATTTGATTTACATAATTTCTTATTTTAATACGTTAGTATTTTTGCTGTGAGTCTGCACCACAGTGCAGAGCGTGTTTGCAAAGCGCAAGCTTAGTTTGCATGTTTGGAAACCGCTACTGCACTGTAGTGCAGAGTTTGAACAAGTCCCTACTTGATACAAATACAAACAAACGAAACACACTACAAAAAACAATACGTCAGGGAGGCCAAACACATAATAAGACACAACATTGAATACCCCTCCACTGTGCACACTGCACAGACCAACACTAAGGGCCGACCACGGCGCATTGCCAACTTCTCCCTCGAAACGGAGGGAGACTGCTAACGGAACTCTTCTCTGGCCGAATGCAGATTGGATTGATTAGGTTAGAGCTGTGACCCTGTGTAATAAACAATTTTTATTTCTTGTTAAACTATTTCAAACATCCCCAATTAGCAATACACATTGCAGGTAACAATCCGGCTTTATGTAATATGCCAAGGCAGATTGTAAACGGCAGATTCATACAATTTGCCTGCGACATATCTACCTTAATAAGCATTTTAGAAAAAAAAAATATTTTTGCACTACAGTTTATTTAGTATCACATTCTTAAAAAGAATTTTTTTTCGGAAGCGAGTGTGCTCGACACCTACAAAGATTTAGCAGCCGACCTAAGTGCCTAAAATGGTCATTTGCTGAGGATAATGAACTTTAAGTTTGGAGCCTGCTTCTGGGCCGGTTTGAAGGTGAACGTACTTAACCGATCGTTATTCACAATGTTTGTAGCACGACTTTATTTTGGTCTTGTTCGCAAATTCTTAGGTTATCGGACCCATATACAATGATTAACGGTGTCATAATGCAATCTATTCAATGATATCATAAGCGCTATCAGATAATTGGTTCGGCATTGGCATGCGAAATATAAAATAAATTGCAGATTTTATTTGTAAGGAAACTAAATATATAAGAATTTTAAAATTTTAATAAATAGATAAGTAAAAAAAATTAAATCGGTAAAAATATGTTATAATCTACAATTGAAACATTTATGTTTTACTATACGATTGCCTATCACGGCATTAAAATCATCAACGAGAAGATTAATTTAACTTGTCGATAGCCAAAATAGCTAAAGCAATTAGTCGGCTCAGTTGCCATAATATGTATAAGGAAAGAAGAAGAATATACGCTGGCACTGCCAACATTTGTTGATAGTCGTCGGCTCAGTTTCTATAATGTATTTAAGGAAAGGAAAAAAAATCCTACGAGCAAGGAAGAAGAGTAACCCATTAAAAGTAAGAAAATTGTCTAAACACTTATTATCGAGGTATTAAATGCATACAAACACTAAATATTTAATGCGTAACGTTATTTTACAATATTTTCCGTTAATATACATCATCATTAATTCGTTATTAACCTACTTTTAAATGTGTCAATAGCCTTTACATCTACCTATTGTTAATGTGAAACCAAATGTTTACATCATAAAGTAGAACCTACTAGTCTTAATTATAACCAATTAATAGATATTTTTTGTGGAAATATTTTGTAGGCACAAAAGGTTATTTTACACCATGTTTTATTAAAATGACCTGCTAAATAGGTACACAGTACTTACTAAAACCCGCATGCTCGTGCCTCACGCTATTTACTGTCTTTACGCTGAACGTAGTGAAGAAAAGCATCTCACTAAGCCGCCATAGTGGAGGCCACCATACCAGTAGTTTGGCTTTTGGAATGGTGTCCGCCACTTCTGGATTCCACTTACTGCTTACCATCAGGCAAAGTGGAGTCACTTTGGTAGGCTAATATAAAAGTCAATTCCTATCCCAGAGAAATTTTGTGTACTGTTAAGTATTTGTTGCTATAGTCTGGAAGATCTTTTTTTTCTACTTGCCCATTTCCTTTAAAATAAAGTTCGGCAACGGCATGGAGGATTTTCTTAACAGAATAATGTCCATAATGGGCTTAAGCTATCCACTTATCATAAGCTTGCAGTATGCTTGTTTACGACGACGATTGATGACCAAAGGGTGGCGAGCAAGTCGTGGATGTGGGCGGCTCAGGATCGGCCAGTCTGGCGAAAATTGGGGGCAGCCTATGTGCAACAAGGATCATCATCATACCAGCCAACAGACTGGACGTCTGTCGGCTGGTATGATGATGATCCTTGTTTACCATATTAACGTCCCTTACTTTAGCAGTCGAGTAAAAATGCAAGTGGTTCGTTCTTCAATGACTGCGGTCTACGAAAAAAGGTACCTATGTAGCTGGGTGGGTTCAAGCTGACCGAGAAGTCTCTAATTGTGCAATTATATGTTTCGGTTAGGTACAGTAATCTAACAAAATTTCTTAACACGTAACATTAACCAGCTATGGATTTACCGGCATAACAGCAAGAACCAACTGCTAAATTTGCTTTTTAGGGAGCTGATGCTCTTGATGCGGTTTTATAAACAGCCGCTCTTATACCAATTTGGTACCGATATCCTACTAAAAAACGAAATATAAGGTATGCCAGATCATTTTTCAAGTCAACATTCTTTGAAATGTCCTATTCAAATACTTACTTATGTACTTACAAACACGTTTACGCAACTGGGCCAACAAATAAGACGATGTCAGTAGTGATTTATCTAAAAGACATTTCCTTAAATGTTCTTAGTATTTATACAACCAACATCTTCATAAATTTCTAAATAATATTAAATCGCTGTTTTTTCCTGTCTGTTTCACCGCCAACTTCTTGTCAACTACGCAACGGATTTTGATACAGTTCACTGTCGTTTACAGCATTTCTTCTGAAAGGTTTAAGTCCGGCGCCCACCTGACGGCACGGCACGACGTGGCGTACTTCTGCTGCGGCATGTCGTAGCATGCCGCAGTATAATTGTATCGGAATAAAGTAATATGAATTCTAAACACGATGAGATAAGGATAAATACAACTTGATCCAAAAAATAAAATCCTTTGCCGTACCGTGCCGTGCCATGCCGTCACTCGGTGTTCCGCCCCTATAAGTTTAGAGCATATTCTCTTCACGATAGTGAAAACAGATTAACCCATTGCGGAAAAACAAACAGAAGAAAACGGCGACTTTAATATATCTACTATTCAGAAATGACGCAAATTTTAACGTATTACATGAAAAACTTATTAATATTAAATAATTAAGTCATAATTTTCTGCGCTAATTTCTTCGCAGATTGCAACATTAAATACTCACAAGATGACTTATGTAAGTAATATTAATATCATCAAATTGTATGAATTCTTTGCAGTAAATAATTGACAAATTATATGCCTATCTTTGACATTTCATCGATCGTTTCATAAAGTTACGAGGTAATGGTTACGATTACTACGCTAGCAGTATCAAACCAAACTCTGCGAGTTGTGTCAATTATGAAACAATAACAAACAACAAAAGACATAAGAAGTCGCCTATTAAACCACCACAAAATACAAAGGAAAGTGGAATACCTACATTCCTACCCCTCTGGGAAAAAAGAATGACGCGAACGACGTTTTTACAGTTATAATAATAATTATAGATTTTCTCTCAACTACTGCTTTATTATATTCCTATAGTTATCTTCTAATTAACAACATGGGACCTCACGCGATGTTGTAGCAAACACAAGAATCTACATCTGCTAAGTCGGAGAAAAGCTTGATATTTTATGTTTTATTGACCGTATGCTGTACATACTTTATTATTATTATGAAGATCTCTGTGGTTCGATGGTACTGTGTACGGACTGAGATCACACAGAGATCAGGGTTCGATCCCGCTTAGTGCAAATATTTATGTGCATGAACATGTCTATTTGTTTTGGTCTGGGTTGGTATTGATAGTAGGTATGTATGTAGTTACAAAAAAATATTTAAGTATGTATATGTGCATTTTAGAACCAATAAAACAAGCTATATAATATATGCTTACTTTGGATCTAGAGACGACGTTGTGTGTAGTTGTTGTGATATTAATTCATCAGAATTCCGCACCGTCTGTGTCTACACGAGTATCGTAAAATACGTCAATGTAATACCTACTTTCATCTTAAGTTAATTGACATAATGATTAAATTTGCGTATAGAAATTAGTAATCATATGACTGTCTTCCACTAAAGGTGCTATTTATATAATAAACTCTTAAACTTACCCTTTAACACAATGCGCGGCAGTCATCACGTATCTGTCATTGATAAGCATCCCCCCGCAGTAAAACTTCTTGAAGTAAGACAGCCGAGCCATCCAGGGGAATTCATTCACGCTAGCTTCCTCCCCTCCGACGATACGGGAAACCTCGTTCCTTTCGCCACATTCTGAAAACGCAAACAAAATATTTTATTAAAAACTAGCTTTCTGCGGCACGCTTTCACCCGCGTCTTTGCTTACTGCTCTGCTGCCGTCGCCAATAGCGTGATGTAGCCTAAATCTTCCTCGAGAAATGAGTAATGACACCCAAAAAAAAAATTTCAATCTGACTGGTAGTTCCAAAGATTAGCGCAATTACCTAAACAAACAGACTCTTCCGCTTTATATAATAGTATAGATTATAAAGAATGTGGGAGAGAAACTGGACGTTAACTTTAAAAATGCAAGAATTGTGTTCTTGCTAGTGAATAACTAATGGACTATGATACTCCTATAAATTTAGCACGATATATAGCATATGTTGATTCTTTACCTATTATTATTTTACTTTTTACAAAAGGCAAAAAACTTAAATAACTTTGAGGAGGTCCACATAATGTGACTTAGTTCTAGATAAAGCTAATGATCAAAATCATTAAACCCTAATAATTATATCTGATTGTATTTAATTCATTAACAAATTAATGAAACGTCGAAATGGCTCAGTGGATAAGGCAGCCGATTCGTAAACACCAAGTAGTGGGTTCGAATCCAGGCAAGTACCAATGTGAATTTTCAAATCGTATGTACTTTCTACCGTGAAGGAAAACATCGTAAAGAAACCTGGACTCATAAGTCTTAAATTGCTAATCCACCTTGAGTAAGCGTGGTGATCAATGCTCATGCCTTCTTTATAAGAGAAGAGGTCTTTGCCCTGCAGTGGGACTATAAACAGGCTGGTATTATTATAATGAAAAGACGCATTATTTTGTGGCTTGGAATGGATTAAATATTATTAATAAGAAGTAAGTGACATCATTACAGCAAAGAGAGTAAACTAAATACTTAGCAATTTTGCCAGAAAACGCGTAGTCTGCAATTCAAATATATCTCAACCGACAATCGACGTCAGAACTGCTGGACGAAGAAAAGATAATCCTAGATTGTACGAGTAAAAGAAAAATACAAAGAAGTTCAGGCATCAGCCAGATGGTCAGATCTGAATCAGACCGGAATAACTCAAATAAAACACGGCTCTCTCTCTAACGCTGACCAAGCCTTGAGAAAAATTGGCAAGAAACTCAGGCTACGTTTTTTAATGATCTGATTGTTACAATCTTTTTTAAGTTATAATTCTATTAATATTATAAATACGGAATTTTAAGTGTCTGTGTGTAAGTTTGTTACCAGTCAGCGCCTAAACGGCTTAATCGATTTAGAAGAAGATTGGTATGTAGATAGATTCGGTGCCGGAGACGGACATAGGCTACTTTTTATCCCGAAAATCGGTCTGATTCCCCAGAGAGACAAAATACATTTTAGGCGTGGGCGAAGTCGTAGGGCGCAGCTAGTTTACAATAAATAGTTGTTGTGTCATTATTATTATATTTTTAGGACTAGTTATCAATCTCTACTATATATACCTAATGATAAAAAGATTTCATTTTATATTATTATCTTTGTTAATAGGCACGGTGAACAAAAATATAATACGAATACTAGAACATATATTATAATTATTAAAATAACTTAACCATGGCACGTAAGTATAGACATCACTGCAGAGTCTGTAAGGTAGATATTTTACTAGTTAACTTTTGCTAATGATTTATATATCTTAGAAACACACCTCTCACCTCGCCTAGAGAAACCTTTCCAGTCCATTAATTAGTAATTGATCAGTCGTAGTATTTTATTGTAATCAATTGTCTATTCATCAAGAAGTGGAGATTCTACACTGCAAGGCAAAGAGCTGTTTGTCAATTCGATAATAGTGTCTACCTATTGAAATAAAAAAGCAGCTTACCTACTGGATGGCATAAAAGAACTCTGACAACATAATAAAGCTAGGAAACTTAAATACTTATTGCACAGAGCAATTCTCCAACAGCCATAAAATCTCTATTAACAGGTGTTTGCCATAATTACAAAACACACTTGGCAGACGGATTACCGACCACAATAAGGTTATAGATATTATTTACTATGTGGCTCATTACCTTTCCCCTAGAAGCCTCCTACGGTAATAACGGGATGGGGATGGAATGGTTCCATATTCTAGTATCAATCCACACGGTTGATATAGTTCAGTTAAATACTATAATATTTTCTTATCCTATAATACAACTTAGCTGACAAACAAGCAAACAGCCTAACTGATCAGGTGAAGTTGTTACAGCAGCAAGGTTGTGTTCTCGAAGAATAGCTGCCACATAAGAAAACAATATAACTATGTTGTTGTTCACCGTAAGGCCGAAAGGATTGACGAAGGACACAAAAGTTAAACGTTCGGCCGTCTCTCAACCACTAACGAAAGCAAAAGTTTGAATAGCTACTGACACTTTTAGTTATGAGTTCTTTGTAAGTCTGAAATGGCCAATCCGCCTTGAGCAAGCGTGGCGATCAATGCCCATACCTTCTCTGTATGAGAAGAGGTCTTTCCCTGCAGTGGGATAATAATGGGCCGATATAATATGATGACTTTTACTATAATTTAAAATTTTAATATTCAATTTAACGGTTAGATACTTTCTCGATCTGTACAAGCATGATGAATGCGTATTCATTCATTATGATGAGAGTTTCCCCGTTCCTTCGGGGATATAAAAAGTAAATAAACATTACTAACTGCAACTACATGTTGTCTTCGGTTGATTTGCTTCTAGTACCGGTGGTCGGTTGCCCCACAAACCTCCGAAGATGTTCTTCGTGAAGACACCTCGTGAATCTCGCGCATCACCTCTTATCTATACAATATTAGAAAATACATGACAAAAATTAATATTTTTGTTTTAGGCACTATTCTTCCTCTACAGCCAATAATCTGATAGTTTTTAAGAGCTTAGATAAAAATACGAAATAAATACAATCCATGTTGCATCTTTTTGCATTGCATCAATGGAATTAATTTTATTATTAACCCTTTTAAATCTTTCATCTATTCTTATAAGTTCAACTCGAAATTATAGTGACTGTATTTAAAACAAAGATCCGTGATATCTGGAATTTCACAACTAAAATAAGAACACGTTTTTGTTTTTAACCAACTTCAAAAAAAGGATGACGTTTCTCAATTCGACCGTATAGATTTTCTACGCACAATACTTCTACATAGATACTGGCTACTACTACGGCATACTACTGGTAACTTATGAAAGTAACTAGTTCTATTAACAAAGTCGTAAACTACCTATTAATTTATCCGCTCTAAGCCTGAACGAGAGATATTGTTGCGACAACTAAGTATGCCCATTTTCACACATTTAGGTATAGATAGAAATTTAAATGAGATAAAAATAAGCACAATATTATTTAAATATTGTATCTCCAATTTTATACAATTTACCGTTTCAATAAAAATAGAAATCAAAGAAAATATACAAACATAGTGTGACGCACCATTTATTAATAAACATACAGACCTTGTTATATATATCTTATGCCGTTAAACTAATTTAAAACATTTTCATTAATTATAGAATATTATCCTTTTTCTCTCAAAACGTGCCTATCAGTTGATCAGCACGTTTTAGGATGAAGGACTAGATTTTAGAATGCAAAATGTTGACCTTTATATGAAAATGTATAATAAAATTAAAGCAATTATCGACAAATTTTTTTTCTGACATCTGACTGACAGCAGGACTATTTGGCATTTTAACAACATAATATATCGATAGAAATCAAACTAGATAAATATTGTGACACAATCAAATGAAAGTAAAAAGAATGCTACGAACCTCAGAACAAGTGAAAGTCAAAGTCACAATCACGAAAATATACAAACACTTACACATTCTGAATATAATTTAAAAAATAAACAAAATAGAAAAATATAAATTCAATTTAGATTTTGGCGCTCGGCTGGCGCATGGTATGTTAATATAAGATTGTCGCGCGCGCTCACCAACGGACAGACACTGAGATGCGTCCGTCCACCGTGTTCAAACAACATACGTGTTTTGGATACGTCAAATACCCCACTAGTCCAATAGCATAATTATCTTATTTTACACGATGGGACCTAAATTAAACGCATTATTTTATAATGAGTAGTTGAGCACCTACCTAATAGACTGTCCGCGGGTTCTAAATTTAAAAAGCTCACACACCTTTACTTGGTCAGATATATATTGGTTATATTTAGTTGAATTTTATAGATAAGTACTTGTAAGACAATATCATAAACATTTTGCGTTTATGCGCGGTTACATCCCCGTCTTTGATCACCGCTCTGCTCCCGTCGCCAGTAGCATGATGTTACATTGCCTATAACCTTCCTCAAGAACTGGACTATCATTCGCAAGAATTATTCAAATCCCACAAGTAGTTCCAGAGATTAGCGCAAACAAACAACTAAACTTTTCCACTTTATATAATAGTATAGATTTGTCGCATTCTATTCCAAGATGCATTTATAAGGCCTTTGGGCTCTGTAATATTTTCTAAGCAACCATATAACCCACTTTACCCTAAGGCATTACGGTAGGTAGGTGCTCTATGATATGGACATTTGCAGATCTTTCACTCATATCTCCTCATCCTCGTTTCAGATTTTAACTGCCATCAGTCAATTACAAATCAAAACTTACATAAAATCTACGCAGCGCTGTGTCTGCGGTGGTCATCGGCGAATCCCCAACAATAGACTTTTTATTGTATCTCCTTGTATGAATGACATTCAAAGTATTAAAGAATTCTTAAAATAATAAACAAGACCCTAATCAATTTCTAAACATACTTTAATCTATACCAGTTAGTTGACCAAGTAATATATCAACTAGTAACGGTACAATCCTAATATTATACTAACTTATAAGAACAATTTAGACGATCAAGAATTAAGCAGGTATGTAGACGGCGCTTTACTAAGTAGAGCAACAAGTGCCAAATTTGTCCTCAATTTAATATTTGATTTCTTGGAAGGTGAAGGATTAGTTATCGGGTATCTATAACAATAAGTTGAGTTATAAACGTAAAGAATCGTAAATTGGACGTATTTTTGGCCAGTTTGAAGGTTATAAGTTCAACAACCGAAGGACACGACAACTGCTTTTATTTTAAAGTATAGCAGCTCTTAATAGTTTGATTTGTTTACTAGTAGAAATGGTGGATGTAATTTTGATTTGACTACGATGGGGTGGTGATGTTATATTACTGTCTAATAGCTCTACATAATAGTTGTCTCACCGATTAGATACCAGCATAAAAAAAATATTTGAAAATGAACAGCGCACCAGGTAGGTACTCTGAGAACTAAATTTTCTCGTACGCTGTCACCCGAAAAGGCATACCTTAGGGTAGAGCAAAAGTTGCCAGTTGCTACAAGAACTCAGCGCAAACAATTAGGTAGTTAAAATGTAGCTGCCATCCACAGCTTCGCTCTTATTCTACCTATTTCTGTAAAATCACAAAATGATACTCGAAAATAGTATAGCTTTTTTCAATTACTAGTCTAAATAGTGAGTTCATTGTAATTGTATTTAGTTATCGGTACTTTAAGAAATAGTTTGCCATAAGCACCACGCTTTGCAGGTGGATTGGTGGTAATAAAGTGATATTTAGTACACAAATAATGCTTGATATTACCTTTACTTGCGTTTTAGAACAACTATAGGTAGAGATGACGTGGACTGGAGACTTAGTAATTACTGCACAACGTCATTTTTCGACCAAATATGCCAAATGGAGATTTGTTAGCTGACGAATAAAGAATGCCGCATTCATGAGGGAATTTGTACATTAATCTGTTTTAAAGGAATTTCGTTGCTGACATGATAGTAACATACAAAATCTTAATATTACATATTCATAGGTATCGACATTGGTTATTTGCTCCTATAATAGTCTAAAAAATATATTTACAGTTACTTAGTCCATATTGATGAGCGTAGCAAGAGGATGTCCTTAACTATCGTGGCACATTTTTTGAGTGTAATTGATAACTTCTAATTTTAATATATCTACTATTTGCATATTCTAATGAAGTCTAAGATTTATACTGTACGTTTTCTTATCTATAGGTTGTTTAAATCGGCAGGATATGAAGGTGGCAGGTTACAACGTTTTGGCGACGACCGGTCGCGAGCGAAAGTGTCACTTTCCAAAGGCGTCACAATGCTTGGCGGTCATTTCGTACATTCACTCGCTACATACATGAGCTTTAATTATGTTAACGTTTACAAATAAATGCTATATAACTTGATAGTCACGTGTTTGATACGTTTTAAGAATGCTTTTCAGTTTCTATACTCTCGTTGTCTGGAAGAGATCGCTTTTAGTGATAAGATGGCCCATTGTCACTACATAGTATTGTATTGTTCTATCATTTTTGTATTATGTTGTGTGCAATAAAGAATATTCTGTCTATCTATTTAACTGATCATTAGGTACGTAGACTGCTTTGAAATAGATTGTATTTGGTATGTCGTTAGAGATAGACCACTCAAGACTGGTTTTTGCTGAAGTTTCAAGGCATGTGTACTACTTATAGACATACTGGTACAGTACTGCAGCTAATTATCTCCAGTAATTTGAAATTTATTTTACCAAAGAAAAGTAAAATACCTACTATTGGAAATTTTCCATTCAGTAAATCTCAATGACAGTCTTTGTGAACGGCTGCTAAAACAAGTACGACTCCTTATTGAAAAAAAAAGAAAATGTAAAAGTGGCGTTTCTTTAGATGGATGGACCCATATTACGTGGATGTGAAACTATTATCAATAACCTGACACTGTATATAACCTACAGGAACTTACTAAAGGATTGCAAGCAAGGGACGATAGCCAACACTTTATGCGACGGGGTGGAGGTCAGGACCTCAAGTAAAATCTCTTTGTCATATCTGAGACTTAATTTTCTCCACGCATCTTAGTAGAGCAGTAAAAGAAGAAGAATTTTCTGGCTAGATGGTAGGTATATGGCTACACAGCTCATGGGGCATAGTCTTCAGAAAGGCGATGAACACAGTTAGTTGTATTTTCTGCAGGCGCATCCGACTGCTGCTGCCATAAAAAATAGATCTTCTTTTCTGCTAGCAATACAGAGCTTTTGTTAGGAATCCAAAAAGTGTCACTACCTGTGGAGATACCCCCACAGACGGGCCGCTATAGACAGGTCTCCCATTTTAATTATATAACTTTTCTTATGTACTTATACTCTTTGCTTGTCTTCAGCAATTTCCACAATGTTTTGTCAGACTAGAACTTAGCTAAAAACCGTCTATTAACACCGTCGAACAATTCCTGGAAGGTGCTGGTGAAAATGTGTCTTCTATTACAACAACGTGTTTTAGAGCTTTCGATCGGAACACTACTTATGATTTAGATTAATTGGATAAAACTGTAATTATTACGCATGGCAAAATGAAAGTTTATATAATTATTAATGAACTACCCTATTACCGTTCTTAACCTAAACTACAACTGTACAATTTAATTCATAATAAAACTAGAAAAGTATGAACTCGCTGCTTATCTTGACTCCATGACGTCATAACGCGTCACTGTCTTTTTTAAGGAGAATTCCTGTACTTGGAAACAAGCTTTGTGTCGAGGAGGATTTTTGAAACAAACAATTATCGGGCTCAAAACTCATTCAGAAATTTGAGCCCGGTACGCACGTACGGTGTTAATATTACTTTAGAAGTTTGCTTTGAAGGCAGCTACATGGACTAAAAGGTAGCAAGAAAACTCTCAAGAAAGATGGACAATTGAGATAATCAAAACAGCTAGTCAAGATGACTCATAACAGCATTATACTGAAATCATTGGAAACTAATGAAGTAGGTTACTAGAACTCCTTGGAGAAACATAATAGTAATAGGTACCTACCTACTCGTAGCAAAAGCAATTATTTTTGCAAAGGTAAAAGACGTAAACATCTTGTAAATGTCACCGAACCACGTGCGGTACTTGAAACGCACACCGTAGGTCCCGTCATGATGCTTTTAGTCTGCAAGTAGTTTTATACTCCTTTTTCTTCGATTTTTAACATAGAGCAAGTAGTGCTCGTGCGCCTGTCCGTTTGGTGGTAAGACGGTTTGCCAAATCATTGCTTACAGAAATATTTGCATTGATAATGGTATAAAACCGTGACGTGAAGAATGATACTTGTTTAATACAATGTCTGCGATCACTAATTCGCCTGCCACACTTGATGACTATGGAAAACTCTTCTCCTTTGGAGAAGCCTATAACTAGCAGTGGACGTCATCAGACTGATATTGTAATCTATACTATTAAATAAAGCGGAAGAGTTTGTTTGTTTGAACGCGCTAATCTTTAGAACTACCAGTCGAATTTGAAAAATTCTTTTTGCGTATGAATTTCCCTGTCCTCGAGGAAGGCTATGGCCTTAGTAACATCACGCCACTGACGACGGGAGAAGAGCAGTAAGCAAAGACGCAGGTAAACCCGCGCTACGAAAAGCTTGTGTATCTACCTATTGTTATTAATGAAAATTTATTTTTATTTTGTCGTCTTCCTCTTCTTAATCGGGTAAAAATAAAAAAATTAATGATTTTTTATTGTTTAATGTATAAGAACACTTCTGTAAACGGCAAACATTATAATAGAAAATAAAATCGCAACAAATAAATAAAATAACACTACAAATTAGATTTATTTACACCATGTGTACTTATTAAAATATTAGAATATTTAACAAACTTTATGATTAAATAACTATAAATAACAATTTATCGTGATAGGGATCACAGTTGTAGCCTAAAGAGCATTCTTAAGAACTCTAGTGTAACTAAATTTAATGGAATATTCCTCGAAGCGCACCAACTTTAAAACACAAGTTACGTGCGGTAACAAAAAAAAATCTACTACTGGTGTGTTTCGAGAAATACATTTACTAATCTAATAACAGTAGCTATATAGACACCAAAAATGTTATTTTCATGAATATTTGGCTGTGATTTCGCCACTCACATTTGACTATTTTCTTACCCCTCTTTAGTTATACTTTTTGACATCCTGTGCGTGAGAGAGTAACTTAGCAATTTCTTCAGAAACGTGTTCAGGGTGATCAGGGAGTGAAAAACGTACTCTTAATATAAAAGCAGGCATTTAATAGCAAATTTTATATTTTCTTTACTTAAAACAAGTTTTGTCCTGTATTATATTGCGGCTAGTAGTAGTAAAAAAGCGGTTCTATTCGCACATGAACACATACAGACCCTCTAGTAACAATTATTCAAACTAAATTTTTTCATACAATTTGAACTGCAACGATTGGGTAGCGTACTAAAATCTTACACTGGCACTGCATACTTATAATGTATAGAAAGACCAAAAATGTAACTTATTACACTAAACAATATAAACCTCATATATACATAATATATTGTAATACATATATTATGTATATAAGTTATAATACACAGTTAGTGCGCAGACCGTGACATCCGTGGAGCAGGTAAAGGACCCATATTTATAAAAATGTGATTCTTTCTTTTCAGTTTGTTCTAGGCAGACGGGTTCATTGCTTTTTAGTAATATATTTTGCTGATTTCTCTGACAATATACATGCCACATTTAACCCTAATTTGAAATATTTTTCATTGTTTGAAGTGTGTTTAAACTGAATAATGTTTAAATGTACCTACGAGTATATACCTGTAACTTAAGTAAGCTGTCTTGTGCCAGCTACATATCAAATTTAACAAATAATAAAATTATCACTAATTAGCTACTTGTCAAATTATGTACAGTGTGATAATACAATACACATAAATGTGAGTAACGAAACATGCCTCGACGTTTTAAATTAACATTAAAAATGTAGAGCGATAAGTATTAATTTAAAACATTTAGGTATAAAATTCTATATTACGAACAAAAAACTTATGAATATGAAATAACGAATTAATTAACATTATATATGTACAAAAATATAATGAACACTTAGGTAGTACTGACAATGTCTTTCTTAATTTCTAATGGTAATCTGCACCACCGGCCTGTCCGAAGATCAATAAATTAAAACGAGATTAATACGTAAAATAAGTTAATAATTCCTATGCTAAACTAACTACTGCCTCTTTGTTATAACTTGGCACTGAAATTGGCATATTTAAATATTACAAAATCAAAATCATTAAAAAAAAAGCAAAAATTTTTAAATTATTTCGATAATAATTAAAGTTCGTCGATCGTTTTGATACAAAATCGAATAAAAATAATGCCAATTCGGTAAAATGAATATAATTACTAAACTTTTATTCTAAAATGAAAAATAACCTAAGTATATATAAGGTATCGAATGGTTCTATTGCAAAGCATTGTGTTATATTCATTAATGCAATCATGATTTGAAAGTTCACAATTCAATACTTAAACAAATCACAGTAACAGCTGAGTACAATGCACGTTAAGTTGCAACAGTTTCTTAATCATCTGTATACAAATTTAGTCTAATGAATTACTAGCAAAAAAGTTTAACAGAATTTAAATTAGTAGGTATTACAATTAATACTTCAGGCTAAGTATTAATTGTAATACCTACTAATTTTCATTCAATCATTCTTAAATCATCATGATATGTCAGGACATATCATGATGATTTAAGAGCGTTCACACATATGAGTGGCAACGTCGCAAATCAGTGTCAGTTATTACTATGAAAATAATGCCATGAAATTTTCCAATGAGGGTGTTTAGGAAAATTTTGCCACCAGTTGGCAACACTTTGGTAAAAGTCTTCCATTTTGACAACGCTATCAAAACAAATATTTTTCAGTGTTCATTTCGGCAATTTTAATGTTTAATTTACACCATGTACAATAATTCACGTGCGTATGAATAAAAGAAAATTGCTGACAGCGTTTTCTAAAATGGCGCCCATGTGGTGGTAGCAACGACTAATGAGGTCTGGTCTAGCTGTCAAGCTCTTTTTGATAGTTAACCCCTGATTGGCCCAATGTTAAAGTTGAAGTGGCGCCATTATTATTTGAATATAAATAAAACTGTTAGCATTAAGGTTACTTACTTTTCATACAGCTTTAACGTATTTCTACAAAGTGCTATAAAAACAATTTTAAAATTAGCTCTGATTAAATAAAAAATTATTTGAAAAAACCAAGAAAACAAGACATTAAATTGCGACGTTGCCACTCGTATGTGTGAACGCTCGCGCTCTGAGGAAATGTCAGGTTAGGTATTGTTACACATTTACATTTGAACATATTTAATTGGCACTATATTATATTTGTTTACTATATAATATGTACAATTAAACGATTATATCTAAACACTATTCTAATTAATGTCACTAGTTAATGATTTTGGTCTTATTTCATTTGATTATGTACCATATACTTAGTTGTATCCTTTAGAAATATCGAATGTACTTTTACGTATAATTTAATGTCGTTCAGTTATTTGTATGTAAACTTGATTGTCTTAGTTGCCACAAAGACATGTGTCTCTCAGATTCGCTCTTAACCATGGTAAATATCTCGTGATCCTTGTATACACGCCAGGGTAACCAGGTCGACCACAGCCAACACCCCATGATACAATGCCTGAAAACAATACCTAATGAATAATAACAGCTTGTGGTATACAGGGTTCTTTTAACTAAGGTTATTGTGTGTGTGTGCAACTGTGCAATGATTTTTTTATTATTGCATAGGTGCGGCATCTATCGGAGTATACGAATACTACTAATAACAGTCACTTTTGAAAGATGACACTACCGTAGCACAGCCGGGATTTTATAATAATACGTATGAAATACAAGCGTATATAGTATTATATGGATCAAAACAAAACAATTGCATCAATCTTACTGCAGTATATCTTTTTTTTATATTATGAATGAGAGTCATTCTAACTCATAATCATATTGCCATTACAGTTAACCTCCTATCGTATAAAAAAGGCATGAGCATTGATTACCACGCTTGCAAAAGACTAATTGACGTTTTTTGTACTATCAGTAGTAGACCCAAATTGTGAATGCAGTTCTAGGTAATGCCGAACTGAAAAAATAATTTGTTACGTACCGACAATTTGAAATTTATCACCCTGTTGTACCAGCAATGGACCGCCACTGTCACCCTGGCAGGAATCCGTGGAAGCTCTACCGGCACATATCTGTAAATAAACAAGATGTCATTTAACACAAAGTAGGCACTAATAGTGTCTGCAGCTACTTTCTGTCGAATGACAAATACTTAGATGCAATATCCGCCAACCTATTGGCAACTACACAATAGGTATGGATCTATGGTATGTCAACTTAAGGATAACGGTTGATTTTTTTTATCTACCTATTATATCTACAATATCTACTAGATGAGCCAGATGCCTAGCCGATGGAAAACGTCTATTTTGGACTACTATGAATCCATGTCTAGTTAGTTTTCGTTATAAATATATGTATCTCATTGTAGAAAAGCCGCTGCAGCAAATCCGGAGTAGTAAAGTAAAGTAGATATTGAACCTTAGTAAACCTCGCAGGACGAGTATATTAGAAAAGTTGGTACGCTTTTCTAATGTCTTCAACATATTAAAACAAATTTACAAGATAATCGAATAATACGATTCAATACGTAATGGATGGTTCTCAGAGCAAAATGCCCTCGTTTGGAAAACGTACATGGAGCAGGTTTGTTGATAAAATAATTTGTAATAAAGGTGAATTCAGGATTTTCCTTCTTGAAATATATAAGAAATCAACTTTGTGTTAGACCTAGAAGAAACAGTGCACGTAACAAAAGTGATTAGCTTATTTCGCTCATGAGTAGATGTTACCTACCATTAACCATCAGCTAAGCTACCTTACTCGCTTATCGTAACAGTAACAAAAATCTATGTAACTAAGTAGGTACATATTTCTTGAACTGTTTAAGTGTAAAATATGTATATTTTTAACGTACCATGTTACTAGTGATACGTGAGGCTCTGTATTTCATTCCTCGGCATTGATTGAGAGACAGGATTGGAACACGTACTTCTTGCACAATCGCAGGCAGCTGCCCCCCCTCTGACGTTCGCCCCCATCCCACCACGATGCCCTCCTTGCCCGATGGTTCGGTAGCTAAAAATTTGCAATTATATAACACACTGTTAAAACATCGACAGTTGAAAATGGTGAGAAATGCGAATTTTATTTATTTCTTTATTTATTTTCTTGAATCGGTAATTTCAAACTCTATTCGTATTGATACAAGACTGAAAATTATTTATATCGATATCTGCAATCCTAATGGATTGCAGTTTGAATAAATTTAATGAGTATACATCTATCTTATATTTGACTGGCCTGTTGGTTTAGTGGTTAGTGACCCTGACTGCTAAGCCGGAGGTTGTGGGTTCGATTCCCACCCAGGACAAACCTTTGTGTGATGAGCATGATTGTTTGTTTTGTGTCTGGGTGTAATTTATCTATAATATGTATGTATTTACAAAAAAAAAATTATATCAGTAGTATATCAGTTCTTTAGTACCCATAACACAAGCAAATATAATTGCTTAATTTGGGGCTAAATGGCGCTGTGTGCATGTGGTAGAATATTATTATTATTATTATTATTATCTTATAACCACTAGAGTCACGTACAGTGAGGTTCTAAAAAACTTCCTACTCGTACCTACAATTAGGTTGTGGAATGAGATTTAAGTTTTTTCGAAAGACTACAAAAGGCGTTCTTCAAGAAATGAGTTAAATAGTTTCACATAAATAATAATTTATTGATTCCTTTTGGTCATCATCATCATATCAGCCGAAAGACATCCACTGCTGGACGTAGGCCTCTCCCATTTTGCTCTACCTAGGCCGGTCGTCAGCCGTCCTCATCCATCGGTTGCCTGCCACCCTTATCAAGGTAGCCCTTTTTAGGGATACGATAGCATAATTAGCTATCTTTATTTTTTTTATATGATAATTTTATTGATTTCGTCACTATTATTTATTGAATATTTTTTTATGTTCTCAAGGTGTTCTTGCTTTAGCGTCTTTTAACGTTAAATGTTATAGTTATCAAATTATAAATTGCTATGTCTAACTTACATGCTGGTGGCAAACAAACTGGCTTGATAATCCTGGAGAAGTTGACCGGCTTCCTGAGCTTAAGCAGTGCTATATCGTTGTTGTATGAGTCGGGGTCGAAGCTTCGGTGTCGTACAATAGCTGTCACAGCGCGCATGATGGCTGCGCTCTCTGTAGTGATGGTCTGGTCATGATCACCCAAGATCACGCGGATCTTTGAACGTTTCAATCTGTAAGTTAAAGAAAAAAATTTTTGACAAATCATAATTGGCTTAAAAATCATAAAGGTCTCAGTAATCATTTATGAATGAGAACAAGAATCATCAACTACCTACAATACGGCGCTCATGGAATTTGATATTGTCGCGAATCCGATCATACCTAGATTAATCTAACATGTAAACAGAAAACAAGTTAAAAGTTCAATTCAATAATGGAATTCGATGTAACTTTGTAAAACAAAGATTATAATAATTATAAGGCAAATACACATTGCTATATTAGAGAAAAAAACAATCCACTTCTTGAATATGTGCGCGAGAGATGTTCGTAATTTTGCAAGATAGGCTATTAGTGAAATTTAGCAAACTATATTTTATGCGTTAAATGAACACGTGTGTAACCCACCGGAAAATGCATAAATAATATTTTAATAGCAAATAAACCAAATGAATTATAGTAATGCAACATTGCGTGTATGTGCGCGCACGCCTTCCAGATAGCTACGAAACAACTTTATTATATAATGTTTGATTAAGTTAGATTTATTTCTCTCGATCAAAGCAGCTCAAACAGCTAGGTACATCGATATCAGATGACAAGGCTTTTCTGACAACATCTAGACGGGGGTTCTTCAAATCGATTCAGCCTACAAGAGGCGTAGACGCAACGCTCTAAGCGAAGTAGACCCTAATTGGTACCCTTAGATAAACGTTGCGTATGACATCGATTTATAGAGATGGCAGGATGAGTTGGGCACTTTTCTACGGGAAGGATCGGACAGCCCTCTGTCCGAAGACTGTCTCACCTTGAAGAGAGAGAAGTGGAAGAAGGGTTGAGAAGTCTTTGCCCTGCTGTGGGATGATAAAGCTAATAGCTAAATACATAATTTCATTGGTTAAAAGCGATCAATCCTCATTGCTCAGATAAAGCTATCAAGTCTATCAACAGCCGTTGCATTAGTCATACAAAAAAATGCATGTATCTGACATTTTCCTTTTAAAGTTGCGCGGTTATGTATCGGATATTAATGGAACTAATTGTTCCAATCCAACAATTTTATTCAGTGAAGCATTACAAATTGTTAAAAAATGTTTTAAACAGACACGCAAATGTTATGTATGTACAATTTGTTGCATGTAAACTTAAGCATCTGATGCGATGAATTTTCAAAGAGTAGTTCTGCCATGAGACTTATCAGTTTCAAGCCTCAAGTTCAAGATCGATAGAAGTCATAAAAGCGATTGCACTTCTTCTCCCGATACTTATGCCTGTCGTTATCTCAACATGTACCTGGAATAAAGTAAGAAATAAACAAATTTCACTCATATTTTTTAAAATGAAGATGCGATTTTAATAACGTTCAAAAACTACCAAAAAACACTTCAAATATTGCCTCCATAATCAAAACTCTTTCACTATCTCCAAAACTAAATTTCGTTATTAAGCAACAATGTGAAATAGAGGTCCTCAATAAAATATCTATAACTAACAAAATTTCTTGGAAAACCACCTAAATCTTGTTTTGTAACTCATTTAGTTTTGTGGTATTAGAACGGAATAGATGATTGCGCGTGACCGTTACCATTTAATCAAACAGGCTATTTAAAAAAGCATGTTAATCTTTTTTTAACCAACAAATATTGGGGCAACCCGACGGCAGCCAGTTACTATATCTACTCATGATTTTATATAAGCAGAAATAACTTCTGCTTAAAATTCACAGCTACTCTTTCTCAAAAATGTATTGACAAACAGAACAGGAGTTCAAAGTGTTACTTAATTAAATTCTTTCCGCTCTTCATGTACTTTTCTTAATTCTCTTTCTCCTACTTCTCTTTATCATTTCAGGTGGAACACATCCATAACGAGATAGACCTAACCTCTCATACCAGTACAGAAAACCGCAGCCAAATACTATCTGGCTGATGGAAGTTCTGCGAGTAGGGTATATGTACATAATTGTAGAAGTGCTATGCATTCGTCTTTAGCATCGCGCTAGCAGCGGGTTCGCAAGTGTCTCTAGGACTTGTATGATATCTGTTTATCGTCAGGCGGTCCGTAAGGTCATAGAGATAAATGCTTTTGTTATTCTGTATTGAGTAGTGACTGTAAAACTACAGTATCCTGATACTTATAAAGAAGCATTTTAAGTATAAATGACGAAAATGGAAAACGCATCAATATAGTATAAAGTATAAACTTACTTCCTAACACAATGCGCGGCGGTGAGCACATATTCCTTGGTCAGCAGCGAGGCTCCGCAGTGGAACTGTCCGTCGTACACCAGTCTGGCCATCCATGGGTATCTGTTGGTACCGGCAGGCATCCCGCCCACTATGCGGTTCTCCTGGTTCGACCCGCCGCACTCTAGAAAGTGAACGCAGTTTATTGAACCATCATTACTGTACTTGCAAATTTCCTGTTTCGCTCAACTGTACGATCGCGATCTGAACGCCAGTTTATTTATGCAGTTTTAAGGGGCGCCAGCTTTTCTTTTCGTGAAAGAGAAAGTATGTAATATTTTTTTTCAAACGCAAAAGATACTTTTTCAAATCGATAAAAAATTTGGAGCGGACAAAAACAACGTTTTTTAGACGTGCAAAAAAGTAAAAGATTTTTGCGACAACAGCTTTTTACACTTATTCTAACTGTTTATCTACAAAACCGTAATTTTAAATTAGTAACAAAACATTAAGGTTAAAACTAGTTACTAGGATAACTAAGTGGAAATAAGGTGATAAGCGTGAAGGTAAAATTCTCTGCGAAGTGCAATTTATTAGTTAGTACAACAGGTACACGACAATAAAAATCTGTCTATATAATACCCATAAGGAATATCTACCCAATAGGATTTAAATCATTGGATCACACCAAGCTATAAGTATTTAGGTATATCGTACGCTGTAAACTTCCAATTACAATAAACTACTTAGTGTACGGTTGTACTTGGACAGGAACGGGAAATAGTGGTACCTATAGGTAATACATGGAACCAGTTAAAGCAGTTATAGTAGTTAATATAGCTTGGTCGATCCGTTCGAGATCGAGTCCATTACACTTTCACTGCGGTGTGAGGTTCAATGCACAACGGATTGTTGTACTCTTGAACAGCTGTAGTAAACATTTCAATGTTAGCGTAAATCTATATTGCTTTACTTAATTGCATTTTTTTAATATATATTCTAAATCTGCTAAATCATCCAAAAGTGGCCAGTGGGATCTTTAAGAACGTTTTTTTAAACATATATAAAAATGAACAGAAACCTATCTTTTATCAATATGAACGAATCTGTTCTGGGTATTTTTTGAAGCGCACCAAATTCGACCAAATGATATACCCATCTTTTCTAAGAGAGCCAATTATTATTAATCTTTTCAGAGTTGTAAATACATAAACCAATAAAATTTAAAAATAAAAGGGTCCTCCTCAGTAAAATGAAATCACAAAACTTGTAACTGTTCTACGCATGTTGTCCTGAATTTAATATGATCTATTTTGTCATTTATTCACCATTTAAATTGAGTGCAAACGAAATTTAATTGATATTAAGTGTTACTTATAAATTATAAATATCATTAAGAAGTTATTAGGTACATTCGTAGTTACCTTTAGTATGGCGTTAACCTGCGACGTTTCTAGAGACGTAGGTACGTACCTAGTGCTGATAATATTGAATTAGTAATATCGATTAGATAATCTAAACGATATAATTTACAGTAAAAAAAAGGAAAATCGAATTTAGAATTCGAAAGTTAAATTTAATTGATCAACTGTCGATTTTCGATATTTTTTTATTAAGTGTTCATTCGTCAAGCGAATAGTCTGACGATTCAATTGATCTGCCACTCACTAATTCACATTATCTACTAAGTAACTGATATTTATAATCGATAAATGGTTAATATAATTTTTGGTGTCAATCTCTACGAACGCATAATACAGTTTTTAAGTTTCTGTTTTAAATTTGAAGGTTTGAGAAACAAAATATATTGTATCCTTTTCAAATTATTTTTATGTATTGCCGAAATATAGAAAGCGTGAAATGGTTGTAACCAAATGTCACTGCTGCACTGATTTTTGCAGTCCACTGCTGCCCATAGGCTTCCAATTTACATAACACTAGATCCTCTGCCTATCACATCCTGTTAACACCCGCTACTTTTTTCCAAATCTTTTAGCAGTCTAACTGAAGGCCATGATATGTTATGTTTGCCGAATCACGATGTCTACTCTAGGACTCATTTTACTTTAGCGATCGTCGGTCCTACATAGACTGTAGACAAATAACCGCATTACCACTGTAGCGATTTTATTCTAGAATACAATATATATGTAGGTACGAAAGGATTATGTATAAGGATAAACACTAATTACTACTATAGGGAATCTAATATTAAATAAAACTAGTATATTTCGTACACAGAATGTATGAGCGTAGCCAGAGCGATCGAGGGACAAGTGCTCGCAATGCATAGGAACTGGCGAGACTTTAAAGTTCTATAGCATCTCTAGTTTTACTATCTGTGTGATGAAAATAATGTATTTTATTTAGTTTGTTTAAAAGAATCCTGTTTGTTTCGACAAACTAATAAGGGGCAATTCAGTCTCGCTTATAAATCTAACAAAATGTATCTTTTAGTCCAAAGAAATATTTTAATAATTATTTTCATGGCAAGAATTTAGAAATCGCTGAATCCTGATAGTTTAGCTGGTAAATGACGCCCTCAATTAGATCTGCGACTGGCTAAGCCTATGCAAACATATATATATATATATATTATTATTATTATACAATATACCTACTTAATACTTATAGGTTAACACATACGGCACTTTTAGTATATTCGCAGGAAGTTAAACATTTATACCTTCTAAATGGCTACACTACAACTACATTCCGTATTCTAAAGGAAGGTATACGCGGGCTGTACACAGATATGACTTACCCATCTTTCTAGGGAGTGGGTTTGCCCTGCCGCACTCTAAAACGTCAATATAAACAATTAGATTTGAAAAATCATACAGTGAAATCTTTCAATCATACAACTTACAAAATGATACAAATTAGATTATACATTCTAACTTTTAGATTTAACTGTGGTGACAATACTATTCGAGTAAAAATTTATTAAACCATGGAAACCAAGAAGGACTTAGAGGGACACATAATATACATTCCACTATGTCACAGCATTGCTATAAATGTAGATACATCTTTTATAAACATTTTCTTTATGAAATCATCCTTGTGTAGGATAGACAGAAATCAGGAAAGAAATTTAGAAATTGTCAAGTCAATTAGACTTGTGTAGTGCAATCAACTAATGAATCATGTCTTGCAGTGTTCGCATGAAGTTTACATGCACATTTTAACCAAAAAAGATAACTAAATGATATTTGAACATTTACATGCCTGATATATATAATGACAGTAGTCTCCTGAAGTTGATAGGTATTACTAAAGTTTTATTTTTGCATTTTACGTACCACACGAGCATTGCTTGACCGTGTTGTCTTCCTCGTCATCTTCAGCACTTTGCTCCTCCAGGATCGGCACCTCTAAGCCGAATATAGCTTCGAACAGGAACCTCTGCGTTCTGTTACCAGACACCTGAAAATACCAAAAGAAATATTAATTTAAAAGTTATTTTCACTAATCGATAATCCTGGACAGACATTTTGGGAGTTTAATTCCTCTAGTACTTGTTTTGATTATGTCATAAATTAAGTAAAGTTTACTAGAGACTAGATTGTACAGTAATAGAAATCCTAGTTGATTTCAGCTCGAATGGGTCAGATCACTTGGAGAAATATCTACTTCTCTTATAAGAATATAGACGTAAAATATCTATCTGAACCTACTATTGCGTTTCGTTCAGTGCGAGACCCAATTATCGCCTGAGCTTCCTTCCTCACAGCTTGGTTGTGTTTCTTAACATTACTTCTGCAATACTTAGGGAGATAATCAGACACCACCATGTCCATAGGTTACGGTAATCACTTACCATCACAAAATAACAATTGGAAATGGAAATCCATTTAGGTTTCTTGCATTCTATAAATATGAAAACTCGCACTAGACGTATTTTCTAGTGTGAAATTTATATAAAGCGACATTTTTGTGTCAAAATTAGCAAAACAAACTATCTTCGCTCTTGATTGTTAGAATGCTATGCTGTCAAAGATTTCTCACAAGGTTATAGTCCCGTTAGACGCAAGTTAACACGTACCTATTCACGTAGCCGTATCAGATAGAACTCAATCGGAATCTTAATCCTTTAATCAGTCATGCTATTCAAATCGAAACTAAGGAAAGTGATGAATTCTCAAGCAATACGTTACCAGAATTAAGTAAGTCATGTAAACAATCTTGTTGCTTGTTGTGATGTTAGCTTGACCTTAGACCATAATTTGATTGACAAAAAATATTGTTAAGTAAAGAGCATGAAATATTTGTTTTAGTTCAGTTAGTACAATAGATAAGGTTAAAAAAATGTTACATCCACGTGGTCAATGTTGGGTTGTTTCAAAGCAATTATACCAATATTTTCAGTTGCTTCAAATTTAAAATTCGAGAAAATGTTACGGGTTAAACACACTGCTGTTTTGTTTTAAAAAACATCTACCGAAATAATTAATTATGTAGAACTACATCAATATCTAAATGGAGTTTCAAATTAAGAGCAGATAGTTATATCATTAAGAGTTAATAAATTACGATGCACATAATAACATGACGATAGTTAACTTCTTAGAAATAATTATAAAGTCAGATAGGAACCGCCCATTTAGGTAAGTCTACACTAGTAACTTGTAACCAACACTTTCGGTCTGAATATCAACCTATCGATAAAGTTTATTACTTATGCTAAGAAAGAATACTTATTATATTTGTTCTATGTCTGGGTGTAATTTATCTATAATATTAATTTATTTACAAAAAAAATGTAAGTATTTATGTTGTGTATCAGTTGTTTAGTACCCATAATACAAGCAAATATAATAATAATATTCTACCACATGCACACAGCGCCATTTAGCCCCAAATTAAGCAATTATATTTGCTTGTGCTATGGGTACTAAACAACTGATATACTACTTATATATATTTTTTTTTTTTTTGTAAATACATACATATTATAGATAAATTACACCCAGACACAGAACAAACAATCATGCTCATCACACAAAGGTTTGTCCTGGGTGGGAATCGAACCCACGACCTTAGCAGTCAGGGTCACTAACCACTAGACCAACAGGCCAGTCATATCATATAATTGCTTAATTTGGGACTAGATGGTGCTGTGTGAATGTGGTAGAATTATATTATATTATTATTATTATATTTAAGATTTAGAAAATAACACTATTTAAGTTCGTTCGATACATGAATACAAATCGTTTCTAGAACCATATCAGGTATATCTACAGACGCCTGTTACAGGTTATTTACTCAGAAGTATTTGACGACATCACAGAAAGATTGCACCTAATTTCAGCGTATTATCAAAGCGGGATTGGCGCCACAATCGAAGGCAATCTATACTATTATATAAAGCGGAAGAATCTCTGCAACTACCAGTCGGATTTAAAAATTATTTTTGCGTATGATAGCCCAATTTTTGAGGAAGGATATAGGCTATTTAACATCACGCTACTGGCGACGGTAGCAGAGCAGTAAGTAAAGACGCGGATAAAATCGCGCCGCGGAAAGCTACTTATGTAATAAACATACATAAATCTTGTCACCATGCAGTCACACCTATGTACATAAACCCACTTTGAGTAATCAAATTTATGTTGCAGTCGGAAGTAGGTAATCGTGCTAAATTACACACACAGCGTATGCAAATTAACTAGCTTTGTAGTTACATCATAAGCACTCAAAACTGATGGTTCCGTAGGAAATGCACTTATATAAGATTTGTTTACCATTTTAAAGTTGGTTTACTTTCGCGATTCACACGCCATAGTTGCGCAATCTGGAGGTTAAAATTACGGACTAATGTCAATGTTGCTTTCACATCTCAACTACTATGTTCCGGTGTGTTATTATCCTTTTTTTGTGTTTTAATTTTAGCTATACTTTCTCATCTCATGTTTCCGACATGAAACCATTAGTCACGCGCTAAGGTTTTAAAATGTCATGCAGATTGAATAATATCTGTGTGCGCAAACCCAAATTATATTGCTTATAACGCATTTTATATAATTTAGGTAATAATATTTATCTCAATACGAATACGTGAATTAGAAATGTCTTTAGTGGTAAGTAAGATTAGGTAAGTCGAAATAGGTTAGTGGATAAGGCACCAGCTTCGTAAACATGAGGTAGTGGGTTCGAATCCGGGCAAGTACCAATCTCATTTTTCTAATCATATTATGTACTTTCTAAGTTTATCTTGGACATTTCTGACTGACGGTAAAACGGAAACCTAGATTAAAAGTCTGATATTGCCAATCTGCTATGACCAAGCGTGGTAATTAATGCTCATGCCTTCTCTATATGAGAAGAGACCTTTGCCCTGCAGTAGGACAGTAAAACAGGCTGATATGATCATAGTGATATACCTACTATTTAACGCCTTTTGACTCCATAAATCCATACTAATATTATAAACGCGAATGTAACTCCGTCTATCTGTCTGTTAAATAGGTACGCTTTCACGCCTAAGCTACTGAACTGATTTTGATGTAATTTAGTATAGAGACAGACTAGAATTAGGGAATAACATACTATATATAGGCTATCTTTTATTGCGGAAAAATTACTCGAAGGAGTTGAAACAGAGGATGAAAGTTTATATGAAAAATCGTCAAGGTATAAACAGAGATATGTTTATGGTTAGTAGAAATATATTGTTCCCCCTTGGCACCAAAGCTGGATCCGCCCTTGTTCTGACGATTGCTCATATGTCAGCAATAAATACGCAACGTAAACGAACTTTCCCTCGTGTGACCCACTCATACAATCGGTATGACGAAACACCTGACCATATGGTTAGGTAACAGCATGCATTGTGACGTAACGTGCTTATAAGGCTAAGGTTGATACACCATGTGTAGCTTATACGGTCATCGATACCTTGTAGGAAGTTAAGTAATGTATGTATTGGGAACACGTTGGCTTTGTCGAGCAAATAGAGTAAAGTGAGTCATTGCAAATATTGTAAGTGTGCGAAGAAATGTTAGTGTAGAACTGACGACTGACTCCGACTGAAAGGTGTCTCGGCAAGAAACAAAAGATAGGTATACAAATAACATAAAATTTGTTACTTTTTCTTTCATTTAAAAGATTACTTACTTAATGTGCTTAAATAAAGAGATGTGATATAGATCATAATATGTGGCAATCTTCACCACTAGACAGAGAAAAGTTTTTTGGGACCACTTCCGATCAGTTCTATGCCCAGTCTACACATAGACATTTTGACACAGATAAATACATTCTTCATTTTTAATAATAAAATAAACCTATGCAGGTACTTAATCTGATTTTTTCGACTCAAGTTACAAAATGTGTGCAAAAATGTAACGTATTTTGACGAGATTTTTCATCATCATCATCATATCAGCCAAAAGACGTCCACTGCTGGACATAGGCCTCCCCCAATTTTCGCCATCGTAGCCGGTTGTTCGCCGCCCTCATCCATCGGTTGCCCGCCACCCTTATAAGGTCGTCGGTCCACCTTGTGAGGGGTCTGCCCACGCTGCGTCTTCCGGTTCGTGGTCGCCACTCTAGAACCTTTCTGCCCCAGCGGCCGTCAGTTCTGTGAGCTATGTGTCCTGCCCATTGCCACTTCAGAGAAGCAACTCTGCGAGCCACGTCAGTCACTTTGGTTCGCCTGCGGATTTCTTCGTTTCTCAAACGATCGCGCAGGGAGACGCCTAACATAGCCCGCTCCATCGCCCTCTGAGCGACTTTGAGCCTTCGGATAAGACCCATAGTTAGCGACCACGTCTTCTTTTTGACGAGATTTTTACAGGCTTTAAATTCCCTTCGACATTCAAACTCATGCTGTATTCCTAAAGCCAAAAATTCTAAAGTCTAAACTCAATCCAATATATGCCAAGGTTTCAAATTAATACGAAGAAAACCTAGAATAATCCACATTTGAGTCTGATACCATGACCCGGTTAGTGATAAGCAAAGTTCGATGTTGCAAACGGCCATGACAGCAATTATTAGCTACTTACTTGGTAGACTGAAGTTCAAGGTATTGACGGTCGTAGAAGTGAGACAATGACATTGCGTAATAAAATTAGTAGTTGACTTAATTATGGCGGCGCTGTTAGCTTACTGATAGCAAAACGGCGAAATAAAAAAAGAGGAGATTAAAAGAAAAATAAAGAGAAACGTCCAAATGTTAATAATAGTGGGTGATTTTCTTTAACCTACCTCCATATATAAAAGCGGCCTACTCTATTTCTGCCCATAGATGACTAAAGTATTTGTGCGTTTACTTTGACTTGACCGCACACCGCAGAACGCATCCAGTATGACAAATGCAAATAACTTAGTCACTATGTCGCCAACGGCAGAGGTAACGGCAGCCGTCGATACGGTCAGCGGCACCTGTCGATACGGGGCAGCGGCAGTCAGCGGCAGGCATTGACACATCGAAATATCGAGGGTTGCCGTTAGCTCTGCCGTTGACATCATGCCATTGCCGCAGGTACTAAACAAACATCACCTTTTACTGGGGTCATCAACCTACTGTCGAGCATGGCAAACATCTCTTGGAAGAGGCCTATGAGCCTATGGCAGTCTACAGAGGCTGATGTTGATTATAATGATGAACAAATGATAAAGTAAAAGGTGCAACAAGTAAAAGGTACAACACACAAGAATATAACAGAATTTATTTCTGTGATGTAGTACCTAATCCATTAAAGGCCTTTAAATTTTTATGTGGCTGTTCTCCTAAAAAGGTAATAGCTACTTTCCCTTTTGAGGTTTTAAGTCCATTTTAATGTTTCTTTGCAAAGTGATTAAAATTTATTCTTAATAACAAACCAATTTGTGTGTCAACAAAAATCAAATCTTTCACCTTTTGTAATTGCCATAGGTGGCAGAACGAGCCTGGGGTCTACTACATTCGATGCAAGAAAACGTATTTTTTCTGTAAGTAGCCAAAACCTAACAAATAGAACACATAAACTTTTCAAAATTATACCGTTTTCAAAATTTATTGTTGTTTTAGCGGTTTATGACCTCTATTCTAGACAATTCAACGCACATTTTTTTCTGAATCTAGCTATGTATTCAGTCTACTTACGCCATTCTTGCTACTCACAGTGTTCGGGTAACTGTAACCGAACACCTTATATTGTATGCATGCGCACATCAGCAATACCTAATGCTAATAAATTAACTAAAATTAATATCTAAATCAGTACTGCTTTTACTCGCGCGTGTACCGGGTGCCTACCGCGGCAAACTGTCGTACTCATCATTAACATTAACATTATTTTGTAACATTCTTTATAACATTTAACTATCCTAATTTATAATTAACATAACTTGTGTGTGAAGTAAATATATTCTTTACATTTCAAATAAACTTATTATCATTTCTCAACCCCACTACACTCCGCCACATATTGGTCCTTCGAGCCCCTCGCGCGTTCGGGTGTATCGGTATATCGTGTTTCCGTCGGGCGAGGTTGAGAACTAACAACAAACAGTGTAGTGTAGTGTAAGGATTGCAGTGTTAACAATCAACATCTAGACAACAATAGGAAGGAGACGGCAAGTTCAGAACGTCGTTAAACTTCGAACAACAGGATTTTCAAGTAACATTTTTCTTTTTTTATTTAAACAACATATTATACTAACATGGAGGGCGTAATGGAGAATCAATCCATGATCTACGAGAACATCGTTAAAGTTGGAGTTAACATTAAAAAGGATAGTGCAGATAGGAAAACATTAGACTACTTTAAAAGGCGATTGAATATTCTGGAGCAATATTGGAAGGAATACCAAATAAATCATGCAAACATTAAGGAGCAGGTGAGTCGATCACATCCTTATTTTACGGAACTAGAACATACCAAAACATTTGAAGCGTACGAGTCGGTGAAAGCTATTATAAATCAACAATATCAGCAACTTTTATCAAAACTAGAAAATCCATCCACTAGTGGGCAGAAATATATAGTTCAACATCAAATGGAGGAGTACCACGCGACTTTTGAAGAGGCTTCTCAAGAATTGTTGAAGGAACAGGATAGCACCAGACCTGCCACTTCCAATCAAGGTACGAATAGCAAGTTAGACGACTTGATGCGTAAGCAATACGCAAATTTTAAGGCATTTGTTAGAACAGCGGCTAACATAGAGATAGATACGATAGAAAATAAATGGGAATTTGAGGATGCCTTAAAATCTCTACAAACAAGATGGTCTACGATAGATTCCCTACACTTGGATATTGACATGGAGCTAGATGGGGAAAATCAAGCCTACGAAAACATGTTTAACAAATATGAAAAACAGTTTATTATGTTGAAAAAGGCTATCAACATGAAAATGTGGTCTGTTGTACACAGAGAGAAATCAACCCCTAAATTAGAGATCCCAGCTTTTAGCGGAAACTATAATCAATGGGTATCCTTCAGGGATTTATTTACAGAGGCTATTCATAACAACAGTTCTCTCTCCAATGGCCAAAAGATGCAATTTTTGAAAGGAAAGGTCCGTGGAGAGGCTGAACGATTGATTCAACATTTACAAATAAGTTCGGATAACTATTTAGTGTGTTGGGAGATTCTCAACAATCGTTATAATAATAAAAAACTAATATTTTCATCACATATGAACATATTACTTGGACTCCCCATCCTACAACAGCCTTCCCTACAACAAATTAAGAAAATCCATGATACAACATTAGAGTGCTTAAATGCCATTAAAAACTTGGACATTGATACATCTACGTGGGACCCCATGATTATTCATATACTTAGCCAAAAACTGGATACAGATACCTATTCCGATTATATTGAATCTTTGAAAAACTCTAAAGAGCTTCCTATCTTGAAAGACTTTCTAGACTTCCTGGAGGGGAAATTTACTAGCCTAGAAACAGTGACAAAGAAAATTTTTCACAAAGGAATAATTATAATCAAACATCATTTAATTCTAAAAAGTACAACTCAAAGGCATCGAACTCCAATAATTATAATAATCATCAAAATCAAAACTACGCTAACAAACCTATTGCGAAAACATTATGCGCTTCAAATTACAAGTGTCCGCTTTGTAATAAACAACATGGAATTTATAATTGCAAAACATATTTAGAAATGCCAGACGAACAAAAATTGAAAACTGCATACAAATTAAAATTGTGTACTAATTGTCTATTTAGTCACAATGGAAATCAATGTACGTCTACAAAAAAATGTCATAAATGTTCTGCATCACATAACACTATTTTACATGATGCTTTCTCAAAATCAAAACCATCTTCCTCTGGCGAACAGAGTTCTAAACATAACGAACATATGACAGGGACTTCGCACGCTTCTCAAGGGGAGAGTTCCGAGATTTTACTAGCCACCGCTTTGATAAAAGTGAAGAGCGCAGATGGGACCTATTACAAATTGAGAGCATTAATCGATCAAGGCTCCCAGATTTCTTTGATAACGGAGAAAGCTGCTCAACTTCTAGGAATCAAGAGGCAACAGTGCAAAGGAGTTATTTACGGCGTCGGAGAAAAAGAAAATAATTGTAAAGGCATGATAGAAATAGTATGCGCTTCAATGGTCAGTGATTTTACCTTCGTCTCAGAAGTTTTCATTATGAATAACCTCATAAAAAACCTACCTAACAGAACATTTTCTAAACCATCATGGTCATACATTGAAAATTTATATTTAGCAGACCCTGAGTTTTACAAAAGTCGCTCTGTGGATCTGTTGCTCGGGGCTGACGTTTACGCAAACATTATATTAGGAGGAATTATAAAAGGAGATAGCGACAATCAACCGATAGCTCAACAAACTCACCTAGGCTGGTTGTTATGTGGTAATGTGAAAACATACCATTGCCACGTAGTGTTGAATAACATGGAGGAGATACATAAATTTTGGGAAGTGGAAGAAGTCACTGAACAATCGACCTTATCTGTAGAAGAGCAAGAGTGTATTAATTTTTATTCGAAAACAACAGTACGGAACAAAGACGGTCGCTACGTCGTCCGGTTGCCGCTGAAAGAAGAATTAAAACATAAGCTTGGAGCGTCTAAGCCAATGGCTTTAGCGCAACTTAGAAACTTAGAAAGGAAACTTGTAAAACAGGAACATTTGGGACAACAATATAGAGCTTTTATGCAAGAATATTTAAACTTAGAACATATGAAACATAGCAACAGTGAACATGAAACGGATTGTTATTTACCGCACCACGGCATTCAACGGGAACTATCATCAACAACAAAATATAGAGTGGTATTTAATGCATCCGCCAAAACATCAACAGGGTACTGCCTGAACGATATTATGCACAAGGGACCAAACCTACAACAAGATTTGCAGTCATTACTATTGCGCTGGAGACAATATCCTATTGCATTCACCGCGGATATTGAAAAAATGTATCGACAAATAAGGATAGCAGACAGTGATCAACATTATCAGAAAATACTGTGGCGAGATTCCCTTGCGCAACCAATACAGTCGTTTCAACTAACAACGGTTACCTACGGTACAAAGGCTGCCCCCTTCCTGGCCATGATGACGCTGAAAAAACTAGCACAAGATGAGCAAAATAATTATCCGGAAGCATCCCGTGTGGTAGAACGGTCTCTATACATGGATGACGTCGTCCATGGGGTTTTCAAGGTCTCGGTCGGTAAGAAGCTAATAGGCGACCTAAACCAGTTATTGCAATCAGGAGGTTTTAAGCTCCATAAGTGGTCATCTAATAGCGCTCAGTTGTTAGAAAACATCACAACACAGAGTCAAGGCCAAGGACTATTTAACTTTAAAACAGAATCAACTTCTAGAACATTAGGTCTGTGTTGGAACGCTGAGAAAGACGTATTTACATTCAGTTGTGAATTTACAGAAACAAATACTAGACCAACAAAACGCAGCTTACTATCTAATATGTCCAAACTCTTTGACCCGCTAGGCTGGTTGACTCCCTTGTCTACAAAATTAAAACTTCTTTTTCAAAAATTGTGGAAAACCAACACACATTGGGACGAAGAGGTATCGGATAACATTTGGCAGGAATGGTCCAAGTTAAAAGAAGATAGCCAAAACATAAAACATTTTAAAATACCAAGGTGGCTTTTATGCCAAGAAGAGGATACTATAGAGCTTCACGGCTTCTGTGATGCTTCAATGGAAGCGTATGCGTGTGTTGTATATGCCCGTATAAAACATCAACAAAACATTAGTCTTATTGCAGCAAAAGCGAAACTTGTACCACACAAAAAGGTTATAACATTACCCCGCTTAGAATTATGCGGTGCATTGTTGTTATCGAAACTTATAAATAAAATACAGGAAAGTTTAAATTGTAGAACAGAAATTTTTGGATGGTGTGACTCCATGGTGGTGTTAGGGTGGTTACAAGGTGAACCTAACCGGTGGAAACCATTTGTAGCTAACCGAGTACAGGCCATAACAAATATTATACCAACAAAATGCTGGCGCTATGTAAAGTCGGGAGAAAACCCGGCTGATTGTGCTAGTCGTGGCATCAATACTTCCCAACTGATGGCTCATTCTTTATGGTTTCAAGGGCCAGCTTGGCTCCCAACCTATGACCAGACAAAGGGACAAGAACTAACATTTTATAAAACAGAAGAAGACATGAAAAACAGTAAACAAGTAAATTATATACAACAAAACAGTCCTAACATAATTGATAACTTATTACAACATTATAATTCATTTTATAAAATAACTCGTATATTAGCATGGATCGTCAGAGCATTGACTCCTGTTTCGCAACGTAAGCGTTTACCATCGTACCTAACATTAGAAGAATTACGAAAAGCTAAATTGACAATTGTGAAACACGAACAAACGAAACAATTTACAACGGATATAGAAAGTATTCGCAAACATGGCAAAATTAATTTGAAAAGCCAAATAATAAAATTAAATCCATTCTTAGATCAGAACGGTATTTTGCGTGTAGGAGGACGTTTAAGTAACGCGAACATGAATTACGAGGCAAAACATCCAAAAATTATCTCCCATAAGAGTCGTTTGGCAGAGCTTTTAATAGAACAAGCTCATCTGTTAACATTCCATGGAGGACCACGTCTAACTCTGGCCACACTCAGGCAACAATTTTGGATAACAAGTGGATACAACTCTGTGAAGAAACAAATAAGAAGATGTGTAATTTGTCGAAAGCAAGACGTTCAAAAACATTATCAGTTGATGGGAGACTTACCTGGAGCCAGAACCAAACCTGCCTCCCCCTTTTTTCATACCGGAGTGGATTACACAGGGTTTATGGATATAAAGATCAACAAGGGAAGAGGTGTTAAAACAAACAAAGGGTACGTGGCGGTCTTTGTTTGCATGGTCACTAAGGCGGTTCATCTGGAAGTGGTATCAGACCTTACCAGCTCTGCATTTTTAGCCGCCCTGAAGCGAATGGCAGCAAGACGAGGAACGCCGCACCATATATACAGCGACCAGGGAACAAACTTTATTGGTGCTAACAGATTATTACAGGAAGAGATGAACGAAATTAAACAAATTTTCAATGATAGTTTTATAACAGAAGTCACAGCGATGAACATTGAATGGCACTTTAATGCGCCATCGTGGCCAAACGCAGGCGGCTTATGGGAAAGAGCCGTGAAAAGTTTGAAATTTCATCTAAAAAGAGTTGTGGGAGAACAAAAACTAACATTCGAAGAGTTTTCTACACTATTAGCACAATTGGAAGCGTGTCTGAACTCACGACCCTTGTGTTCACTAACCGAAAACATAGAAGATTTGGATTACTTATCCCCCGCTCACTTTTTAACAGGAAGATCAGATTTAACAGTTATACAAACAAAAGAAGATGCCAGAACAAGGTGGCACTTAACAAACGGACTTTTTAAGGAAATTTGGAAAAAATGGAAACTTGAATATTTAAGCCAATTAACAGCAAGAGAAAAATGGTATAGACCTCAGAAAAACATGAAAATAGGGGACTTAGTTATTATACGGGAAGATAATATGCCTTCGGGTAAATGGGCAATGGGCAGAGTGGTTGAGCTACACCCTGGCAGTGATGGCTATGTCAGAGTAGTCACCCTAAAAACAAAAAACGGCTTTCTGAAGAGACCGATAGTAAAACTTTCAATTTTACCCATCGAAACTTTGAGCGAGGAAGGTCAACCTAAGAGCTTATCTTCTGCTGAACAAGATTATAAGAAGCCTAGTCCCAAAATAAGAACACAAAAATCAAAAGTACCAAAATTGTCAAAAATAGCTATGGCGTTAATATTTTTTGTTACGTTGTGTGGAGCTGCACAAGGACAATACAACATTACTAAATTAGGAGACAATCAGTCACTATACTTTGACCCGATAAAAGAAGTTACGCTAGTTAAGGATACATGGAAATTAGTAGTATTTTATAATATGGCTCCTTACTGGAACGGAATGACAACATTTAAAAAAGCCATGACCTATCTTAATAAAACATGCATAACAATAAGCGACACTCAGTGCAACCTGATAGTCCCGCAATTGTCGCACGAGTTCAACGAATTAAAATACTATAATACACTACTAATGACACAACAGGTGTCGGGTCACGAGCGACGACGGCGCGGGCTTATCAATGGGATTGGCTACGTGGCAAATTCTTTGTTCGGAGTATTGGACGAAAGATTCGCAGAAAAATATACCCAGGACATTGAACTTATAAGACGTAATGAAAAACATTTGTTAAGTTTATGGAAAAATCAAACATCAATTGTGGAGTCAGAATATAATATCTTGAAACGGACGGAAGAACTAATGAATAAACAAAACAATATTATTACTCAACATTTATTAAATGTCGATAAAACAGTTAACAAGATTCAACAGGAAATTGACAACATTACTGCAGTTCAACAGTTTACTTTAATGGCATTAGCAACGAACAATTTGTTCCTTAACCTAAAGAGAAGTCAAGATCTTCTGCTGGATATACTTACTGACGTACATCACGGTCAGTTCAACATACACTTGCTGATTCCGGAACAACTACAACAAGAGATCCGACTTATTTCGTCACAACTATCTACTGATGTCACCTTGCCTGTTGAACTATCTAACATTCGAAAAATTTACCCGCTCTTAAAGTTAAAGGCAAGGATAACAGAAGATTATTTCTTATTCGAAATAACATTCCCTCTTATTAATAGGGACAGATATAAATTGTATAAAATCGTTTCCATACCACATCAATTAGGCAACGATATGATACAATTTACACCAACATCAGAATATATCGCTACCGATTTAAAAAAGGATTCCTTCTTATCCCTAAGCGCTGATGACCTATCCACCTGTTTTGATCAAGAAGAGGAGTATATCTGTGATTTAAAGAAACCTATCTATCATCTGAGCAGCGATAACAACTTTTGTGAGATTGACAGAAATACCGAGAAGTGTAAAGTTACACAAACAAAATGTCATAATGAGTGGATACCACTAACTAACCCCTCACTCATGCTATATCACGTCTGCGGTAACTACACGATTAAAATAATTTGCAGTGATCAGGTCACTATTCAATGGTTGAGCCAGGCTGGCATTATACACTTAGAAAACGGCTGCTTACTTAAAGGTCATGACTATACATTCCATATACCGAAATATCACCAAAACAAACTGGACATTTCGGCAAACGTCGACGCGCCTAATGCTGACCAATTGAACTTCATCGTCAACACGACGATGCCTCTGGACAGCATCCAAAACATTACCGACACAAAGGAGGTACAAGAAGCCTTACATAAACTCCATCAGCGTATAAATGAGATGAGAGGGAGTCAAGTGGAGTTAGAAGAGAGCATCTCTCCGCATAACATACACCATTATGTGGTCAACTATGTGTTGGTCGCCGTGGCTGCGGTAGCAGCCGCCGCGCTGCTCTGGCGCTGGAGGCGACGTCAGCACGAGCAGGGCGCCCACATCACGGAAGACATCGAGATACGGCCAGTACGATCAGTGCAACAAGTGAGTGTCAGTGCGCGAAAACATAGGGTTGAACGACAACCCAGTGCCGATTATAGTGAAGTGAGTGAAAGGGTTCAAAAGACTGAAAACAAATCGTGCTCACCAATACCACGCACACGTCTAGGGACTAAAGTGGAACATTAGTAATTAATTAATGTAGGTACATACTTAATGTGATTGTAATGTGTACCCTTCTATTATTTTCATTAATTATTTTAACTTTTTACTCTTTTATTTACAACATTTTATACTATTGTGTTATTTTAAAATTTTGCTATCATACTAATTATTGTAAACATGGTTTTAAGATCATTGTCATAACTGATGTATGTTTTCATCTAGTTCATCTTGTGGGCCCCGGAATATGTTCGGGTAACTGTAACCGAACACCTTATATTGTATGCATGCGCACATCAGCAATACCTAATGCTAATAAATTAACTAAAATTAATATCTAAATCAGTACTGCTTTTACTCGCGCGTGTACCGGGTGCCTACCGCGGCAAACTGTCGTACTCATCATTAACATTAACATTATTTTGTAACATTCTTTATAACATTTAACTATCCTAATTTATAATTAACATAACTTGTGTGTGAAGTAAATATATTCTTTACATTTCAAATAAACTTATTATCATTTCTCAACCCCACTACACTCCGCCACATACACAGCAAATAAGTTTTCTTACGTCGCTATTGAGTAGTAACCGCCATCACGTGGTTATATACCATCGTCATGAATTTTGGAAATGTCAAACAAAGATCGTTTTCTGTAGACAAGATTGGTGAAGATACATAAATAAATACATGGTTACACGCCTTTTATTTTGGATCCGATGTAACAGGGAGCGAGCCTTGAATTGCTAACTTAACAGTAGGTATATTGCCATTCATAACTTTAACACTCTATTTTGTAATAATAATATCATTAAGTAATTTATTTTATGTATATTCATAGAATTTTCGTTTGTAAATACCAAAGTGTCAACATATTAAAAACTAGCTTTCTGCGGCGCGGTTTCACCCGCGTCTTGCTTATTTCTCTGCTCTCGTCGCCAATGGCGTGATGTTACATAGCCTATTATTCAAATCCGACTGGTAGTTACAGAGCGCGTTATTAGCGCGTTCAAGCAAACAAACAAATAAATAACAATGTCTATTATTAGCAGCTCAATACTTTTTTCGATCTGACTATTCTAAATAAATCTGTCATTGTCATAGATCTTTTTACATCTGACTTTCGAAAATGAAACCACGAAGCACAAAGCAAATGTAGGTAGGTATATTACTAAAACGTAAAAATGTATTCAATTCAATTTAAATATTCAAAATCTGTTTAAGGTTTTAAGTAGGTGTGATAATTTTTAAATAATTATGAACGTTTCGGTTTTTTCATATAGTCGCAAGTAACTGAAAACAGAGGTGCATGCCGTAGATACCTACATGCGATATTTAAGTTGTCCGCTGTGATCATAAAACGTGCTAATTCTTTAACTAATAATCACTTATAAGTGGCATTTCAATGTTTTGATTTTTGTTGCCTAATTCACATTTCATCTTATTGTTTACTTAAAGTGTGATCTCAGGATCTCAGAACGAAAATCACTACCACTATTTCACCTAGGTAGTCTCAATTCTAACAACATTTTAAACGAAAACATCGACATGAACTGCTTGTACGAAAGCCTTTTAGCAAATGGACACACGAATCGAAATTTAAAATAGCGCAAAAACATAAAAAAAAAATGGAATACACAATAAAAATTCAGCATGTCTGTCACAGCTGATTGAGTCCATTTTCACTTGATTCGCTTTTATTATCTGTGAATTCGTAAGGTCAGCGTAAACTACTTTCCAAAGTATGATTGCGGTGCCTTTCACGAAGTAATTGATGTTGCTCTGCTCACCATTTTATGTTATACGTAGCCGTTTATCAATATAAGAAAGCATCACTGTAACAGCAACAATACATTTCGAAAAAGAAAATGAAATAGATTGCATAGTATTATGAGCTTACAAGTAGCAAAAGTAGCAAAACATTATTTAAAAAACATTTATACGACCACGCTCAAAAATAATAACGTCCAAAAATACGAATGTCCGAAGGCATGTAATAGGACAAAGTAGAACAGACTGAAATAGGTATATATCTATAGGTCCTACTTATATGAGTAATTAGTAGGATCACGAGAAAACGCCGCAGAGACTAAACGACAGCAGCGCGACCGACCTGGACGAATCGAGCTGGACTCCTATCAAAAGGGTTGACTCGAACTGATCCAAATAAAGAGAGCTAGAGGAAGCAAAAGGAGGCCCCGGGTCGGAACAAGACACGATGGACTTATATGTATAAATATCATCACAGCGTGACCAAAAAAATATACAGATTTCTAGTGAAAATAAAAAAGGTTGAATGAAAGCGGCAAAGAACTATGGGACGGCAAGGTAATTTGATCAAGGTTACATAAAATATGGTATTCACAGAATATGTCAAAACCTACAAAAGAATCTGACGCATGAAAATGAAAGACCTATGAGAAAGAAGACGAGATATGGATCGCACCTACTTATTATGTGACTGCAAAGGATGTTAGGACGTTCTTGATGTTTGAAGGCGAACCTGGATATCAATCTAGGTAGGTGCCCACGTTAAAAAAAGAAAAATTCAATACTTACTCGGAATGACGTTGAAAAATGAAGTTTGATGAACGTAGAGGAAACTAAATAATTATTACACAAACAGACAACAGTCCATGTTTACTTTTACTAATTGCACGTACCTAATTGATTTTAGCTCACAAATATGTAACTTCGCTTCGCTCGAACTTTTCACGAGTTAAAACATTTATTTTATTATTTCCGTCAACATCATGAACCATGCCAGGAACACTACCTACTCTTTTTACCGTTTCGACTATGCTTTTACATATTACAAAACTGAATTGCTTGTACTAAGTAGGTACTATTGGTATATTAATGTTGTATAAATGGAATTTCTAAATTTTATAAAAACATGTGTCTAAAGAACTTGCACATAAACTTTTATTTAATTTTCTTTTCATCCCTATAATTTAATTGCAATTATTAAAAAATTACTAGGTATTCTATTAACTGCCTCTGCTACTAAGTAAATACTCGTTCAGATTTTCTTCGCGTTCGTCATTCCTTCTCTTGGTTCTAGACAAAAATATTCCAGATGTTAAATTATTCTGGGCAATTTAAAAGTAGTAAAAAATAGTAAAGTCAAAGTCAAACTCATTTATTTATTTAGTTAACATTGTTAAACGACCTACCTGATGGTAAGTGACAACTGTTACCTATGGGATCCAAACCAATTATATACGAAGTATAATTTAGCTAATAGCCATCCTCGAAAGAGGTGAAAAAAACAGTAAAAAATAGTAAAAGTAGTAAAAAATAGTAAAGTCAAAGTCAAACTCATTTATTTATTTAGTTAACATTGTTAAACGACCTACCTGATGGTAAGTGACAACTGTTACCTATGGGATCCAAACCAATTATATACGAAGTATAATTTAGCTAATAGCCATCCTCGAAAGAGGTGAAAAAAACAGTTAGTAGATACTTCCCCGGTATTAGATGGCTTTTGCAACAGATTTAAATTAATTTAAGGGTAGGTAAAGTTCCATAATGCGTTACAGTGGCTTGTTAAAAAACATATAACTACGTACACTGAGCATCGCGAATGAATGATTGAATGAATGAAAGGCTACGTAAGCGATAAATAAATTAACCCTAGCAAGATGACGTGTGCCTCAGAGGCGCCCGCGAAAGAAATATTATATCGTTGTATCTTTTTGATCGACGTGCGTACAAGCTTGTGATTCCGAACCAATTCAGCCTTCGGTCAACACTGCCGAAAGGCTATGGCTTCTGTTCGGTAAGTACCACATTATTCTTGTTACAACGACGCGTTGCGCTCGGAAGACGCATGGTTATCTTCTGTATAACTTTTATGATTTATTTTGTGGTTTTATTTTTGGTTTCTGTTAATGTTTACTTATTTCTACTTATTTACGACAAATACAAAAGTAGGTTATTGTTATTAATGCATATTAATCGTTTTAGAAACGTTTCATCATCATGTCGAGCAGAAAAGTAATGTAGCGAAAAGAAATAGGTAGTGCTTTTATTTATTGAATCAAGAAGACGAAAGTGCAGATGATGGCAATGACAGCGAGATACATTACCATGTAAGTAACTAACAAACAAATTGTTTGTTTGTTTGAACGCGCTAATCTTTGGAATTACCAGTCGGCGAAAAATTATTTTTCGAGGAAGGTAATAGGCTATGTAACATCACGCTACTGGCGACGGGAGCAGAGCAATAAACAAAGACGCGGGTGAAACCAAGCCAGGGAAAGCTAGTATATTCTTTCGTTTTCTTTTTTTTTTATTGAGCCTACGGCCAAGTTTACGAGAAGACCAATATTTGTTGCTTTAAGAGGATTGAAGCCATTACGAAAACGTCCGACTGAATTCGCCGCGCTCTCGCTCGCAACTAAATTAGGAAAGTGTAATCAAAAGCTTCTAATTAGTGTTCTTTTTAGGATCCTAAGTAAGACGTCTGAATTTAGTCAGGTAGAATACGCACTTAATGTTTAGTGTGAAGAAATTTGTCTGTTTTTGGTGGGGTGCGGGGTATCTACAAACGCAGGTATAGCACACGACATCATAACATACACACTAAAACACATAATATCTTGTGTCATGTCACATGCACACTAAACCAAACATAAAATCACTCACACTAAACCAAGATCACAAGACAAAAATTGTCATGCCGGTGAGAGACATCTCAGTTGTTAAATGCTCTAAAGATATTACGACCGAAATACACAATATCTATGGCCTTCACACATTCTATTCTAACTAAGATTACCATCTAATGTAAGTAGGTAAATGTCACCGAAATAATTTCTTCATCACAAATGTAACGCAATCAAATACGTTGGAAATCCCCTCACTTTAATTGCTAGGAATTACGTTAGCTTAGATGTTTAAGAAATTGGCACTATTATTTTTATGCAATAGTATTCATATAGGTCATACCGATCTGTGGTCTCTGATTCTTTATAGTTTTACTCGAGGATAGCCTTAGACGATGATTGATAGCACAATATTTATATGCCTCGGTGATTCAGTGTTTGCTCTACTACGCATAGATCTCGGGTTCGATTCCCAGGTTAGGTAAAGTAACATTGACTTTGATTCTTAGAGTATTTTGTGCCCGATAAATTGCAACACTCTCGTTACATTAGATCCAACGGTATCAAACTTAATCTAAGTATCTATACTGATATATAAAGTGGAAGAGTTTGTTTGTTTGTTTAAACGCGCGTATCTCTGGAACTACCAGACAGATTTTAAAAATTATTTTTGCGTATGATAGCCCAGCTCTTGAGGAAGGTTATAGGCTATGTTTGACTGCCTCTGTGGTTCAGTGGAACTGTGTACGGACTGCCACGCAGAGGTCGCGGGCTCGATTCCCGCTCAGTGCAAATATTTGTGTGCATGATAAGTGAGAGCGCCGGCAGCTAAATACCCCCTCGATCCTCTTCCTTTTCCCTTTTCCTTCCTCATCCCCTTCTCCGTGGTAGGCAACGGTTTTTTTGTGTTTTCTATAGGTTACGGTTACCAGTTACCATCAGGTAGGCCGTATGCTTGTCTGCCACCAAAGTCGTATAAAAAAAAAACTTGCATGGCATTTCGCTTTTAGAACACCCTGATACGAACCCATATAAATAAGTATACATAATTACGTACCTACTGTTTATTAAAATTTTATCACTATTGGAAAGTCTCATAAAAATAGTAGATGATCTTTAATCTGAAGATGTAGGTACCTAGGCATTTTTGCTTATAATATAAATGCACATTATTGATGTCATACGTCAATCAACATAGAGCTAATGGAAACCTAAAAAAACAAGGTTATTACACATTATATAATAAAAACACTGAGACGTAATCGGCGAAAGTAGTGCGCTTCCGTATTACTTACCGCTACTATTATAGAAGGTATTTTTACATAATTTTATTATAAATGCTTAATCGATAACGTATTTTAGTATGTAAAAAAGTAGTCACGTACCTATACTACCTATACCGTATCTATATATATAAGTATAAAAGCGAAAGGTCACTTTCATTCATTCATTTTTCAATTCATCACTCGAACGAAATCTCAAAAAAATTGTGCTAGGAGTCTCAAATTTTGCATGGGGATACTATCAAAATAATATTACAACATAAATACTCATTATTATCAAAATAATTTAAAATTCAGTAGGCAAATTATTTTTCTAAACAACCCTTTCTAACAAAGGGGTGAAATAGAGGATGTAAGTTTGTATGAATTTTTAATTTATTTTTAACCAGCGACCCGACCCGGCTTCGCACGGGTGCAATGCTGATACTATATTTAGTATCAGCATTGCCCGTGCGAAGAAAAACAAAAGCTGTGAACGTTGTATTTACACATTCTGTAGTATATTTAATTTTACTACAGAATGCCGGCCCCCTGCCGTGATATCCCTCCCTGCATTTTTAACCTGGAATATCTTTGAAAATATTCATTTAAATTACATGCTGCAAAGAGCATTATTGATTTATATAAAATGCACAATGTATTTAGGGTACTTCATTTAATAAGAATTAATGCTGTATTGCTTAAAATCGCTTCGAAAATAAGGCATTATTTCTCATAAAAAGTAAAGGATAAAAAATGGTTATCCCTTAGGGATAGACATATACTAACGCCGACTTTTTTGTAGACCTTTTTAAGGTGTACAATACTGTAGTACAATATTTTGTAAGGTTTAAATCTATCTTGTAAGGTTTAGCCAGCATTGCAATGTAAGCGCAAAAAAATTGTTTATTTACGACTACACATTAAAAACATCTAAAGTGATCAGTGATTCTCTACTATATTATGCATGTTCTGTAAATATAAACCTTCCTCTTGAATCACTCTATCTATTAAAAAAACCCGCATCAAAATCCGTTGCGTAGTTTTAAAAATCTAAGCATACATAGGGACAGACAGCGGGAAGCGACTTTGTTTTATACTATATAGTGAAGCTTAAATATAAATTAATTGGTAATGTTAAATGAATTTATTTAGTGAATAATCACTTCTTCGCCAATTATGAACAGCGAGAGCGAGAGCTAAGTGGTAGATAGGTAACTACTTAACTTTAATGAATAGATTATATAGGTACCTACACATATGATGTATACCTACAAAACGAATGTTCAGGAAGTATAGGTACGCAAGTAAGAAGTACCATTACCACATGAGTGAGACTACCGCATTAAGTAGGTACTACTTACTGGTTTGAGAAAAAAGGAAAATTTTCTGTCTGTCCAGTGTCTATGTTAGCAAGACCGTTAAAGTTACAGTAACGGATTTTCAGACGAAATTATATTTAAAGTTTAAAAAAATTGCAATGACAGTAGGTTGTTACCTATGGCTTTGACCTTTAATTTACGAACCTCATATGGCGATTATGCCTCTTCAAAAATTCGCGCCTGTAGTGTAAAAAAAGCATTAAACGAAATACGTCTTGTCTTGTGTGACCTCTTTTCACCAGTGGACCAGTCCAGAACGTAAACCACCCCGAGGACCTTTCCGAAGAGCATCTGCGCGTTGAGCATCTAGCCTAGTCCAGGCTAGATCCATATTGTTGCCAGGTGATCTCTCTTCCAAAAATATTGATAGGTGCTCAACGTGGACTAGGCTAGGTGCTCAACGTACAGGTGCTTTTCGGATGGGTGCTCTGTGGACTACGCCCTGTCTAATCACCAAGAACCCTATCTATGAGCTGATTTTGTCGGTCGGTACGTACCGGTAAGTATCTATTGTTTAGGATGATATTCAATAACTACCTACCTATAATATCTTGAAGAAACGTCAAAGAAATTTGAGTAAATATCTACAATTATTAGGTACGCACTTACCTACCTATTATTTAGTGGTAATAGATAGCGGTAAAAGATAAGGCAACTAAGAAAATTTAAAAAGCATAAAAGAGATTAAGATGAAAACATAACTAGATTTTAAGAAATAGACAAGTACCTATCATTATTAGGTACTTATCATCATATAAAACATTGTTATTATAAATCAATTGATTATATAATCAATGGCGCTATAGCGCGAGCAAGAAGTAAGAACATGCAACAAGTAAACTGTTGAAAGTAAAAGTTCATTCGTAAGTCAATGCACCTGAGCACATGCTATGATTATTATGACTGATAGCTCTCAATCGCGGTTTGACCTTATTTATTATTAGTTAATACCTATTTATAGGTGATGTGTCTCTCATCTCAAGGACTAAGTACTTTAATATCAGAGCGTACCTACTGTTTATTATGTAGATATTCCACAGGCGTCTTTCTCCTATTCTATCTTGCACAGTCTATCTTTTAAGTGCAATGTCTTCAATACTGTTACCTGTAACCGCCTAAGGGTCCTATAATAGCTTGTCATCAGAAGGGCCATGTTGTCCACCTTATTGGAATAAAAAAGCTAACATTATCCGTACTTACATGGTTGTCAAGAGTATCCGGTGAATTAATCTGCCTGGCCGACGAATTCAATATAAGAATCACGTATATTATGGTCACAATACTCCATTGGCACATTTTGGGTATCCCGGTTCGAGAGCGTAACGTTGTCATTGGTGCGCACCGCTATTTATTTGGGCGGCATCTCCGCGCTCGGCGCGTTTACTGGCAAATTCGGCGTCAGCGATTCAAAGGCATTATTTCGCAAACGGACTGCCCATGAAACGCCGGCCGTGTGTCGGCCGCGGCCGCGCGGATTCCACCGAGTGCCGCCAAACAGGGATCTTCGGCCACCACCAAGTCTACTTTCACTTCGCGCCAAAAACCTATTGCTGTGATCCAGCCCCCACTAACGCCCTCGACGAGCCGCATGCATACTTCTTGGCACTTGGTGGGTTTTGCAGTTCTATTGCAATAGCATTTAGAAAGACCTTGCTACAGCATACCCAGAGTCGAATAAAATAAGGCTTATAGGTATTATATAGGTTCTTACCTATGTAATAACTAATTTGCAGTCAACGATGTAATTCAGGTATCACCGTCGGCCACGTTGGTCTAGCTATTATGTAAAAGAATATACCTAGATAGATACCTACTTAATAGTACAAATGAAGGCCGAAGGCATAAAAGAAGTACCTACTAAAATATTTTTATCTGATTTAAATAAAACAGTTCGTCAGGTTAAAATTAATGTTTACCATATGCACCGTTACTATTCAAATAAATAATTAACCGGCGAAAAACACGGAGCAGGTTCTCAAGTCGACACGTGTTTTTTATGGTTCCGTACCTCAAAAAATACGGCCGTATAATATGCAGCAAAAAATGTATATTTTTACACTCTCAAGGAAATAAAAATTCATAGAATATTTTCCGTTGACCTAGAACTACGAAATTTGGCAAGTAATACCGTCTTATACCTACTACAAGTATAGCCAAATCTTAAAACCATACATTTGTTAGGCATAAAGACCCTGTTTTTTAATTAAATAATTAAAAAACAGGGTCTTTATGCCTACCTATCGTATGTAAGGGCTTCATCGACACAAACTTAAAAAGATTTTTAATTATTTTTGTATGTAAGTATAGTTTTCAATTTATGACGAAGAATGAAAAAAAACCTCTTTCCTCTTTTTATAAGTATAGGTAGGTACCTAATAATAATTAATTAATTTGTACGGAACCCTGGGTGGGCTTGTGCGACTCGCACTTGTTCGGTTTTTTATGACCACGCATAACTTTTTACAGAGTACTTAGGTAGTCCGATTTCGATATTTCTTTTTTTATTGGCAATGATCTAAGTACTCCGAAGTTGTTCCCATATAAACTTGGAAAAACGAACAAACGAACCAACCGTAAGGGTAGAAAAACAGGAAATGATTGTTGATTATTAGATAAAGTGAGATTACTTAACAGTTAATAGCTAAAGTAAGGTAGATAGCTATTTTAAAAGTAATCAAAAATTAAGCATGTAGTAATTAGTAAATTATAGCCAAAGAAATTAAAAATTAAATCTCTTTAACAAAAAAATCAAACCGCTGATGAAAACTAAAAATCAAAAATAAAAAGCACTGCTTTTACTTTCATTAAATTCTTCAACTAATGTAAGAGTACCTACCTATACCTAAGTAATGTGTTTAGCGTCGACTTCAAATTACTTATATACAGGTACCAACTACATTAATTTAAGAACAGTTATTAGGATAATAAAATAAAGGTTTATTATTTATTCCTTTTCAGTTTTTCTGTCGGTCTGTTCGGTCTGATTTTTTTGTTTAAAATTTTAGATAAGTTCCTACGTACCTACCTAATACGATTCGAACCTGCTTGCAATAGATACATGGTACATAGCATAGATCGCACGCATCAATTGAGCACTAAAACTAAAAGCAGATAAAAATTTACGTGTAGTAGCTCATTGTAGTTAAACCTGCATTCCGCTAGAAGTAAAAGCAACAAAAAGGTACAAGAGACAATAAAAATAAAAACGTAACATCTGTGGGAATGTACGGCGGATAACGCTGGATTTTCCACACTGATAAATGAAAGTGAAATCAACATCGCGTCGTTTCCGCACCACGATCGACGCGCGCGCTTGCCTACCATTCACGTAGATAATCGTGACGTTATTACCCACCTGTATTCGAGGCGGGACTACGTGAACTTTCGATAACGTGTGCCTACAGTTAAATTTCAACTGTAAGAAAACCTTTGCATACCTAATAACTTGGATTTAATTAGGTTTCATAGGTAGGTAATATTTTAAATAATGTGTAGGTTACCTCAAAATCCATTGCGTGATTTTTATATTAATCCAGGTTTCCCCACGATGTTTTCCTTTACCTTTATAGATATCTCATTTTATGAATTTGTTGCAAAACAAAAAAGAACTAAGACGCTATGACCAGAAATAGTTGGCCGCTAGCACCGCCAGCTGCCGTAGTCATCGCCTATGAATACACAGAAACTAAATAATGCAAATAGCAAATGATGCCTCAAAAGTTTCTTGTATATGTTGCAAAAATAAAAAAATTATAAAACGTAACTAAACAAAAAGTTATGTGATATTGGGTAGGCAGGTATCTCACCGTTTATATCAAACGAAAAGAAGTTTATGTGTATAGTCAATTAGTTGCTAATTTGTTGCAACAAATAAACAATTAAATACTAGCAAGTAAAATAAATAATTTGTTAGTCGATTTTAATAGGCCGGTTGGTTGGGCGGCAATATACCTAAAATTCAATAGTGGCGTTTATTTCGTTATTAAAATTAGGAGCTTAGTGCCTAATATGTAGTGTTAATCGTTATGTAGTCATACCTAACCTAGTTTGAAAGTAGCCGTCAATCTCATTGTTTAGAATATATTAACTAAAATATAGTACTTAGTACTAGTATAAAACGGTATTAGAGTAGGGTGATTATGAATAGGTACACTAGTTGTACTTTACCGAACACTCCTTTAGTTTGGTATGATGATATTGAATGATACGAGGAGATAGTTTAGAGAGTTTGTTTATTACTTTAAAGTTCTAATGCTAAGTACAAATTGATAGAAAATGATATATGATAAAATGATAGTGAGTACACGCGACGCGGTTGGTGACCGGTAGTGAACTAATTTATATATAAATGTAATGAATTACAAAGCGTTGTGGCGAAAATGCTGGCAGATATATAATGTATTTTCGCAATGTATGGTTGCACCGTACACTAGTTTTTCGCGGCGGATTTTCACCCGCGTCTTTGATTACTGCCCTCCGTCGCTAATAGCCTGATGTTACATAGCCTATAACCTTCATTGAGAACTGGGCTATCATACGCAAAAAGATTTTTTTAAATCCGACTGGTAGTTCCGTTAGCGGTCGGCGCGTTCAAACTCTTCCGCTTTATGCATATTTTTAAAATATAATAGATGGACGTGGATTTATAATATAGTAAGTATGTACCTATGTTAGTTTCTTTTTCCTAACGGTCACGTTCCAATCCAATTTGAATAAAGGAGCTATCAATGGTTTACCGGACTAAATATATATTAATAATTAATTTATTGCTAACCTACTGATTTTTAGGGTTCTGTAGTCAAACCGTTATAGTTTGGCCATGTCCGTCTGTCTGTCTGTTTGCAGCCTAGCGCAAAAACAGTTGGTGCATACTAGTAAGCTAAAAATTGGCATGGATATACATATAAATTACGCCGACAAAGTAAGGCTTATTCCACAAATCCCTCCTGGATTTCAAAAAAAAAAATTGGAATCCAATTGCAAGTCTAGAAATCCCCCTTAGGAATCTCCCTTAAGGGGGAACACTGGAATTGAAAAATATACTATTTCACTTATCCCCCTTGAAAGCCACAAAAAGTTTCAGAAGTGTAAGTACATGATCTATTGAATAATAATATTAAAAGTCTAAATGACGGTGGCAGAACACACAAGAAACTGGCTCAACCCAGAAGGTGTGAATTCAAACCAAAAGTTTGTGCATTTATCCAATTAACATATTGCAAAGTTTCAGCTTGGAATGCTTTGTATTTAGAAAGATATAAACAAAAAACAAAACTTGTTAACAACTGAAAAATTAACTTTATGCATTGAATATTCTATTGTTTTTTTTTTACTTTAATTACTATAATATTAAGTGCTTACCGTAAGTGCGATTCCAACGTAATAAATAAATAAGTAATAAGGTATCTTCATTGCCATATTTAATTGAAGTAAATTTACCTAGTACCTATTTTGTGTGTGAACGAAGAACAAATATCCAGACATACGCATCTATAATATTAGTAGAATAAAGTACCTATTTACAAATACCAATAAATTGATTTAGGGTAAAAAAAGACAAAAAACCTACATACATAACTTATTGTTTTATGCTATAGCCATGTAGGATAATAGGAAATTTCCAATTGCCGCCGCGCCGCGCGCCGCCGCGTTACCGCTGCCGCCGAAAAGTGCTAGGGATGCCAGTACGATACGATATATGGTAATATTGATATTTAATGCGATATTCGGGCCATACAATATGCTTAATATATTATAATCCTGTAAAAAATATCGCATTATCGTATCGTATTGTAAATAAGTCTGACAATTAAAACCGTAAGGAGATCTAAATGTTACCATTACGTCGTGCTATGTTTGTTATTTACAGTTGATATTTATATATTATTTGACCTACATCCTAGGTACATTAGGTACCTAAATATTAAAGGTTTATGTCATGTAGCATAATGACATTATTTTAATTCGGCGGCTTTTTGGATGTATCTATGTGTCATTCAACAGTCTGATGAATTATTAAGATAATGTTGTTACGTATTCATTATGTTGTAAAGTAACTACCTATATTATTATTTATATACCAGCCAAATATCATGTCATTGTAATAATTTGTAAACCTTCGACGTTTACAGTCAAATCAAGAAAATTATTAATCTGTGATTGGGGTTGACATGTCCGCTCGAATAAAAACCCCTAAATTAATGTACATTAAAAAAAAGTATGTAGGTAATAATGACTACACAATAAGTACAAATAATTTGATTACACTATTAATGTTCTAAGATTTATAGGTAGGTACTTTGAGAATAAAGATAATAATTTTCATATCAATAACCTCTTTCATTTGATATGGTCACAATAAAATTAGCCCCTAAAATTAAATCATCATATAAACATAAATTGCAAACAAACGTTTGATCGCGACTGTACGGGCTACAACTCAGGTGTAATACGTTAAATTAAGAAGGTCATCAATATGTGAAACCGTCGCTTTTTTGTATTCATTCGAATTCGGTCGGTTAACCAGCAGTTGTTTACAAGTTTTGTTTTTTGTTTATTTCTTTCTAAATACAAAGCACTCTCAAGCTGAAATTTTGCAATATATCAATTGGATAAATGCACAAACTTTTGGTTTGAATCCACACCTTCTGGGTTGAGCCAGTGTATGTCGACGTCAGTTCTGCCACCGTCATTTTGACTTTTAGTATTATTATTCAATAGATCATGTACTTACACTTCTGAAACTTTTTGTGGTTATTCTATGAGTCAAGCAGGAACGAATACAGTTTTCAGTGAGCTTATAAGTTTCCTCATTTATTTCGTTTAGGCGCAGAATATCCAATTCGCAAAATGTCCAGCGGACGCAAAATGTCCAGTTCGCAGAATGTCCAAATCGCAGAATGTCCAGTTCGCAGAATGACCATTTTCTAGTTTTCTTAACTGCTATTTGTACTGAATATCAAAATTAATTGCTTGAGCCTTCTTTTGTTTTTTATGAGTCTAAACAAAGAATTATTCATTATACTATCCCAATGAAGAATTAAAATAAATGTGATTTCCTAGTAACTTGGCTACTTATTGATTTATTCATGCTTAAATCCCCCACCAATTAGTGGTGACAACGTTATGATGAATATTGGACATTCTGCGAATTGGACATTCTGCGAATTGGACATTCTGCGAACTGAACATTTTGCGAACTGGTCATTCTGCGATTTGGACATTCTGCGAACTGGACATTTTGCGTCCGCTGGACATTTTGCGAATTGGACATTCTGCGCCTAAAGCGCATTTTCTCAAAAACTAGATATTTTCTTAAATCTAATTCTGCACAAATAGGCACAAACGAAGGGCTACTCGAGGTACGTTTATTCTAGTCGCACATATAATGGTTTTTGAGATACGCGATTCTGCAAAACGTTACTCCAGCAGGAAGTGGAATATCTCGAAAACCTAGACTAAGCACAAATTATATTTTCGGCGCACATTTAAGCACAAATATAAGCTCTCTGCCGAAGTAATTTTTTTTCTCTTCGATCATTCGTTTAGAATTTTTCTGCTAGAAAAACGTTACCCTAGCAGCAATCGTTTTTGACGTATTATATCAAAACAATAACACGCACAAACTTTTAATGCGACGCACATTTACAGCACATTAGGCACTAAATATTCGTGCTACTCGTATCACTCTGAGACACTTTCTTGCTAGGGTAACGCACACTATTCCACCTAATGGAATTGAATATTTTATTCGATTGCCAGATGATCAATTACAATGAATCAATAACATAGTTTCCATGTGCACGCCGTCAATAAGAGACGATGAAGTGTTTTTTAATTGCCGCGCCGCCTGCAATGGAAATAGCCCAATATTTCCATCAATGGAAATATTAATGGAAATAGTGGAATCCAACGGGTGTTTTTGGCGTGACATAATGGGAACAAAAAGTAGCAATATGTCAAATGTGTTACTCAACAGGCATTTTATTCTAAGTCACACCGTTACATATCTTAGTGTGAATGAACGGGAATAAACCCATTTTAGCACCATGGACATTTTAGCACTATGGTAATTCTGGCACTATAGCCATTTCAGCACCATAGACATTTTAGCATCTTGATCATTACTCCCCGAAAGGGCTACATCTACGTCATGAACTCATGATATATAGGGATAGGTAATAAAAAAAACTAATGATTTTTTTATGTAAACTTTTATTTATTTAACCAATAAAATATCAAGTAAATGCACACGTAAGTTAATAGCAGAGCATAGAAAATATTTAAATTCGTCACTTCGAACAACTTACCTTTTAGATGAAAAGAAACTTCGTAGATTGTTTATAGACCGGACGTCCCCGAAGTTCGTCATGGAAATAAAATTAAAATGATTAGAAAAGAAAAACAAAATAAGTAAAATAAAGTATGGTCTAAAATAATTCGAAGAAGTAAAAAGCTTTGCGATCGATATGTCTAAAATAGCAAAACATCAACTAGGTAAGTACCCCGCAACGTCAAAACGTTCCCAAAAAGTCACAACTGTCTTTATACGTATGTGAACGTGTAATTAGCACAATTTCTTTAATATGATAATATTCTCTTAACACGTAATACTTGGGTAGGTACCTATTGTAAACAATAATTGTTTTTACTAACCTACAAATAACAATAATGAGACTAGCATAGTTAGAAAAGGACCACGAAAAGCGGTTTATTCCAGTTCAGTAACACCCAGATATGTAACAGCGTGACTCATTAGGAATTAAATTCCTGTTGAAAAACACTTGACATATTGCGACTTTTTGTTCACAAATGACATAAATGTGTAACAGTGGGACTGAACAAGGAAAAATATTCGCTCTGAGTTACACTGTGTCATAACGACACTCCTTTTCTCGTTGAGTATCACCGTTACTAAAAAAATACTATGGAAGTACTTTTATTAAGGTAGGATTTCAATTGTTGTAAAAAAAAGTATTTTCTAGTATGAATTATATATATTAAAGAATAATCATAAACTCCTTCATTTTAAATATGTACACTGGAATTATATTAAATGAATATAAAATAAAAATGTAAACTGTTCTTTCTAAATTTTACACAATGAACAATCTTAAAGGGTTTAAAAACTCTAGGAAAAAAAAAATATAGCACTAACTAAATATAACATACAAACATCATTGTAGGTACATAATAGTACAAAAACAGTAAAAATAAAATAAATCACGATCACATTTAGATGGGTATAGGTAACGGTGTTAATTAACGAGAAAAAAGTGTCGTTTTGACACAGAGGATTTTTTTTTCTTGATCAGTCACACATTGGTGTTATTTGGTGTGACGTATTAGGAACAAAAAGTAGCAATATGTCACAGTGTTACTCAACAAGAATTTAATTCCTAATGAGTCACACTTAGATATCTGGATGTTACTAAACGGGAATAAACCCAAAAAGCTACCATGCGAGGACTAACGAGACTGTTGGGCATAAAGAATAGAAAAAAAGCCTAGACTAATTAAGTATTTTGCCCGTCTGTGCAATGTTTTTATAGGGTTTTTTTTTTAAGTTTCCTCAGTTATGTGTATGTCACATTAAACTCCCAAGAATATGGCACGGGCAATAGACGATTTAATGGACTTGTCGAGCCACGAGCAGAACTGGCAGAAACGCAAGCCTAATGAAAAAAACGCTTTAAACGATTTGCTACTGCGACGTTTTAGTAAATAAATCATGTAAGTAACCAAAGTTAGTCGAGACGTTTGAGCATAAATAATGAAGGCAACATAAATTGAATTAATCAAAAAATTTTAAACTTAGTGATACTTAATACTATTTAAGTACCTAAATGTAGCGTAGTTATATTCCGTGTTTACAGAAAAAGGAGCGAATTTTAACACCAAACAAAATATAGGTATAAAGCAGCTTACATTTTGGGAGTATTGGCGCAAAAACGTCTCATTCGCAAATTACCTACTTGTAAATTTTATTTCTTACACATTTTTTTTTGTAGGCATATAGTACATACCTACCGTCTTTTAAATTCTTCAGTTTACAAATAATAAAACTTTCCTGTTATTTGTTATTTGGAATGGGTCGGTTAGAACAGGCGAATGGGGAGTTCCAAGAATAGGACATTATGTGAAAGGAACGTTCTGAGAAAGACATGCCTAAAAGCAAATAGGAACCGCCCGAAAATAGGACATTATGCAAATGGAACATACTAATAACATGCAAATAGGAGATGGTGGGTACCTAAACCATTTTGGATCTAAAAAGACTGTAATTAGAGTTATTCAGATCTGTTACCCTAAAGAATTTCACTCTAGGGTGAACTCTGGGTAACATAATAATATTACATCCGAGATACGGTACGTCCGGTTAACCGTTAACCGCACTATGGTATTTTTTAACAGTGTTACAGTTGACTGGACCGTTTCTTTTTTTCTGTCAGCCGTAGTACTATTTCTTTTTTTAATAAAAACAATTGAATCGTAGAACAGATTTTTATAATAATATTAAAAGTACATTTACTACTTCAACCCAAAATTTACCTAAAATTTGTATAGTTAATCCTGTCAACATTTTATGTACTTAATGCTGATGGTTGTTGCCTTTGACAAAGACAATAATCATTAACATTAGTGAATTCATCGGGCCGTCGATATTTCCGAAACAACCACGACTAACTTCTCAGCAATCGTCGAAGTGAACGTAATGGATTTGTTTTAGAAGAAATCTGAATGATAGACATTGTTATTTATTTTAAGACGGGGATAATTTTGTATTATTATTATTAATGCAGTAGACTGACATTGCATTTTCACAATGACAATGATAAAATAGAGAATAATATTATGTAGGTATGCATAAGTTATTAGAAGAAGTTACTACCTATCTAAACTTATTGTTTTTGTATGCTCCATACAAAGTGTATTGGACAAACTCTTGTCAATAAGTGTACATTAACAAGGTGATAAATTGGAAGTGAGTATAAATTTAAATGGCAAACGTGGCTCGCAAAGTTGCTTCTCTGTAGTGGCAATGGGCAGGGCACAGCTCGCAGAACTGACGGCCGTTGGGGCAGAAAGGTTCTGAGTAGTGACCACGAACCGGAAGACGCAGTGAAGTCAGACCCCTCACTAGATAAACCCCGACGACCTTAAAGGGCGGCGAACGACCAACCAAGGTGGCAAAAATTGGGGGAGGTCTATGTCCAGCAGTCTTTTGGCTGATATGATGATGATGAATAATGATGATAGATAAATATTCCTATTATTCACCCAGCTTAGGATAAATTTTCAGACATGCGTTTTCCAGAATTCACCCTAGGGTGAACGCTGTACTCTAGGGTAACAACAGATCGGATTTATAACGGTATTTTTTTTGCCGTCATATAAATTTTTATAATGTACTAGCTTTCCACGGCGCGGTTTCACCCGCGTCTTTGCTTACTGCTCTGCTCCCGTTGCCAGAAGCATGATATTACATAGCCTATAACCTCCCTCGAGAAGTGGGCTATCATATGCAAAAAGAATTATTAAAATTCGACTGATAGTTCCAGAGATTAGCGCGTTCACACAAACAAACTCTGCCGCTTTATATTTGACAATCGACTCTAGGAGTCGATTCAACATTTGGACGGCTATAATGGTACTTATAGATTTACAATTAAAGTCATGGACGTATTGAATTTTTTTGGGTTCCGTGTTTTTGGCCATATTTGGTAAGTATCGTTTTAGCTAGGACAAGTTTATCATTAGACTTGGACAATTTTATTGTTGGCTATATTAAATTTATCATTCGACATTTCTAGGGTTGAGCAATATTATTACTGGTCATTTTTGAGTTTGGTCAATTTTATTACAGGATATTTTTATAGTTGGACTATATTAATTTTGCAAATTTTTATATTTGGGCGATATTATCATTGGACATTTTTATGGTTGGATATTTTTATCAGTTGGACATATTTTTGGACGTAATTCTTTTTGGGCATAAGTCGTGCAAAGGTTCTAAGAGTTGCTAGATTAGTTAAGTAATAGTAACAATTCATGTAAATAAAGTAAGGGAAAATGCGACTGTTAGTAAATGTATTTTGCAATAATTGCTTCAGACTGAAACATAAATTTGAGTCAGGAACAAGTATTCCGGATAGAATAGGTAGGTTACTTTCAAATTATGAATGTAAGTTTAAACAGGCAATGCTCGCTGTCAGTTCACTGGTACCCTAAATGAGGTCGTGGCAAGCACAATATACCGGTACCTACGTTCTACTCTCCAGTTTCAACTATCCTAAATTCAAGATATGCGCAGGTAGTTACTAAATCGTTGAACAACTACATACATAAAACCGAAATTCAAATCAGATTTTCAATTCAATCAGTTCCACAGCTAAAAACTTACAGAAACGCTTCGTATAAAACCTTTCATATGTAACATAAATAGTATTTTTCTAAATTCGTTTATTGCAAGTTTTATTTAATTATTTAATATCCACAAACATTGACATCACATAAGTTTTATCTATTAAATGGGGATGAGAGTCGTGGTGATGACTGACGAGACAGCTGAAGTCTATGCCTATCTTCTTACTATTGCAGTGCCCAACCTTAACCGCGTAATGTAACATAACACACAAAACGATTTAAATACAGTAGTAGTAGTAGAATCGAACGAGTAAATTCTCGAAGACCTAATTTAGAAACCGCCAGAATACAAGCAAGCTCTGATCTCTTAAGTATAAAGACGAGTAAATTATCAAAATAAATCTAGATAAAATACAGAATGTGAAGAATAAAATGTGTTAAGATTTTTGAAACTAAACTTCACAAATGTCTAAACTAACGGAATTTTCTGTGACTGTAGCTATTCAACGACATAGGATAATATCTTCTACCTATAAATGCTTATAATTGTGAAACAATACCTACTAAGTACAAACCTTTCTGTGTCTATGTGTGCCTTCGCGAATCTTGAGTGACCTAATGCATCGATGTCTTCTTGAATAGAGAATGTGCCTATTATAAAAAACACATAATATGCGTACTTACTTGACGAGAATACAAATCTACGTTTGGTGTAGTAGTTATACCTAACGGTAAATTTACCGTATCAAAATGGCGTTAATTATGCTACCAAACGGTTTGGTCTGATGTCAACACTCACAATATTCATAAGAAAACAAGAGTTCTAGGGTCGAAATAAGAACAATATACAACAATAACTAAATAAGTCACAAAACTTTTTATTATATTTCTTATCTACTTAATTATGTACCTAAAAATAAAACGCCAGCAGTACTATTATAGTATGATCACTCTTACTAAATAGTAACTACATAGATCTTATGTAGGGGCTGGCAAAAAAAAATAAAAAGGAATATTTACAGATCTAAAGAAACAACCCTACTATTTCAAATGAAATTTTATTTTTACATTATAATATAACCTACAAGAAGACCATAAATTCTATACCTATTTTTCATATAACAGCTATTTGAGAACTTAATACTGAGTAAGGTCAAGAAATTAAAATAATCATGATTCAAACTTCATTTTCTATGTCATCTAAACTCTGATCTTGTTCACCTAGCGTCTGTCTATGAGGGATTCTCACAAAATTATCCTAAAATTGTACTTAAGTCGTAAAAAAAGTAACTAAATTCTCATTTTTACATTTCTATATCCTTAAAAGTATGTCACGTAAGTACCTAAGTACTACAATAAATAGAAGACCATCTTACAAATCAGTACACATATCAAAGTATTCTATCATTAATCTTCTAAAAGATAAAGAGTCAAGAGCTCCAGCTACATCTATGTTTCCTGACGCCTTCTCCTAGGTGGTCTCGCGGGTGGACCATGTAGTGTGTAACTAGTGCTCCGGAGCGTACTGCCTACACTAGCACGGTTAACACTGCTTTACTAGTGTACTTAGCACGAAACCTAGAGATTGAAAAAACCTTCAATGAGACAAAGTTAAATAAACTAACAATAATAGGCTACCTTCATAGCATTAATCACTGGAACTAACAGTTTCTTTACTAAATAACTTTCCGACTATCATTTCCTATACTTAATTAATGCTATGTAGTGCTCATCTCTTAATAACCTAGTCAATTGGGCAAATACAACTAATCCTCACAACTTCCTAAGGCAGTAGGCAGTGGGAATGTTACAAGTTTATGAGTTTGTGTATACACTCAGGTGCAACAAAAAGCATGTTGGTTTCCGTATAAAAATATTACCTATTGATCAATTCCCATTTATTTACTACAGGAAGAAACATTGTTTGAATACCTTTAAAGTAATACTACAAAGTGATTATTGAGTAACATACTACATGAAACCTTATGAAGTTCAATGTCCTTTCTCTAGACAAACAAATGTTCTTTAAAACATTTCATCTACTTTGCAAAAATAAAAGGTATCATGTGCAATTTCATTGCACCAAAGTGTAGTCTTAGAAGTGAATAAGTTGATCATGGGGAACTCATACTTACATTTAGAATCTGCCCCCTCTGCCACCCCCCTGGCCTCCACCATAGTTGTTGCTACCACCGTAACCACCACCGCCGCCGCCGCCGCCACCACCCTGGTTCATGTTGTACGGCTGAGCACGGTTGTTACCATATTGTTGGTTCCTAGTAGGACCCCCACTGTAACCTTGTTGGTTATAGTTACCAAAATCTTGATTTCCCCAGCCTCCACGGCCATTACCTCCCCCATAGCCACTACTCTGGTTGCCACCCCAACCTCCTTGATTGTTATCCCATGGATTGGAATTGTTCCATCCACCCTGGTTGTTGCCATATCCACCTGGAAAATTATACAATAAAACACTTTAACATTGTAAAATTTAAGTAGGTATGTAATATGCCATTAGTGAATAATTATAGACATACCACCATTGCCCCAGTTATCACTTCTGCCTTGACCTTGTCTGCCACCTCCTCGTTGCTCTGGGCCATCCTTGGGGAGAGCCTTCTTGACATCCAGCTGTTTACCATTTATCTTGTGTGGTCCATTCACTGCAATACAAAATAAATACACTATTGATTTTCTTTGAAACATTATATTACTAACATGTTGTTGATAATACAGAAATGTACATTGATTTGCGTACCAGATCTCCCATTTATATAGTAGTCAGGTATAGCTAAAATCAATAAATTAATATCCACAATCAGAGAAGCCAGATCTTGACACTTTAGTTCAGCTCTGGGGCAAAATTGTGGATTCTATAGTAGATACACAGTTAAGATATACTTACAGCATACTTTATCCACTGGATCATAGTCATCAAATTCGACGAAACCAAACCCGCGCTTCTTGCCAGTGCTTTTATCTGTGACAATACTGACGTTTTGTACATTTCCATAGCTTGAGAAATACTCTCGGAGCTGTTCCTCATCGTGATCATCCTTAATACCACCAATAAACAGTTTCTTTACTGTAGCACCGGCTTCAGGGTTCTTGATGTCCTGCCTTGCTACAGCACGCTTTGTTTCCACAACACTAGAAAAGTCAATCAAGTTTAAACTTCAGGTCTCCAGGACAAAATTAACAACACGAGGGCAATGTCCGTGTTGGCTCTACAGAAAATGCTCTACGTATTTAATACAAAGGACATTCACCAAGTAGTGTCGTTTATTCTCTGCAGTATAAAACGATATAAAAGTGAAAACAAGCTTTCATATAGCTGGACTGCAGTACGATACAAATTAATAAGTTATCAACTTACCGGCCATCGATACGATGCGGCCTATTGTTTTGCGCATCATCAACCATGTGTGCCTTAGAGTACGTGATAAAGCCGAAGCCACGCGACCTCTTTGTTTTGGGGTCCTTCATAACGACAACATCTACAATTTCGCCCCATTTTTCGAAATGTGACTTCAAAGACTCATCAGTGGTTCGGTAGTTCAGACCACCGATGAAAATCTTACGATGAACTTCGGGCTCGTCCTGAAAGTAGGGCGCGGCGTCAACAAAATGGCGGACGGCGTGATGCCAACAGTGGATTGTCAGCATCACAAATTACCGTCACAAAGATCAATATTTTCCAAAATCATTTTATAATACACCGAACTATTGGCATTATTCTAGAACATGCAGAAAGCGAATCTATCAGTTAATTTGGTGGACTGTAAATACATAGGCTAAGTGAATGACATTGTAATACTTACAAATCCATCATCTCCATTTTGCTGCGGCCGCATTTTGATAAATTATACACTGACGATATTAAAAACACTGCAAATAACTTTTTGGATGCAAAAGTGAAACCGGTAATGCAACGCAGCACAACCGCTCACGACCAACGCCAACCCAAAAAGAAGGAAAAGGAAACAACAATTTTGTTTAAAGTCGATATGATTTTTTAAACTTTAGATCTTTGTCTTTTGAGTTTTGATCCTTAAAATTCCATCCATTTGGTTGACAATTTATATCTCACTAACGACTGCTCTTTGTAATAAAAGTTGAAATTTTCAGATTGCCTGCGAACTTGCTATTGCTGATTAAATAATGGTATTGGTAAGACATACGAGCGAAACACATTAGCATGCTAACTAATATTTTACGTCGATCTTCTATGAGAAGGTAGTACTTTCCCGGTCGATCCGGCCCATTCATGCTAAAACCACCGTAAAACTGTTTTTTGACCTTCAGTTTTGAAAGTTTGTCTACTTCTATTAAAATAAAAATGTCTCATAAATATTTTTGACAAGGATGGCTTTAGAGGGTTGAAATTACGAATGAAACATTGTATGGAAAAATGTTTGCTTTTGATAATAATAATAATAATAATAATAATAATTTATTTTACTAAATTAAGCAATTATATTTGCTTGTGTTAGGGGTACTAAACAACTGATATACTACGTATATACTTTTTTTTTTTGTAAATACATACTTATTATAGATAAATTACACCCAGACACAGAACAAACAATCATGCTCATCATCATCACACAAAGGTTTGTCCTGGGTGGGAATCGAACCCACGACCTCTGGCTTAGCAGTCAGGGTCACTAACCACTAGACCAACAGGCCAGTCAATTGATGTTAGCGATATATCACAAAATAAATGATTTTAATTTGAAATTTGTATAAAACTTTTTTGTTTTTTACTTTATAGATTTCAAAATTTGTTTTGTGATACTATTATCAAAGTTAAAAATACTCATACTAATATTTTAACAGAGGATGACTGTATAAGGGTGAAATTAGGGATGAAAAGTTGTATGGCAATATCGTTGTTTTTAAAGTTATCAGGATACTCCGACCTCAGGGCAAAAGCCTCCTCTCATTCATTACCACACTTGCTCAAGGTGAGTTGGCAATTTCAGACTTTAAGTTCAGATTTCCTCACGATTTTTTTCCTTCACCATCAGTAAGAATTTTTTACTATAGCTGTCCATTGTTTATTTTCCTTCAGAAAGTAATATACAAACGAAGATACTAGAAAATATCATTGTTGTTAAAATGGCAGCCGAATATATGGTATGTGCTAAGTAGCAAAATATTTAAAAAACATAAAAGTGTTCACAATTTGTAAACCGTTGACAAAACTGACACAAAAAATAGATTTTTTTATAGCCTGAGCCAAGACTATCTCAGGCATAGAGCAGGAGTATCGTAGTGCTCTTTTTCAAAAAAGGAGATAACACTCTTTTGAAAAACTATATGCCCCTCTTACTCTTGACACCTAAGCCATATCTATATAGTGTTCTCAAGAGTCATCACTCGTCACGAATTGACTTACTAGAAGATTTGACGAGTTTCAGCCTCCGGAACAGGGTCAGATTTCGCTGCAGATTTGGCACCATATAGCACATCCACACTATCAGGCAGGTCATACAAATGAAAGAGGAATACAATCTCCCTCTCTGCCTCGCCTTCGTGGACTATGAAAAAGCCTTTGACTCTGTCGAGATCTGGTCTGTCATGGTGTCCTTCTAGAGGTGATAAGTTGACTGGTGATATATCAGTGTGCTGAAATGCATAGACAGCAACGCCACAATGTCTGTCCAAATACAGGCTCGTCCGACAAAGCCTATCCAACTACACAAAGGTCTCATACCTTTGTGTAGTTGGATAGACAGGTGATGTCATATACCCCAAAAATAGTTACAGCTGCGTTGGAAGATGCTATTATGACAATAAACTAGAAAGGACGTGGCATAAACATAAACGGGGAACACATTTCACATCTGAGATTCGCAGATTACATTGTCATAATGGCTAAGACCCCGCAGGAGCTCCAAGAGATACTGAACGACTTAAATGAGTCCTCCCAACGAATCGGTCTGCGGATGAACTTCAACAAAACCAACACCATGTTCAATGATTACGTTACGCCGCAACCAATCATCGTTAATGATGTACCTCACGAAGATGTTAAATCCTATTTCTACCTTGGACAAACACTACAACTAGGTAAAAACAACTCTGAGAGGATAATCGACAGGATGATTCAGTTAGGTTAGCGTTGCACAAACTCCTTCAAGTCTATACGTCACCCATACCGCAAAACCTAAACATCAAATGGACTGGTCTTTATGTTGAAAGTCACTGAGAGAGCTATGAAAAGAGCTATGCTTGGTTTTCGTCTGACCAAATTTACCGGCATAGCTCTTCGAATTAGTACTCTGAGTGGCAATGGGCTGGTTATATTTGTCTCAGATCCGACAATCGCTGGAGCCGAAAGGTTCTGAAGTGAAGACCGCGTACAGAGAAGCGTAGAGTAGGACGCCTCATCGCTAGATGGAGCGATAACTTACAACTCGGGAAAGATCCGGGAGTGGCCTATGTCCAGCAGTAGACTGCCGTAGGCTGATGATGATGATGAAAACTATCTCAAATTCCCAGGTTATTAATTGCTTACTACAGAAGATATACCTATATATAAAAATCGTGCGTGCCGAAACCAATGATCAGATTGTAATAAAACTTTGCGAGGGTATTTGGGAGACGTCCGAGACGGTTTTTATTTTACTTTCTCCTTTTTGGCAATATCAAGCAGGTATCGTGGACTTAGGGTGACCACGCACTGCTTTGCGTTTATTAAACGCATAATCTATGAGGTATAGAGTGTCATACAGGTCCGTGCACTGCGGTAAAATAAACGCATGCGTATTGGCCTCTCGCTTCAAATTTGCAGAGAGTATCGCACATATTTTTGTATTGCATAAATATAGATCTATAGTTGGGCATTTTTCGCGTCAGTTGAACTGACGTAAATCTAAAATTTGATCGTGAGTATCGAATCATCAATCCAGAGGTTTAACTGACGACGCGCCACGGTATTTTTCCGTGGCTACCATAATAGACCCGTAGCGCTAGGTTTTGAGGTTTCAAAAATATTAAAGTTGTTTATTTTTCGCATATAGTTTCTTGACCGTTAGTCTAGCCTAAAACATTAGTTTGTGTCATCCTAGGTACTTGCATAGGTAGAAATTTAGGTATTTTGTCTTTTTGCTCAGTATTGGACGAAAAGAAAATTAAAGATAAAAATTTTACTTCCATGATAATAATAAAGTAGTAACTGATGTACTTAGGCTTTTTGTGTCATCTCTGTCCACGAGAATCGTGATATTTAACCAGTACATAATACGTCGCCCAACCAGCTCTAAAAAAATATTAGAATTTGTTTTATGTTACGTGTTTCAGAGTTTGGTTTACTGTTGTTCAAAATATTTTGTGTCGAATTTATTCACGGCATTTATAGATATTTTATTCTTTTATTACAACACCCTGTAAAAGCCACAAAAGAAAATGCAAGTTATTAGAGATTACGTGTTTTTGATTATTATGGTGTAACAAAACCCTATTCATAATTTGTGTTGTTTTTATCCACGAAAACTTAATATTTGTAAAAAAAAAAAAACACGAAGGGCGATCGCGGGGTAGAGCGCGGGCGCAGGCGGCGGGCGCTCCGGTTAGCCAGACGCGCAGTCGGGCGCGTGTAACGTGTTGTTTGTTTACATTCGGTATTCGGTGCAAGCTGCGACAAGTGCGTACGTTATTCGATTTGATTGATTTATTATGCACGATTTTCAGGGTTGGAAACCAACCTTATAACAAAGTTCATCTTGGCGGGTGCTTTAATCCGCGGTTTGTGTTCCGTCTAGTCTAAATAGATATAAACCACGAGCCAACACGCTCGCGAGTCAGTACCGAGCGATTCGTATCCAACGTGAGATCACTAGGGTTGGCACCTTTTTCCGACGAAAATCTAAACTAATCTTATAGAGAAAAAGATTTGATTTTTCGTATGTTTGTTTGTATATTTGTTTGTTATTGATAAATTCAAAATCTACATAACGAATTTAAAAAAATACTATTTTTGTCGCTAATTCAAATGTTACGCCTTTTCATAGAGTCACTAAGAGAGCCGCTGCTAAAAAGCATCTCCCTCTCGCCGCCGCCGTCGTCGCTAAGACGTCAATGTTCCCTTTATCATATTTTCCCCAAAAATGCTATATTATTTGCTGTTTTTTAACCGACTTCAAAAAGAAGGAGGTATATGTTTTTCTTTTGTTACCACAGAACTCTATCATTTCTGAACCAAATTGGAAAATATTTTTTTTATTTGCAGGGTATACTCTAAATTTGGTCCTATATCTTTTTTTTTATAAAAAAATGGCTTGTTAGTTTGGTTTAGTTTTATATTTTGTAATAAAAACTTATACAAGGAGTAACGAGGTGTAAAGCAATGAGTCGATGTCTTTTGTAATGAGTTTTCTAACCTGGAGATGGACATGTTCATGCTACAATAATTGTGAACCGATTTGCAAAATCCTTTTTTTGTCAAATAGAACGTGTCCGTAGATGGGTGACCATTTCAAGCATTTCATTTTGAGCGTCTTCATGCTTTATAAGCAGTGAATACTGATTATCACTAAAATGTGGTAGTCGTTTAACCAAGTTGCAAGCCATAAATTCTTTTGAAATTCCAACAGCGGGCGGCCATATACTTGCCTTTACAGTAACACTGTTTATCAGCTAAATTATGATTTTTGATGTTTTTTTTTTTGTTAGTAGGTCTTTACTTATTTGTTTTGGTTTGTGGTTTCCGAGATTCAGGGTTCAGTGATCAGCAAAAGTTTTGATAAGAACTTTCAATCTTTACGATCTTCCTCCTCGTCACTACTTTCTGCGCCAAATGGCGCTGTCTTATTTGCGCAGTACGTTTAGTACCCATATTAAATATATTAACAATATATATTTAATATTGGTAGGTTAGGTTAGGTTAATGACTGGCACCGGCTCCAAAATAACTGATTATAAATAGTAAAGTATTATATAGCTATCAATGATTTCGTTGATTCCCCTTTAATGTTCTTTGCTTTGAAGTAATTAAAATATTATTTTCTACTTTTAAGTTAAGGATTGAACATGTAGATATAGTTTTGAAGTCGGTTTTCGTTTTATTATTATTTATTTTATTTTTAAACTTTTAGTGGGAAGTAATTGTGTATTGGTAATATATTTAATATGAAAAAGTAGTGACGAGAGGAAAGATTGTAAATAGAGATTTAAAGTCCGTATCAAAACTTTTGCTAATCTCTGAACCCTGAATCTCGGAAACCACAAACCTAAACAAAAAAGTGATGACCTACAAACAAAAAAGAGTCATCAAAAATCATAATTTCACTCACGGAGTAATCGCGTAACAAATATACAAGAAAATAAACAGTGTTGCTGTAAAGGCAAGTTTATAGCCACCCGCTGCTGTTGGGATTTCTCACGATCATGAGACCTCTAACTTGGCTTATAGTGATAAGAGTCCCCGCTACTAAAGCATGAAGACGCTCAAAATGAAATGCCACAATTGGTCACCCATCCACGGACAAGTTGTTTCTAACAAAAAATAAAGAATTTCGGAAATGGGTTCACAATTGTAACATGGACATGACCATGTTACAATTGTGAACCGATTATTCAAATCGGTGATAATTATAAATTACCAAGTTATGTGGTAACAAACATGCAAAAAAAAACATACGACCCGAATTGATAAACTCCTTTTTTAAGTCGGTTAAAAGTTTAAAAATAAAATTTATTTTTAGAAAAAAAAAACATAACTGACTTCAAAACTATAGCTACATGTACAATCTTTAACTAAAAAGAAGAAAATAATATTTTATTTACTTCAAAGCAAAGGGGAACATTAAAGGGGAATCAACGAAATTATTGATACTTATACAATATTACTATTTATATTATATTTATTACTATTTTTATTTAGTTATTTTTAGAGTTGGTGCCAGCTGAAGCAAAAATGACATTAATAAATATAACCTACTAGCAAAAATAACCTTATTGATTAATCTATTAATTTATGAATGTAAAATAAAGATTTAATAAAAGACATCGAACGAAACCTAATCTGAACTGCGTATCAATTTTTTTATGTATTTAGACACAACTGTCAACGACGTCTTCTCTAATACGTCTGACCGCGTCCGACCGCGACTCAGGCACATCCCGCGCATTCCGTCCTGCGCGATGAAGCTTTCGCGATGTGTCCCCGCCCGTGCGTACTATTGCCGCCCCGTGCAGTTCAAGTTTGTTGCAAAGGCAAAATTAAAATCCTGTTGGCTAGCACCGATTCCAAAAATAACTGATTTCGCTATATATAATTTATATTATATTTATTATTTTATATTTATATTTCATACTGGCTGATGCAATTGTAAAGATTTTAATTTATGAATGTATTATGTAATGTCGATGGTGTATCTTATTAAATAAATAAATAAATATAATATAGTTATTGCAAGCGGCTTTGTCCCCACAGGTATATGTACCAATTTTAACATATTAAATATTAGTTCAACACCACATAAACTTTAAAATAATGTAAACGGTTTATTTGGTCTCACAACAAACGCCTATATAAAATATAATTGCAACACTTCTTCAATGGTATTGCATCTCAGAGAAGATCGACGTAAGAGTATATGTATCCGTACTATTGCGTCTGCCTTCCTTTTTCCTCACCTACCCCTCTCCCTTCACGGTAGGCAGCGGTTTTGCGTAGTCCCTGGCATAGCAGGAGCAATGCTAGGGACTCTGATTCATCCAGGAATGGCAGCTACCACTTACCATCACGTGGGCAGTGTGCTCGTCTGCCACTGTCAGCAATTAAAAAAAAATATCCTAACTTACTCGCTTGTAATTTTTAGTTTAGATTTCCGTCGGCAGAAGGTGACAGCCCTAGTTGATCTCACTCCAGAAGAGAATACGACTCGCCTGGTACTGACTCGCGAGCGTATTAGTACGTAGTTTATGCGTGGTTGACATCCATCTAGACGCAACACAAACCGAAAATTGAAACCAAGCTTCCGCCAAGGTGACCTTTGTTGGAAGGCTGGTTTCCAACCGTGAAGAGACAAACAGTTTTGTGAATAAACACATACAGTTTGTTTTGAGTCTAGGAGTTTCTTAAATAATAATTTATTGTATGTACTTACTTATATTCTACTAATATTATAAATGCGAAAATTTGTATGTATGTAGTGTGTGTTTGTTTGTTACTACTCAGCATCTAAACATCTGAACCGATTTTGATGAAAATTGGTACGTACATAGGTGCCGGAGACGGACATAGCCCATAGAATACTTTTTATTTTTCTCCCAAAAATTGGTCTGGTTTCCGAGTTACATAATTAAATATAATACCATATACCGCGCGGGCGAAGCCGCGGGTAGCAGCTAGTTCTTTATTTGTATTATGCCTTGCTTATTTTGGGACCAGATAGCGTAGTGTAAAAAAAATATACGTTAATTTTAATATAATTTATTATGAACGCTTCGCAAAGAAATCGTAGGTAACGAACGAATTTGGTGTGCGTGCGTAGGAGGAGGCGGCGCGGTGCCGTATAATATATACTGTACTCTTTGGTTCACTCGCGAGCCTGCTTGGACCGCAACCATTATTTTTTTGTGTTGTGTTTAATTACCGTGCATGAAAATGACACAAATTTACAATGTCGATTTTTCATACATTTATGTTAATAAATAGGTTAACTCTAATGATTGTAATATTTTTTTGAAGCGTTTGTAGCTTGGAAAAACAAAATACTTAATTAAAAATCTTAAAATTGCATGGTCGGATTTGGCACAAATTTATTTAATGGGTATATGTAAGTGATCTAAAATAGGAGATAGTTATTTAATCAATTATAATTTTTTTTAGCACCGTTTTTAGTTCCTGACTATCCTGACCCTATAGCAGATTGCACTGGACGAAGATGGCACAAACTAGGCTTCCACACTCCGTAGGCTATCCTAGACGTGATACCATAGTTACTTTTAACTTTAAATTAATTTTGCCAGTTTTGATTTAAATTAAAAGAATCAATCACAAATCATCGAATTGCTCAAAATGCAAATGGCAGATATGACACAAAACATAATAATAGGCTTCTTATGTATGTATATGTATATGTATATGACTGTATCCACAGGCAAAAAATAAGCAACTTTAAAATTTTTGTAACTTATGACCCCAAAATAGCCTAGCGCTATCGGTCTATAAGTCCAAGCCGGAGCGTAGCGCCAAACTGCCCGTAAATGGCGTGAGTCACACACTCATCGTCATTCCAATGGCGTCAGTTCGCTGCACAGAGTACTTTATTAATATACTGGTTCGCTGGCAGCAGTGCCTGCGGTGATAGCGTTTTTAGTAGTTTTGTATCGATTCGATTGACTTAATAGAGAAAGACTCGTTTTTGCACGTGACTTCGTCGTAGAAGTCGAAAATAATTCTAAATGGTAATTTATTTGGTTCTACAACAATGAGTACACTATATAATATAACATAATAAATAATAATTATATACAATGCAACTTAAGTCTAAGTGCCTAAGTAACTTAAGTTAATTAACGATGAGCACTGCATGCACTAAATTATGCAACTGATAGGTTTATAGACCTATCCTATAAATAGATGCCTTTGTGTTTAATTATAATAAATTCAATGAATTTGTAAGTATTTGTTTTACTTTCCCCGTCATAGGGGTAGAATTTCGGAAAATCTTTCTTCATCATACAAAGAACATGCTTTCCAAGTTTAAATTCTCTACGATCAGCGGTTGCCGTGCGACTTGCGTTGATTCGTCAGTCAGTCATACAAAACAAAGCATTTTTTTATCCTATTACTATCATAAATGCGAAAGTTTGTGGGTATGTTACCACTCAGCGCCTTAAAGACTGAACCGATTACAAGAAAATTGGTGTGTAGATAGATTCGGTACAGGAGACGGACATGGCCATTTTTATTTCGAAAATCAGTCTGGTTCCCGAGGGATAAAAACATATTTTATACGCGCGGGCAAAGCCGTGGAACGCAGCTAGGTAGTTTGCATATATATTTTTTCGAATCAAATAGGTACTTAGTACGTACACCTTGGCCGATCAAAAACTGAAGATAAATGAGTCTACCCATTTGCTGAAGAGCCGGAGTGACGCCAGTGAATGGGGAAATCTAGTTGGCTAAAACCATTTGGCGTGACGCCACAGTTTTACTTCTCGACTGACGCGAAAAACTACCCGTATTACTACTCTGGTGGAACTACTGGGTGTACTATGGATAACAAAGGCGAAAAACTGATCGTCAATGGTCCTCGATGGGTCAGTAACATGGTACTGACGCGATGACGTCTAAAATAATACGTAATACGTATTAGCAATCAAGTCATTCACTCGTTACTTCGGTAGAGTTTGAGCTTTTAAGATTCTGTTCAGTTCGTGTATAATGGATGCAATATCGCAAGAATATCGCTCATAAAAAACATCGATATTAGACAATCGATATTTTGAAAAGTGAAACATCGATTTTAGAAACAAAACTTTTTAAACGATAAATCGATGTTTTCATCGATGTTTTTTAGCAGAAATAAGACACTACTACTCAATTATTTTAACATTTATTTTTATGAATAAAGTAATTTATTTTAACAGAAAACAAGTATGTATTTATTTTTTTAACACAGAATTTATAAATAATCATTTTGACAACCTGGGGCTCAGTAAGCAGTTTCTCTCCTGGGTGATTGTAGCTCTAGCTTATGAGAATAACTGCTTACTGGGTACCACAGTTGCTAGGATAGGCAAATAGGTCATAGTAAATTAGTAAATGTAATGCAATGACTTTTGCACGCAAGCGTCAGCCAATTGAATATGACTACAAAATAAATGGCACTAGTATGTTTCGTCCCACTAGCATCAAAGACTTAGGTGTGACATTTGACCATAATTTAACCTTCCACAGCCACATCATCGCATTGGCAAATGAGTCTTTTAGACGTCTGGGTTTTGTCCTTAGAAACTCTAAAGAATTTCGTAACCATCATGTGGTAAGGTTATTTTTTGGAGCTTTAGTACGCTGCAACCTAGAAAGCAGTATGTGCGTATGGAATCCACACGAAAGTACTTACGCTCTGATGCTAGAAAAGGTGCATAAAGCTTTCCTTAGGCATCTTTCCAAGAGAATGTACGGGTACTACCCTTATATGTACCCTACTAAATATCTCCTAGGAATTTTAGGGTATAACTCACTGGAAGTCAGGCGGAATAAGTGCCAAATTGTAGTTATGTGCAAAATCTTTAGGGGGAAAATTAATGCACTAGATCTACATGACGAGCTGTGTCGTTTTTATACTCCTGACAACTATCGTCGTAACCTGAGACATGTGCTGTTCGCTATTCCATCATGTCGCACCGTAGCGCGTTCCATGTCACCTGTACCGCGCACACTATCAGCACTCAATGCTCTCCTGTGTGCCAATCCTAACTGTGATCTGTTTGCGGATGGATGGCAGGAAATATTGTCAGAGTGCTTGCGGTTCTGCGAGCGTGATGCATGAATGTGTTTTATCATATCATTTTTTTTTGTTTTTATTTTATTCCTTTTTATTCGTGTTCATTGTTTTTAATCGTATATGGTGTAATAATTATTGTAATTGGTAGTAATTAACAGTTATAATTATTATTAAATAAATAAATAAATAAATAAATAGTATAAAATAATAAAGTCTGGGAATAACCCCTTCATGTCATCTCACATCTCCAACGCATTTCCCTATATAGGAGTAACAGTAGATAAGATAACATGAACATTCGAAATTCTGTTTCTGCTCTACTTTAAGTAATATTAATAGATAATATCTTGAAACTACTACAATAAGAACGTTTTTATTAACTCTTATTAATTAACTCAAACACATATTTAATAGTAAACGTTTACTTTTATAAGCTTACTATTCAAACAAACCAATGAAATAGACAATAGAGTATATTTATGTTATTGAATGTTGAAATAATAAATAATTAATACACAGTTGAGTTATCTATCACAGTCGAAAATACTTTTTTATATTGATTTTTAATTGATTGGGACTTACGCTATGTTCTAATGAACGTCAACCAACAAACAAAATAATTTCCGTCGATGTGGGTGAGCGTAGCAACTGCTTTGTTTTGCGCGCGTTTGTATTGCAAAGCAAACGAGACACTGAATAGAAAAATCTACGCTTGTGACTATGTTTGTGTGTTTAGCTGACATATTTCACGAAGAACGATGTTGCATCGATGTTTTAGGTTTTGATATCGATGTAAAAAACATCGATGTTTATGAACAATATATCGATGTTTAAAAAAACGATGTATCGTTTACGTCCTTAGTTCCCTAGCAATGTTTCTTTTTGTCATTGCCTTTGTCTGTCACTTTAGCTTAGATAAAATCTAAACCTATTTTGCGAAATCTGTGTATTACTGAAGTTGACTATAATTGGCATGCAAGTAAGAAATAAATAATATCATTAGTGTATAACTTTATCAGTTTATTTACACACCATAATTGTGGCGGAAGACATGAAACCCAGCGGAGGCGACGATGACTACGTAAGTCCACAAAAAGAAATAGCATTTTTTTGCTATTCTTTTCATAATAAATTAAACGATTCTGCAAACATTTCAAAGTTGCGGTTGAGATTAGTGTATACGTACTTACTAGTTTCGTTCAATATCACCATTTATGAACTCATATTTTTTTGATAGTAATATTTTAACTTTCGTCACCGTGGCACAAAATTTGATTTTCTTTCAATCCGTTATAAGACTAGATGTTACTAATGTCAGAATGCGGTGATAGTTGTTTAGCTATAATTAAAACTGTTACTTCGTGTTTAGCTACCAAAATTGGGCGTACGCAGAAATCAAAATGCAAGCAAAAAAAATATTATTTTATTTGATAAACCGAGGTCAACGCCCGTTACCTGCATTGACTTATGAATTACTAGATTGCTTGTTTAAATTTTTATTGTCAACTAGCTGCGCTCCACGGCTTCGCCCACGCGTAAAATATATATTATGTTTTGTTGTATCATTCGGAAACCAGACCAATTTTCGGGATAAAAACATACCTACTAATTAAGAAGGTTATCGATATGTATGAATCCGTCGCTATTTTTATTCATTCGATTTTGGTCGGTTAATTAACCAGCCATTGTTGACAAGTTTTGATTTATGTTTATAACTTTTTAAATAAAAAGCATTCTTAGCTGACACATACAATATTATATATAAATTGGCTAAATACACAAACTTTTGGTTTGCATCTACACCTTTTGGGTTGAGCCAGTTTCTTGTATGTTGACTTCAATGTTATTCCACCGTCATTTCGACTTTTAGTAATATTATTCAATAAGTCTTGTATTTACACTTCTGAAACTTTTTATGGATATTATAAGTGTAAGGACCAAATACAGTTTCCAGTGAGCTTATAAGTTTAGTTTTTTAGGAGCTGCGATTTTTTTTAGATTTTTAAAAAAGAGTGAACAATAAATAAGCCCTTTATTCTGTGATAAGAAATTACATTTTTAAATACATTGCATTTTTCTTTTATAGAATATCCTTTAGTACAGTGTGCCTTTTGGCATAGGCCTCCTCCAGCAACTTCCACTGCTCTCTGTCTTTTGCGACTCTTCTCCAGTTTGGTTCCGCTCTGATTTAGTCGTCCTCCCATCTGAGGTACTGTTTGCTCGCGAAAAGAGGGATTACTTAATAGCTATATGATTAGATATTTTCTTAGTCTAATTCTGTCACAAGTAGGCACAAATTAAGAGCTAGGTACTAAAGTATGTTTATTCAACAGGCGCACATATTATTATATTGGTTTTAGAGATACATAATTCTGCAAAACGTTACCCCAGCAGGAAATGGAATATCTCGAAAACCTAACGACGCACAAATTATGTTTTCGGCTCACATTTTAGCACAAATATATGCTCTTTGTCAAAGTAAAATATTTCTCTCTCCAATCATTTGTTAGAATTTGCCTGCTGGAAAAACGTTAACCTCGCATGAATCGGTTTTTACGTATTATATCAAAATAACAACATGCACAAATTTTTTAATCCGGCGCACTTTTACAGCAAATTAGGTACTAATTATTCGTGCTACTCATATCACTCTAGGAGTCACTTTCCTGCTAGAGTATAACATACACAAACAAAATGTGTTGCTGTTGCCAAAGAACTTTTTTTTAAGTGTTGATAATTTCAAATCTTAGCAGTAACCGCTTGGTAACTAAAATCTGACATGATATTATGTTATTATGTCTTTCAATGAGGGGAAAAACGACTCAAATTATTTAAATTTAATAGTAAAATAAATAGGTGTGAGCCAACCCAAACTGGATTGTAGTAAAGTGGTGTGTTGGATTAGCTAGTAATTTATCTATACTACTAGCTTTCCGCGGCGCGGTTTCACCCGCCTCTTTGATTACTGCTCTGCTCCCGTAGCGTGTTGTTACATAGCCTTATAACCATCCTCGAGAACAGGGCTATCATACGCAAAAATAATTTTTCAAATCCGACCGACTTTATTTAATAGTATACTTTTATTTAAAGCGGAAGAGTTTGTTTTGTTTGTTCGAACGTGCTAATATCTGTAGGCAGGACAACTGTCATTTATTTAATTATTTTTGTGCATAACATTTAAGCATTAAAAATTCCGTAAGTTATCTTATTCTTTATTGTCATACCAGGTTATTGAGATCTGACTGTTATTTTAATAACAGTCAGATCTCAATAACCTGGTATATACCGTTATACCGTATTATAATATACTAAAGAAATGTTGTTTAAAGTTCAAATGTGAATTCTGTAACATTTGTATTATTATGTACATTTTTTTCATGAGAAAGTTATGGAATTTGATATTTTATAAAATGACTAGTCTTCAGATCTAAAAATATTTAAAAGTTTTCTATACAATGATGCAGTTCTTGCTGGAAAGGTCATGGTACATTTTTATTAGCATTTTCCTTAGAGATCTTTTTTTTATCAATTTTTCACATGGATTTATGACTGAGGCACTATACTTATTTTCTTAGTTACTTATCCTTTGCGCAAAAAAGCGCAATGTGATCAATTAGAATTGATTCAGGGCTACAATATAACAGTATTATTTTAATAGCCTAAGAGTTTATATTCTACTAGCTTTTGCCCATGGTTTCGCTGGCGTGGATATTGTTTTTCTCCTAGATATTTTATTTTAGTTATTTAGAAGAAGCTATAGGCTGGACGAAGCTCTTTAAATATAGGTATTACCATATTTCTCTTTCCTCATTCGTTTAATCTCTCATTTCACCTACCTAAGACATCCCTGCGAAAAATATACAATACCCAAATGCAAACCTTTCTCAAGCATCACTTCATAAATTAAAAAAAATATCTATTTAATGTCACCCCCTAAACCCACCCATAGTAAAAATATTAAAAACAGCATTTTTAAATATCCTAATACTAATTTCTACAATGATAACTTCAAAAATCAACTTTTCATTCCCAATTTCACTCTTCTAAAGCCTGTAAAAATATTAGTTATTAATTTAGAATGTTTTTTATTTTGTTAGTAGTATCCCATAACGAATTTCTAGAACTAAGTATAAATTATAACAAAGAAATTTTATACAATTGTTCTCATCCCTTTTTGTTTGATTGATTGTGTGCAATCAGGAGAAGAATTTCTAAAAACCCTTTCTCATTAAACTTCTAGACATTAGAAAAAACACTCTTCAAATTTCAAGTCGATAACTTTAAAAATTAAGATCTTTCCATAAAATGTTCCATTCGTAATTCCTTATAATGACACATACTTTTCATTACCTTGCAGGAGGAGCCAGAGCATTTACGAAAGTTATTTATCGGTGGCCTGGATTACAGGACTAATGATACTTCATTAAAAGAGTTTTATGAGCAATGGGGCGAGATAGTGGATGTTGTTGTTATGAAGGACCCTCAGACCAAAAGGTCGAGAGGATTCGGTTTCATAACGTATTCCCGTGCTCATATGGTTGATGATGCACAAAAAAACAGGCCTCATAAAATCGATGGAAGGTAACATTCAATGCAGATAGCTGCTTTTTTGTTTTATTTTACCAAAACTTGAGTCATACATTGAAAGTTCACAGTTTATACTTTCTATTCAAGGAGTTTTAAAACTAGTCTTTACACTTTGGTGTGATATTGATACTGTTGAGAAACATAAATAAAATATTTTTGCCTTATTCGAGAAGACGAAATTGCGTGACTTAAAATATTACAGGTCTGAATATAAAGAGTAGCTTTTTTCATGTCTTAAATTTTTCAGAGTTGTGGAGCCTAAAAGGGCAGTGCCTCGGGAAGAAATCAAACGGCCGGATGCCGCAGCAACAGTCAAGAAGCTGTTTGTTGGAGGACTAAAACAGGAGATTGAAGAGGAGGACTTAAAGGAATACTTTAGTTCATATGGAACTATCATATCAGTAAGCCTAGTGACTGAGAAGGATACAGGGAAGAAGAGAGGATTTGGATTTGTGGAGTTTGACGATTATGATCCAGTTGACAGAATATGTGGTATGTAATATTATTTATTTTGAACTTTATTAGATTATGTTAAATAAATGTCAAAAGTCGACCTTGAAATAGATCTTGAACTTCTGCCTCCAAATGCTATACCAACTTTGGGAAATACTTAGTGAAACACAAATAGTTGTGTTTCATTAAGTGTTGGACCGCGTGATATCTTTATCTATTCTATATGTATATTATATCATTCATATTAATTAAAGGTATGCTTTATTATATTTTCAGTACAACCAAATCATAAAGTGAAGGGTCATCGTCTAGATGTGAAAAAGGCGCTATCAAAATCTGAGATGGCTGGTGGCGGTGGCGGTGGCGGGGGCGGGGGCGGAGGTGGCGGTGGTGGCGGCAGTGGCGGGGGCCGACGTGGGGGAGGACGCGGTGGAGGCGGTGGATGGGGAAATAGACAGAACCAGGACTGGGGTAACTCAGGTAATGCTTTAGTCTTACACCAGTTTCATGGGCTGTTACAAAGAAATTATTATTAACTGTACATTATTTTGAGATACTTTTATTGATCATGTTTTACATACAGAGGTATTGTTTGTATCTAGCAGCAGAATTACAGTAGAAGCTATTAATGGTAAGAGCTTCAGAGGCAGGAACATTCTCAAAATATGTATAGTGTCGAGAATTACTTCTGGCTGCATCAATTTGTCACATCCACCTGAAGCATGATTGGGTATTAGAGTTTGATTAGGGCTCTTTGCTATAAAGCCATACATTTACAATATTCTTACTATCTAATTATTATCTACTAAGAATAGTTACTATCTATTAAGAATAGTGTGATTGACATTATGTTATTACTTATTACTGAGATCAATGTGCTTTTAGTAAGCGTTGTTCTACTCAGGTATGTTATTATAAACCTATATTTTAGTTATTTTGAAATTTTTATGTACTACATATTTGTGTTGTTTGTGGTCTTTCCAAAGCCCTCGTCTGCGTAGAAAACAATGCACTCTTGTGATAGCATAACACCAAATTAATTAAAATTAAATGTTAGGGACGCTGTACTTAATCTAGTTGCCATCTACCTCGGCGATAGAGTACAATATGGTGACAAAAATAGAAATAAGTCGTCGGGATTACCTGTAACAATGGAAGTTTCTCAAGGTTCTGATCTGGGTCCCCATTTTTTAGATTACTTAAAGGATTATTGTTTTCCCATGAGATGTTGCCATTCAGTAGTATTTGCAGACGATACCTCAAACAAGTGTATTAGGTAATTTCTTTTTATAGTGCAACACTAAAATATTGTATATCACATAGAAAGAAAAGTAAAATATCCGAGTTAGATACCTTGAGATTAGTTTATTTTAGTTATTTTTACAGCGTCACTTTGTACGGCAGCGCATATATATATATTTGTGTTGGCACAGTGTGTAATGAAATCACTGGAACCACTCACAATAATGGTGCGTCTGTGACTCTTCTACTATTGTAGGCAATAATTATGGCCAGCAGAAATGTAACTCTTCAAGAATTTATTTTTGAGAAACCATCCCAAAAGCTATTGCGGCATGGTGGTGCCCACAATTGTCGCTTTGTGAAGATTCTCTATGTTTATCAATGAATTTTAAACGTTACATTGTTTGTATAATCAGACGGCGGTGGCTATAACTCAGGGTATGGACAAGGAGGGTGGGGTAACCAGAATCCGTGGGATTCTAACAATTCCGGAGGCAACTGGGGTATCCAAGGATATGGGGACCAAGGCGGATGGAACCAATCTTCCAATAACTCTTTTGGCACTGGATACCAGCAGGGTTACGGCGGAGGTCCTATGAGACCTAATTACAACACAACGCGAGCTCAACCATACAATAACTCAGGTTAGTTAACTCAACTGTACAATAAGTTAGATACCTAATTAAAAATGTGAAATAATATTTGCAGCTTTTGATTTATACGTCTACGTAAAATGGAGACGACTAACAAGTCTGTTTAATTTAAATTTTATCTTATCTTATAATAAAAATCTCTGCCACATATGTATAATACTTACTTACTTTTAATTGTTTATGATTTTTATGACATTTTTCTATACAAAAACAACATATTAATACTCTTTTCAGAACAGTTAGTAACAAATGATTACGTAGGTGGCGGTGGCGGTGGCTATGGCGGCGGTAACGGCGGCGGCAACGGTGGCGGTAACGGTACTGGCGGCTACAACAGTATGGGTAACGCGCCGCAGGCCGCCAACCAGCGCCGCTTCTAGATCACCAACGTTCTCTTGTAAGTATCGCCTTGTCTATCAAAACTAATATTATAAAGAGAAAATATTATTGTATGTTTGTTTGTTAAGGATAAACTCAAAATCTATGCAACCAATTTGAAAAATTGTTTCACACATAGAAAGCTACAATATTAGCGAGTAACGTAGGCTATATATACGTTTGTGGTAAGTATACCTTCCTACGCGGGCGACGCCGCTGGCAACAGCTAGTCTATTATATTGGTGTTACACACTCCCACTTCATAGTGGTTTTGTATACATTTCGAAATCATAGACAGATTTTAATGCGTTGCAATTCTGGCAGTACCAATGTGAATTATACCTTGTGGCTTTGACATGAAGATATATTCAATTTAAATCATAAATAGTAGCAATTTCCAAGGACTGTTCACTAACCAGCTTTGCTTGTTCGCAAGTCTTTGATTGAGGAGAGGAGACTTTAGTCAAGTATTTACTTGCAATTGAGTTGTTAGTTAACAATGTGACAATGTTTCAAAACGTTATTTAACACAAAATAATTGTGCTTTGGGAGCAGCTTTTTGTACTGTTCCTAGCATTAATTCATTTTCTTATTACAGCTCTTAGTATACATCTTTGGTATATTATTATCAAAGATACGAATAAATATTATGAAAATTATTGAAGACGCAAAGTTTTGAATAATTTTTACTAAAATACTGATTTTTAAATACTGATTGGTAACCAAAAAAGAAAAAAATTAAATTTCTTGTCACTGGCATATGCGTATTATCCCTTCTAGTGGCAACAACATTTCGAGGCCTTTTGCTTTTGAACTCGTATGTTCTTGAACTAATTTATATGGGTTCAAATTTAATTACTTAACTATCTACTAATAATACCCATCGTGACGCTTGAAGGGATGGTGTTGACATTTTAAATATGTGTTGGTGTGTACTTACTAAGGTTTTTTAATGCGTAGGTCTCAAGTTGCGCATAGTTGAAGCTAGGCAGGCAGACGATAGAGTAGAGACGAGGTAGGCCACGAGTCAGCTAGCTAGTGAGGGACAAGCGGACTTAGTGAAGCGACTGCATTGCATAGTCATTTTACTATTTTTTTTCTACTTCAATTTAAGGTTTGTTCACAATAAGGTACTGTGTAGGCACTAGTTTCATTTTTATTAATTGTTAGTTATTAGCACCCAATCACAGTTTTTACATAATTATCCAATAATCACATTCTTTTGATCCATTTTCACACGGCTATATGTTAGTCAGGATATGCAATTAAAATTTTTTAACTTTCTCCAAGTACTATATAGGACTTTACTGTAAAAGCTGTGGGACATTAATATTTGAGTTGTTAGACAATAAGTGAGGAGATTTATATTATTTCTGTTACATAATTAATTGTTATTGTAGTTTATAATGTTATTTTGCAATTCGTTTTCAATTAGATAGAGATAGCTATAACATTCCAAAACTAATGAAATTACATTTAAATAAAATGAATGAACGTTCTGAAACATAATTGTATCAGAATTTTTTAATGCGCAATTTTTAAAATGCAAGTATCAGAAGACAAGTCTTGTGCCATCTGATAATGGCGGCGAGATGGCAGCAAGCAAGTTTTGGCAAGCAATATTTCCACGTTTTTGATCGTACAATACCTACCTAAGTGGTAAACCTGAGCATGAGCGAGTTTAACTCACAGGAATACGCTCTAGTCTTTTCCTAAGACTTCACTGAGACTTGTCTTGTGTAACTTGCATTGTACAAATAGCACTTTAGACAAAGACCGCATTAAACTTGCATCATTTAATGAGTCTTTATTGTGTGTTTATGACTAGTACCGACTTACAATATATTCCAAAATCTTGATGTTAGCAATAGGACTTAAACATGATACCTAATTTGTTAAAAATATGTATACAAACGTGTCTTTCCGTCTTAACATTGTAGCCTAATGAAGAAAATATGAAATTTATGATATAGTAAAATATTATTATAGGTATATTCTATCTAATTCAACTTTATGAAATAATATAAGGATTATTATAGCAATCAATATACGTGTTTGAAAAGATACTATATCTTTATTAAGTTAAGTTTATTTTAATGTAGAATTATAATTGTTTCTTATTTGTGTGCAAAAATTAAATAAATACTATTTTCCATGGACTGTTCTACACGTGCCGAGCCTTCCGTGGAATAGGCCATGGTAAGTTGACACTATCTGAATGAAAATTAAACTATTCATTATAATAATGTAGTTTTTTATTTGAACATTCCTTATTACATAATATATGAGTAGGTACTTTATTTACACCACAATGAAACAATGTATAAGTTGTGACAAATAAAATTTAAAGGTTATACTTATGATGAATACATAGAAAAAAAGGTGGAGACTTAATCTAGGTATTAGCTAATTAAAAATGCTAAATTATATCATATTTTTCAAAAGATAATTACGAACGCTGTCAAAAATAAAAATATTTTTTTTTGTAGACTAGATTTATCAGATCGCATCGTGAACGACCACTCAAATAATTTTACATCTAACTCCCAAATACTAAAAACATGTTTTTTTTTCAATTTTGGGCATAAAAGTATTTATAAAAGTATAATTTTAATAGCTTAAACTTATAATAAATTAACAAAATATACAGAGTACCTATTTGTGATTAGTGCCTATATTTACTCTGCCTACTTTATCAGCGCACTACTCAACCCAATAGTGTGAGATGACTCCTTCAAAGATGCTACTACTTACTGCCTACCTACTTTTACGCTTTTGTTACCTGTGGTGTAGGTATACTACTAACTTTATAAATCTGTGGAGCGGTTACGCCTCATGAGTGGCAACGTACATATTTCGTGGTTTCCAATTTTCATCATAAAATCTTAGCTATATTTAAAAAATATGTTCTGCTAACATGTTAGAGTTACCTAGGTGAAAGCTGTATAAAAAGTAAGTGTAACCAAATGCTGAGTTATTTTACTATGAAAATAAAGCAAAGTATGTTTCAAATGTATTATTTGCATATAACTAGAACTGTAAGTTATTGCAATGGTTACCTACTTACTTTTTATACAGCATTTATCTAGCATGTTAGCAGAACATATTTTTAAATTACCTATAGCTAAGATTAAATGATAAAAATTGAAAACCACGAAATATGACAATTTTTTTTTATTCGTCTAAGGTGACAAACAAGCTTAAGTACGGCTATGGGTACGGTTCGCCTGATGGTAAGCGAAATAAAAATAAATGTTAAATTGCGACGTTGCCACTCATGAGCCGTAAAGGACCTTTCTGGTTGGAACACCATGGCAGATTTTAATTAAACAGATAATTTTTGTCTTAAAATATACACAAATTTAAGAAAGAGTAAGAGATTATTAAAACGTAGAGTAGGACGCTCTACCGCTAGATGGATCGACTTTTTACATCGGGCGGCTGGCAGAAACTGGATGCGAACAGCCGTAAATCGGGAAAGATGGCGCGCCTTGTGAGAGGCTCATGTCCAGTAGTGGACTCCCATAGGCTAATGATGATGATGAAGAGATTATTTATCGCTTAATGGTGGATGCGGCACTGGAAGGCAGGGGCAGGTTGGCGGACTGCAATATGTTTGAGTCAGCACGGTGGGGAACAGGCCTGATGCAGCAGCTAGGTTTCTGCAAAAATAAGATATTTATTATTAGTTTGCTACAAAAATATAGGTAGGTTTATAGTTATCTCGTACTCGCAGAATTGCTGGTCATTGGGATAAAAAGTTCTAGAGTGGCAAGCATGAACTGGAAAATGGACAGACGTCACAAGGTGAACCAACGACAAGATAAGGGTCGTTCAAGGGTGGCAGGCAACCGAGAGGCTCCCAACCGGGGTCGAAATTTGAGAGAGACCTGAGACGTCCACTGCTGGACAGTGGATGAATGTCTTTCAGCTGATATGATGAAATAAAGTAACTGGCATGAGCAGACTCATCGTTACGCCATCTTACTTACTATACGACATTGTCATGTTAGGTAGGTACCGACTTACCTATACTGTTGATCTAGTTGCGCTTTTTCAATTCTTTTGTCTTTAGCCCTACGATTCTGAAACCAAATCTTCACTTGTGTTTCGCTTAACGACAATGCTGATGCCAATTCGCACCTGAAATTGAGGTGGTAAATATTATACCTACTTATAAAAAAAGATTCAAATTGAATTCCCTTTAGTTTTCGCTTCAGTGGCGAATCCAGGATTTGAGTTTGGGGGTGGGGGGGCTTAGCCATTGGAACCCAGGGTAGCGAGCGGGAGGTGGAAATCTGTAGCTTCCCCGTGAGTCCGCCACTGTTTCCCTTCTTGGTCATGGTACGGTTGAATCTGTCTTAAAATCTGACTTAAACCGAATAAAGGGATTATATATATGTAGTTTTGTGTTGACTGGACCACTGCCCAACTTTCTCATTTATCATGATCGTTACTTAATTGTGTTTGAGATGAATCGGTCAGTCATCGGCAACATCAATACATATAATAAACAATCACAGTTGATGTGAATACAGCATCAAACACCTTAGTCACATTTTATCACACTGATATGCGCCAATGGCCAATGCCATGTCATGTGCACACCAGTGTGACCTCCGAATGATTAGTTGCAGGTACTATGACCACCAATAAACATCATGACGATGTAATAGATATCTAAGGTCAATAACAAACCTGCGAGCCCTAGCTACATATTCGCCTCTTGCATACTCGAGTTCAAGTCGCAAAGTCTGGTGAGCCGAGAAAGTGGTGCGTTGCCGACGGGGTCTGCTTTCCTTGCGTCGCCTCCGGGCCACTATAAAAGTAAACAAAATAACACGATTAAGCTGTTTACTCTCTACTATAGCATGGGACATGACGACGATGTTAGAATTGTTACTGCTTTAATATTATTAAAAGGAGATTAAAACATTGGTAAACAATGGCAATTTTTACCAGTGCATGTGCTACAAAAGAAGTAATAGTGGGTGCCACTATAACAGAGTGTACTGTCGCCCAATGACTTCTGCAATGCCAGAGGTTCCGCGAACCCCCTGCCTACCGTGATATTAATAATCTCTTTAAACCTTGTTTGAAGGTAGCAGACCTAGAGTCTTAGGTAACCCTAGCTTCAAAGAAAAGACAGTGTTTTCTTTTTAACACTAACATTTTGACTTTAGCTACTAATCTACTGAACGCACACTAACTGCCTGAATTGAAACATTGACCAAACCTAATAGGTATTGATATCGGTATCTACGTAATCATAGGCTTCAGCGCTTTTTTGTGTCGTTGCTAAAAACCGTAGTTTGTAACTAGTTATAAACCTCTAAGCCTATTCCCATAAGAAAATGTCTACTTATCCGAAATTCTTATAAATTGCCCCAAACTCACCTGCGTATCTAACCACGCTCACTAACAAAAACACTATTAAGGATTCCTTGCAATTCTTGTACACAATAAATGTTTGATCCATGAGAAAATTGTGCTTGTAAGAGCTCTGATGCCGTGCCACATTGTCCCGGAAGTGTGCCGGAGACCCGAAGTAGTGAAACCCTGCATGCGCACCGAGATGCGAGAGGGTGAATCACGATATTAAAATATCAATCATAATCTTGCTAAGTATATCAGAAACAAATGAAGCATGTCCACGTGTAAGTACCTATACTTACCTACTAATATTTTTGAACAAATTTCAATGATGGTTAGGTAGGTCATATTGTTGGCTAGGTATAGGTAGGTCTGTACGCATTATCTTTATCTAATATTACAAAGAGAAAAGATTAGTTTTTTTGTATATTTGTTCTGATTTAACTCAAGGTGTGACTTAGCGGGAATAAAGGAATAGAACGGGTAACTTATGCTATATTTTATTAAGTGTAGTAAAAAACTAACCTATTATTCAGTAATTTTCAAATTTTTAATATTTTAACACCTAAGTACCTACGTATGTAAATCTGGCGTTTGTTGTGAGACCGAATGAAACTTTTGATACCGAAGCGAAGCGAGGGCGGACGTCGGACGTCTAGTAATATAATATCCAAGCCTATTAAAATTATTCCATTTTGTCTACGATGAGGAGTCAAAGATCCAGGAATGTTGGCTTTGTAAAATATACAGGTTCAAAAGACCTGAAGTCGAAATAAGACTAAAATAAATTTTCGTTTTTTTACACTTGGGTAACATTAAGGTACCTACCTACTGTCCACCTAGTGGTGAATGACTAATTAAGATAATGGTTGTGGATATCTGAAAACATAGCCAAACCATTCTAGACCATGAGGAAGGAAAAGAATAGGACCTAGTACTTACCTACCTTTATCTATCTAATGTCTTCCTTCTAAATAAAACTTAATAAAAGTACATAATAATTAAAATAAGCTACTCTTTATCTCTATTAAACCTAAGTACTTGAATAGGTAATCAAAGTTGGAAGCTCTTGACATGCAGCATATGGTCCGAGGGTGTCCGTTACAATAATGTCCGGTTAATTAGTGATTGATTCACGAACCAGTGCTCAGCCTTCCGGATCCTGTGATTTGTGGCCAATCATGTTGAAATAATATACCTAAACAATATGGCTTTTTATAACAAGGATGTTTTAGTAATAAGTACGTAAGCTACCTACTCTTTATTTATTTATATATCTAGCTTGCCGCGGCGCGGTTTTACCTGCGTGTTTGCTTACTGCTCTGCTCTCGTCGCTATTAGCGTGATGTTACACAGCCTTCCTCGAGAACTGGGCTGTCATACGCAAAAATAATTTTTCAACTCCGACGGTAGTTTTAGAGATTAGCGCGTTCAAGTAAACAAAACAAACTCTTCCGCTTTATATAATACGAGTAGTGTTACCTACAGATTACTTTTTGTTGGAACTTGGAAGCAGACCAAAACATTTTTAAGGCTTATCGTGCTCTCAGACTACCTATACTGACTGCCGAATAGGAGTGCATGCTATGCAATGTGCATGGTGTGGTTGCGGGTTCGATTCCCATAAGGTACGAAACTTTGTATCATTTACATCATTCATAATTATGTACTTCGGCGCCAAGAGAGGGATGCACTGGCACCACCCTTTCGAGAAAAATACATAGATTAGATTAAGATTTTTTTATAAGTAAGTAGTCTTTGAAATTAAAGCGTCTTTAATATAGCTGTCCAAATTTGTACCTACAATCTTGTCAATAAATTAATCGACATGCTAACAGTGGGTTAAGCCATCTGGCGTGGGCGTGAGGTCAGGATATTTCAGAAATATAACTCAGGATCACTTCTTTGACAATTATCTTATTCCAAATTCAAATAATTTCACATGTAGGTAATTTAGATTACCTAAGGTTTATATGGATATCAAATAAAACGTAGGTATTGGCAATCCGTCGATCACCTAGAACGTCCAGTACACGCCATAGATTGTGATAGGACAGTTAGGTACTTACGTTTTGCCAGAGTGACATTCACAGCTCACTCATCTACAATACAGATTTATAGACACGCCGACAAATTGATTGTTCGATTATATTTTTATGAACACTGAGCATGGACATCAGATGCACCCTCCTGAAAGTAATCCTGGCGGCGCCCATGATTATGTAATTGTTTCAAGTCTAGGTATATAGGTAGGTAAGTAGGTACCTATGTGATTGGTAACTAGGTACTACGGGAGCTGTCTTAATTGTCTTTTTATGAACTAAAAAAGTATTAGGTAAGTAGGTAATTATATAAATAATAGTGAGTGTCAATATTGCCCCAACATGAAAACCGCTCATTTTTTTTTGTAATAAAAAAAGAACCTTCAGTGTATAAAACAACTGTTATTTTTTATGTTATCGCTATTGTTATTGATTTCTTTTATACTCTTGTTAAACGAGCATTGTAAGAATAGGGGCTTTACTAATTTTTGTTAGCAAAATGCTCGTATTATTTTTATAAAGGATCGTAAAAGGTTCGCATGAGCTTCGTCATTATAGAGACTAATGCGCGCAATATTGTTCTCATCTTGTTTGTTTTCAGTATTGCAGCAATCATTATTGTAACTAATACAAACAACAAAATACAGAGCTTTAGATTATGTAGGTATTTATGCTTGCAATTTGGGACCTCAGTACAAGTGACAGTTGTCACTGTCTTAGTATAAATTAATTTTGATTAATTGAATTAATTGAATTTTTGTTACAAGTGGTAAAGCAATTATGTGGTCGACTATACCTACCCTAAACGTGGGTAGGTGCAATACTGCAATGCATGTATTATGCATTTAATCCAATAAAGATAACATGCAGATCAACATTTTCATTTAATCGAATAGTATAGATGAAGTATAGGGTGGAAGTGACTGAGAATCGTCAGCTGTGCCCATGCATCCCCGCCATAAGTACTTATGTTGTAATTGGGGCATATGACAATGTCTGTATTGTCTGACAGAGTGTTGTCACATTCAATCGTCATGCGCTTAATCGAGTCGAAAGTAAGTGCCGTATTAACATTTATCCAGTGTAAATGTGATTTAATAAATTGTTTAAAAATAATTGATAATGAATTAAACAATGTGGTGTTTACCTAATTTTAGATACAATGTGCATCTACTTTTGGCGGTAGTCGAGGTAAGCGACCTATGCATGGTACTTACGTTGTTCATGGATTATGGAAATATGGATTTAGTCAGCGACTTTTAGGGCTGACTGTACCTACATGATGGCACATCATTTACAGTCCGATGAAGAGCTCATTATGCACTAATAAATTAAAGGTAAATTCGCACGAGGTTCTTTAAGATACTAGTGATAGTTACCAAGAAGTGATAGGTACTTACCTCTAATGCTGCAGTATTCCGCAGCAGAAGCAGTAGTTAGTACCTACTTACCTACCTACTTTCCTAATCGGTTTGCTCCAGTTTGAGAGAAATCGGCTACCCAAAATATAGCTGTGATAAGTTAATTCAGTAATTTAAAAATTAAAAATTGTTAATAAATTATAAGCTATTGGCGATAAAGACATTAAACACAAACCCCTAATTTTTATAGTTAATCTGAACTACAAAATAAACGTCATTGTTGTGTGCGATTAAAAAAGATTGTGTTTAATCAACAATGCTTACAATAAGTTCGGTGAGTATTAGGGTTGCACCCCCTTAATATTCATTAGCAAACATCCCCTAATTACAGGATCATTCGACCGTCGACCAGAGATGAGAGTTGCACACCTGACTTGTTCATGTTTTGTTTTCAATGCCTTCGGAACAAATATTGATATCACGAAGAACATGCTTCGAAGCATTTCAATTGAACACAATACTGGAACGTAGTGAATTTGTTTTCTAATAATGGCTGCTTTTCCTCGCTGTTCCACTAGCAGAAAAGCTTAGTGATGTGGAAAAGAAAACGGTATTGGAGCTTAGATAATAATAAGCGCCGTCTACATACAGTTGTAGCAATGTAAACTATATCAAGTAAGTACCTAGATCAGCAGATATTCATACCTACTTGCACACTGAAGCTCTTTTCGACGACTAGGTAGTACGTCCTGATATTAATCCTATCCTAGTAGGTTACACCTACGAATACGAAGTAGGTGAGCTACCTAGCCAATGTCTGTTACTTAGGTACCTACGTACCTGACATTGATGCTGTGTAGTAAGTACCTACTTAGTAATTAGGTACCTACTCTACTGATGATTTCGAAATAACTAAAAGCATTAACGACAATACAAATACAAAAGTTAACCAGCAAGTATCTAAAAAATTACGGCGATTGAAAAGAGTGGTCTGAATTTCTTGCCACGTTGTTCCCATCGCATCTACCCTTGTCGCTGAATTTGGCCGCATTATCATTAGGCCGTATTAATGCTACCTAGTAGTTGAGGTACCTTACCTCAACTACTAGGTAGCATTAAAATAATACTTATTCGTATATAAATTGTACCTAATACAATTCGCACTGAGCCGTGTATAGGTACTTATCCAAGAATCGATTGTCGCATTTGTGCCACTATGATGAGCATCATGCGTACCTCGGCCAAATGCGATGTGAAACGAGAACGATACAAATTGCGACTAATATAAATCGAAATGTTATATTGCCAGGAGACACGTGTGCATTCCCACGGCTGTCCATCGATGTAGGTAGGTATACAAACGCAAATCTCCTAACAATACACTTTTGAGTGTCCACGGCTTGGTTGTAAAATATTATTCGTTTTGATAGTCGTCGATAGAAGGTTTTGAACGATTTTTATGGTAGCTTTATTTGTTTATAACTTCATATTATACAAAAGAATATGCGGACTTAATGCCTGAGGCATTCTCTACCAGTCAACCTATTGGGTGATGCAGAGGTGAAGCGAGGTAGATGTATAAAAGACGAAAAAATTATAAAATGTGTAAGCAGGTAGGGGAGGTAGGCCTAAATGGGATAGCCTGCCTAAAACGGTAACCCTTTTAAATACCGCGTCATTTGTGCTAACACAAAACAATGCGTGATGCAGCTTGATGCCGATGCCACCTCCACCCGCCAATCGCAACGAGTCGCCCTGCGCTCCGGTCACACGCATGTCAAGGTAAGACGAAAACACATATTGCAGTCCACGTTCAGCGGGCGTGGGATGCCGTGGAAGCGAGGAGAATCCAGGGGAGATTATTAGAGGAGGCTTCGGGGGCTGATATGGCCAGACTACAAGCTGTGTTGCAATCCGAATCGAGCGTGGCTGCACGCACTGCCGTCGCCTCCCCTGGGCACCTTACTTGACGATGGCTCTTTGCGGGTGGCGGTGGCCTTCCACCTGGGCTGCAGGGTGTGTGGGCCCCATGTATGCACCTGCGATTCCATGGTGTTGGCCGATGGCCATCATGCTCTGAGTTGTCGTCGCTGCTCAGGAAGGTTTTCAAGGCATCACGCTCTCAACGACATAGCTCGTAGAGCCCTCATATCGGCTAACGTCAGCCGTTGCGGAAGATGCCTGTATAAAAGAAGCTTAAGTATTCGACATTAGAGCCTATATACAATTTTGTACCCATAGCAGTAGAGACCATGGGCAGTTGGGGCACGGAGGCAAAGAACTTCGTTCGAGAATTAGGGCGCAGACTCAATAATGTGTGTGGTGACGCCCGCTCCGGGTCGTTCCTGGTGTAAAGGTTGGCCATTGCCATTCAGCGCGGGAATGCGGCAAGTGACCTTTGCACCGGGAGCAACCAGGGGCGGGTTAATTGATTAAAATTAGATTTAAGCTATTTTGATGTAATTAATCTTATACTTATACATTAAAATCATACAAACCCAAACATAACATATCAGAATATATTACTTACTTACTTACTTAAATAGGTACCTACGTGAGCGGTGATTTTGACATGGGTTTTAAAATACTTACTTATAGCGTATAACCTCGTATAACGGAGTAGATTGATACTGTAATACCTATTTATATATTCTGTTTCATGGACTGTTATTTCACAATAGTTATTAGAGTTGAACAATGGATTTTATGGAGTAGCGGAACAGTGCCGACAATTTTAACACAAGAGCGAGTTCAAATGGGTGCCGGCACATCTCTATAGGCGAGCAGCGAGACGTGGTGTGGTAATCGCATCATAACCGCTGTCGGCGCCAGGCACTGCCTCCCATTTCCTCCTCCTCTGCCCCCTTTAGACATTTCACCAAACGTTTTTCAGCGACGCGACAAACCATTATGATTCTATTTTCATGGCAATAAGACTCCCTACAGAAAAAGGACTTTCACACTAATAAGTTTAAATGAAAATTGTCCCATTGTTAGGCAGACTAAACAGGATTTTGCTGTAGATACATTGTTAGAAAAATCGAGTTTGTACTTTCATAATGTTCGTGAAATATTTCAGTCTCGGTTTGCGAATAGAAAAACAATTATCTACTTCTATTGTTTTGGGCGGTTTGCTTTAAATTGTTTAAGATTTATGAATCAGACCTCACTCAAGTTTTTGGAACGATAGCAGCTCGTACCTACCTATGTTAATTTAGCTAAAGACACAGAAATATCTAGGTCTTATCTGTCCATATCTGTCTCCATATCTGTGTCTAAAGAATATTCTGCGCATGCAGCACATACTTATGCATAATATAATAAATTTTTGGAAACCGACGCCAAAGCGGTCGCGGTCTCGCGTGCTATAGGTAAATCGCTCTGCTTTTCTGTGTGTTAGGTTTGCAAGATTACTGCTAGTTATCTTCCTTACAGCAAAAATAAAGTTGTTACAACACTGTAATTGATACATGTAGGGCTATAGCGATAACTCGTGCCATCAGTTTTAAAAAACCTACCTACGTGTAGCGAAGTTCGAATAATCCTCCGACATAAACATAGAAATGAATTACCTAGTTTCCCCTACTTTCCCCCTACCAAATTGGTAAGTAAGAAGTTTTGGATCTTGCTCAGAAAACGAAAGGTGGCTTTTATATGTAGACGGCTTCACGTGCTATCCGAAGCACGCAAAGGTATCAATTAATTATAAATAAGAAACACTACAATCACCCCGTGTGTGGGTGTCGTAAGAGGCAATAAAGGGCATCAAAACACTTGGCAGTGTTATGTAACACTGCCGAGTGTTTTGATTACTATATTATTACCAATCTTACAGACTGGTCCACAAGCCGCTCATCAAGCCTTGTGAAGGACAGACCAATGACACAACTTATTTTTTTGGAGCAGTCTTAAAGTGAACGAACGTTTAACATTTTTTTTGTAGGTACTTATGTAGGGAAAAGGCATTCCAAATTACTTATTAATAAATTTTACAACTAGCTAAGAGTGATTTACTAACGGTTAATATTTTTATCTTGAACAATGCAGATGTTTGCAGTTCGTTTGATTAAAATCTCGTAAATCTCTACCTACGCTGGCTGGCAAAGAGTTGTGTGAAAGGATTAAGAAAGGAGGTTCTTCTGTACTATAAAAGGCTTATCTATGGACACCCTCCATTATATTCAAATATTTTTCTAGTGATATTTTATTTATACGAGAAAGCTTTGGACTTAAAGGCTATCTTTGATCTTGTGGTCTTTTATGAAACTGAGTGGAAAATAATTCTTTTTCGCTGTTTATTTTTATTAAATGGGACTTTTCTTGTATAAAGTGGTCTACAATTTTCTACTAAAGATAACATTATCTAACAAATCATCGCGTTTTAATCAAGATGATCTAATGGTAACTCTACCTGTACCAGCGTCTTATAGAAAAGGTTGAAGGTTTGAAACCGGGCAAACACTAATGTGATTCAGATTTCACCAGGCACTGTCTAGATGATTTATTCACAAGCAAAAGATGTTGTTCGCGCTTTCTATGATGGCTGTTCGGAATATAAACCCTAGAATGGAGTCCAGTGTAGAAGTCATCATGTTCACATGTTGTTTTATCATCATCTTTTCAGCCAAACGACGTCCAGTGCTGGACATAGGCCTCCTCCAAATCATGCGCCACCCTCTTCCGTCGATTGCCCGCCAATTACTTATATCGTTAAATCATTTTCTGAAAGGTCTATCTAAGATGCATCTTCCGGTTTGTGATCGCCTCTTCAGAGCCGCCAATGTTCTTCAAGTCTAGGTTGGCAGTTTCCACGCACATTTCTTTTGCAGATTTTTCAAGACCTTTCATCTTCCACTTGCGTCTCTTCTCTTTCTTTTGTCATGTCACGACTTCAAACCTTCTCTTAATATCAATTGCCTTAATTAGGTATTTCTCTGGCTATTATCTACGAAGGCTGATTGAAAACAGTTTGCCCGATATTAAGCCAATGCGTAAATGCTTCTATGCTCTACTAGTTTCCGTTCTGCTACATTTTACTTTTGACATAATTTATCTTTATAATTAATTCTTCAAGGGACAAAGGCCTTGAATAGGTCTATCGTTTAGAAATTCGCAATATCTAAAGACTTTTTTTTTTTATATTATAACCTACCAAAGTGACTCCACCCCGCCTGATGGTAAGCAATCAGTGGAATCCAGAAGTGGCGGCTACTATACCAAAAGCCATCGTCTTAAGCTGCTGGTATGGTGGCCTCCACTATGGCGGCTGGGAATGGGGTTAAGTGAAGGGAATGAGGGAAATGAGGAAAGAGGAAAGGGGAAAATTGGGCCTCCAGCGCTCTCACTCACCGAACGAAACGCAGTAGTACGGATACTACTACTCTTAAGTCGATCTTCTATGAGAGGGTAGTACTTCCCCGGACGATCCGGCCCATTCATGCTGAAATCAGCGTGGATTTACTACCGTACCTTTATTTTAAGACACCCATGGCAATGAGAAGAGATCGGTTGGTTCCATATTCTAGAACGCAGATCACACAGCTAATTAAACAACAATTAATGCACTCAAATTAGGTACTAGAATATGTATACTAAGTAAAAACAACATGATCTTATTTGCTGACAGTGATGTACAAGATAGGTACCTGAAATAAAGTATCTGGAATACCAAAATGCTAAATACTTTTAAATTCTTACTTCAGATACCAGATACAAAAACATTTTTGGAATGATATCTGAAATCATTCCAAAAATGTTCAGGCATTAAGTCCGCCTTTACATGTATGTGTATAAAGTTTTAAATAAATAAATAAATAAATCCTAACTATAAAATACATATCTTTTGAATACTTTTTATAGATAGGTAAAATACTTTTGTGAAAAAACATTATTTTTAATGAAAGTACTTAAGGTTTTAATTGAGACATACGTAAAACCAGCTCTTCAAACAGTTTATCACAAATTTTTCTTCGATGAATAATTAAAAATAAAATATATTTATACACCCTAACTAGCTTTCTGCAGCGCGGTTTCGCCCGCGTCCGTGGTCACTACTCTGCTTCCGTAGCCAGGAGCGTGATGTAACATAGCCTATAACCTTCCCCAAGAACTGGGCTAACGCAAAAATAAATACTCAAATCCGACTGGCAGTTGCAGAGATTAGCGCGTTCAAACAAACAAACAGACAAACTTATTCGCTTTAAGATTAATTTTAAAGAAAAAACAAAAACCGACTTAGAAACTATACCTAACTTTAACAAACTAAAACATCATTGATATTTTTATTTTGTTAAATTTTCAAAAAGCGCTGAACCAATTGCCATCAAATTTATATGGGACCATGTCTGAAACAAACTACCTTCTAATACAAAAAATATAAGAGTTATCACGAATCATTGAAATCCATTCATAATTGCCGGCGAAATCGCGTAACGAACTTAAAAAAAACATACGACTCGAATTAAAAACGTCCTCCTTTTTGAAGTCGGTTAATGACACGAGTCAAGGGGCATAACTAAGGGCATAACCGATGACATTTTGTAGAATGACAGAATTGCCATGCCGTTTATCTTCTTCTTCTTCTCCTTTTTTATGGCAACAGAGCCGACGATTGTGTCAGCTATTTCTGCCAGGGTCAAGTTTATGATATTAATGGTAAGTTTATTACAATGATAAAAAATAGAAAAAATGTGGATGAAATTAAATGACAACCATCTTCCGTGAAAACAAAAGATGGACCCTCTGTCATGCCGTTTATCAATTTAGCTCCAGACTAAAGATTCAATGACGCGTTTATGACATTGAAATAAAGGTATTTATTAACAAGAATATAGTAACTATATTACGTATTTTGTATCTTGTATCTGTATTTCAGATACTTGTATCTAAGATTTGCATTTCTGTTTGCTGATGATAGCACAATGATGCTTATAAGAAACATCATGTAGATCAGAATTAGTTAGGTACACTATGTGGGAACGAAGCCAGTAGTGACAACTGGGAATAACCGGCAGACACTAAAGACTTGACTTAACGAGTCAAATAATCATAAAACAATTTATTTACACTTAGGTAATTCAGATAAGTATACTAAATAATACCATGATATTTAGAAATAGGAAAATTTAGGTACCTATGCTTACAGATCGAATCTTAATGTAGAAATATAAATGTACAAAAATGTAACTAAGTAAGTACAAAGAATAAAAATACAAAATTTTTAGGCTTAATCTCCTCCATCTTAAATTACATTGACTGTAATTTAAGATGGAGGCTAAGAAACAAGTCGAAACTATACTTAGTTACGTTCTAAACAGAATCAATTCTCTTATGCTTTTCACATGCTCGCAAAAACTGTGAATCAATCTGCTGTGATCTCTGCGTTTCATGGTTACGTAGAATCAGTAATAAATAAGGTATGATGTCATATTTTGGAGTAGCTCGGTAGACAAAGAAATAGTGTTTACTGCTCAGAAGAAATGTGTTATGAGGAAATTTGTAAATTAAAACCTATCGAAATTTGCATGCAAATTTCATTATTTAAAACTTCTAGCTCTTCCATGTATTTATATTTATGGAGTAACCATGTATGCAATTTCATACGTCCATGTTTGAGAATGTGAAGATTAAGCGACATAAAGCAAACTGGCTTGCCCAACAATAAGGTAACACAACGTAATTTAGCTTTAGTCTGTCTGCTTAGATCAGTTCCACTCCACCCTATTCCGCTACAATGGAAACACTAGTCACTTTTCACTGCTCTTCTCCTCTCAACTCCGCCCAGCGCCGCGTCAATGGAAACGCACCGTTATCTAAGCTAAGGTATAACACCAATAAAGGAGAGAAACAGCATTGTGGTAGTATAAGATGGGTACCTATTAGAGTTGTACAGAGAGCGTTCCTCTACTTACTCTAAGTAAAAAAAGAACTAGATAATTTTGTTTAACCTTCATAACAACGTTTGTTACTAGTACCTAATCAATAACAGGGTATAAAAACTATACAGCATTAAATTTTAATATATAGATTTAATTGTTTGATGATCATTGGGCATGCATTTTGCATTTGCTAATAGTAGGAAGGTGCATTGAAATAGAGGTAGCTCATTGCAGTCCTACTTGCTTTATTAAAACCAATTCTCATAATGTAAATCAATCTCATACTTACCTACGTGTAAATAAAAACGTAATTACGTGTATAAGTTCAATAGATTTTATACGAATAAATTTATTTTCTTTCTGACCGCAATATACCTATACCTAAGTAGGTAGGTACCTACACTACTTATACATTGAATTAATAGGTACCACCAATTTCGTTGACATTGGAATTAAATAGATTTCTATATTAATAAAATAAAATAAGAAAAAAAAATATAAATAACTTACAGAAAGCAGCTAGACCGGCGCCGAAAGCTAACTGTTGATGAGGCAACAGCATAGGCCGAGGGCACAAGGGTAGAGGTCGCGGTGTCGGCCACATTGGCGGCTCCCTCGCCTGCACTTCCAAGAGGCCTTCATTCTCGCCTATCTCCACGTCTGAAGATGACTCGCTTTCAAACACGTTATCAATCACACTATTAGTCTTAGGCTCTTCAAGATGCCCGTATATTCTAGCAAAAAACTTTCGCGGCGAAGACGGTCGCGGCGCTTGAACCGTCGTCGTTGCATCGGTCTGACCATCTTCAACTTCTTCGCTCATAGTTTTAATTACTACACGCTACACGTGTTCCTCGGATAGGAGAGGTGCGTGATTTGCGAGTGTCAGGTGCATGCATCCCCAAGGAATTCGGCCCCGCCTCTCGCTCTCTCCCTCTTCATCCCAAAGAGGAATAAATGGGAAAGGGTGTACGGCGACCAATGACAGCGCCGGTTTAAATAAAAGCCCGCCCTTACAGGCGGGGTTCAAACTAAAATAAAGTTGTTTAAGTTTTACAAGTTGTTTTAATATCTATTCAAGTTTTATTTTATTACACTGTTTATTAATAATAAGGCAGCCCTGAATGGCTAGGGTTCTTGTTCATGTTATAGGTAGGTAGGTGTATTAACTAAGCTAGATACTTACCTGCTTAATTATAAATTGTTATGTATTCTCTAAAGTCTCTCCCGTCTTACAGTAGCCCTACATAATTTGTACCTAAATACCTACAGTACCAATGTGAATTATTTAAATTTATAATTACTTATTTTTAATTTTTTTGGGATAAATAAAGATACTTTTGTATGGGAATATAGAAAAGTGTTTTTTTTAGCCAATTTTTAAATTTTTCTCCGTAAGAACCATCCTCGTACCTACTTCTAGGAATATTATAAAAAAAGAATTAGCGAAATCGGTACAGCTGCTCTGGAGATTTGCGCTTAGCAACACATTTAGCGATTCATTTTTATATTTTAGAGATGCGCAAAAAAAAGAAACATACTTTCAAAGGGCAATAGAACATAGGCTTTCTTCTAATAAGTTGTAACATCAAGAGTTATGATTTTTTAATTATTGAAAAGTCTAAACACTAGACACCTGTACAAAAATGACTTTCAATTAGGTATGCTGAATAAATTATTAAAAATCTTGCAAAACCAATTCTATTGTGTAAAACCTTCTAAAGTAGGTACTTTACACGTTGAATAGTTATAACTTATAAAAGAGTACCAAAGTAGGTATTATTCAAAATGTTTTGTTTTAGAAACATGCTCTATTTTCTATTTCAGACTGTTGCTTTTTTGCGCATCCTGTAAACTTAGTAAAAGTAGGTACCTACCATAAGTTATAATAACTAATAAATAAGGCATCGTTAATAAAACTAAAATAAGTAAGGTAGGTAAGTGCGTCGGGGTCGGGCTATCTTCTCAAGTTCTATGACTGAGTCTAACGGAGGGAGCTCCTGAATACCGCCTATATTTTGATGTCTATAGGCACCTTATGCCTTTACAATCTCGTGGATGATTATAGGTACCATGCACATTAAAATGATGCGTAGAGAGCATGACCAATTTAATGCCACATTTGGTACCTAGCCTACAACCTACATTATCCTATATCTTCCCATATTTCCTGTGATTCCGCAAACTTTATACACCCGTGTTGCCTCCCTACGCACGTTATTAGCAAGCCAGCTTCCCGCGGGGCGGTTTTATTCGCGTCTTTGCTTACCGCCTTGCTCCCGTTGCCAGTAGCGTGATGTTACATAGCCTATAACCTTCCTCAAGGACTAGGCTATCATACGCAAAAATAATTATTCAAATCAATTCAACTGGTAGTTCCAGAGATTACCGCATTCAAACAAACAAACAATCTCTTCCGCTTAATATAATAAGTAGTATAGATAGATAACTAGCTGGATGTAGATACCTATAATACCTTTGAATTACGATTTATTTGTCATTGACCTCTTTGAGAGCAATGGCATTATAATAGGTTTTCTACCTACCTACAATTAAAATTATTCTGTTCTCTTTGGTTTAACTGCCTACAACTGCGTAAAACATTGAACTTCAAATATGTCTGCCAAAGATACACAACATTTTTCAGAAAGCACATTCAATGTTTGTAGCCTTTGGTAATAACGTGATAATGCACCGAAATGCTGCGGTGATAAGCGTCACCTGTATACTCTTGTGCCTCACCTTCAACTACACGTTTCCTTTGCACAGAGATTTCACCAAGTGGCATGGAAACCCATATTATAATAATCGTAAGTTGGTACTTAGGTACTATTTATTATATTTAAGAAAAACAAGTTAGGACGGTTATCCAAATGCATATGTAAATTGAAAAGAAAGAAGGGCTAGAATTAGGTTGTCATTCAATGGACGGTGATCGGTTGGACTCTGGTACATAGGATTCTAAAATAATAATGTAGGTAGGTACCAACCTCCCCCGGAATTCTAGGCCCCTCAAATCGGACGAGGCCCGCTCGCGTGTGTGGTAAGCAAGCCACGGTCCGTCGAGCTCGCGGATGATGGCGCGAGCGTCTCCCGTGACCCCGACACTCTGGTCATCTGGAGGAACACCATGGGTTTTAGTCGGTATGCCGACCGCGCTTTGAGTGCGGTCGGAGAGTCCGACATACCTAATCGGTGCGTATTCGTACCTAATGAATTTCCCACGAAAACAAAAAGGTAGGTACCTACCTGCCTATCCTATCTAGGTAAATATCTTTGGATTTGAAAGTTTCTATCTATTTATTTACCTACCTATAAGTATACCTATACTTGTCTATTACAAGTCACATTCAACCTGAAAATAAGCTAGGCTAGGTACTTAGGTATTAAGCATTATGATTATTTCTGTTAAATTGTGTTTACAGTGTCACGGCTTTATGATCAATCCGCGCACCATAACAGCGTTGGGAAAAAATCTAATAAAATGACAAGCAATTTAGAGTTAGCAATTAAACGGCTGAAAGACTCTTCTCAAGACATATCCAAAAATATACAAGCTCGTTTTAATTCTGTTAAAAACGCGTTCACCGAAGAGGATCTTCGAAAGTATGAACAATTGGTCATTATGAAAAAGAACCCGTATATAGACCTGAAAGAAATAGAGTTACGGTACGGTCCCAATGAAAAAACTGTAAGACAAAGCGCAAACTTTGACACTGAACTCTTACTACAAAATGTTATGGGTGACCCTAGTATTTGGGAGCAGGTGTTAGAAGAAGGTCCTAATGTGGAAATTACCAGCAGGGGTCTGTCAGGATTTGCCATTCCAGTTAAAGTAATCAAAGCTTCACTTGATAAACAAAATAAAGCAAAATTGGACAGTATTAAAGGTTCGGATGAGAATCAACGAAGCAATATGTATTTGATAAATCTGTAGGAGGACTAAAATATGTTAGCTAAAATTTGTAAAGAAAAAAACTTGTTTCATTCTAAAACACCATTATTATTTATAATTACCTAGACCTAAATTAGACGTGGGTTATACCTACCATGCCAACTTTCCTATCAATCCTGACTTTTATTTGTCCTAATTGCTTATGAATCTATTGGCCGGGTCATCACCTTCCCTCTAATATGGCGAGAGTGATGATGGCTGGCCCGTGCGTCATGCTCGTGAACGGGTGCTACTTGGGATGACTGGTCAATCTTGGCATGGCATACATTTAATATTCAATCCAGTATTACCTTGTCGTGCAATATGACCAGGAGGTGCATTTACCAGTTTAATTAAAACACGTAGTCAAATTACCATACTAGATGAAACTAAATAATTGAAATCCTCTCTTTTCGTTCTTTAACCTTAGCATTATAATTGGTTAATAAATTTGTAATAATTACTTTGTATGGTTCTTCGATTGCGTTGAGTGTTTAAATTGTAACTCATTCAAATAACTGTAATTATCTGGCGATTGAAAAGAGTGGCGTGAGTTTCTTGCCAGTTCTTCTCACAGCTCTACCTCGTCAGCGAACTGGCTGACAAAATGTAATGTTGACATGCATCATACTTTATGATCAAAATGAAATAAATGCTTTGACTTTGACTTTGACTTAAATCATTTTCGCAAAGCAGTTCCGTACTAGTTAGCGGTAGGTAATCTACGAATATAATTTTGTCATCATCATCATATCAGCCAAAAGACGTCCACTGCTGGACATAGGCCTCCCCCAATTTTCGCCATCGTAGCCGGTCGTTCGCCGCCCTCATCCATCGGTTGCCCGCCACCCTTATAAGGTCGTCGGTCCACCTTGTGAGGGGTCTGCCCACGCTGCGTCTTCCGGTTCGTGGTCGCCACTCTGGAACATTTCTGCCCCAGCGGCCGTCAGTTCTGCGAGCTATGTGTCCTGCCCATTGCCACTTCAGAGAAGCAACTCTGTGAGCCAAGTCAGTCACTTTGGTTCGCCTGCGGATTTCTACGTTTCTCAAACGATCGCGCAGGGAAACGCCTAACATAGCCCGCTCCATCGCCCTCTGAGTGACTTTGAGCCTTCGGATAAGACCCATAGTTAGCGACCACGTCTCTGCTCCGTATGTCATCACATCACACATAATTTTGTACCCACTATCTATAGACACTTTTGTACCTATAAAGCGCAAGAGTTTGTTTGTTTTTTTGTTTGAACGCGTTAAATCTCTGAAACTACCAGTCAGATTTGAAAAAATCATTTTACGTGTGATAGCCCAGTTCTCGAGGAAAGTTATGGGCTATTTAGCATCACCCTACTACTACAGAAACCGCGAAGCGGAAAGCTCATCCCTTTATATACATAGAGGAGTGTGAAACTTCTTACATAGTTGAAGTTCGTAATATGGATAAAATAATATAAGAAAAGGAACCTTGTAGTTTATTAATAACGAGCCGGTACCTACGTGTGAAATGACCTGGAGAGCATCCATTGGTCTACATTTGAGAAGATGTGTTCGGGATTGCTTACTAACTTAGCCTGCATTGCAAATTAGCGGCATCACACATGCAAAATGCGCGGTGGAGTTGCGGAAAATAACCCGATAATATCATCTGCTTGGAGTGAATTTTTGAACGAAAACTAGATGTAGGTACTTAATTAAACTTCTATGTGTCGTGTCAAGCTGTGTCACTGTCTTCAAGCGTTGCCAATGACTTACTTACTTTTGTAACATCTTACGTTACTTTTGACCCTCTTAAATTACACTACCTTTCCGCGGCGCGGTTTCATCCGCGCCTTTTCTTACTGCTCTGCTTCCGTCACCAGTAGCGTGATGTTAGATAGCATATAACCTTCCTCGAGAACTGAGCTATCAGCAAAAAAAACTTTTAAAATTTGACTGGTGGTTCTAGAGATTAGCCCGTTCAAATAAACAAACAAACAAAAAACAAGTATACAAACTCTTCCGCTTTATATAATATTATAGATGACTCAAATTGTTACTTTTCGGTAGTTTTTAGCAGTTAAAAATAAAGGTACGAAGATTTTTTAACTTAAAAGGTTTAATGATTAGGTTTTTGATAAAATTACATTTTTTTCAAAAATGATTACCCAAGTAAGTAAAATAGATCTAATGTAAGAAACTGAATTGTCTTTTTATTTATTGTATGACTAGGTTTCAGGTTTAAATTGTTACCTACGAAGCTTAAGAAAGGCAAATAAGACTTTTATTGTTTAAGTAATAAAAATAGTTGTCTAAAATAGATATTGTTACTTTTGCCTCGAAAATGTTACTTTTTGAGCTGTCTCGAGTGTCTCGTCAACAATCGGTACTCCGTACCGCTAGCACGAACATTTTATGCATATCGAATAGCCATCGAAATAGAAAAATTTTGTATGGAAACTTGTACAGCGCTCAGTGAGCGTATTTGGAACTAAAATTTGGTAGCACGAGCATCTAGCGGTAATTAACATAAAGCTATCGAGAAGTAATCGTAAAATAAACGCAGCAAATGTATGGAAATCGGCAGCACGAACATTTTTTGACATGTAGTATCGCCAAACGGCTATCGAATTAAACGAAAACTTTGTCACCGACATTTTTAAGGTGAGAGCGTTATCGAGAAGAGTTGTTTCGTGTTTTATTGTATTTATTTAAAAGAAAATGTTTGTAATAATAGATTTTCTATTGTGTCTGGTTGCATAGCGTTCAAAGTGTTAAGTATTTATTATTCAAGTGAATAAATGAGTTTGCCTATACATTACTTTCACTTTATTTTATGGTACCTAGGTATGAATAAATTACAACTGTATAAAATTTAAAAATATTTATTATAAAATTATATGTTTACAACGTATATTATAATCTATATTATTTATTTCTTGAAACTATTCTCTTAATATCATTCTCCTCACTTTTGAAAAATACTCATATAGCCACATTGCGCTTCCTTTTGTGATGATGTATCTGAGTGGTAGGATGTGAACTAGCTAGTCTTTTGAGTCTTCGGTGGAGCTAGATTTGAATATTTGGGCTTGATGATTTTACAGCCCTAAATTCACCTGCATCTTGACTGGAGCCTAGGGTATTCCAATCCTCATTACCTGTATGAACAAGATATTTAATGTAAGTTAACAATCAATTGGAATTTTATTGTTAGTAGGTACAGTTTAAGTAAGTATCACTATGGAAGAAAATATTATTAAGATTCTTCAGTTCATATTTGGTTAAATATAGTGTACAAATAAAAAATAAAAGTAAATGCCGCTAATTAGGTATGTATTATATTTGTTTATTATTTTTATGTTGTATTTAGGTATGTCTGTCGGCTTGGGTGGAACTCCATTCCTAAAATAAAATAACGTAAACATTAGTAATTGTAACCACTTGATCATATTATTTTTACCAATTCTCCAATAAATATGTAAGTACTTACTTTTCCATAAAGTCTACCAACATTGTGAACTGCGTAAAACTAGTATTTGAAGACATTCTTACTTTGATAATTTGATAATTCTGCTGTAATAATAATAACAATAACCCAGCACAAACATCGCGCGTCAGTACTTCAAATTCCAACTGTCAAAAGTCAAAACCATAGATTACTTAAACTAAACAACTAAATTTACTACAAAATGGCTGCGTTCAGAAATTAAGAAGCTTAAAATTTTTTATGTCTGCTAAATTTAATTATAAAATTGTAATTTTTAGGTCGATTATTATTTTACATTACTTATTTCGTAAGGCCGTAACGTTATACCTTTATTTAGTTGCATTTTTATCACTGTAAATGATTTATTAAATACAACAATATTAGTTTTTGAACGCATCATTCCTTATCATTCGTTCAATTCGTCTTGTGTACATGTCATTATTTAACCATAGTATCGAGTTCGTATCGAGTACACGTGAGTAAGGTAAATATGTTCATGCTGCCGATGATTTTATTTATAGTATCGACTCCGTATTCGAATAGTTAGCTCGATACGAATACTTGACGTAATGGTTGAATGTTCGTGCTCGAGGTACAGTCAATCGGTATTCGGTCGGTCACTGGCAGCACTGCTGTCCAGTGTGACCTTATGTGGCAGGAGCCTGCCTTTTCGGCAGGTTTAGTCCTTTATTTTACTCTCTGGCATATATGTTTGACATTTTCATTGACATAGAAATCTGGCAGTATTTGGCAGTTTAAAGTAATTTATGCTGGCAGACTTGGCAGCACAGCTTATAAAAGGGGTTTGGTGCAGGATAGACAAAAGAAATAGCATTACGGAGGAATTTTTAAATGACAATGGCAACATTAGCAACGATAAAACCTTTAGTTCGGGGATTTCCCATATCATCTCTAATTAAATTTGTAGTTCATTCCATTATGAACCATAAAGTGCTGAAAAAAATATTTATATTATTTATATCTTTAGTTGTCAGTTGTTTTTCTAATTAGTCTGACTAGAAAAACAGTCGGAGACACAAAATTTTCAATCTAATTTCGTGCGGTGTGAATGATTTCTATTCCTGATTTATCATGAAACTTAAATATGAACAATTATATCGCCTAGAGTGGGAGCAGGGATCCATTACTTCCGTCCTGATTAGCAAAGGCAAATGATGAAGATATTTCATGGTGTAAAGCATGCACATTAAGTTGGTGCCTAGGTTGTCTAATATAAAAGAACATGCAATGACCACCTACTAAGTATAAGAAGAACATGATCGGATACAGTGGGCAGTCATCGGTGAGTATACATTTTTTAATATTATAACAGGAAAATTGTAAAAGTATTAGTAAGTACCTAAGTATTAAAATTTCTTTATAATTTTTGATTCAAAAGTTTTTAAAACATCTTCAATAGAAAATTACTAGAAAGGTTAAAAGATTTTTAAAATTTTAAAATTATATCGGCATTATTTCGGCACTTGGTGCCTTAGAACATTAAACCAACAGGAGTGGACACGCGCTCTATTTCCCTTGCGCAAAAGTCTGCCACTTTCGGCGGGGGACGGGGTAACGCGAGCAACGCACACTAATTACAATGTTAACTACTAATGCATTTTTAAATCGCGTCGTTAGGAGCGGCTATACAAGGATGTATGTTCAATAACCACCACCTGTTGAAATTTGTTCTAGTGTGCATTAAAGATTGTAATTAATTATTACGTGTCAATTTTACGTGTATTATTCCTAAGTATGTATATAAATTTAAACCAAATAATACTTTGAATTAATTGTCTGTTGCTATTAAATTTCGTTCCAACTAAGCAGAGCTTGTAATTGGAGGATTTTGTTCTGATTATACATAATAACAAGACACTGACATGAGAATGTATGAGTAGATTTTTATTAGAGATATTTTATCTGTTCAGATAACAAAAAAACAACAGAATATATTTCAGAAAGTCTTTATTTAAGTAGGTATAATAAAATACTGAAAAACTGTGCAATTTGAATTAACCTTATAAATCTAGTTTAACTAATCCTAGGTAATGCAATAAGAGGAGGTAGCGCACAGCGAGTTTACTTGCTAAAAACTGAGCTCTCCGCCACTTGGGGGGTAGGGAGGAGGTAGCAGTGCTGGCAGCACAGAAGGCTTTGTCTTTTAAGCTGTTAGTCAGATACTTGTACGCTTAGGAACCCACTTATATGGTTCCTACAATATTGGACCCAAGCGACTCGAGGCGCTGCTTCTTTTGAAAATCTAAAACAAACAAAAAAAATTAATTTAATACTGGAAAACCAATATCGATATTTGTGATTAAACTGTCTCATCTCTAATTATGTTAAAGTGTGACCAGTTTCTTAAAAATAAATACGCTTATTTTTGTAAGAAATGAGCAATTATCTTTCGGAATAAAGTGCACTAATCTTGTATATTTGGATTTATAATCTTATTTTACTTGTTCATTTAATATTATTTTGTGCATTACTTGCAAAAAAAAACATTGGTTTTAATTAAAAATAAATAAATATGGGAACGGCGACACAATAATGTACATCCAAAATGAAACTTATAAGATATGTCAACAAGGCGAGATATAAAAAAGGAAAGGTTAGTTTTTATGTTAATTCAACTTAAAATATTAGCCCAGATTGGAGTATTGATGATAAGCCTGGCAACACTTGTTGATTAGCATTTTATTTGGTTAAATTGCTAATTTAATGCCTAATTTAATAATATTAGAACAAAATAATACTTACAGGTGGAATGTAATATTATCCTTTTGTAGACTTGATGTCGCTGAACGCTTTTTACACCAAAATACACTGCAATTCGGCATTTCTATTGAGACGCTATTACGCATGCACTGATAGGTGACTTATGATGCGGAACGCGCGTCAACTAGTTTTATATAACGGGTATGACCGGTGGGCTGGTACCTTTGGCAGAGGGGTACGCCTGTCAGTGGCCTCTCCGGTTGGTTTAATGCTCTACAGTTTGTCAAGAAAGTCGTGAAAAGAATAAAATCGGAACTAATATTTTTCTTAATTAGGCAACCCAGTATTTACATGTCTATGGTGGTAGTTTAATTAAATGTCAACCTCTGATAATTTTATTGTTTATCAACAAAATTATTTTTAAAGTTACAAATTAGTAGTGTTTGTACTATGAATTAACAGAAATACTGTCACCATGAGTAAATCTATTCGAAGTGCTGGTAGAGAAATCATTTTCCATGTATACAAACAATGTTTTACTGAATACACCGAACCGGTCGAGTTTTATGGGATTTAGATGATGTGTACGCACGTACAGATAAAATGACTGGTATGTAATAGTGTTTTACTTATATCTACACATATTGTAATTAGAGATGCTAAACAAAATCGTTGTTTAAGATAAATACATATAATGTTTACAATGCGATATTTTGAGGTTAAGTATTACATAATCTACAACAGTTTATAGATCAATTTGATGGTTTTGATACTTTTATTACACTTGTGTATAAGTATATAATTATAGTATATAGTATGAAATATTCTTTTCTGAAAGATGTTAAAATGATGATTTCAGGCAAATCAGAAAGTCCGTCGTATTGTAAATGAATGTTTCAACAACAATGGCAAATTCACCACACCTGGAAAACATCGCAATGGTCGATCCAAAAAAATGCTAAATGCTGAAAAGATACAATTCTTTCATACGGTACGAAAGGAAGTTCCTTCATTAAGAAAATTGCTTGCCGTTGTCAAGAAGACTTGGGTTATGATAGCAGTCTTGAGCATTTTAGGCAGATTATTACATCTATTGGTATTTCTTACAAAAAATAAAAATCAGAACAGAAAAATTGTTTTATTTTGATTAAATCTGTTTATTTTATACTTTCAGCTAAATTTTCTTTCTAATGTTGATATCATTAATTCATCATTATTATTTCAAAGTGGCTGAAATTTACTGTTGCCTATTGCGTTTTTAACTTTTGAATTAGAATCAGTCTTTTAATAATATTTATACGGGTTTCACCTTATAAATAATCACACAGCCTAATGCGCGTTGGTGAATCTGACATGCCCATAAAATTTCTTTTAGGACATGTGGTTTCCCTCAAGATGTTTTCCTTCACCGCTAGCAGATCGTATATCCTTTGACTAGTACTTATAAATTCCACAAAGTGAAATTCACATTGCTTCTGCCGGCGGGATTCGAACTCACAGCTCCACTGCCGTTTTTACATTTAAGGCACATAAACAACACAATTTGTTATGATGTACTTAATTTTAAGCTCAAATTATGATTATAATATCTACCTATATATGATTGATAAATTATGTGCTTAAGTTAAATTTAACAATAACATTACAATTATCTTAATTATTCTAGTCCTAGTACAAATGATACCAGTTAAATAACAGTGGCGCCCTCATTTATTGTCACGACTTTCTTGACAGACTATAAGCTTGGTGCATTAGAGTTTGGCAGGATTTGTCAGTTTTCTTGCCTAGGCTGGGCAGGATCTCTATTTTTAGGTTGGTCACACTGCTGCTGTCACCAGCTGTCCATGTCAAAATAAATATCGCCGACCGGCGACCTTGGCTTGGCTGGCATTGTTGACATTGATTGTAATGTAATGGTGATTTTTGCTTGGTCTTCTCATTTTTATTCGGCGCAAAATAGAGTTCGTTTTTGTGAAGTTTGTAACCTATTAATACTTCTATGTCGTCACAATAAATAGGTACATCGATTGATAATGGAATCATTTGTATGAATTGATATTGATAACGTGATCCGTGTGAAATTTATTTCATTTATCAGACGCGTGATAGAATTGTGGTAAGAACAGTTAAATTTTCTAAAGATTTTTTGAATTGCTTTTTAGTCTTTACATGAACTTGTGTCTTTACTTCTGAAGTCACCGTACGGTAAGTGCAAATAAGCTGTTATTGTACTAAAAAATAATAAAATCAACATCTCTATTTCTTGTTTTGTGTAAATACCTGTAATGTACAAGATTGCAAACATTAATAACGTTATTTTTCGTAATTTTGTGCAGGTTGCAATGGAGTTGCAGTGCAAAGTTCAAAATTACGAGTGGGGTAAACTTGGTCTTGATAGTACTGTAGCTAAATTACTATCTAGTGGTCTCCCCGATGTTGTGATAGACCCAAAGAAGCCGTACGCAGAACTCTGGATGGGTACTCATCCTAATGGTCCATCGTTGATAATAGAACGTGGAGTGTTACTTTCGGAATATATTAAAGACAATTGGGATGCTATTGGGTCTCCTGTGAAGAAGAGATTTGGTGTGGCTGTACCATTCCTTTTGAAAATACTGTCTATAAGAAAAGCACTGTCTGTGCAGGCACATCCTACAAAGGTAAGGTGAACTATAACTACTGTAGACTTATTTATATTATGGAAGCAGTTGCATGTGATAAATTGGATGTGAGATCTCTGTCTGCAATGTTGTAAGAGGCAAGACCTGACTGTGGTCACCACTTTAAAATATTGATTCTCAATGTCCCTGTATCCACCTAGTATATTTTATAATGTATGAATTAAAGACAATTGATAAAACTTAAGGCAATGATAAATTAAAAAGGCAAAGCTTTTGAAACAACTTGATAATATAAATATAGCCACTGCAAATTGTTACCAGATACCTTAATCAGTAGTTTAAAATAAATTTAAATATATAAACTATTCCTTAAGCCATTAATTTCATTTAACTGTTCTAGATAGATACATAGTAAATAGAAATTTTAGACAACAATAGATAGTATATTATAATAATAATAATAATAATAATAATATGTGGACACTATCACACACTGTCGTCTAGTCCCAAGCTAAGCAGAGCTTGTGTTATGGGTACTAGATAACTCAAATATAATACATATACATACTTATTTTTTTGTAAATACATACTTATAATACATAGGAAACACCCAGACTAAAGACAAATACAAATGTTCATCACACAAATATTTGCCTTCCGCGGGAATCGAACCCACGACACCCGGCGTCGCAGTCAGTTACACTAACCACTAGACCAACGGTGCAGTCAATATTGTTAGTCTATTGTATTTTTATTAGCTACACTTTATTGTTATCATATTGAGTGTGGCTCTCTGCCAGTACTGCTTCACTTATCTTTATAATAAAGGATAATTCTATTTAATTGTTAACTATCTTAAATCCACTTTTATAATGTTTACCTTATTGCTTGATGCACATCATAATATTAGTTGTGTTCTTCATTTAATTTACTCTATGGAATATTTTGTTAATTACTTGTCTTAAATGCAATCAGTTTAACTGCCCCGTATACAATTGTAATAAAAAATTTTTAAATGATGATTCAGGTTTCCATATTGAATGCAGTATACAATTTTTTTAACATTGTTTTCTATTCTTTATTAATAAAAGAACAATTACACAGAGCTATCTAGATTCAAATTAAGCATATAGCTTCTGATATGGGTTCTATAATTGAATAAATATATTTAGGTATGTACTTAATTTTTATTTACTTTCTCTTCTTTTTGTAAACATAGTATTGTGAATATTTTTAGCAACATGCAGAGCAACTCCATGCACAATATCCAGAGATGTACAAAGATCCTAATCATAAGCCAGAACTTGCCATAGCATTGACTCCATTTGAAGCCCTCTGTGGATTTAGACCGCTCACCCAAATACAGGAGTTTCTTAAAAGTATGTGTTACTATTTATTTCTGGCTGGATTATTAAAATCCATAAATTCTTTAATATTTATGTAAAAAGGAGCTAGTTATTTAATTTTGTATTATGATCAAACCAATGACAAAATTGTCATTTCATCTATATTAAGCGCAAGAGTGTATGTTTGAACAGATTTGAATAATTCTTTTTGTGTTTGATAACCCAGTTTCTGAGGAAGGTTGTAGGCTATGTAACATCACGCTACTACACAGAGCACTAAGCAAAAACGTGAATGAAACGGCGCCGCGACAAGCTAGTACATAATATAATAATACCAGTGTATTACATGACAGTGGGGAGACGATTGGCAAGCCCTGGGGTTGTGTGAATGTTCCCACCCAGAATTGCAATGCAAGCACAGTGAGTCACTACACATTCAATACTGACCGCTGATATAATCAAATCTTCGTTTGAACTTGTTCTAGAATTGCCAGAGCTTGCAGCCATATTATCAAAGGAGAGTGTAGATAATTTGTTATCACTCGAACAGTCTGGAGACAGTGGTACAGCTCTAAGGGCAGTGTTTCATTCGCTTATGACATCTGACAAGTCTGTTATTGCGAACATTCTGTTATCTATACTGGATAGATTAGACAAGGAAGGTAAATATGAAAATTTTAAATAACAATATTTGTCTCTAGGAGCATTATCTTTTCTGGGATATGAACAATGAGCTAAAGAAAATTACTATAAATGTTTCCTTTGTTACAAGAAAACTTATATGTACCTTAAAAAGCCATAGTTGCCTCTGACTCTTCAGTCTCTTTTTAAGTACATATTTAATGGTGGAATATGCATGGAACGTAAAAACTGCGCCGTGATTGGCTATTTCAAATTCAAGCATTCAAATGCACTGAAATGCACCAATGAATCATCATGAGTCATGACTTGAGTTAGTCAAAAAAATAAAGGAAAGTTTGTCCACATTGGACCAAAGAGTATGGAGATCATGGAATTGGCATTTGCCCAACAGGGCTGGCTTAAAGTACCTGTAATATTTTGAGTGATAACGGACACTGTCACAAACATGACCTATGGCGTTCTGAGGACCATGAGCAGTCATCGGAGAACTGCATTCAATATCGAATGATATTAGGCAGATAATGATGATGACCCTGTTGAAAGTTACGAGACTGTTTTCTTTAACACACAAGCCTATATCTAGAAAGCTCATTAAGCTGCGACTAGTGTTCGTTACAATCGGTACCATTAAAGCTCTTTCAATTTAGGCGTTTGGTGTGGGACTGCTGCGGTGCCGCAGCCGTTGTACTGCGCACGGCCAGTTGATTTTTTTCATACAATTTATGCACTAAGCGTGCAAGACGGCCTAATTTGCCTATACTGAAAGAGCCCTTAGTCAGAAGCCAGCAAACCCTTATTTCTATATTGATGTTACTCAGTAATTGCCTTGTGTAGAACAGTAGCTTTATATTTAAATTCCTTACAGATGAAGCAACTCAGGTGTCACTACTATACTCTTTACTAAAGAGACTGCACTCTGATTTCCCCGGCGACGTTGGCTGTTTGTCACCATACCTACTGAACTATATGGTGCTACAACCAGGACAAGCTATCTTTCTCAAGCCTAACTTGCCGCACGCCTATTTAAGTGGAGGTATGACTATTGTAATCTTAACTAATATTTCAGGGAAAAATATATTTTTTTTGTTTGTTTGCAACGATTTATCTAAAAATCTACATTACGGATTTGCAAATTAATTCGCCTTTAAAAAACAATAAATTCATCAGTAACATAGGCTATATTTTTTTATGTTTAACATATTATTTTCAGTAATTTTCAAAATTTCATTATTTTAAGCGCCTTGGTAAATCTAAATGATGCTTAAACTATTGCTATGATATTTTTTGTAGGAGTTTGTTGTGAGATCGAATGAAACTTTTGATACCGAAGCGAAGCAAGGGCGAACCTGTAGTTACGTTACTATTGTATTATTATAGTATAATTTGATATTTAAAAGTAAAAAATCTTACTAATCACATCACGAAAAATATAACATTTCGTTCTAAGCATGATATGATCATATCTCATGATCGAGAGTCATGAGATATGATTTGTTTCACTTATATGTACAGACATATCATTGAAGTGAAACAAATCATATCTCTCTAGCATTACAGAGTGCTTTTGGATGTGGCTGGTTTTTTCCATCTAGCCAAGTTCAGACCAGAAGCATAAAAGTTTCCTAAGTTCTCATATGGTGTGATATGTGGGTGTTGACGATTGTACCTATAGTAAAACGGACAAGAGAAGGAGATAAACCATCCACTATAACGTAACTCGTTCATCTATCTCCGTATATACCACAAGTAAATCTAATGGGCAGTTACGGTACCTTATCGCAGTTTGACGACATTAGTTCTAAAAAATATGACTGAACGTCGCAGCCTGAAGGTTTATATCTTTCAAATATTTACCTTCCAGATTGTGTAGAATGTATGGCATGTTCCGACAACGTGGTACGCGCAGGTCTGACTCCCAAACACATTGACATACCGACGTTGGTGGACATGTTGGACTATACCAGCTACACTCATGATCAGTTGTTATTTAACCCCAAGCTTGAAGACGCTAACAGCTGTATATGGAGACCGCCTGTACCGGATTTTGCTGTAATTAAGATAAAGGTATAATCACTAATTGATAGGGACATAAATACAACTAATTGTTAGGGATAGGGACGGAACACTCGGGCAGTAGGTATATTACTAATCAATTGCTATTGAACTCTATTACAAGGCCATTAGAGTTCTTGATTACGTGGAAATATCAATTCTTTTAGACCTTGTCACAAGATACTTGAGACCTCATATCAATAGAGGCGTCACGCTAAAGCAGGTTCGGTATTAGATTCTTAGCAAATATACAAGTATTTTGCCAAATGTTATCTTTTATAGTAGTAGAACGTAATGTAGTCGTAGTCTTTTATAGTAGTAGAAAGTTAGTGTCTAATAATATATTTTTTTTGGTAAATAAACTATCTATCTATCTATCTAACCTAGTAAATAGTTTGGTTTCGCATAGTTTTTTGTATTATCGACCTTATAAAATATTAACGTATTCCAATAAGTGAAGCTGCAATCGAATTGTAACTTTCCTTAAATAAAAAAAATTAATAGGCACCTGAGTTTCTTACCAATTTATTAGAATAATCAATATTAACAAATCTTGTTATAGGTTGAAAACGGCGACTCATACAACACAGCCAATCACGCCAGCCCGAGCCTGCTCATAGTCACCTCAGGGTCTGGCGAGGCGTGCGACACAGAGCCCATACAGGCACGACCAGGCACCGTCATATTCCTCAAAGCGAGCAGACAGTTGACACTTACGCCGAGTGACGGCAGTCATTTGGAAGTCTATCAGGCTATTTGTAATGTGTGATAAACATGCTATGTATTATTTAATAATGTTGTTAAAGTGGAGGGAATGCGAACTGGTAATAGTGCTTGGTTTCGATAATGCGCAGTGTTACTGATATATCGACGCCAAGACAAATTTATTTTGATAAGTGTAAAACTTGCCAACCCTAGTTGTAAAATAGCTATGATTTTTTTAACTACTTGTGAAGTGTAATATTAATGAGGTGTTGTATTTCATTTATTTATCCGCATGCAGTGAAAACAGACCATCTGCGTTTTCACTGCGTGCCGATAAGATTTAAAATAGAGAGAATAGATTAAGCTCAATCAACATCACAATGACGGCTGTGTACCTTGTCACTGTAGCTGGTCAAATAAGAGCAGTGATTAGCATTATAGCTATTACGTATAATTTTGTTTGAATTTGATTAGTTTTTGACATTCATTGTTACAATTTGTATCATTGTATACTTTTAGATAAATAGGGGCAAAGTGTGAATACCTAAATAAATACATATTTTTATTTTAAAAGATTAGGCTTGATGGCAAATTTTCTTGTAATATGTTTAAAAAAGTAAAAGAAAATGATAAAACATGAAATTTATATAATTATTTATCGACCTATGAAATGACATTCTGTATAATACTTACCCGAGGGTAAATAGGAATATTTATCTTTGGATTATCGAACTATTAATTAATTGTAAAATTTGTAACTTAACAATTAGTATTCCTAATAGAATAATGATAATTATATTAGAAATTGTTATTTTAGTAATTTTTTATTAATATTTTCAATATGGAATCATTATTATCTAAGAGTATTTGATAGAAGATTTATACAATTAAGGCAAGTGCCTTGTAGATAATTTATAAATAATATATCAATAAATTGTTATTTAATTATATTTATTGTTTTTTTTTTCCACATTCACACAGCGCTATCTAGCCCCAAATTAAGCAATTATATTTGCTTGTGTTATGGGTACTAAACAACTGATATACTACTTATATACATTTTTTTTTTGTAAATACATACATATTATAGATAAATTACACCCAGACTCATCACACAAAGGTTTGTCCTGGGTGGGAATCAAACCCACGACCTCCGGCTTCGCAGTCAGGGTCACTAACTACTAGACCAACAGGCCAGTCTTTATAACAATGCTAACCTAAAGCCTTACTTATACGCAACGAATTACACCTGCAAACAGACACAATTTCGGCTAAGTTATAATGAAGTGGCATAAACCCACATTGTATTAGTCAAGAAACAGTCTGTGCTAAATCTTTGTGACACCTATAGGTACCTACTTACCCTCTTATCTTGTAATAGTCCATTCGATGAAAAACTTGGCCTCATTTCACGGTGTTTAATCTTACTTACCAATAGGTTACCTAATCTTATTCACACTTGCAGCATTTAATCTACAGCGCGGCCTGCGGGTGGTTAGTTTGAGGTTTTGGATTTCGTAAGTAGCGTAGCCCAGACGGCTTTTGTATCAAAATTTATCAGAATGTCTTGTGACGAAGCCCAGAAGGATGTCGGAGTCTCTGTAGCCAAGGGCCTCGTATTATAGATACGGCGGTAGCTACGCCCTTAGTTTTCGTATGAAATTCGTAGATACCTATCTACCTAGGATAGGTATCCTGGTATGAGAAGATGGTCTATTCGAAGCCCAGTAGATGTTAAGGATAGTAGATAGTAGTATTCAGAGCCGGATCTACCATATGGCTTTTTGGGCTTCAGTTCTGAGCCCCGTGGATTCCCCAACCCATTCAAGTCAAAGTCAAAAATAGACTATAATGCGAAAATATCCTTAATTTTATCACATTAAACAGATCGTCAGGTTTGCAGCCTTGCGAATCGTGCGATTAATCAAATCCATTTAATTCAAGTCAAATATTTTATTTTCTTATATTTTACTATACTTTCGAGTATTTAGGTGGGCCTCTAAGTAGTAGGTACTAGCCCAGGGCCCCCTAAACTCACGGTCCGGCCCTGGTAGTAGTAGTAGTAGAGTAGTAGGTAGATAGAAAGTAGACAAAAGCGTTAATTATCATTGAGTTTGATTAAACAGCTAGGTAGATACTAGATCACGTGTCGTTTCAGTATCGTTAAGGCCAGAAAGAATTAACCTAAGTGTACCAACATGGAGCCTAAGCACAAATGTGTACGGTGCCGACTTCTCCTTTTACAGAAGAGTATTTAATCCTACACCTTATCTGGTATAAGCGCTACATGTGCGAAGTTATTTTACTCAGTGAGCGTCGTGGAACGCTAAGCATTGCCTCGAGACATTTTTAACAAGTGTCTTCCATTTTTATCTTATTGCTGATTAGGAATATACCACCTATTTCTTTAATTAGGCACTAATTGAGAATTTATGACTAATATGCTTAGGAGCTGTGCTGGGGTGGTGCCATATTCTGTGACCACACGGCTAATGCCGTAATAGATAGGTGGCCGTTAGTTATCAACCCTTGACTGACGCTCAATAAGGACAGGTCTAGTCTAAACTTGACGAAATACGATCGACAGCTGTCTTTTTCAATCATAATAATATATATAATTGTGTATTTCCACGAGAATAAAACTAAAATGGAAGTGACTGAACCTTGTCGTTATTTCGACATAATCACAATTATCTACCTATAAACTCTTAGGTAACCACCTACTTACTAGCTGTTTTTGTGCAGAAACATTTGATCTACTTAGATTGACAAGAATTCCTACATTCAGTTTATATGTAGGTACAGGAGGTAAAAAAATACCTATATCACCTGTTACATGCGAACAAGTGTCGTGCGGGTATTTTTATATCATTCTTTTTAACAGCTTTATAAATTAGACGGATTTTATAAATACCTACTTATTATATTCCGTAAAATGTTTATATTTACAGTACAAATAAAGCAATGAAATTATAATTAGTGATGCGTTGCGCCGTCTTTTATTTTCTGTTGTGTATCAATCAAGTGGTCGGTACCTACAAAATAATATGTTTCAGTTATTTAGTGGGTTTGTACTTGCATGTCCCTGCCACCATGTGAAACAGAAAGAAAAGTGCCCGAGTCACAAATTTTCTTCTTGCTAGGTACCTACTAATACCTAGGTACGACAAATAAAAGCACTGGAAACCTACTCACTAACAAAAATGCACTACTACCTTGGCAGTTAGCTAAGTCTACGGTCATACTTAGTTGCGTTACTATATATTATATATAGTAATAATTGCTGATTCCCAATATTTCTATTGCCTAGTTTCATTATGGAACTCTTCAGTCTCTTTGGACGCGAGATAACAATTATGTTTGGCCTATTGGTACAAGAGAGTAGGTAGTGCACAATTCGATTCAAAGACACGTAACAAAAATACTAATTTGCAGACCGTTTGATTTCAGACGTTAGTCAATACCTAATTCTAATCTTTCTGCGAAATAATTGTATCCGTTACGATTTAATAGGCTGAGTTATTTTAATTAAAAGGACAGTTTCCTAAGATATTTCATTCAATTGATTCGCATAGATTGGTGCAAACTCAGCGCAAGAGCGTAGCGTTCGAGACATCGTAATTTTAATTTCTATTTTAGTTATTATCAATATAAAAATCAGATAGTTTACATGTGTACCTTTCTATAGTTTTATATGAGTATAATTAAGGAGTGTAATTAGGTACCTACCTTATTAGCCTTGCCTGATGTTAAGCCTAATGATTTCGGATCGTCCGGGGAAGTACTACCCTCTCATAGAAGATCGACTTAAGAGTAGTAGTATTCGTACTACTGCGTTTCGTTCGGAGAGTGAGAGCGCCGGAGACCCAATTTCCCCCTTTCCTCTTTCCTCACCTCCCTCTTTCCCTTCCCCTAACCCCATTCCCAGCCGCCATAGTGTAGACCACCATACCACCAGTTTAAGACGATGGCTTTTGGTATAGTGGCCGCCACTTCTGGACTCCACTGACTGCTTACCATCAGGCGGGGTGGAGTCACTTTGGTAGGCTATAATATAAAAAAAAAAAAAGCAACAAGTGGCATTTGTGTGTTTGTTATTACAGGCATATAGATGGAGCTTCAATGGAGCAGGACCTGAATCTCTTCAGGTGTAGGCTGGAGAGGAGACCATGCTGCTAGCTGACTCCCAGGGAGCTAATAGAATAAGAGAAAGAGCTAATAAAAAAATATTCTTCGTCTTCTTCTTTTTTTTGGCAACAGAGCCGACGATTGTGTCAGCTATTTCTGCCAGCGTCAAGTGTAGAATTATATTCTTGTTGATGATATTAATGGTATATTACAATGATAAAATAGAAAAAATGTGGATGAAATTGTATGACAACCATCTTCCGTGAAAACAAAAGATGGACCATCACCTAAAAAAAAAAAAAAAAAATATTATTTAAAAGATTGCCTGACATAAATCAATCAAACAAGTTTGAGAAAATATCTACCTACTGAGGTAGGTATGTAGGTACTCTATGGCATCAACCTTTCAAATTTCAAATATTTTTACCAAAACCTCAAAAGAATAAAGATAAAAAACAAGATTCTCTCGTATCTCGTATCTCGTATCTCGCATAGACCATGTAGATTGTAGACATGAGCGTCAATAGGTAGGTTCCTATCTACTAATATATTGACAGGATACTCTCTTTCTCTGCTGTAGGTAGATTATGGGCAAAGTGGCACTCTACAGAGTAAAGTTACCTTTAAATATTAATAATAATAATAATAATAATATTCTACCACATGCACACAGCGCCATTTAGCACCAAATTAAGCAATTATATTTGCTTGTGTTATGGGTACTAAACAACTGATATACTACTTATATACTTTTTTTTTTTTTAATACATACATATTGATCTGCCATTACCTATTAAGCAAATATATAGCCTGTTTCAATGTCAATACTCATGGCCTCCCCCGCCGCGGTGTGTGCCCGTAGGTACCTATGCCATAGGTACAAGTTACAATTTTGATTTATGTGACAGTGACGTGATACTGTCATAATTATGCTCCTGGCTAACGCACTACGACATTAATTGAAGAAACTAAATGTCATAACAAGTCAAGCTACCGACTATGCCGCGTAAAGCCAGTAAGTACACTCTACGCTATACCATTAAGCAATTAATCTATTTGTAATTGCGTCACGCCGCGAAACGTCGACGCACCTATGGAATCAGTGCAAGTGGTCCGCTTGACCCCTGTCGTACGCTTGCGGGTTAATTGCAGTATTGAATTGTATCACAGGTAAATAGCAGTAGCAGTCTTTATTCCGTATATCCCTAGCAAGCCTATAAAGGATTGAGAAAGTATGTATAAAAAAACTACTTAACTACCTACTTACCCACCTAATTAATTAAAATTTAAATATGCCTACCTATGATTAATTAAAGATTCGTTTTGTTCCGTGCTTAGTAGGTTGTATCTACTGCCTACTGATATAATGTCGATATCGCAGAAGTTTTTATTTAGGTACTAGCTTTCCGCGGCGCGGATTTACTCGTGTCTTTGCTTAGTGCTCTGCTCCCGTCGCCAATAGCGTATGATGTTACATAGCCCATAACATTCCTCGAAAACTGGGCTATCATACGAAAAGAGATTTTTTTAAATCCGACTGTTAGTTCTAGAGATTAGTACGTTCAAACAAACAAACTTTTTCGCTTTATGATTTGCAATGCGCAACTTAAGTTTTAAAATACTTAATAGGTAAGTAGGTTACGGTTAGCCTGTAGGTAAGTGAATAGATACAGTTAAAATTATTTCTTTGTGTTTTTAACAAATGACAAAAGTACTTACTTAAATTAAAATAATATTAAATCAATTAAACATCGCCATAATTATAATTATTTGTGGAAATAAATAAGTACCTAATATGAATTATTGAGAAAGCTAAATTTTAAAACAGAATGGAATAAAAACGTAAAATATGATATTTTTTAATAATATATGTAAAGCTAGCTGTAAATTTCGTAAGTTGTTCACACCGACCATACCCTCTATAGAGCAGATATTGTTTTAAAGATATTTTTAAATATGCAACTAGGTAATATTTTTAATTCATACCTAATACTTACTTATACCTACCTACATGATATGTGTAAGTACTTATTATTATTATTAAGGCGACTAGATACCTATTAGTAAAATCATTGTGCTATGATTTGTCATGTAGATGGTATTTTGATTACTTATTATTATATTATTATTGTATCTATGTAAGGATGTACTTATTGATATATTGTATTAGAGGTTCATAGGTCAGATAGAATTTGGTATTGGTCAATCCGTAAACAGAAATCAGATAAAGCAGTAGGTAGGTATCTAATGCAATAAATTGCAGAATTGGAATACAATTGTCCTCATTTAAGTAATTGTTTTAATCAAGTTACAAAACAATAACGTTTTTTCATGCGATCGATTTCACAGATGGTGCTGCTATGGTGGTTGATCGCTAGATTGCTAAACTCCATCAACTTATTGCCCACTAATAGTTTTCTTCATAGTGCAATGTGGTTGCTGGGTGATGGAGTCTGAATTGAGTACCTAAGTATGTAATACCTACATTTATTTTTCATCTTCGTATCTACGTCTTAGTAGGTCTAAGGCATGAGTATTGAATGAAAATTCTATTCATGCTCAAGGCGCAAATCATCCGTTGTAGAGCAGGCAGCAGTGTCATGTATTAACTATCACACCCTGTCCACACTACAACGCCAATCTTATAAAAAAAAAATATATATATGTAATAAATAAAAATACTATGCGTGGCAATTTTTGCAAATACTTTAAAATTTATTAGTTATGTCTTTAGGAGAGACCTTTGACTACCATTACATTAGATTAAAATAATAAATAATGATAATGAAAAGGCACAATAAAAAATAAATTTTACAAGAAATTGAATCCGTTGGGAAACAGAATCTATTAAAGTAAATGGATGCAGATAAATAAGATAGTATGTATAATGAAATGCAGCATGCGCTTGTAATTTAACGTTGACACTATTAACGAAGTTCGCATACTCGTATGTTAGGCACTTGTCCCACAGATAATAAGAAAGCGAGTATCGAAACATTCAATAGATACCCATAGATCACATACCTATCATTATAGAAGATAATATATATATATAACAAATAAAACAACTTATTTATTTATTATTCGTCATTCGAATACATTTTGCACATCTCAACTATTCTCAACACGAGGAGACACGAATGTATAGTTGATCGCTGATTGTTCACACTGTCCGGCTCTCTCGGGAACTCTCTTTTCAACAATTTGTTGCAACGACAAAAGCTGTCATATTTAGTTAATATTCGCTAAGCAAATCTTACTTGGCAGACAGACCACTCGCCGAGAGATCAACCTGTGGCTATTCGACTCTACCTACAGTGCGAGTATTTGCCCGTCGCATTCGCACACTCGTTTATAGATCTGCGACAAAACTATCGGAACTTCACACTCGCTTCTTGCTGCTCGCCAACTCTTATCTAGTGTGTAGGCACAGATAACATTATAATAGATTCCACATACCTACCCTAATAGATACGCCAACTCATACCAGAATTCGTTAGCATAAAACTAACTACGGACGCATCCTTACGATTGGTGCATTTCTATGCATTCGACAAATGATTAACTTTGAAATAGAAAACCGCAGCTTTTATGATCCGCTCATCCCATTTTTGTGTGCTCGAGTCAGAACGAACAAATGATAATGCGGTAGGGGTAACCTACGTTTTTATACACTCGCTTTTCGTTGATCGTCAGCGGTGGGACAAGTGCCTAAGCGAGAGGTAGGCTAGGCGTGTGCCTGGCGATGTCGACGTGCGTTGATATGTGCACGCACTGTATCCGGCCACGCCGCGCCGTGTCATGGCGCAATCTGTAATACACTTTGATAGTTTATTACCAGCTGCGATTATGTCTTTGGACCAGCTGTTAGTCGCGACTTCGTTCGCGTGAAAATTCAGATGTGTGCCTGTATGTCTATATTGCCTGGCTGAATTGTATTAGTAATAATTATAATAATCAGTAGAGACAGATTCTCTATGGTGAAACCCATTTAAATCTATTCACCCGATACCACTAAAACTGACGAAATTTTACACAGACTTGCGAGTTGCGACTCCTATTTTCTCACTTAATAAGGGTAGTTATTAAATATAAAAAATAGTGCCCAATTAGTTTTAGTAAAGACAATTTATGTGAGTTTTTTTAAATAATAAAATATTTAAATAGTAAAATAAAAGATTTTCAATACAAACCTACACCCTCTTCACTCTCTTCACTCACCCTCTCACTTACCCTATTTCACCTCTTTGTAAGGGTTGTTTAAAAAAATAATTAAGTAAATTTTAATTTCTATAAATAATGATTAGGTATTTCTTGTAATTTGGAAATTCTATTATCAAAACTATAAAAGTTTCATACAAACTTTGCCGCCCTTTTTACCATATATTGCAAATTTCTGAGATTTCGTGATAAGTGAGTGAGTGAGTGAGTGAACTTTCGCTTTTATATTATATATAGATATCTTGATGTGGTGTTTATTCGTGGAATGTAAAAAAATAAAGGTAGATACTATTATAAGTACATATCACATTAGTGTAGCTATTAGTATCCAGCCCAGTAATAGTTTCAGGCCAGACGACCTGGAAGGCATGTAATGTAAGTACAAAATAGAAGCGAAGATGATGGTCATTATGATGTTTTTTTTATTATTAGCATACCAAAGTGACTCCACAGGCAGAGTGGAGTTACTCTGCCTGATGGTAAGCATTAAAAATAATTAAATATTATTATAATTTAAATAACTGTCTTTTTTACATATTACGCACCTTCAATGCAAGATTTTTTAAGTATCTTATCTAACCTCTAAAAAAAAATTCCTATTTTAATATTTTTGAACCTTATCACAATGATCACAAGATACTTAAATATTTATGTGAAAGAACTTTTATCTTATGTTTTTTGTTCTTGTAATTTTATCTTATGTTTCTATTCCATTGAATGCGGGATGTGTCGATATGAAGAGCTGGATTCTTATAGCTCGCAAGGTGTGTATGGGAATCTCCATCAATCAACTTAGTATACATACTTACTCTGAATAATCTCGCAATACGGTTCACCGGTATCTCTCGGTATGATCGGACAAGAACATTTGCGACATATACGTGTCGGCGGGTTCTTATCCGATCGCTGTTCTTTATTGCACGTCTATAGTCCAATTTGCATATTATTGTTTAGCAGCGGCAAAGATATGACCTTAGGTCGTGGGATTTGATGTAAACAACCCCATTTGTGTTCTTTACAGACCGAATCACGACTTATCATATAGCAATTCTAGTTACACCTAGGTAGGTAGGTACATACGACTGTAGGCGTGGTAAAGTTGTGTTATCTTTAGTATATGGTTGTTGAAATCTCTTTCGAAAAATGTGGCCATACTTAGCAAGCAGATTGGCGCAGTGGAAACATTCTTACCTCTGTACGTACGCTGACTGACCACCCTGAGTTGGATGAATTGTCTGTCACACATCCCATGTGAGTTTAACCGCCATCATACGATTGACAATTAATTGCACCAGTAAAGTAGACTGTTGTCAACACTTTAACGTGTGCATACACGTTAAAGTGTTGACACCAGTTGTCATAGGGCTTTTATGTTAATTGTTGTAGAGTAACCTGCGAGTCTGCGATGTCTGACTGCGTATTTGACTGTAATGTTGACAGATGTGTCGTGAAAAATAGGAATCATTATTTTAACCGGTTAAACTGTCATATTCATATAGTATATACATATAGTACATGCATAATATGGGTTCCATATTCTGTGTGACAGGCTTTTTAGACCTTTTGGCTTGTTGGGCTTGTGCTAGTGTGATACAGGTATCACACGACGCTAGAACACAAGCCCTGTATCGTAGGGAAGTTTACACAGATGTAATTAATTTCTACACTTTCAAAACAAAAGAAATTGATTTAAGAAATATGTAGGTATTTTAGTTGAGATTCTAATAAGTAATTAATGTAGTGCTCGCCATACCAAAACAGTCTTTAAGGAAAATCGCCGTACTGCATAAAAAGGAACACAAAAAAATACTTCTAGCATGTCTTACTTTATAATTTACTTTTACTATACTTACGCTAAACATTACACTAAAGCTTTGGTATACCTACATAGCAATCTCCTATCTACAGTTACGGTGTTTTTAATAACGGGATAGAATAATACACTGGGCAATCTCCCTGGTGGCAAGTCGATCAATTCGATCACCTTAGACGGTAGGCCAAGTCTCCAATTCTCTTTCAATGATACATAAACCACAAGTATTACGTCAGATGTTTTTGAAGTAGAAATCGGTAATGTGCCGGTTTAAGCACGTGAAATGAACTTTGTTAGCTAACAGTGATTAATTGAGTCCGTGTGTGTATTGTAAAGTAAATCGCATTTGAATGATGTTTACCTTCAAGGGCTGATGACTTCCTTGTTGCATTCTATTGACCACGCTAATTGAAATTTAGTGGGAATTGATGAATGGATAATATATTATTTAGTTCGAATTAGTGTATTTTTTGTTTGTCTGCACGTTAAAAACACTGGTATAATACTCATGCATACAAGGATCTACATACTTACCTTGGCTAGACACACAAAGGCTACAACAAAATTAAAAAACAATTGTTTTAAATTTTGTCGGTAAGAAAAACTGCCTTTTGTTCGGGGTAGTAGGAAACACGTTTATTTAAGCCTCAAGTCTTTTTTACACAACATAAAATAGTAAAGTCTATTTGGCCCTTTTATCCACATAAGCACAATATACACCTATTAACTGTATCAATAGTCGCCGCTATTTCAGACCATATTCTGAAAATAGCACCAAAGTAAACTCTCTTGTAATTATTCGTAAACCTCTGCTAAAACTTTTTCAAGTAGGAAAGTGTCTACTAGATATCGAATGAAAATGACTTCTGTTTGCTTGATAGTAAGCCATCAATGAAGTTCAGGAGTATTCAGCGAGCTTTCCCTTATGATTTTATTAACTTAGCACTTAGGTAGGTAGATACCTATCGTAAAACTAAGATCACCAAGGACGTACACAAATGAATCATACTTACCATTACACCATCAAGTAGCTTCATCTAACCAAAGCAAAATGAAATTGCGCAACAGGTATATTAATGAATCGGCCAACTCCAGAGATTAATGATACGAAGGTCGAAGCGTAGGTAAACTTGACAGTTAATCTACGCCGGTTATTGGCATATGGTACCTGCAAATACGTGAAGTGACGTAACGAGATAGCAGGCTATGGATATGTAAATGAATGTATTATAAATTGTAATACATACCTAATGACATGAATAATCATAATGGTGTGTGGTTATACGTTCTGGTGAATCTAGGTTACTTTATAGTAGCAATAAATCTTAGTGTTCTAGGGATTTGAAACTTTGAGTTTTAGTAATTAAGATAGAACAGCCTTTTTGGGCAGTAGCAATAGAGGCACCCTATGTTGTCGCTACAAACTAGTATTGTGATATTGGTGAATGGAATATCAAGTCTTTTTGTAATTTCTTTACAAAATTAAATCTTTCTAAATTAATAGTAGGTACTAGGTAAGTATAAGGATTTCTTACTAAAGAAAATAAAACAAATACAGAAAACTTCCTATCTATTAGTCTAAAGACGTCCACTGCTAAAAGAAAACCTTTGCCATAATCATCACTCCTAGTAGCCTCTTGCGACACACATGTCTTTACACAACTTAATCATTATTTCGAAGTCAGCCTTAGTTTTAATTAGTCCGCGGATAAAATAAAAGTACGGTAATTGAATATATTTTGATTTATAAATTTAAATAATTTTTTATAAAAAAATGGTAGTTGAATTAGATTTTCACGTTCGGAAATGCAGTCTTAGAGATTAAATCTTTTCTACATATGCGCTACTGCAAATTACTGCTTTTTATCAGATTCATTAAACTATAATTTATACACGACTGCATCAATTTGAAGCGTATTATTATAATTGGCAGGCATGTGAGATCTAAAATGAAATGCATTAAATTTAGGATCAAAGGTGGGCAACGCGTAAGTAATGCCTTCTGGTATTGCAAGACTATAGGCTAAAGTACCATATTTGTTCCACGCTCCGTGTATCTTCATAAATCAAGTTTCAACATAAAGGCTGTACAACAATAAGGTGGTTTGGTCTAGACGGTTACGCAATCAGAAGTAATATGCGATATACAGTGAACTAAAAGATTTAGACTATAACATTACAAACGTATGTGTATGTAGAAAAACTTAAAACACATTTATTACATAAAACAGTTAAATAATAGTTTATAATATAATTTACTTGAACCTACAATGGGATTTTCATCTCGGTTTTAGTTAGCTAAATACTTATTATTAGGTATTTATTAACTTTACATAGACTTTTTTTTTAATACTACTATTCACGCACTAAGAAACAAGAGCACTGTAGCGCGGCGTATTTTACAAACATTCACAGACACAAATTGCACTTAGATACGTTTTTATGGATCATACAAAATGCTGTCCTCTGTAGATATCAAACCTACAACCTTTCACACAGCAGTCAACACTTTCACTGTTCCCATGATGAAGTCAAAAGTAAACCATGTCGTATAGCATTATCTTATCTGTGCCATAATAGAAAAATCTGAAAAATAAAGCTGCAGCAGTCAAGGTTGTCACTAAATATCAACTGTAGATATTATTCCTATTGTGTAAGGTGGAATTTATCAAATAAACAAATCGACACGCAATGACCCTGACAGCGCCAGCGCGGTACCATTTGTCAGATCACACTCGTGCAGATCGATATCGAGACATCTCAACCTAAAGAGAACTATGGCCTATGATTAATGTAAGGCTTGGCTAGAAACGAATTTATTACATTGCTTAATCTTATAATATACCTAACGTGACTGAAGTTATTAGCTTGGGCTTTACGAGTAGTCTAGCTTATAAATTATTAGGATAACCATATGTACCACCTAATATTAATTAGGTGGTACATATGGTTATCTAATCCTTTTGTTAGTTTGCATCTTTAGCATGCACGATGTCTCTGGTGTAAGTTTTTGTAAATCCAAGTATTGTAAAAAAACAAAAAACTAGTGAATATATTTAAATGATTTACTAATGTCTACAAGACAATGTCTTCTTGAACCTGCGAAAGTGATTATTAAGGTTCTAAACGCGTACCTATTGTTTATTTTGAGCCTAAGCTATACGTAATAGCTGTTGATTATTCTAAGAATAGCATAAGACTGATCGTATAGGTTCTGCCGATTTAATGCTTCAGCTGTTGTTTGTTCATACAACTTGTACAGTAGAAATAGATACAGGTATTTCTTGCTGGGTGAAGATATTCGATTAGCTTACAAGAAAGCTCTCTAGAACACTAAGTGAACGCTGCGGACTCATGTCTTTTACAGCGTAGGTATGCAAATAATACTGGTATTTAGTGTCTACATTATCTTTCCTTAGATGTACCATAAAACGAGTCCTATTTTTCAATAAATTTTACTGGCGTTTAACCATCTGATCGTATGTTTTTACTAAAATTACACTTGGTTTCATTTAATTAATTATTCAAATAAATGATTTGAAATTATAAATTCATAATAAGAAAACCCAAACAGTGTTTTTTATGGTTTAGTAGCCAGGTGTTTCTATTAATAAAAGATTAAATTATAAAACTATTAACAATAAATCAATACAACGCTATGAATAATTTTTCAAACATAGCACGTTATTATAACGTGTCATTAAGCTTTATATTAACTTATTAGGCAATTACTTACTTGAGGCCAATAATAGCATTCATAGTTTAGTCCGGGACCAATACGTGACTTGTTCACTTACGAAATTTACCACTTATACACCCACATGCCGGCCGGCATAGGGACAATAAATATCAAATACAACGTGTGTTCATTCTAATGGTCGATAAGTATCATTAGTGTAATAGTTTGTGGGTGTGTGTAGGTTACAAGCTGTTCATTAATTTTAGTTGAATTTGTGTAAGTAAAGCAAATTTTAAGTTAGGTGCAACAAGATTTATCTTGACATTTAAGTTAAATCAGCTCAGAGATACTTGCACTCTATAAATTACCAATCTAACCTATATGCTTCTATCGTTTTTGAGATTTTTCGGGTAAACATACTTATCGTTGTAATAGCGGTTTGCTCGTCCACCAGCAGTCAAGCTCCTATTACACTACGCGTTTTTTAGCACACCTTATTCAGACTGTCTTAGAGTCTAATAATTAGAAGTACCTACATTTATTGCTGGGTGCTACACAAGTCTTGTAACCTTTATCGGGTTTGAATTATCAATATCTTAGATAATAAAATATCGTGCTATAAAGTAGGTACCTAAGTGTTTATACAAAAATTTATAGTGAGCAGTAAGCAGTTAGTAACGGTAGTACATCCACTTTGGTTTCAGCATAAATGGGCTGGATCGTCCGTGGTAGCACTACCCTCTCATAGAAGATCGACGTAAGAGTAGTAGTATCCGTACTATTGCGTTTCGATCGGTGAGTGAGAGCGCCGGAGACCCAACTTCTCCCTTTTCAGCCGCCAATCTTTGCGACTCCACCCCGCCTGATGGTAAGCAGTCAGTGGAATCCAGAAGTGGAGGCCACCATACCAGCAGTTTAAAACCATGGCTTTTGGTATGGTGGCCACTACTTCTGGATTCCACTGACTGCTTACCATCAGGCGGGGTGGAGTCGCTTTGGTAGGCTAATATAAAAAAGCAGGTTTAACAAGGATAGGTAAGAAGATTTCTTAATAATGTGTTTGCAAAGAAGTTATTAATTTTGTTATTATTACGGGAAATTAACAATTAATAAATTACATTGTTGCAAAACACATCTACCTTGAAAACTAAGAATCCTTTTAAACCGATGTTTTAAGAAGTTCCGCGATGAAAAATTCAGATCTCCATTAATCATTGACCTTAATAACAATGAGTTGTTTTCGGTCATTTAACAGAGTACAAAATTATTACTCAATAAAGTTCAATAACACCTTCGCACTGGTATCTCTTGAAGCAGCCATTGTATTGCCAAAATAGGCAGTGTTTACTCAAAATGTAGTCCAACGAGATTATCTGCATAAACAATAAAATTATTTATTGTTTTTAAATCTGTTATCCTTCAATGTTATCAAGGTCTAGATCGCGACCTGTTTTAATGTCATTTATTTTTAAATTTATATTAAGTACTTACTGTAGCTCAAATTGAAATTAAAACGAATTAAAAAGTCTTGCAAATTTTGTTTGACGCCGTTGTTGATTGCAATTTAGAATTTTTGGTTTTTGAACTTAAACATAATGGAAACACTGTAGCTTACGACTTTGCCCGCGTAGTTAAGTACCTAAAACACCTAGGAATTATGTACCTACCTTTCTATTGGTGATGGAATTTTAAAAATCCAAAATCCCAAACTTTAGAGTGCGCTACCCTAGCAGGAAAGTGTCTTCTAGAGTGATATGAGTAGCACGAATACTTAGTGCCTAATTTGCTGTAAATGTGCGTCGCATAAAAAGTTTGTGCGGGTTGTTGTTTTGATATAATACGTAAAAAAAACGATTCCTGCTAACGTTTTTCTAGCAGGAAAATTCTAAATGAATGATCGGAGAGAAAAAATTTTTACTTCGGCAGAGAGCTTATGTATGTGCTTAAATGTGCGCCGAAAATATAATTTGTGCGTCTTTAAGTTTTCGAGATATTCCACTTCCTGCTGGAGTAACGTTTTGCAGAATCGCGTATCTCGAAAACCATTATATGTGCGACTGTAGAATAAACGTACCTCAAGTAGCCCTTCGTTTGTGCCTATTTGTGCAGAATTAGATTTAAGAAAATATCTATAGATTTTAAGAAATCGCGCTTTCTTAAAATATCGACAAATAATCGTACCAAATAAACGAGGAACTTATAAGCTCACTGAAAACTGTATTCGTTCCTGCTTGACTCATAGAATAATCTCAAAAAGTTTCAGAAGAGTAAGTACATGATCTATTGAATAATAATACTAAAAGTCAAAATGACGGTGGCAGAACTTTGACGTCAATTTATAAGAAACTGGCTCAACCCAGAAGGTGTGGATCAAGAAAATTATTAATCTGTGATTAGGGTTGACATGTCCGCTCGAACTAAAACCCATTAATAAATAATAAATTTAAAAAAGTATGTTAAAGGTATGTCTTAAAATCTATAGATATTTTCTTCTAAATCTAATTCTGCACAAATAGGCACAAATGAAGGGCTATTCGAGGTACGTTTATTCTACAGTCGCACATATAATGGTTTTCAAGGTACGCGATTCTACAAAACGTTACTCCAGCAGGAAGTGGATTATCTCGAAAACTTAAAGACGCACAAATTATATTTTCGGCGCACATTTAAACACAAATATAAGCTCTCTGCCAAAGTAAAAATTTTCTCTCTCCGATCATTCGTTTAGAATTTTCCTGCTAGAAAAACGTTACCCTCGCAAGAATCGTTTTTTTACGTATTATATCAAAACAACAACACGCAAAAACTTTTTATGCGACGCACATTTACAGCAAATTAGGCACTAAGTATTCATGCTACTCATATCATTCTAGGAGACACTTTCCTGCTAGGGTAACGCACACCAAAATTTACGTCTACCTATTATGATATTAGTAAGTATAAGTATATTTGAACAGTTAAGTACACATTTTGTATTGTTTTGTTAAAATTGTATACTTAGTATTGTTAAATTTTTTTACATTGTGATTTGTGAAATAGAGGTACATTATGAACTCCTGTGGTAAATTAAGTTCATCTTACTTTATACTTATACCAAAAATTAACAGTTAATATAATATCTACATAGAAACATTTATCACAGTTCACATGTTGCCTTTACCTTTTGTAGCAATATGCAAATTGAGGCAGCCTGTAAAGCACACATTTTACTTTTTAATTTTTCTTTACAACATAGAAAGCTGTAAGTAATTAAGTATCTATAGAGTTAAGTGTATTGCCTGCGTCACTTTGCATGCTACTTGAAACTGTAACTTACAAAAATTGTAATAACCTGGCGATTAAAAAGAGTGGCCTAAGTTTCTTGCCAGTTCTTCTCATGGCTCTACTTCGTCAGCGAACTGGCTGTAGGTTAATTTGCTGACATTTTGTAAACTTTGACGTTCATAAGTGTTAATTTAATTAACCTATATGAATAAACATATATTTCATTTTATTTCATTTCATAAGTACTTATAGTACTATTTTTGTAACCATGTGCGATCTAGTGATGTGTGATGTAGCTATAATGTTGTTCCTACGGTGTTATGCTAGTGAAATAAAATGTATTAAGGCCTACAGTATTAATTACAAGTATAACAACTCAAAAACGTACCTATTACAACTACTATTGCATTGTACATTGATGATCTCATATTAATTTCGTGAAAAAGTAGGTCATATGCGAGTATAATTGACACTGTATTACTTAGCAGATATTATATTACTAGCGTGCTCATCTTACGAAAGTTGCATGTTTTACCATCACAAGAAAAGTCGTGATAGCCTCGTAGGCCCGCCTTCTATTCAAGCACGGCGGCGTCGCCGTGCAGTCGAAACCTAATTATAATAGGTATGGATGTAGAGAATAGAGAAGGTATTAAAGCAAATCAAGAAACCTATCTTAAATTTAAGAAGCCTGACTAGAGAAACACGTCAGCGCCACAGATGTCTTTTGTGCAGTCACTTGCCACTGAAGTGTCATCAACCAGGTTCTTTTAAATTACATATTATTATTGAGTTACGTTTATTAAGATGCAGATGTGGCATCTTTTGTACAAATACACATTTATATACATTTGTACAAAACATTAATGTCAGAGATATTTCTCACTAACTGACCGACATTTAGGTTACAGAGAGAAAACTACGTACCTACTTCCCTACATAATGCACTTCGACATGTCTACTAAGAACTTTTCTATTGAAAAGTAGATACGAAAGAATGGTGTCCGCCACTTCTGGATTCTACTGACTGCTTACCAAAGTGTATCACTTAGGTAGGCTAATATAAAAAAATACAACTTTAAGTCTGAAGTCCGAAGTTTAAACTTATTAAATAAGTGAAATAGATTATATAAATATATCAAAGTATAAAATGCAAATTAATACGAGTATTTTGGGGGCAATTTTCCCTACATCTAACTAGTTCGGGTTGTTTTGCCTTAATTCTAATAGATATCTATTTTGATTAGGTGCATTTAAATTAGCAACATTATAACAAAAACATAAACACAGACATTTAATTCGAGTCCAAAATATCATGATTACAAATTACGAAATTTTGGACTATTTGTATTTTGGATTTTTTCGTTTTATATTTTGCAATAAAATTGTTTTCGGAATTAAAGATGTCAATATTTAGTATGCCGCATACCTATTCATTTTTCAAAATTTATTAACCATTTGCAGTATACTTTAGAATCTCGATTTGAAGGCAACAGAAACGTATAGTGTTACTGTTACGAGTACTATCCCCTCTATCGGATGCGCAGCGGCCTTCGCAAGTCATATGACTTCGGCGCTTCACCTATTAATCTACTTTTCACGTGCTTGGTACGCAACCAAATGCCCTTCAAACACTCTAATCATTTTATGGAATAATTTATGAACAATTTATCTTTCGATAATGATTGTTCAGTCAGTAGTATTTATTTTGTTCACGCAAGCGTCACAAAGTTTTGTTTGCTTTGCAATAGAATGTTTGGTGAAGTAAATAGTCAACATTTTCGGTCAGTTCTTGGTCCTTTTGGACTTCTATTTCAGAATTTAGGTCGGCGCTTTTTACGACAGCGACAGGTCAGCATAAATAAGATTAAAAAAATACCTACTACTTAATTTTACATAACAAATGACACATAAAAAATATAACCAAACTCAGATTATTGCCAGAAATCAGTTGAATAATCGGCTCTTAAATAATCTAGGCTCGCCTTATTTGCATTTGTCATCTGAATGTATTTTTCTTTTTTCTGTACGGTTGCAGTAGCGGTAGAGAGAAAAGGAGGCGCGAGGAGGAGAGCTAGGCTGTAAGCGAAGACATCGGAGCATTACTTCACTAAACATGAAAAAAAAAAATAATATCAAAAATATTCTATTGTACAGTATAGCCTGCTTTTAGTAGCCGGATTTTAAGATAAGAGAACGGACGTACGATAAAAGAACTTCAGTAGCCTAAATGGCCTAATCACTTGCTAAATCACTCCTTACTGGCATTTCAACTGACATTGAATACTCTTTATTAACCTTTATGATACTTCTAATTCATTATTATCTTAGGATTAGCACGAGATATGATCTAAATAGAGTCTTCGAGCCTGCTTGTATTTTCAAGATTGGTATCTAGCACTTGGGTAACGCGAATTTTAATGTTACGTACATTAAGTAAGTACGTTTTGGAAGCTTGTGTAATTGATATTCATTGTAAATCATTTATTTAACGAGATGAAACTAATGTGAATGTTATGCGACGTGGAAGTGAATAAATATGTGAATAGATTATTGATAGAGGATAACGGTCTTATTCACAATGTTCGAGCAAAGTTCTGAATTCGCTACTTGCCATATACATTTCAAATAGCGCGTTACAGTTATGTAATATTGGCAAATATAATATAGTTCAGATCAATTTTATACGGTTTTGCCAGTTTTAGTATAAATAGGCCGACTCTGGGTCAACTGGGAAAGTATCTGACATTCTTATAGAATATCAATGTAAAACTTATATACCTATACCAAACGCAATAGTCGCCCTTCATATGTCGACGATAAGCCTTAAGCTTCTTCGAACTTTGAACACATTATGTCGTCAAGCAATATTTGGAAAGTCAGACAAGATAGATCGACTTAGTGAATAAAGGCGTCTGCGCGCTACATCATACCATAACATACCGTGCTATGAACGTATCAGGATTGGCAAGCAACACGATACATTCTTGTGTTGACAATTGTCGAATTGTTGATGGCCCGTGCATGGCACGCGTCGATGCTGATGGTCGGTGACGGAATGGTCTAGTGGGCTACTATACTACTATACTCTCATACTTCTCAAAACAAATAATATTTTTTTGCCTGACACGTTCATGGTATGGTACGGTGTAGTGGGTAGACTCTTTTAATGCGATAGCCAACATGCACTGTGCGGTTTACATAGTTTATAGCCGCATGTTGTAGAGCCTCAGATCAGTAATAACTGGATTAGTACGACCTTTACCACAATTTTCGTCAAAGTAATCGCAAAATAATTTCCCAATGTTAGCAAATAGTGACATTAACGATTGCCAGTTTATTGCCCCTAATCGTAATGGATACGCTCTGGTTTTTATCCATTCACAAATTTACCAGTAAATGATTACAAAGTCAAACAATCTTTGTTACATTAAAACAGTTCGAACAAATCTAGTATTATTTGAATAACTAGCTTTCTGCAACGCGGTTTGATCCGCGATACGTTACATCTTTGGTTACTGTTCTGCTCCCGTAACTCGTACCGTGATATTACTTATAACTTTTCTCAAGAACTGGGTTATTAAACTCAACAAGAATTATTATAATCCCACTGGTAGTTCCAGAGATTAGCGCGTTTATACAAACATACTCTTCTGTTTTTTTTAGAGTATATTTAGTTGCAATAGTTCGTGAGGTCCCTTACCTGGTATTATATCACAGTAATTGATTTACGCAACGGTTTACTTTCCATTTCATGGTTGTATGATTGTTAGTATCTAAATAAATAGCTAATATATTATTTGTTTTACGTAAAGATTTAGTGTTCATTTTGGATTTAACACAGTTTTATTATGAATTATGGTAAACGAGGCTGTGTCTTGACGGTGCTAGAAACTTGTTATTTGTATTTCTGGCATCTCTATCACGACCCAAACAGAATATTGCTGAACTTTTAACTCAAGACACAGACTAGGTCGTGGCACCAGTACAGTCCTTTACTAACACTGAAAACCATCCAATTGAGTGGTCTACTTCAAATTCTATCATCATTTCTTGTGCTATTCGTGTCTAGTTTTTACGCTGACATTTTGTTTTGGTTAAAAACTTTTCTTAGTTGTTTTTCATTCAGTTTCCATGTTCTCCCGAATATTATTGACGGTATAAAGCAATGTTAATGAAACGTTGTGATCGTATTTTAAATGTCAATATGTTAAAAATTAAGACTCTGTATTTACCTGTATATACTCAAGTTACAATTTTTTATATAACTCCCATAAACATACCATCTAATAAACAAGAGCGATGAGTTTATTATATAATAAATACTTAAACAAATGTAGTTTATGACTGCGAGTATTAAGAACATGATATCGGTATCCAATTTGTGTTACAGTTTAAACAAATTGGCCAATTTTGTTATTACAGACTGAATACCAATTCAATAGAATGGTACCAGATGGACCGATCAAGTGAAAGACTCATCGTCCTCTAAATTCCACGCGGTCGTAAGAGACGCGCTGGATCGAGACCGGCGGTGGAGGAAGATCATCCGCTCCAGATGTTACCCCGATGCTGACCACGATCCTCAGACATGAGGGACCGATTAGAGAGATATAATAAATAATAATAATAATAAATTTATTTCTCTTTCACAAAGGTTACTTATTTCGAGGGAGAGATAGAATGGTACCAATATTTACCTGCTGCGTGATTTACTTAGTACGGAATATATAGATTATCACCTTTTCGGGTAGATGCCGCAAAAATTAACTGCCAGGAAATGGGCATCAATGTTACTCACGATTAGGTACCTACTGATGACAGTCGCGAACCCCACCTTTAAAAAACAGCCCTTTATCCAATGTCTTCTTATGAGCATGAAACACAGACCGCTATGTTTGTACTTTTCATCTCAAAAATAACATTGAAACTGCAACCTTACATCGCTCTCTGTTGTGCTTTCTATTACAAATCCGCTTTAGACGAACGATCCAATAAATAAATTCTACTACATTTAATTTCTTATGATCTCAATTTGTCTCAAATTCAAATGATGTAAAAATTGTCACAGTGTTGATAGTGAAATATTTGATAAAAAGTTAAACGGTCCTCAAAAAAGTTGGCAACTCCAACTAGCTGTTTACTGCAATGCGTTTGTTTACTAATTTAAACATCTAATCTTGTTTTTCAAAGATTACAGAACAAGGAAGTTTTAAAAATTTTGTCATTTTTGATTCATCATGCAATGTTTTTGTAATCATCATTGGTTTGGTGTAGAGAATTATTAATAAACTTTATTTCATGATTTTTCACTAAACCAATTTTAACAAGACATTTTTTATTAATTTATCTACGTATGTTTTCTCACAACCTTCTAAATCAACACATGTGATTTATTGAGTCTGAGAACTATTTACAATTAAAATATTAGATACTGGTCTAATATATAATTTTAGCTTATAAATTTATAATTATACCTTAGTTATTGTATGTAGGAGTTCAATACTGGTCTAGACAGTGCTGCCAAGTCAAGCTTTAATTATACACTTTATTACTATACAAAGTTTCGTGCAAAATTTGTAAAAAAGAAACTCTATGGTATAACTGGTGGTAACTAATGGAACGAGCAAAAATAGTTTGAAACGAAAATAGTTTGTGCAAAATCATTTGCTCGCCTTTATTTTAATGAAAAGTAAATCAATTTAAAAAAATCCCTATTACGAGACCAACACTACTCATCAGATGTTCGTTAGAGTGCATAAGTACTTACGTTCCTACTACTAACGACGGTTCAGTAATTACACTTCCACGCTTTCATTCCTATTTGACGACTCATTTAACATAACCACATTACCGAAAGACAAATCAATTACTAGACATAGGTCATGCAAACGTTAAATTAGGTACCTACATTTGATTTTTGCAATAATTGCAATAACAGCTTGCAATTGGCAATTTGCTTCAACTAATAGAATTAATTTGGTTTATTCGATCGAATATATTGCTTAAAACATTAACTAAAGCAAAGGGTCATTAAGTGTCGCACCTTAGTACTAACTCAACAAATCTAGGCGATCTAGAGTCTAAACTTGATCGCCATATGTAACGCATTAATGTCAACCTAGTAGGTTAGATTTCATTTACGAAACTTATTGTAGCTGTCTACCTAACTGGACTTTGATTAATGTGCTTTAGTTAGAGAATTATTATACTCGTACAAAGTTTTGGGATAATATGACTGTGGCCCTCCATGCATAGTGTGATAGTTCATGACATGAACATTGTTACCTACTAAATATTAGCAAGTGGCCAGCTGACTCGTTTGACACTGTAGCAAGTAAAAATATGTACACTTAATTGTCATATTCTATTTGCACGCAAATTTTATAGGTCATCTAAGGAATTTTAGCTCACCTTCCCATTCTATCTTAGGAATTAATGTAACCTATCTAGCCGTGTGGGATGATTACAAGAGTTATTATTTTCTTTGATTACACTGTATGTGACCACGTTCTTAAAATAATATTTCGTAATTTACTAATCAGCCGTACCTACCGATAAATTAGAAGTGGATATAAATTTATACAAACTTGCGACATAGAGGTTTAACTTCATTCTCATTTATTAGTCGTAACTGATCAAGAAGGTCGCATGCCGAGTAATCAACTTGAACATGTTTGTTTCCGAACGGATGTTAATGTAATTAAAAAAGAATACTGGCAACCCTTTGCACTAGGTACTAGGCTTTTTACGACTATTACAAAACATTAAAATTTTTAGCTTTCCTATTACATAAAATATAAATGCAATATACATATTATAAAACTTCCGAAATGCTGCAGTAATGCTCTTAACGATAGGTAGTGTAAGCCGTATCAAAATCCTTTGCGTGGTTAAAAGAAAATTAGCGCCGACACATTTAGGAAAAGTAGAATTTAATATTATTTAGTTGTCACTTAAATTTCTTAAGCTATTAACGATTATTTTTCATTCAACAGAGTATTTATGTAGGTATACATCTGCACTATATCGTTGCGACTAGATACACGCTGATAACCACACACAACTATAAAATAAATAGTAGGTACTTATATATTATGTATTATGAACATTCCTAAATCTTTCAACATAATATGATGCCAATAATTACTAAAATATAAATTAAAATATTACTTATTCTAAAATATGCGTCAGTTGAGTGAATACGAGTCAAAGAAAATAAAGATGTAAATTACGTGTGTGGTATTTCGTTATGCCGTACCTATATAACATATATAGAAGAAACTTTTATTGTTTCATTCAATTACCAAAGCCAACCGTGCTGAATTTAACTAAATTAGCGAATACAAAGACTAGTAGGTATCTACAAATGGGTTCTACCCACAGAACACATTATTAGTTATGTGGTTCTAACAAAGCTTTGGTAGTTCTCGCCAGTCGGATGTTAAACGATTAGCAGTGGCGCTTGGTTCATCTTGCATAACGATATCGACCGTTTGTCATCCAGTAGGTATTTGTTCACTACGATTTCACAACTCAGACATGCTCTTACACAAACTGATTGCCTTGTTATCCACAAGGCAATAAAATGTGACGAACCGGAAAAGAGTTCGTCACATTACTTGATCTGAATTATTTAAAAGTAATAGTTTAAACTAGATTTAGTAATATAATTATTATTATTTGATTTAATTAATTTGCCGTTTAACTAATGATATTATTTCTATTATATGTTATAAATAATTTATATATAATAGTTATAATTAATTTATTTATTTATTACTCCGTCTAAGGCGTGCAGTTGCAAAATTACATGTTGGCGATTTTGTGCAGTTTTTTTTTATTGTAAAACTTACCGCTCTGATTTAATTCTATCGTAGCGAAATGACAGAGATATTTTTCTTCACTAGCGCAATCAACCGCGATGAATCCAGCTCATAAGAATCTTATGATTTGATGCACGATGATTATCTTGCTGCTATATATCAGGACCAGAATGAAGAGCAATACCTATATCCTAGCTGAGCGTGACGATTAACAAAAGCTCCAAATACTTGGGAGTGGCTTATATCTAGCCGTGCACGTCATAGGGCTGAAATTTAATTAAAATTTTAAATGTAAATGTTTGAATCTATAATTTGGTACACACATCCTGTATATAATTAGTAGTTGTGTCATCGTAACTAGCATTGATAATTTACTGACATGACTCGTTCACTGATCTCGTATATCCGGCGCAAAACGTTCACAAATAGGTAGGTACATTAATAATATTGCATTCGCACTTGACACATATCAACATGACACACATATCAACAAGTTTATTGATATACAGATCAACGTAATTATATCAATATAATAATATATAAACACATACTGGTATGTATTGACGAATTATGCAATCAGAATCAAGCTAGATTTGATTTTGATTTCGGTCAATTTTGTTTATTCTAAGGTTATAAATAAGTAGATTATAAAGTTTTTCAGTTACTAATGCGCAATGGTGATAGATTGTGGCTTGTCACAACTAATAGTACCTACGCACATCGATCATAGATTGGGAACACCGATTGTGTGCTGCCGAATATGGAAAAAAAGAAAAATGTTCTACGTGCCTATCCGCTGTAAACCTGTGAAAGTATGCTGAAATACAGTTAGATAGGTAGGTAGTTAGTAGTAGGTACTCTCATTCACTAATTAAAACATAAAATGACTTATTCTTTGATGTTATATGAGAGGGTAGAGAGAAACATTCATGCTGAAACCAGCAAAGTACCTACTACTAGTCCTTATGCTTTACGATATCGCATACTTACAACACGTGTTGTAACCAATTTAGTTATACAGATAGATACACAGTATTTAAAAATTATAGATATAATATACTAATACCTATTAGGTACTCGTAGCTAAGGTCCTTATCAAATTGGGCCTATTTAACTTCATAAACATTAATCAAGTAATAAATATAATGTTTTCAACAATAAACATTACTAGACAACAACAACTGCGGAATATAAGTTTTACGAAAACCACATCTACTGCCATAATCTGAGATACCTATTTCTTATAACATATTTAATGTAGTTGTACTGTTGTTCCACATCAAGACAATTATCTCATTGAGGTGTAATTATTTAGTCTGTCTTGTATATATTTCAAATAAACGCATTCTCTTGGACTTATTTGTAGAGTTATATTGATTGTATTTTAATTGGTTAGGCTTTAAGTCCTGTATGGTATGATGAAATTGAAGTAGCTATTGATGTTATAGATCACTGTTATGGTTATAACAAGAAAAGTTATTCATATTATTTATTACATTTTAAAGTTTTGTGTCAGAACTTTAATGGATGAACAGAACTTTAACTTAAACCGTGATGCTCTAAATTCAGTCCATTTTGTATTGTTGTTTGCCAGGACGGCTCTCGGGATGATTTCTACCAATCCAGTACTGGCTACTCGCAGACAGTAAAGAAGCACATTGGAAGACTAAATAGTGTCGTAAAACAAAACATTGAAGTTTTTAATCATCTTTCAAAGTAGACAAATGTTATCTCTTCTCTAAATAGAATAAAGTCGCTGTTCCTCGTCTAATTTCTACTTAAACACCCAACTGATATTGATGTGGTAATTACTCTTATTTAGAGACTTTTCAGAAGGTTTATAAGTAAAGGTAACACATGTATGTTCCTGCTAATTTCGTTTATCATTGAGCGAAACCAGCGGGCCTAGTCTAGTAGAAACATAAGATAACGTTAAAACTCTGTGTGACTAGCAGCGACAATGTTTAGAATTCGTAAATTAGAACTGCCCTATAAGGTGGCGGCAAATCAGATTAAAAATTTAACAAACAATAATTGTCCATTAGAAATTGTGCTACAAATTGTACAAGGACTAACAGATGTTTGTTAAACAAGTCTGAGCGGACAATTTGTATTGAATTCAACTTTGAATTGAATGATACATTAAAGTATTAAAACGGTTTTTACTGTTTATAATTAACTAATGGCCAAGGCAGGTGAACTAAATTAAGCTATAATAAATAATTGTATAAAGATTTATTGGAAGTATATATAAACTACAAATACTTACAATACGTACCAATCAGTGATCTCAGGTTCCATACTAATAAAATAAATAATTAAATCTTATGCAATGTTTTACTGTTCATTTACTTTAAAAATTAATTAGGTTTATTATTATTAAAAATCTTAATTCCTTTGGTTCAAATAATGAGTGTTCCCCTCTACTTTCAAGTTCACCGATATTTTATTTTTTGATACCAGCTCGGAGTAGGAACTAACCTCTTATTGACTACAAAGAAATTAAAAACTGCTGAAACTAGGTACTAATTTTATTTGTCTAGTACTAGAAAGATAATTGATATCATTACAAGACATTATGCTGTGGACGCTGTGGTTGTGGGTTTAATAGCCATAACAGACGAACGGATTTTGTGTGCTCCGCACCATCACTTTGGTGCGCAGCGGACCATATTCGATCGTGTAGAGAGCAGTCCGCTGGACATTATTATTATTATTATCTGTGCAGTTGGTGCGATCGTTTGTACGCCCGGACGCGGTGCACTCCGCACGAATTTCGATCGTGAGGACCATAGATCATACACTATAAACTGAGTGTGGACGAAGCACCGGACCGTTTATGGGACCGTTTAACGCTTTAGTCCTAAATCTACTTCCGAACGTGCAGCATGTATCCATTTTTGGTTACATATCAACTCTTGTTTTATCATTGCAATTTGTTCCAAATTATTGCGTATATTTTTCACGAGACTTTTTATTATTTTGTACGGCTTCCACTAGTGCAAATGCTCCATTTTCATCATGGCGTTCTAGCACGATGATGTCAATATTACGGAAAAAAGATTATCTGGTGAAATTTTAGAATTATACGTTCGAATCGGACTAAAACTATAGATTCGAGATGAGGCGATTAACGATAGTTCGTTTATATATTAGGGACAAATAAACAGATACATAGCAAATAGTACAGTGGAGTTATTTTTATAATTTTAGCAAGCACATAACCCACATTATTGTCCTCGTGGTAGGTAAGTACATATAAAAAAATAAAAAGAAAGCGAACGGACTACTTAAGCATCTTTTACGATACTCATAATATATTTATTTAAATAGTGCGAAAGGGCATTAAATAATTTCATTAAGACAATAGATTAGATATCATCTCTTGCCTGCTTTTAAGGTATATTTTTGCCCATTCTTTTCTTTTTTTTCGTTTCATCATGGCGGTGGTGAAGTGGCTGTTAATGCCAACAGAAACGCTATTTCATTTTCTTTAGAAATTGTAGACATGGCGCAAGTTACACATCCAACAACGACTAGTCTTCCGAGTACACTGGACCGTGCGATGAGTTGTCCGGTCGTCTGTTGCGCGGAGCGCACCACACCATCACTTTGGTGCGGCCGTACCAAGTCCGGTCGTCAGTCAGTAAAAGTCAAACTCAAGATTAAACTTAAGTACACTACTTACTTTACTAACGAAGTCTTCATATTCCATTTAAGTCACATGATTTTTTAACAAGCCATGTCACGCATTTACGTATCAGGCCATAAAATTAGTATAGCTATTAGTTTCAAATTAAAGATTCGTGCTGAGTAAATAAATGTAATACGTTGTTTAATTGGATCAAATACTTACAAAGAAGGTCAGTGTCAAATGTAGGTAGGTGGCGACTATTGCCTGCGGACCGCAAATCTTGAATATGAGCGACCGCACCCATGTATTTGATTTAATCAAATTCTAGGCTTATACGACCAACTTGGCCTAATTTAGACGTTTATCTATGGGCTATCGGTGTAATTTGATAGTATTATTTTTTACAAATATGGCAAGTGCAGAGCATACGGTCTGCCTAATTGCACAGATTATGTTAAGTACTTGTATATAATTATATATTGATCAGCAATATTATTATGAGCAATTACTTTTTTTAAATATATTCAAGGAGTTCTACTCCCCTATTCTTATCTTAGAAAAAGAAATGGCTTTAGAACGAGGCACCAAGTTAATTTTGCAATTTGAAAATGGCTTTATTCCTTTTTCGTTTTAGCGGTTCTTGGTACCTTCGGTCATGACAGCTTCGACATCACATTTTTGGAATATACCTACCTACCCACTAGATCCCGAGTAGATTTTTTATAGATACGCGATAGTTATTGTTGTATTTTATTAAGCCTTAATAACAAAAATATACGAGACAATTACTGTAGCAACAAGAGAAAGTGGTGCACTTTAAGCTATTTAAACTGCAATAAAAATGTTTCAGACATCGTCTGTATTCTATACCAGACTGATAAGATTGAAAGGTTAGCTATTTAAAATTCTCCAGCAGTCACAGTACACTATTTACATGTACAAAGCTTACTTAATTTTGTAACTGCAACATTCCAGATTGCATTAAGTATTGCAGTTTATTACGAAGTTTTGGAAACTCAAGTCTTTATGCACCTTAAAAATCTTATTTAAGTAGGTACCTAGTCAAAAGTTTCTGTGAGCGCGACTCTACAGCGTTACAAAATCGTTCATCTATACTATTATATAAAGCGAAAAAGTTTGTTTGTTTGTTTGAACGTTTGTTTGTTTGTTTGAACGTGCTAATCTCTGGAACTAACAGCCGGATATGAAAATTCTTTTGCGTATGATAGCCCAGTTCCCAGTGAGGAAGGTTATAGGCTATGTAACATCACGCTCCTGGAGACGGGAGCAGAGCAGTAAGCAACCGCGCGGGTGAAACCGCGTAGCGTAAAGCTAGTATCAACAACAAATTAAGTTAACCCTTTCATGGACACTTCTGTAGACACAATAGACGTTTAATTGTCATCACGGTCATATACGTTTACTGTCTCGGAAGGTGTTCAAATTGTTGCATTTTAGGATTATACTTATTTACGTACATACCTTATGCGATCGAATGCTTCTTTTAGTTAAAACTAGCACATATCTGTTTGTAAGTTAAAATATGTTTATTTCCTACATAATTATAGTATTTATTGATTTAATTGTGTCTCCCCTAAGGTCACATTAAAGAGATTTATTTTCGGTGTATCATGTTTTACTAGTGACAAAATAATTATTTTGATGGTAATACATTTTAGTGCAAAATATTCTCCAATGCAAGATTACAAGCTGTCTCCTTTCTTGCAGTAAGGTTAACGTGTAATCAATATATTTCATTATTCTTATATGTCAAGAACTAAGCGTGAGTCTTAGTATAACACTTTAAATTAGCATACTTCCGTTTATCATAGCAAGTTAATTTAAATCATTTATAATGGACATTAGCGGGCTGATTAGACTGATTGATAGTAGCCTGAGGTCCTGGGGCGGGGTTACAACATCTATAACAGATCAACTCGACACTCTAAGAGCTCGACCTCGAACTACATTGGTGAGTCGTGTATGAGCTATTTGAATTACATATGCTTTCGATGAAGGCTGTTCGGAAGATGTGTGGGTACTTGAATTACTAGTTATTGTCCTCGATTTTGTTCACATATAAAAAAGTAACAACGATCGGTGATTTTCCTATCTTCTTGTGATGTATGTGATGATTTGATCATCATCGTTCAATTAACTTATTTCTCGTTTTGAAGTATATATAAGTGACTGCTAAAGTTGCGTATACTTCAGTAGCGAGCTGTAGAATTAACACATTCTATCGCCACCAATGATGACAGATTGTAATCAGTTATTTGCTTATCACCTACAACTACATTCCTACTTAAATAAAAATTATCACTCTAAACTTTGAAGAACACTTTGTAACAAGTGGTTTAAGTAATGAGTAATTGTCATAATTTCAACCGAAGAAATCCATTACTTCACTCCTAAACTTCTTTATCCTACAACACACGCATCACACCAGCCCGTTAATACCCCACTGCAGAGAAAGCCTTCCATACATGGCTTTATTCATTTACGTGCTCTATGACACATAACCTTATTCTGCGAGTTATATGAGTTACTTTGGTTGTTAATTAGTGTTTAGATATTATTATCTGTATAAATTACACAGTCCGATTAGTATAACATCGTGAGCGGGTGCGGCACTCATCATTACTTTATTGCGCATTTATTACGAGATATTTTAAGAGGATATCGAACATTTCGTAATGCTTACGTACTATACCGAATGCTCAAAAGATAAGTTATAGCCGATTAACATCATGTGATTGCTTTAGAAAGGCGTTTTATTTGAAACTTGTAAATGCTACTTGCTTTGTAACACTTATATTGGGTTGGAATCATGTTAGGTTGCTTACGGCTACGCGAAATATTGGTATGATTCACATAACATTTTATAAGTTTGGCTGTAAATATGCTAAGGATACTTTTATAACATGAGATAAAAACATAAAATAATTATTTTTTTATAGGGGTTATCAGATCATGTCATGGGTCGCCACCGAATGACACACACGTCTATCGCCAAATTCCTTACCCTTCCAAAATTTCCAAAATTTAGTTATAGTGCCCGACCTTGCGGCGTTTGACCACCCATTCATTCCTCAACTTTGATAACTAGGTATGTCATTTTAGCAGGTTAGCAGGTTATTGTGTTTATTAGACATCCCATACCAAAGTAATGCGCTTTCTGTTTATGTCATAAACCTTTTCCCTATTTCCATCGAATCTTTCTACGTGCCTTACCTCAACTTTCACTCAATGAGCTATGATAGTGGCATTTGTTCTACTACGGACTGCCTTATGAACAATGAACAGCGCCTCTAGTATTAACTCTGAAAACTAAATCATGTTTAATTTATTTTACGCTGTTACTTCTGAAACAACTGGACCGCACGGTTTAGCTCACACATAAAATATAATTATTTTATGTGTGAGCTAAACCGTGAAAAAAATTAGTCTGGTTCCCGAGGAATACAACAAAACATAATTGTTTTGTTGTATTCCTCGGGAACCAGACTAATTTTTGGGATAAAAGTGGCCTATCTCCGTCTCCGGCACCGAATCTATCCACATACCAATTTTCATCGAATTCGTTTCACCCTATTAGGCGCTGGCTGGTAACAAACACACACACTCATACATACACACAAACTTTCGCATTTATAATATTAATAGGATACGTATACGATTATTATCAAGACAATAACACTTGAAGACATCAAAGTATGTAGGCACTTTCGATTGTCCCTTGTTAAGTCTGCAAGGTCGATCTTGTGCTGTTCAAGCTTGTATAACATGACAACTTCAATGGCAAACGTCAAATATGTCTGTTCACGAGCCGATCAAGTGTGTTTGGTGCATGGACCTATTACTAGTTTGATGAAATAGAGATACCATGTTGACCAACCTGTCAAAATGTGTTACTTCAATTAAGTTATAGAATATAAATATTGTAAGGTCAGTAACAAAAAAACGTAAAATAATTCTGCTCAAACTTAAAATACGAGCTTATAGGTGCCTACGTAAAGTCGCGAGAGATAGTCGCTATGTAACTTATCATAGGTACTAAAGCCTCGTCGTATTCTTAACTTTAGTAGTGCGATATAAAACAGAATACATTTATTATTAGTATTCGATAATCCTACTGAAAGGCAATGTCTTTTAAACATCTTTAAGGTCACAAAAATAATTGTAAATTTTTAAACAATGTATGTATACCAAATAGAAGTAGCCTTACATTTAGGTACTTAATAAAACAAAAATTAGAAATTACATACCTAAAGCAACTTCAATTTTATGTGAAGTACCAAGGACTATAATAACATATGGACTTTATAACGTATGAAATAAATAAGACACATTGTTCTACTTTAAGTAACGTATTTTATTTGTAAAACATGTAAGTAAATGTAAATGAGATAGATACTTCTTATTTAAAACGACAATATCTTTGGAGAATGATTAATTTAATAAGTAAAGGAAATATATATGCATAATATAAAAAATAAGATACAAAATAAGGGATACCGTTTTTATTTTTTCTCACATACAAACAGTTCATGTAGAACTAAGTAACGAGCTCTTTAACATCGAACCCACCTTCTTGCCAGCAGTCGCATGTGTTTCAACTGCGATACCGAGGCAGTCACTTTTACCGGAATTTTACCTTATTTTATACCTACGTAAATATTACTTTTACAGAACTTACACTGTTTACTTACAGAGGCTAACAAAAGATGTATCAGGAATTCTCTATAGGTACTTTTAGTCTCTTAATCCCGATCAAGAGGGGAGAGACAGGGTGAAAAACGGTGACTTTATTATTATTTCTCTGGGACACGGAAAGATATACAAGTTTCAGAAAGCGATGATATGCAAAATCGGTCCCCCTCTTCGTTATTCGTTTAGTAAGTAATCCCTTCTACATTCAAATACCTACACTATTAAATTCTATTTTGAATTAAAATATTATTCTTAATTATAATATTTTATTAACTTTCTTTATTATTAATTCTTCTATAAAATATTAAAAATATGACCGTAACATTTTTGTGGACAAGCGTGACGTAACATGCCAAGTTAATTACTCCTATGGGTTATAAATAACAATTAATTTATATGTAGATTCATTCAAACGATGTATTAATTTATTGGTTATACGCGTGACAATTTTTATATTAACCATATCGCAACATTATAGTTTTGAGGCATAACAGAAAAAAATATTTCCAATAAAAAATTCGAATATAGAACCACGTCACCTCTTACCGTGCGTGTCCTAAAAGATACCTAAAATCGGTATGAACGACACAAGAAATATACTGGAGTATCTTTCTGACAGTCTAGTAACGGATCGTGAAGAGTCAGGAAACTTCGTTGGTATACCGAGGCACATTCAGAAAGACTTGTGTCTATAGACAAAATTATCATGAGTGAACATCCTAAACAGACCGAAGAGATGGACATAATCATTTATTAATGAAAAACAGAAAGTGAAAAGACAAGTAAGGCAGACTCCGACGTCAGTTGAAAAGAAGGGGATCGATTCTGCACATCATCGTTCAACTTAGGTCAAATCGTAGAATCACGTGCTTTTGCCTTTCAAAAATTCTAACCAACTAAAGGTAGTTAACATTATCTCGACAGACGGACACGGTAATTGACCTAGATTAATAATGAATGGGAGACAAAGCTCTTGTGAACATAGTATGCACGTGCGACATGCCATTAGAGATATGTTGACATGTTAAGTGCAGTACTGTTCTACTCAGAAAGAAGTACGCAACTATATAATATAAGCCGTAGAAAAATGAGCCTAATGCTTAATATATAGAGGTGATGTTCATGCCTCGTTTGTTAGAGATACGACTTTCTACTTGCGATATTTTAATTGTTCATACATTGTATTGAAATTGTATGCTGTTGTATTTTCGAATGCAATACGGTGCTTGATTTATTTAGACAGTTGTTTAAAATCTGTTAGAACAAGTTAAAGCTATTACTTGAAAGATTTATAAGAATAATTGGTCCTATTTGTAGTCACTTGTTAAACATAAATTGAATATTACATGACTTGAAGTACACGGTAGAACACGATTCTAATACCTACTTGTAATATACTGGTCCAAAATGCCGCTAACTGTAGCAAATGTTTAGCTTTTTTTTTTTGTTGCGGAGAATGTTTGGACAGTACTATATACACTGGAGAAGACGCATCTGCTATTATAACCGAAGGTCATAGTACCATAGTGCGATAATTAATTAGATTTTTAAATTAATACCCATATCCTTGTTTCACGTCACTTTTATTATTCTACCATCACAAAGGTGTCGTGAATCTTGACCGTCTTCAACCATTTAGTTTCATTGTCCATTTTAATAAATATACTACAATCGTGAAAATCTTACAATGATAATAATGTAGGTATGCATTAGTATATAGTTAAAACTCTTAAAACTCGTGATACATACATCGTTCTATGGTTGTGAATCACTTTAACTACATGATTAAAGGCTCAATACATTACAAGTTGATTAATTGTTGTATAAATTTCTACATAATTGTTTAAAGGATGTTATTTATGACCGTTTTTACACAACGTCAAATGTGAAATATCAGGTTTAATGAGGTCTTTTCGACATATTACTTATTACGCTAACGATATTAATGAATTACTAACATAAAAAATGATTTTGAAAATACCTACTTATATATTTAATTAAATACCATTTTAACATGACTTTACTAAACAAATATAAGAGAATAGGGAATGTGGGAGAAGTAGGCAAGGGAGAAGTTGGCAAAGGATAGGAAAGGAAGAAAGTTGGGTCTCCAAGCTCGACGGAAAGAAACACGCGGCACGGACACTGCAAATTTGAGAGTATTATATTAATCCCCGGTCAATGGCCTTTAATCATACTGAATGCCAAAAAGAAAATCTATCATGTATTATTATTACGTCTATAAAATGTTATTCAGTTTATAAAATCACAGGAAAAGAGGTTGCATGTTTGGTTAATTTTGAATAGATTTTATCTTATTAGCAATCTTTGTTAGGTAATAAATGTAGTGACATAAAAATTCATTAATTAAAATAGTTAAGTAATACCATATTACATTTTTATCTGTACTAAATTTTTAAAAATGGCTAATGTATTCAATAATTGAGCAATGATTCAGAAACCTTTAGGTTTATTGTAGTTTTCAAAATCTGGACGCAAAATCTTGAACTTTTAAATTAGCATTGGTCGTACCGTTTAGCCAATTATATTCCTACTACAGGGTAGAGGCCTCTTCTCATGCAGAGAAGGCAGTTTATAACGTTACTTATTACAATTACAACTAAAGAATTTTCAAGCACGGTCCGCCTTTTGTCATCGTTTCTTTCACATAGGTACATGCGTAAGGACTTATCTATATCTTGTGGTGCACCTCGGCGCGACGGACGCTTAGAAAATATTTCTTTAACCGGAGTAAAAAGAGAGTTTACTTCACTGTAGAGCGTGGTTAGACCTCAGCCCTAGCATTGCAAATGATTATGATACCTTTAGATGAGTCGTATTGCACAATTACAATTATATATTAGCTCAAGTCCATAACTGACAGTTACCGTTTACTATTTGATGAATCTTTGGCTCGTTTGCCACCGTAGCGTAGGCAATAAAATAGCTAATAAATAAACTACCTATTCGCGGTTTAATTAAATTTAAAGGATTTGGAAGCAATTTATATAATCACCCATCCAATAACATTTGAAGTAATGTTACAAAGTTTTAATCAATTTACTAAAAGTTAAAGAATTATATTGACGTATGGAATAAGGTCACATTTGCTGGCAATGAGCTATGAAAGAAACGCTTCTAAGGCGTGTAGCATTAAATACAATTTCGCAAAACATACGTCATGTTTTTATGTCGTTCTTAATTATAATAATAATAATAATAATATAATAATATTTCAACAATTAGCCAAGCAGTATAGTAACCGTCTTCCAATAACCTTTCATATAATTATAGCTTACAAGAAAACAGATTCGTCACTCTAAAGGAATGTGCGAGCGTCACCTCCTTACTTAAAACAACTAAGATCTCAAGATTAAAGTTGTACAGTTTGATCGAATTCACAGAGAAAGATACGGAAATGTTTTGCTATGTGGCAATAAAACAGTCAGATTCTTACAGTTACTCTACTGTAAGAATCTGACTGTATATACTTTATACTTTATTACGAGGTAGGTACTCAAATATTGACTTCCAATAGTAACATTACTTAAATTCGCCTAATCCCGACATCTGCCTTTCTTCCCGAAATATAAAGATGTATTCATATATAAAACATCGAATAGTTATGTTCACGCTATCATCAGCTAGCCGTTTGTGCACTGGCGATCCAAGAGGTCAGAGAATGTTCTTACCGTTGTTATGAGGTTACACATAACCCACACAAACAGTCGATCACATGACCATACGTAACACTAATTCTCATTATGCACTAACGAATTAGTTAGGAGAAAATCGAACACAAAAGCCATAAAATTAATTATGTACATATTCGCGAATATATTGGTATAATAAATAAAGTATATTGTAGATAAAAATGTGTAGTAATCTGAATTGTGATCTAAAAGTTTAGATTTAAATGTAAATCGCAGATTTACGTAAACTTAGCTAGGCTCTTATGTTTTGTATAGACCAAAGTTACGGTTTTCTTTTGTCTGTTTCTTTGTTTTACTTATTTTATATTATCCAAGAGATTTTGGTACAGTTTACATTCAGATATTTTTTTTTGAACGTTTTATATATTATTTAATACTAGCTTTCCGCGGTACCCGCGTCTTTGCTTTCTGCTTTGCTCCCGTCGCTAGTAGCGTAATGTTACATAGCCTAAAACTGGGCTATCATATGCAAAAAGAATTATTTAAATCCGACTGGTAATTCCAGAGATTAGCGCGTTCAAACAAACAAACAAACTCTTCCGCTTTATATAATGGTATATATTGAGCAGAATTCTTGTTAGGGATATTTAGAAAACAGAAAGAAACAGCGAGGATTCCCTTAGTAGAAGATAATAATAATAATATAATAATATTTATTCAGTATATTTAAGATATTTTGCTTATATGGGAACTGGCTTGAGAAATACTACTTTAAAGTAAACTTAGAACACTACTAGTAGAGTAGTGTTCAAGGGCTCATAAGACATAGCTATGTATTCACAGCAGTCTAAATTGTGTCTTCTATAAGTACAACGTTCTCCTTTTATTGAGTCACCATTTATTGATTATGTCTTCTAAATATTAGCTGTTTAAAACAAGAAGAATAAGGAATGAAAAGCAGAGACCTTCTACGACATATAATAGCAATTTTTGACTTTGCACGCACTCGTGTATAACTTACAAGATACGTAAGAAGTCAGTTGGTAAACAAAAGTCGGGTAGACTTTTGTTCACCAACGCACTTTTTTTTTTTTTTTTTTTTTTTTTTTTTTTTTTTTTTTTTTATACATTAGCCTACCAAAGTGACTCCACCCCGCCTGATGGTAAGCAGTCAGTGGAATCCAGAAGTGGTGGCCACCATACCAAAAGCTATCGTCTTGAACTGCTGGTATGGTGGCCTCCACTATGGCGGCTGGGAATGGGGTTAGAGGAAGGGAATGAGGGAGGTGAGGAAAGAGGAAAGGGAGGAAATTGGGCCTCCGGCACTCTCACTCACCGAACGAAACGCAGTAGTAAGTATACTACTACTCTTAAGTCGATCTTCTATGAGAGGGTAGTACTTCCCCGGACGATCCGACCCATTCATGCTGAAACCAGCGTGGATCTACTACCGTCTAAAACTTATTCTCTCGCACTTGATCTCCAAACCAGCTTATTCTGCTATCTACTAAAGCAGAATTGAAACAGAATACCCATTGAATAAAGATACCCAACAAAACTAGGATGATCATTATGTGATCGAATCACGTAATGTTCATCCTAGTTTTGTTGTGAATTATTTTATCATTAATGAATTTATAATCTTAATTCCGGTGTTTTGATCACTTATACTGTCTCTTTTGTCTTTAAGCATAGCAGGAAACTAATTATATATGTTTAATCATCGCTTATTACATAAAACTACAGTCGTTAGTATATTGAAATAAAATTTATATACAGTAAGTATATAAATTTTGTTAATTTATGTAATTAATAGTTGTTCTTAATCTGTTATATTGAACTTTTGGTGGTGGCGGTAAGTCCCGTGCTCGAGGAGTGACTGGAGAGGCGCCACCGAGTCCCTTACGTTCCGGCTGACGCAGGTACTCAACGGTCACGGGTGCTTTGGCACGCACCTGTGTCTGATAGGCCGGGAGCAGACGTACGACTGCCATCATTGCAGAGCCTGCCCACGTGACATGGCGCTCCACACGCTTGTGGAGTGTCCAGCGTGGGTGAACCTTTTTGCGGCGCTCGTGACGGCCCAACTTTCGCTGCCGGCTGTGGTTCTGTCCATAGTCTGCAGTGAGAGGGCTTGGGATGGAGTTGCCTCCTTCTGCGAGGATGTGATGCTCGCCAAGGAGTCGGACGGACGGGAGAGGGAGCAGACTACCATGCTTCCCGCCCATCGCGCACGTACCGGACGTAGCCGTGGGGTTTATAAAGTACATTTAATATATTATCACAACTATCAAATACTAATATCTGGAGCAACTGTGCACACAAACTCAAAGCTACAAACTGGCATTCTATTGTAATGATTTATTTTGTTTCTTAACGATTGTATCTCATTATGTGAGCCAATAAATAAATAAATATTATATTACCATAGAAGTTCATAACCGGACTTACGTTTTCTACAAATGAGATGTGTTTCCGCTTCATGGACAGTTCAATAGATCGGATCACACCCTAGCAGACAAGCCTCGGCACTTTCTCTTTCTAACATCCTACGTGTTACTTTATAGTTATTGTAACATAATATTATACCCATATCCGACGAAATATATCAACACAGTTCAATAATAATATATAAATTAATGATTAGAGAAGTAGGCACGTGATATATGTGAAAGTTAAAACGGAGATCTTCTAATGAAGATGTGAAACAATGTTATAAAAGTTTACCATGGATAAAATATAACAAGTTCTACCACTATTGTTATGCCGAATATTGTAGTTGGAAGCTCTATAGGTACAAATATCTGGGTATAGTTTGTTTGTGTACGATATTAGTAGGTATGCTAATAAAATGACCCACCTTGTTTTTCAACGCGGGCGTTGGCTTTTAAGAAGAAAGATTTGTACTAGTAGGTGTATTATCTATTTCAAGCATGAAATAGGATAGTAATATGGTGAGTGCCTTCCATAAAGTTAGAAAAGAAGCATGTTTTTTGCACTTTATAAGAGTTGTCTACCAGTCTAACCAGATGCGAATGACCTTTGACCTCCAAAACTGAGTTACTACTGACTAATACTGGATTTAATGTTTACGCCAGTGGTCAAATTTCTGACTACCGTTAACCATTGTGCTACATATTTACATGACATTGAGGGCAGCAGTCAATATCTATAGTTGGGAAAAGATACATCGGAAGAAAGAAATATTCCGAAACGCTTAAACTTCATCACATCAAATAACACGTAAATGTCGTTAGTTTCAATTATCCACACAAATAAGTTATTGAACGGTTGTTTCTCAACTGACACAGATAACAGTTTACCGATTGACGATTTAGCGCAACTATTAAGGACTCGACTTGAACAAAAACTGTTTGAGGCTAGTTGCATCTGCTGTTACGAAAACGTCTATCGTTGCATGCTAGCCTCTCGTTGTATAAATAAATCAAATGACTGATCATTCGTGTCGTAATCGATACCATGGCAGGCGACGAATTATTCGATCCGCTCACATAACTATCAGTTTATTGTTATCCCCGTTTAATAAGATTATGGATGTGTTAAGAAACTGTGTTCAATGATCCGAAGGCTACGTGGTCACACTGCAGTGTTGCAGAATCTTTAACTTAGCATGAAATGAGCTCAAATAGGATATTATATATACTTTGAGTACTACATTTATTGGTCGTAATTTCAAATTCATCAATACAATACTTTATGATCTACCGCAAGGTCTAATTATATTCATACGCATGAACGCCTCTTACTTTACATTCAGTGATTGCGGTTTACACTCCCATATATGTGTCTATTTCTAAGCGAGATTATGTCTTGCTTTAGTTTGAAGACTTTCACTACAATAATAGACTGTTTGTCAACCTACCTATTATACAAAATCAGATATAGATAAGTAACTTTAAGAGCACGGCAATTCTGTCTCAGCTCAACTTGTTTGGTTCGGTTGATATTGATATTGTACTTGATATTGTTTAGGTTTAAACTCGTATATTTTTACATTCTAATAATAACAAGTTAGTAAAAGACTGCTTGTATATTTTTTGTCTGCCGCATTTTACTGCATAAGGTGTAATATATTAGTCTTTTCAAATTGTGTTCGCTGTTCGGATAACAGTGTGATGTGTATTTAATTAATAATTAAAACTGGCGGCTATTATAAATCATAATATAATTATGTTGATTTTAACAACCAAAATAATACAGTAAGTCGTCGATATAATTAATTTATAATTTTAAATTTATTTATTTAGTTAGATAATAAAGTATTTTTTTATTTAACTAATACGAAGTTAATTGTAAGAAATTGTTGTTTTGAAAATGTTGAACCTTGTACGTGTTTTCTAAAATGTTGTTTAAAATAAATAGTTTTTAAATTTATAAATGAAATATAAGAATTGTTTCATTACAGTAATATTGAGAAATGTAAAAATTGACGTATTGTTGGTATATTTAATTGAATAAACCTAATGACTATAATTTATGGCTAAGTGCGTGAATAACTAATGACTATGTTTTATGAAAGATATATACATTATTGCTTTTTAAAAGTTCACTATTGTCAGTCTACTAAGTATTACTAAATATTATACTGTAAAGGCATATTTTCTTTCATAAAAATAATAATTTAGAATTTGGAAAAATACATCGAGAGGAAAGCTGAACTTTAAAAAATCTGAAATTGCCAATCCGCCTTGAGCAAGCGTGGTGATCAATGCTCATGCCTTCTGTTTATGAGAAGAGGTCTTTGCCCTGCAGTGGGATTATAATAGAGGCTGGTATAATTTATATAGTATTATTAGGTATAGGATAATTTTACTGTCGCTTTCTCATGTGGTTTTCTATCGAGAAATGCTCAATATTATCCCGTGGTCTACAAACATATATAAAAATAGGCTATTTTGGGGTTGGCGAAATACATCTTAAAAAAAACTTATCATAGATATATCAAAATTATATCATATAAGTTCAAGTGATATAGAGATAAACAGATCATCAATATTTTACCATTCCTATTATATTATTGCGCAGCCGAAAGATGCGCAGATGAAATAAAGTGGCAAATGGCAATTGCTAAGTCTACTAAAGACAAGCTCAAGAATTTTTTTTTTTTTTTGTATATTAGCCTACCAAAGTGACTCCACCCCGCCTGATGGTAAGCAGTCAGTAGAATCCAGAAGTGGTGGCCCCCATACCAAAAGCTATCGTCTTAAACTGCTGGTATGGTGGCCTCCACTATGGCGGCTGGGAATGGGGTTAGAGGAAGGGAATGAGGGAGGTGAGGAAAGAGGAAAGGGGGGAAATTGGGCCTCCGGCACTCTCACTCACCGAACGAAACGCAGTAGTAAGGATACTACTACTCTTAAGTCGATCTTCTATGAGAGGGTAGTACTTCCCCAGACGATCCGGCCCATTCATGCTGAAACCAGCGTGGATCTACTACCGTCAGTCAAATATGGTGCAACCGTAACATAACTAAAACCACAAAAACCAGACTTGTACGAGCGCTAGTGTATTCCATATTTCTAAACGCTGCAGAGACGTGGACATTGCAAGAAGGCGAGAAAAGCGTATAGGTGCTCTTGAAATGTGGTGCTGGAGGAAACCCTTTAAACTGCTCGGAGTGTCATGGACCGATTACGATTATTATTATATATTAAACGCATCCATATTACAACAGCTTGGCACTAAGCAGCGTCTGTCGTTCATAGTATAATCTCACATTCTTCTCTTCTTCTTCTTTGGGCACATAGCTCGGCATGGTGAAGAGTCAATCGAGCGATCGGTTATTCTAGGTCGAGTTGAGAGCACCGATGAGATGGCCTGATCAAATAAAATCAGCCATAGACATGTTTTTACAAGTCTGCACCACGAAGCCAACCAACAGAGAGCAATGGCGACGGATGGTGAGGCGGGTTACAAACTCCAAATGGCGACCACGACCACTCTGACAAGAGTGTAACGAAAAAGAAGAAGAATTATATTATTGCCTAAATGTGACAACATTTAGTTCCTTGGCAACCTTTGTGCTATATTTTTGTTATAGTTAAGGTTCCTTTCTTTGTAATAAAATTTTGTAGTAATAAAAGCTAACACATATAACTAACACATTTTTACCCTCAATTAAATTTAAAAAAAACTAGATTATCGAACTACATCATAAATTTAAATAAATCTGTGACATTAAATGTCAATAACAAACAACTTTCAGTTTTTAAACGTAAATCTTACTCACATTAATATCGAAAACAGAACACAGAGCTTCTGAACTACAATTTATTATTTCGTAAACATTACCATGATTGATGCGCCAATGTTATTAGTAATTGATAGGATGGATACTTTAAACTCACGTGATCGAGTTTCTTCATACCACACCCTATAGTCTAGCAGTTTGATTAAACAAGTAATATTATGTAATCAAATTTAACTCGTGATTGAGCCCGCCTTATGATAAAATATTATTATACCGAGTTCTTCTGTGGGAATGAGATCTTTTTTTGCGAGAAAATATAGGATATGTCTCGTCGAGTTTTTAAACTATCCTTCTAATATTATAAACGCGAAAGTTCGTATAGGCACGGTAATATAGGTGTGTGAATGTATTCGTCTAAATGTATTTTACTCTTTCACGCAAAAACGAGTGAATGAATTTAAATAAAATGTTACAGTAATTAAGCTTATACATCAGATTAGGACAATATATAAATACATTATAAAAAATGTATAAATGTGTGTGTGTGTGTTTTTTTTCACGCAAGCTGCGGGCGATCCCTAGTCTTTAGATTAAAGAATCCTATTAATCTCTCATAATGCTTTTGTTCTATTTCGGCGTGAAAGGGCAAAGAAACACACAAAGATTTGTTGCTTATTGTTGATATTATAACACTTGTATGAATTTAACAAATCTTTAAGATGCATTCCTGATTGGATCAACAATATATTAAGTATCTGCAATTTTGATTCGCTAGTCCAAATTACAATTTCTACATACACATATACAGAACTAATAATTATCCGATTGTGATATTTAAAAATTCTAAACACGATTGAAAAATAGTGATGAAATTAATGCATGGGTATTTATTTTAATTAACTACTTAGGTGATATACAACCTGGCGGTGATTATACAGTAACTGAATGTCAGAAGAGATACATCTTCGAGATATATCTCTGTGCATATATAGCACGTAGATATGCACAGAGTCACATAAACAGATATGTCCTTTGATAAGGCTGCAGTTACTTCGATCGTCAATCCGCTTCCCATGCGTGACGTGTTGGCAAGAATCCTTTCAAATGGTGTATTTCATAACAATCTTCTGTAAGTGCATAATATATCCTACCCGTAATGGAGTAATACAACGCCTGATCACAAGTGCACGACAATTCAATTTATAGAATGCACCAATATTTGTCTCTAATAGTAAACGCACCCACGAAATTCATCTTAATCGCTGAAGTATATCATATCATCATACCGGCCCATTATTATCCCACTGCAGGGAAAGATCTCTTCTCATACAGAGAAGGTATAAACATTGATGGCCACGCTTGCACAAGACGAATTGGCGATTTCAGACTTCCTCAGAAGGTTTCCTCACAATGTTTTCCTTCACAGTCAGCCAGTAAAGTCCAGATAAACTTAGAAAGTACATATGATTTAAAAAATTACATTTTACGGATTCGAGCAAGTAGTTATCGTAATTATACATGACGTACACCTGATTGCGTTCTATAGAATTGAAACAAAGTCGTAAGTATGGCTTGTTATAAATATCGATATTATTACACGGGACAAAACTTTCTGTGATCCATAAATCTTCAACATCATTATTGAAGGCGATAAAAATATAACTATAAATATTTCATTCAAATTAGAGTGTACGTTGCATACGTGAATTGTGTTGCCACTTTGACACTTAGCTTATTACCCGATAGACTTTATTCAAATAAATGTTGCCATGTCAGTACATGCTAGCATATCTCAATCCAGTAGAGTTGAAATACGTTATAGAAATGGTGGCATCACAGCGTCCTTCTGTAACGGCCGAGGGCTCATCAGATCGAGCGATGAAAGTCACCGCAGCCTTATCCGCAGGCTTCGACGCGCCAGCGACGGTACACCGCTTCAGTGGCAAACTCGCCGCACAAACGTAAACACGTACCTACCTACCATATTAATAATATAAATTATGACCCCAATTTGAATATTGTGATCGCGTTTTGTGTATAGTAAAAGTGTTGTGTTAGAACTTTATTTGGACAGTGAGGAGAACAATGATGATAATAAGGTAATTATTATTTTTAATTACAGATAATATTTATGGAAGATAAAGTAGATATATTTACAATCTATATATTATGTACCTTGGATTTTACTGACGTAAGTTGTAGGAATACGCCGTGTGAAAAAAATTACCCTAAAAGTGATAAACTAAAAATCTATGTAATAAATAAAATTCTGCAAAATCCGTCTTCAACAAGCCTGTAGTAATAAATAATTACGATTTTATACATGGTTATAAATTATTTAATTAAATCTAAAAATAATAAATTGAAAACAACTTTGTTCAGTAAATACTCGTTGAAGTCTTTTCTATTGAAACATTGCATCGTAGCGGCTACGGATATCGCGCTACGTACGATTACGTAGCACGCAAAGCAAGTCATAATTTAGCATAAAATTAATATTTTAAAATAATGTAATTGTATACTATTACAACATAGCATAATCGAAAGAATAGACTGATCCGAACAAGGAGCACTACCCGTGGTCCATCTGACAAGGTTACCTGAGTGGACCACGAAAACTGTCATTGACCCTTGAAACATTTCATATTTTTGTTTAATTAATACATGCAAGAACTAATTAAACATAAACAAATTAGTAACAATTATAAAAAATAATATAATTAATTGCACTTTTGTGTGGGTTTTAAAAAAAATTGTTTTAAAATGGCCAAATTGAAACGAAATGTCAAGACAGCACATTTTTGTTTACAAAAACATTTGTTATTTCTTCAATTGAGTTTGCATATATTTACATATGTATGCATATTACGCGCCGAGCTATATAATAAGTAAATTCTAAATATTATTATTATTTTTAATACACAGTGCTTTGAATCACACTTTTAGTAGAAAAACGTCATATAACGAAGCATAATTTTACAGAAATATGTATATTCTGCTCTTTGGTATTAACATATAAAAATTGCTAAACAATAATTCAGATTTTACTTTTCTTAGTCATCGAAAGTGCACATAGTAGTTATAATTTAAAATCAACTAATGTTTCCAACATGCTTTTAGCGAGTTAAATATTCAAATTTGAATGAATAAAATTCTATTTATAATTAAATGCCTACGCATTCTGACTTTAATATTTATAAAAATTAGACGACAAAGCCTAGAATCTTGTTTTTAATAGTAGCAGACGAGAAAGTGGTCCTGATGTTAAATGGAAAACACTGCTCATAGACGCCAGAAACGTGAGAAGTTTAATAGACTATGATACTGGCATATCAATGAATGCAAAAAAAATGCTGGACACCAGGAGCATCACTAGCACGTTGCCGACCCTGTTAAAGACCTTTTAATTCCTTTCTTGAAAAACTCCATGTTGTAGTCTCTCGGGAAAACTTTGACGGGGAGCTCATTCTGCAACCTTCTCGTACGAGGGAGAAAGTTTCTCTGAAACCTCACTGTACAAGACCTAAGATGATATGATCGCTACACTAGAGCTTTTCTGCCCCAATGACCAAGCTCTGCAAATACCTATGCCTGTTCGTTGCCACTCTTGTAACGTTACTCTGCGGGCTATAATAACAGCCACTGTGCATAACTATTTATTTATATTTATAAATTTAGTCTGTTACTTAACTTTTTTAGTCATGTTTTTAATTAAAATGTTTAGAAATACACTAAACATTTATCAATTCAGTAACTAACGTCAACTGCTAGTTAAAAGTAGCCTGTATTGGACATACGGGTGTCAGCGCTTATTTATTACTAAGAATCAATGCAATGAGTTAATCAAATACTGTATTAAGAGCATTTTTTGCACTTAGACGGTGACCAAGTCTACTGTTTTATTTGTAGATGGGTGTAATCTTTAATTATAGCCATCTAATTTCATGACGACTATTTTTTATTGCGTTTTTAGTTTAGCTAACAAATCTGATTCTATCAGACTTATTTCAGATTACTAATTTTTTTTCTAAAGATAATTTTAATAAATTAACTTCTAAAAAGATAACTCTCGTGGACTAAAATACAATAAACGGATACAAAGAAAATCCAGATTTGAAACAAATATGTATTTAAGAAGCGAAACAGTGATTAGATATACGTTTATTATCAAACAAGGTGTTAATTTAAACTCTATTATATAATTATATTATATAAATGAACTTTCAGAGCTAATGTAGACGATTAGACAACTAATTGCTAATCTCTACATTATCATCACTGTATTATATCTGTAAATTATTTCGGACTTAAACAAATCGGATAGTTGGGTATCGAATACAACATCAACAACAACGGTACACCATAATCCTAAATATGTCATGGTAGTCGCCCACTCAATCGCAGTTATAACGATTTTAAAATAGCCACAAAGCCATTTTGAATATCTTATAAAGTTTTGAATAATAAATCTTTTTTATTTTAGGCGATTAAAAAAGATTGCACAAAGATAGTTAATGTTTTTTAATGGATAGAAAAAAGTCAAACAAATCTATATCATGTATTTCTCTCACACTCTATGTGCGCTTAATCGATCACTAAGTTCAAATAGATCACTAAGCTCAAATAGATCACTACTACTTTTGTATATACCAAACAACGCGCCAACAAATAAATCGAATTACCCAACACAACACAAAAAATCATTACACATAACCTACAGTAACTCATACTATGTTAAGCTTTGAATGACGTCATCTTTAAATGCGTTAAAAGTAAAAGCTCACTAACAGTTTGACTGATTACAATTAACTAGTTACTTTCTATGTATTCTATGAATGAGTTATGGCCAGCCTTAGCCAGATGTTTAGTAGTCTCCGTCGTGTTTGATGTCGAATTCAATGCGAGTTGCCGATCCCATTGATTTAAAAATACTTTTTAAATAGCTAACCTATTCCCAACTTACAAGTTCATAAATTTTTGTTAGAATTGATAAAAGTTTTAAATTTAGAGCTTATAGGTAATGAATTTTTTTGGAAGGTTGGTAATAATGCATTAGGTACTGATATGGATTAAAGAGGTTTTATTATAATCATTGCGTAATTTAAGGTACTTTAATCATGGACTTCAAAGAATTGTATTGATAATCTTTACTAATAATATTTTAAAGAGAAAAGATTTGGTTTTTGTATGTTTGCTTGCACCGATTCTAACTAAAATATACGTCAGTAATTTGAAAAATGCTTTCACCTTTAGTAATCAATAAATTGAGCGGTTAAAATATATAAGCTATATTTCATCGTTAAACATTTTTCCAGACATTTTTAGAATTTCAATAATTTAAGCGCTTTCGTAAATCTGAATGATGCAATACGATACTATTGCTATGATATTTTCCGGAGGAGTTTGTTGTGAGATCGAATGAAACTTTTGATACTGAAGCGAAGCAAGGGCGGACCTCTAGTAATTTTATATTTTAAGGTAAAATAATATAAATTTTTTTTTTTTTTTTTATATTATAGCCTACGAAAGTGACTCCACCCCGCCTGATGGTAAGCAGTCAGTGGAATCCAGAAGTGGCGGCCACTATGCTAAAAGCTATCGTCTTAAACTGCTGGTATGGTGGCCTCCACTATGGCGGCTGGGAAGAGAATGAGGGAGGTGAGGAAAGAGGAAAGGGGGGATATTGGGCCTCCGGCGCTCTCACTCACCGAACGAAACGCAGTAGTACGGATACTACTACTCTTAAGTCGATTTTCTATGAGAGGGTAGTACTTCCCCGGACGAGCCGGCCCATTCATGCTGAAATCAGCGTGGATCTACTACCGTATAAATTAATCAATACAGAATTTTTAATCTGTGTTGTGATGAGAAGTATTCTATGTAATAGCTAAGGTTACTAACCCGGCTAAATAGAGGTCCACAAGGTTCAGAGGATGATAATATGATTTTATTTTGTATTATATAATATAACATATGTTTTAAAATTTTATTTCAAAGAATTTTTTATCTCTGCTTTATTTTTATTGATATACAACAGTAAAATCCTTAAGTCACAAAAATAATATCAAATTAACATTAAAAAATTTTAAAGGCTGTCGAAATGCATAATGTTTACGTGCGCATGAATGTACAAGGTCATGGTCTTATGAAACAGAAGCGTTATGAATATCCAAATAACATCGAAATGTTTGTTTTAATTTAACTACACTGGGTTTAATTCTGTATAAATACCTATATATTTGACTGCCTCTGTGATTCGGTCCGCCCTATGTACAGATTACCACGCGGACACTTAGGATTCCTGTGCCCGGGTCAGGTAAAGTATGTTGGATTTTTCTGTCGAGAAATGTTCAGTATCAGCTCGCTCTTTTACGTAAGGGTAGGCAGAAGTGTATAACACAACGGATAGCCAGTTATAGCGAGTCTTGTGTAAGCGAGCCTTTTACCGGGCATACCTTATTCCAGCCTCGGAGCTAGTATTAAGTATTTCTCGACAAAAAAACATAATATTACTTTAGTCGAACCGATGATCGAAACGGTGACCTCTGCCGTATACGGAACAACTGAACCATAAACACGTCAGTTTAAAAAAAAAAACATTATTACGACATCATTTGCAATAGACATACTTATTTATCTTCTCCCAAATATCTCCGTGAGCTGTCTACATTTTATTAGATATAGATAAAAACATTTCTTGACTGCATTGATAAATAAATACTGTTTTGGATTTAAGCACATTCCTAAGCACTTATTTCGTTTATGGACATTATTAAATATTATGTCTTTATAAACATACGAGTACGTAACATTTCTGTTTAGTAGGTAAGTAATTTAAAATAATTGATTTGGCCACAACAAATCGAGTTCGCAAACCGGCTATAATTCGCCAATTCGATGGAAGTCTACTTTCTAAATGTCGAGGATTTGCATCTCTAAAGATCTTTATATACAAATTTTATGAGTGTTTATTGACCTGGCTATATATTCTTTACGTATAGAAAATAACGTTTTCAATTGATATCCGTTTCCTACCTACTACCCATCAAAAGGTGTATATATATAGTCTTAAAATCTGAACATTGGCACCAAAACAAAAATAGGCTGACACTACTACTACACACTAAATACCTACAATACTATGAAACTGTTAGATATTTTGAAAAATCAAGTTCCATTCTTACTTCTATGTCAGTGAACGTATGGTTGGTGATGTAATTCGCACATAGAGATGAACACTTATGCAACCTACAAGTTCGTACGAACTCCTAATACTTCTAATTTATATTCCACTTATACTATCGTAATATAACGAAAGTAGTTTACAGTTGTAATCCGTGTCATGTTTATCAATATTCTCTGTTATTTTATTCTTAACAGAGCAGTGAGAATAAAAGGACAATAATTTTGTTACATGGTATATCAAATTTACAATTTTCTTCCTATACTAATGAGAATAAGATTGAAATGTGCAATTAAAAATTATGACTTGCCACTTGCCATACCTGTTTTTTTTAGAGCGTTGTGTTGTTTGAAGACTATAGTGATATAAAAACTGTATACTTAATCTTCATTTTCGTATAACAGTATATTTTACAGGCCTATAGTGCTGTACATAATAACATTGATTGAATCAATGGTTTGTAGAGACAAAAAATTTTTATCAATTTATATAACACGTTATGTCAAATTTTCTCCTTAGGTCTTTGTTTACCAATTTCATTTTGTCTAAAGATATTATACCTACTAAATTAAAAATTTATAATAAAATTTCATACCATAGTTTGAAATATAAATCACTCCTTGTTAATTACGAATTGAGGGATGTCAATTAACTTTAGTATACAAGTTATCTACATAAGGAAAGTTAAAAAAACGGAGATATTATGGATAAATTAATATATTATGCAATCGTCTTGAATATAAAATTAAAATATTGTCTGATCACATTTTAATATATTGTGTTTACATATTATTAATATGAAACTACAATTAAGTATGCAGATAAATATAGATATTGTTCTTTTTCTTCTACAATAGTAAGGAATGTCAGCTATTCTTGCTAGTGTTTAAAGAGAATAAAATATAGAATTAGTTGATGAGAGAATTAGATGTCAACTATCGCGACAACCTTTCGTATTATTAGTATTAAAATATTTGATTTCAACAAAATATAAATTTCAAAAGTCTCTTAAAACATTTCTTTGTATTTTTCTCAATAGATACAGGGACATAAAGTGTCACATTCTTTTACCGAGTGGTTCATTGTTAAACATCTTAGAGTACCTATACATATCTAAGCAAGATAGTGTATATTAAGTTACACTATACCTTATACCATACACATTTACAATTTAAAGTCTGTGTTATGGTGCAACTTTACGAAATGATACACAACATAATAAACTAAAACTTTGAAATAGATGTCATCTCTCTGACGGCGTGTAGTATCAAATATCGTGGCAAATATACCCGTTATTAGGTATACTCATCACGATTACCAAGTTTATCTCTGTTACTGATATTAAGTAGTGTAAAAGCATTGTGAGAAAAACCGAAATATAACAAAAGTATAGTACGCAAGTGCCTTAGGATCAAAGTGCCCTACTAAGAACACACACAATCTTAAGATAAACATAAATTGCGATATAAACCCTAATAATTTTTATGTTTTGATATTTTTATTGCCAATTAAACTGACAACAGACAACTATTTTATATAACATTAAAACGATTATACGTAATTATTACATACATTTAAGTTACAAAAATGTTAATGTTACAATATAAATGTTTAAAAACCGCTAGTCAATGCGGTCACGCAAGATGCGCTGGCGCCGAATGGTGCGAGACGCGAGAATAGCGCCGGTCACTGGGGCAACGCCTTATGTAATCTTAGAACAACAAGTAAACAGTTTTATATGATTTTTTATGAATATCAAATGTTCTTTATTTAAGTTAAGAAGTAAATTATTATTATTATTTTAAATATGGTTAATTTATTTGTGTTAGAGACGATTACACCGTGTCTTCGAAACAAAGAGATTAAATGTAGTTAAATGTCTTTGCTTTAAAATAACAGCATAAAGGTTCAGTTATGATTAATGTTTTTAAAAACAGTAACGGCGTGTGCATCAATGTTTTTATGAGGTAAATGTAGCAAGATTTCTGACTCAAATTAAAACAGCTTAACTCGAGTCTTACCGATCTTTTCACAGATTACCTAATAGCCATACAAATAGCAACGAAGACATCGCGTAATTCGGTAGTTTTAAGATTATTTGTCTTTTTTATTGCGTTTAGTTGGCAAATAAGCATACCTGATGATTAACACAAGTATATATGTGTTCTATAAGCAGAAGCAATGCTTAGGCAACATACCTAAGTTGCCAACCATGACAGAAAAGGGAATGAGGGACGAGAAAGAAAGGATAGAAAAGCCAGAGGGTCCTTGTCTTCCAAGTTCTTTATGTAAAATCAGAGTAATAGCTAAACATTGGTACCTAATATCCAAATGGTGTTACATTATCCGTCACAATTAAACTGACTGGCTTAGTGGTGCTTTGTACAGACTGACACGTTGAGATGTTGGGTTCGATACCAGATGATATCCAATTTTATCTATACAAGTATATGAAGTGAAAGAGTTTGAACTTATCTTTGAAACTACTAGTCGGATTTGAAAAATTCTTTTTGCGTTTGATAGCCCAGTTCTCGAGGAAGGTTATAGACTGTAATGTAACATAACGCTACTGGTGACGGGAACAGAGCAGTGAGCAAAGAGGCGAATGAAACCGCCGCGGAAAGCGAGTTGTTTATAAATGCCCAGTAAATGGCAACAGTCTCTCCTATTCTTATATGGGGAGCAATATAGTTATGGGAGAGTGGATGTTTATACACCTCTGCCTAGTGCCTACTCCTTCAGAGAAAAGGCGTGATGTTATGTTATCAAAATATTTTACGTAGGTACAGCATTATCAGAATTTGACTGCCTCTGTAGTTCGGTCGTACTACGTATGGACTGCCACGCAGAGGTCGCGGGTTCGATTCCCGCTCAGTGCAAATATTTGTGTGCATGAACATGTCTATTTGCATTGGTCTGGGTGTTTCTATGTATAATATGTACGTATTTACAAAAAAAAAAAAAATTTTACTATGTATATCCGTATTCTAGAACCCATAACACAAGCATATAACATGCTTACTTTGGGTCTAGATGGCGTTTTGTGTACTTGTTGAAATATTATTATAATATTATTAAAAAGAATAACCTTAACCTCGCTAGAAATAATGCATTTAGCAATTTTATAATGGTTTCCGTTGATATTTTAAATATTTTATATTATAAATATGCAAATATATTACGATGCCCTAATCAAGGACGCATAATAATTTGAAGTGTAGTGAGAGGATTGACACTAAGTAGTTATGGCATTTAGTGAGACGAGGCCGACGAGTACTGCAGTCACGACCAGACTAACGGAAACGGGCACTTTTTACTAATTAATACATGTTCACCTTTTAGTAGTTGTATTGAGTCTAACAAAACCTATAAATCCTCGGTATAGTTAAATGAAGTAGAAAACAAATTTAAAAGATTGTGTACTGCATCACATGGTAGAGAAGAATATGACTAACATCAGATGGGCAACTTGCTCATCTGTCAAATAATTATAATCCACTTGCTGTTGCCCGCCGCGTGAATGTCGGTTATATCTCTGTTTATACATTGACGATTTTTCATACAAACTTTCATCCCCTATTTCAACCCCTTTAAGAAGTTTTTGAGCAATAAAAGATTTATCTCTATACTAAATTTCAGTGGTTGAGGCGTGAAAGCGTAACAGACATACAGAAAGGGTGACTTTTGCATTTAAAATATTATTATGGATTAAATGATGACGCTAAAGTCATCAATGTCTATCATTAAATACGCTATATGAATTTACATAAATATAGCTTTTAACTATATTTTAATAGTTTAATTAACGTGACTAAAACCAAATTTAAATGTAAACTAAATATTGCCAAATAATTATAATTTGCTTCGAAACAGAAAGCTAAAGAAAGTTGCTGATCATTATGACACAACTTTTAAACGATAATTTAACTGATTTTTACCGAAATTATTAAGTTAGCTTTAAGTTAGACTTAAAAGTTTTTCTGGCGTTTAAAGTCCTTTCAAAGTGACAAAGACAACATGATTTATGGGCCACTTAAAATAAACTACGTAGCATTAGTAGGGATATATCTTTAAAAAACAAACATTATTGACACAACATTCGACATTTGTAAATGAATATGGTCATAATTGACACAACTCACGCGGTAGGAGTACTAGCCCTGTATCATGTCATGAGTTTTACAAACATACAATTACACGTGCCTACACACAGTAAACTAAGACACGGAAATATTTATAAATCACATATAGTATTATCTCGTGTCACAGACAACCTTTTGCCGAGCAGTCGCCGTAATCCCGCTGTGAAGAAGCAGTCAATTACAAGATAATTAAGCATGATAAAAGATTAAAAAAAACACAAATCTAGATAATACCCTATTAGGGTGCTGCATCAATAATCATTATTTTTAACTTTTTGCACGATTTATACCCAATAAGAATAACGTCCAAAAATACGAATGTCCAAAGGTATGTCAAAGTGACTATAATAACCCGTAGGATTATTGAAACTATGTGACACTATACGTCCCAAATAACATAGATATCAAAATAATGCTTAATTTACAAGTTTAAGTATTAAATATAAGTAATAGTATTACCTTGTAAAACCATTAATTAAAATTAACCATGTAAACTTCAATCATTTAAAGATTGATGCTTGTATTAGAACACAAATGAAGATTTATACGATTTAAAAAACTGGTAATGCCAATATTAGTCGCATAAAGTTGTACAAGCTTGGAATGTTAAAATGTCTAGATAAAATTCTAGTCTGAAATATGTTTGTACCTACGAGTAGATTTAATTAATAATCTAGTTTTGTTCTTAATGTCTATACTAGCAGACGAGTGAGCTAGAACTACTCTAGGACTAGCTATCGCCCGCTGCTTCGCTTGCGTTACATAAAAATTTCCAAAAATATGTCTTATTCTTATGTCGAGAGTCCCTTTACGTCGAGTCTGAGAATCTATTGTTCTAGAAGAATAAACTCTATTTTTTATGACATGCTCGACACAAAGACTTGACGTAGGGGGACTCGACATAAAGGAAACATACCGTATGAGCTAGGTATATCATTGTGAAGTTTCATTAAAATCCATTCAGTAGTTTTTGCGTAAAAGAGTAACAAACATCCATGCATAAATACAGTCTTATATATAAAATACAGTCAAATAATACCGCATTGCAATAAACAGCTAGAGCAGTATGATTAAATTATTAAATATTTATCACTGACTAGCTCTCCGCGGCGCGGTGTTTGCTTACTGCTTTGCTCCCGTCGCTAGTAGCGTGATGTTACATAGCCTATAACCTCCCTCGAGAACTGGGTTATCTTAGGCAAAAAGAATTTTCTAAATCCGACTGGTAGTTCCAGAGATTAGCGCATTCAAACAAACAAAGAAACTCTCCCGCTTTATATTATATTACAGATTTGCTAGAAGCAATCAATTTATAAGAAGTACCGAGGCTCTAGACAAGTGTCAAAGATTTCTATTCTATTCATAGAATAGATTATAAAATGTATTGGACTGACATATGCTAACGCCAACGCTTATGTCAATTTCATACATTTTCTTATCTATTCTATGAATAGAATAGAAATTTTTGACACTTGTCTAGGGCCTCAGGACCGCAGAAACATCCAGGAATTTAAATAATACTAACCTCCATTAATCTTCTATTGTCCCTAGAATATTAAAAAAGAATATTAAATAAAACCTATACTGTTTTACAATTTCCGTTAGTGGCTCAACGAGAAAGTGTTTTTCTCGTGGTCCCACCAGTAGATTATAGTAGTGGGACTACAAGGAAAGACTCTCCTTACACCTATACATGTTCCTGACCCGTGGTCCACCTAAGATGTTTACGCGAGTCAACAATTGGCACTTGTTCTGATCCTGAGTACACCTCAGAGGTGTACCATGGATACCTTAATAACGGATATACTTTAACAATATATTAATTTTAAAACCTTTGTGTAGCTGACTGTACAAATTTTTACAGTTGTTAACAAAAAAAGTACGCACCAGTTGACGTATAAGCTTTCAAAAGTGCTCATTCTCTCTTTTTAGTTACTCCATTTTGGCATTGTTTTTTGCACTACAAGCACTGATTCTATTTCGCAAATGACGGAAAAATAATTTCCGTGAAATAGAATGTCGCAATCGGTTTTGCAGTGTAGAAATAACACATATCGAGGACCAGTTTTATCTTAAAATATAATAACATAATATACTTTATACTATTATAAGTAGAATTCGGTACGCACCCAAGTTTCGTCAAACGTAGTAGGCCTAAGTTTAGCCCTAGCCAATTTACTAGTTTTTATTGAACCATTGAAATGCTATATTTATTAAATTGAAATGCTATAACTATCAAGGAAATACAATTTCATAAAAATGTTGTGATAGGTACATTTTTATAGAATAGTTTAACATTGGATGTCTTAATTGAAAAAAAAAAAAAAAATATCTTTAATATATTTTTTTTAATTTGATACGTGGAAATAAGGTTGTATATCATGATGACGGAATTAAAGGTGTGCAAGGTACTCGTAGTACTACGAGTATATTCTACCATTAAAGAACTATTGATAAAGCAAACTTATGATAATGACCCGAATATTTCATCTTTATCCATAATTTTAATTGCCGTAAAGCAAGCATTTTATTTTTATACTCTTGCGATGCGCTACCAGATAAAAATCTTAAAATGTTCAACATATTTTTGAGTTTATAAGACTCTTACTGCCTTTAGTAAGTGACATGCTATGCTACAGTTATAATAGGTCATGTGGCATGCAGGGACATGTTGAGCATAGCTTATTCGAAGCCTCGCACTTGACCTCTACAGGCTGTTATAAGTGTCGCCATACTTCCTTGTGTTTATAATCTTGTCATTCAATCTGTATGTTTAAAAAGTAGAAAACTTAACTTTTAGAAAATACTAATTAGTTAACAATATTTAGGTATTTATTCGGAAGTGATTAATGTATTTTGCTTAGTTTCAAAAATAATTTTGTTTTGTCTATTACATTCTCTGATTTACTTGATAATGAATATTAATATATACCTAGGCATAAATAACTTCGTACCTCCGCTCCCGTAGAGAGATGCGATAGGTATATGATATCGGTCGCTGAACTACATTTAATTTAATCTTTTGTTGCATGATTCTGTAACATAACTTGCTCATATAATATTACAAGACATCGTCTCTGAGCAAATATGCAGATCAAAAATATATTAATTATTATGTATCCTAACTTTGTGCATTAAAAACCAATATCCAGTGTTTTTTAATAATTTCGCAATAATGGCAAATAAAATACATGTCTGACGAAACATATGCAATAGACACCCACAGGTTTTTCACATCATTGCAAAATAATAAATAAAATTTTGAAACAAATTCCGTTTACCTCTTACCGAATGCATATTGAATCAACTTTCTGTGGTTGCTACATTAACTATTACACATTTACGTACATACACACTTTAACATTAATTAGGTATATAAAAATACCACGTACTTACTGACTGAGACGGGTCGCTGTCAAGCGCTCGACATCGAAGTCACATGTCAACGATCATGGGTCAACAGTCATAAAGCCCACTATAGCCCCAATGCAGGGCAAAGGTCTCATCCTATACAAATAAGGCAAAAGCATTGACTAAGCTTACTCAAGGCGGATTAGCAATTTCCGATTATGTCATGAGGCTAAGTTTCCTTACGATAATTTCACACGTTAATCACCGTAACTCAATAATCTCCAAAATAAACTTTGAAAGTTTTTGACTTCTTAACAAAGCTCTCTAGGACTTACACGGGTGCTTATGTACATAAATGAGACTTCATGCATATGAGAAGTTATAATAACTCTAGTCAACGTCCCTAAGAGCCTTTGAAACCATTTTAAGAAAAACATCGTGAAACGTAAACTTAACTCATTGTAGCTGTTACTTTCGAGGTGAATTGTTGAAGAATGAAACACTAGTTTATTATCATCAAACAACATTAACAGTAGTAGTGACGGCGCAGCAGCGCGAGCGGTGCGACCTACTAGATAAATCAACCCCAATTATAGCGCCGAAACCAAGGTGGATTTATTCAATTTAGTACTAAGACTTATTAAATTTCCTTCATTCGTAGAGGTTCAATTATCAGATCAATTAACTGAACTAGTGGAACTTTTTATTCTCATCAGTTCAATAAAGAGCAGTTGTTTGAACTTGTGGCAATCCATCTTGAAGTATACGAGATAATCAATACTGATGAGGCACTCCCTTACTGTACTTCACACGTCATACAAACAAACTACGAGTAAAAGTAACATACATTATAAAGTTAATTACAGCTTTTGCGTCTAATGGTAATTATAATATGTTTGTCATTGACCAGATTAATGACAGAAAACTAATAAACGATTAAATATAAATTGCTCTTATCACACACGTTTTGAACAACCATTAAACTCGTTACTTAGGGATACGGAATTTGTAATATTAAAACAAGTTCACGTTTGTGTGAAAGTAGAAACGATTAGATTGTGAATTACCACACCTCTTTAGCAAATAGAAAAATATTTTTTTTATATCATTCTTATACGAGAACTTACAAAGGAAAGGTTTCCAGTATATCGGTCACTTAATTTGGTGTTTGTAGACACAATACCACCAAATAGAACTACAATAGTACTACATAGAACTATAATGTTTCCTTGAAATATTTCAGCCATGTTTCGCTATAGACTATAAAAGTTTTCATGTACGTAGATATATTACGAGTAATAGGGTCAGCCTTTATCTATATTCTGAGAAAATAAAATTACAAATGATTAATGGACGGCTGCTGCTGACTGTGAGCAATACGACCACTAAGTTGTATTATTTTAAGCTTTAATCGATTAGTGTAAAATCGCTAGTGGACGATGGGTTGTCATTTTCCGTCACCTAGTGTAAAGAAAAAAAAATTCATTTGTTGCAAATTGCCGCAACCAATTTGGTGCTTAATTTTTCGGCCACTCTTGCTCTTTTAACTTTAAAGTTAAGTAAAATTCATATGTTATGTAAATATTTTTATATAACAACTAGACTAAGATTACTAAGCGAGATTGTGTAACACATGTTTATTTATCCTGTTCAAATTATATTCGTTTTATTTCTTGGTGTTTATTCTAACATGTAAATAGTTTACTATTTGTCAACATTCTACTTATAATCTTTCAACACGTAATGGACATTTTGTATGCATGAAGTATGTTGTAAGAAGTTACAAGGGCGTCCTACCTTAACGTTTAGCTCGGTAATAAATACATACCTATAGGTAAATAATTATGATAATCATTATGTCTAGTTTTTCATTATATAGTGTAATAAAGTGGTTCAGGTAATCACGAAGCTAATGCGTAATGAGATTGCTGTAGTTGCAAATTAGATTCTCACACTGGACAGTGAACAAAATATTGTGTGATCTGTAAATATTATTGTTGCAAGTCTGGGGAAATCTGTGCAGCAAGAGACTATATCAATATACTGTATTAGTGGGCACAAAGTACAGGGAGGTCTGTATAGGCACAAAGTACAGGAAGTATTTTGTGCCCATTAATAAAGTAAGTATGTTGATAAAGTTTCAGACAGATTTCTTTAATACTGCGACATATCAAAAATATAATATTTATCGACAATATAGAATGCACGTCTCATAAATTTTAAAGTTCCAACTTGATGCTTTATTTAATCTTAGGTATACGTGAATTGACAACTAAATATATTACATTTGCTGTAGGTATAGCGCACGCGTCGACATTTTTTTGCTACAAACTTTGACATTCCATTAATATAATTACACAATTTGTACCTACATATTTGTTAAGTACAGAGTGTAATTAACGGAAATATTTGATAACTAGCATGTATGACAGGATTATTAAAATATAAATATTTTGGATGTACCTATTCCCGATTTTAAGTCGTAGTTGTATTCGTGTAACGCCTCAGTACAAAACTGAGTTTTGTATTGAGGAATCTAAGAGATTTCCTTTTTTAAAATCATGACTATAACAAATAAGCACATTTTAATTTAAGTTGACAAAATGTTTGCCTCTACCTCTCTTAAAATGTAAAGTTATTTCAACACCTCATGTTTAACTAATAATAAACAGCTGACTTTTAACCATCGTAATCGATACAGTTGATAGATTTAATACAATTAAGTACGTGAATACGGCGCCGATACGACGTCAGCAATCTCCAAGTGGGTCGATCTAACCGCCGTTGAGCTTCCATAACCGCATCACGTTTGTAATGCTGTAATTAATTATACAGTAGCTTTATAGCAATTGATATATAGGTAATTTTATATTTTACTAATAATTACATACAACTATTATGTTAAACAAACATGAAACATTTCTGTATAACACGGTCGGTGATTTTATCTACTAGAAAAATTTAAAGAGCTATAATAAACAGACTATAAAATAATAGTATAAATTAATGTAAAGGAATGTATTTTACAAGATTATGAGTGAATACAGTAGTTCGTACTAGGAAAACGTGCATCGTTTATTTTTTCTAACAACTGCTTCCATTTTCATCTTTCGGTAACGGCCTATCCATGAAAAAGGAAAGTTTACCTACTATTCGTAAATTAAAAAAAACTTTGACAATTCTATACAAGATTGATTGGCGATAGAATCTGGAAAATATTGTGAGCCATCGGATTGGCCATCGGCATTGTCATTAGGATCAAATGCGACACGAAAACTTTAAAAACGATTAAGAAGAAGATTCCTTTAAAACCTGTGTCATAATACCATTCTAACATCGCTCTTTTAAATCTGTAACCTATTTTCTCTTTTGTCACAGGACGATAGCGTTGGCGCTATTATGCGCGTGTACGTGGGCACTATCACCGATAGCTCCACATCATACAGTTGGTGACAGCGGCGACTGTGCTCTGTATCTCAACGGGCCAGGCCGCACCTCCTCCTATGACTATAGCATCAATTTACTCAAAGGAAACTTGTAAGTACAACAAAATTATTATTTACTATCTTATTTTAGACCATACAAGAACACACTAAAACACAAAATGTTGTGTCCCGTCATATGCACACTTATAAAAAACTTCTGACACTGGCGAGAGAGGAATACGCGCTAAGGATTCTGCTCTAAGTAGGTATTTTAGTCTCATCATCAGTGGCGGTTCTACCGCTTAGTTAAGTTATTGATAACTAATAACTTACTGGCAACAACGTCTGGTCAAAGGAGTGTAACATCTGTATGTCAATACCAATATTTATGGTTAATGCGCTACAGCTGCACAGGTGTTACACGCAGTTAGCTTTTTGGTAATAATTAAGTCATAAGACAAACATTTTAAAAATATCATTATTAAGATTTGGTTGTCATGTAACAAGAGAGCTTTTTCATTTAAAGTTTCACACTCAAAATGGAATATTAAAGCCTGACAGGAAGTGCTTATATAACAATCTGTTTACACCTTTGTGCCTTTTGTATTGCTCAAGTTTAAGATGTATTAAATTGCAATTACAAGGTTGATTACTAGACCATGTGTTTGGTCACGCTTTCACATAAATGCAGATAATCGTTACAAACGATTGCGAAGTTAATCTATAGTTTGGGAGTCATGATCTGATTAAACGAAACTCAGGTTATATTTAATTGAAAGAAATACATCAAATTTCTAAATTTACCTTGGACTTTAGGTACCTACTGACTTATGGTGAAAACGTATTTATTGCTTAAAAATGTAGGTAGCAAATTTTCATTGCGCTTTGAACAAGCGTCGCGTCATGATCTATTCCCATGCCTTATCTTAGTCAAAGCTTTTATCCTATAGTAAGAGATGTGTTGCCAAAATTTCTGTCAAAATTGAATCAGTCTGAATATTTTTATATCCATCCATAAGTACACCCATACGATACTAGTATTGCTACAACTGCTTTAGTAGTACTCCTAAAGGAGTCGTAGTAAGACTACGAAATTTCTCTCTTAATGAGATCAAAATCTCCTCTTAAAGAGTAGTGGTTTCTACTTTACAACTATTTTAAATTCAGATTGTTGTTAGGTAAGTACTAATACTTAATCACTATAACATTTGGTCTGATATTATTTAATCAAGACATTATATTATAATCTAAAGTCAACATATTTTACATAATTAAAGACTCATTGAATTATAAATTGAAATTGTTATCTGCCATTCACAATATTTTAGGCAGTGAAAGTAGGCTCATGAACATAAACAACTTTTAGTATGGGATTAACGTAATACGCGAAAAAGTTTCTACATGTTATAAAACATAGCAATGTGCTGACTCAATTAGTATGGAAGAGACTACAACTTTTTACACGATTTCAATTTTGTGTTTTGATTTGGTTTAGACGAAAATGGTGGAATGAACTATGATTATCGAGACCGTCGGGACCCAAATGGGTTCAGTTTACTTCAACCTCTCGTCTCGGTCTGTCGCTATTTCTTCTTAATGCTTTTGTAGTTCTGTTCTTTGACAGTCTTCTTGGTTAGACATGTGCGAAATTTAAATCAAAGCCTACACTTAACTGACAAAGTGCTAGTGCATGGTCAAGTCACCAAATTGATATCTTTGAGGACAATGTACCTAATGAATGAATAAATGACACAAGAGAAAAGTATTATGCAAAAAATCTATATACCTAACATAATACTGATCAACGCTTTTCTTTGATACACCTGTATTTCCTCCAACAGATTGTGAGCCAATGCCACCTCCATATGACGGAGCGTACTGCATCATTACCATCGTTACATTACATCACAAGCCGCTGCAAACTTGACATACTTCCACGACACACATCACACAACAACCTTTCTCTATAATTAGTTTTTTTAAGAGAGATTAAAGTTCAAAACGTTACTATGCTTGTTGTGAATTATATTTTTAAACGAATCAAAACTGCTGTCCAAATGATAAATGATGTAATGTGCATTGGCAACGTTAGGAAGATGTCAAAGTCTTTTAAATATATTACCCAATACTGCAGCTGTTTAAATAACTACATGACATCGTTGCGGCTGCACTTCGAGAGCGCTTATATCTATCACACTCACTATGTTTGGTCACTAAGTGCTCAAAAGGGGAATGTAGATGGAAAAGTCGAAACTTTGACTTCAGAATTTTGTTAGGATTAGTTAGGAGTTAAACATACTAAAAGTACGTTTATCACGTACACAAGATGAAAGCAAAAAAAAATGGGATCTTCTTTATGCCCACTCCCCTCGAGCTCACCTCGGATAGGAAAGAACATTTAGTATGTTTATCTCATAACTAGTCCAAAAAAAGTTCTGAAGTCAAAGTTTCTGCTTTCGACTTTTCCGTCTACAATTTATTATTCGTTGCCTGGACTAACCGTGTATTATGTGATCTGTATTATATTATTACATGATCAAGTAAACGACAATGTGATATTCTTTTTTTTTAAAGAGCACTCCAGCGCCAGGGAATGTGGTCTGTAGCACAAGTGATTTTAGAGCCATACAGTTATTTCTTTATTATCCCAGACTTAGACAAATAATTAAGTTATTGAACCTTTGTCAGACAGAGGCAATTAACATCCTATTAATATTATAAATGCGAAAGTTTGTGTGTGTGTGTGTGTGTGTGTGTGTGGCTACTTTTTATACAGAAAATCGGTCTGGATCCCGATACAAAAAAAACATATTTTACGCGCGGGCAAAGCTGTGGGTCGCAGCTAGTATTGATATAATTAAATTAAATTAAATTAATATACATGTACGTAATACACATGATAATAATAACATGTCGTAACTCGTAATAAATAAACATGATATCAGTATTAAAATTTGGTTGTTAGGTATCGCCTCGAGAAGAAATTCGCTGTGCTAAATGTCAATGATCGCCGTGAGAATGTCCGATGAAATCGAAGCTGTCGCCACTCGTCTGCAACGCGTAATTTAAACGGCATGTAATGGATTTGCAACCTCTCATAAATAATTTAAGAAACTTTTAATGCTTTTTGTAATGCATTATAGTATTATAGTATGAATTGCATTGTCCTTTGCTTTTAATAGGTGTTTCCTAATTAATGTTTTACACAAGACTATCCAATTTCCATACCCAGTCCATGCTAGTAAACTTACTTCAGTTAGTCAGTACCCGGTCAGAGACAATTAGGACTCACATACACTTACGTGTGTCGTGTCGCGAGGTAACGGCCGCCACTTCAATTACTGAACATAATTAACTACACGGTCATTAATTCTACTGATAAGGAAAAATGCAATAAATTTAAACGAAACACAAAAATTTAAAGTTCCGTTCTAAAATTAGACTTTCATTTCCGAAAGTAAAGCAGAAGTTACAATTATCAAGCTTTGTTATTGTACACGGTCCGTTCACCTAATTGACCTCTATGATGTAAGCGCAAAGGTTCATAATGCTTTCATCTCCGAGTTAGCTAACTGGACTGATAGCTCACGTTCACTTTCAAAATCCTTTCGCTTATTTTGTTGTTACCTATTTTAGTTATGTGTTACAATAGTAACATCTCTTTTAAACTTAAGGTTACAGTTGTCTGTACAGCTGAGTTCAGTTGAGTTCAATAAAACACACAGCAAAAAGGTTGATGATCATTAAAGAGTATGTAACACGTGCTACCCTACTTTCTTCTATTTTTTTACCAATGAATAACCGAGGTATAATTGAATACTACCACCAGTCTTGAGTTTGTAAAAATTATTAAATTATGCAATGGATTTTTTGTCCGTTGTAGTTACTATATACCCATAATTATCGTAACAATGAGAATGAATTTATGAATTATCGTCCGAAATTAAGGCGAAACCAAAACGTTTTAAATTTAATATACTGTCTTTTTTTAAGATTACCGATTTTTACCGTTCTTATTCAAAGACTAGCTTCCCGCAGCGTGGTTTCATCTGCGCCTTTGGTTACAGTAGCGTGATGTTACACAGCATCTTCCTCAAGAACTGGGCTATCATACGCAAAAAGCATTATTCAAGTCCGACTGGTAGTTCCAGAGATTAGCGCGTTTAAATAAACGAACACTTCCGCTTTATATATATAATAGTATAGATTTGAAGCAAAAAGTCATAACGAGATTGCTATAAGATAAGACAGAGAAGAAGAATAAGATTTGCAACTAATATTACAAAAAAAGTTAAATTAAATTACAAGTTTCTGGACTCTGATAAATCGATAAGAACCACTTACAATACAACCTAAATAAGACAGCTTATAAAGATAGTGATATAAAACGATAAGTACTTCTGCACTCACCGGATGTCTTCAATTGTTTAATGATTGACTTACAAATTCACGTAGTAGTGTTATTATTATCACCCTACAATAGTAGTAGATAAGTAGAGATGATATTGTATTTAAAGAACATTAACACTTTACACCTCGGTCAGTGCCTCACTGGACTATATTACGCGAAAATGATACAGGCGAAAACAAAAATGCATAGTATCACATAGAGAAATTTATTAATACTTGTACTTAATATTCTTTTCTGTTTCGTTTTAAGGTTCTGTACCTCAAGAGGCAATACCGAACGCCTATAGGATTGCTTTGTTGTCCGTCTGTCTGTCAGAACCTTTTGTCAGTACCTAACGCAAGGAGGGATCAATCGGAAATTTATATAGGATACTCTTATCTGCATCCTCTTGAAGCTGTGTAAAAAGGTCAAAGTTCTGTTGTCTACATATTATATTGACAAGTACAAGTTTGTACGGAACCCTCGGTGCGAAAGTTCGACTCGCCCTTGACCGTTTTTTTTTGTATTTTTTTCATTTAAAGTTGCATCAAAGAAGACTTTATTATGCGTCAAGTGGTTTAAACCTACGACTTAATAAATTGATATTTTACAGTTTTTAAGTTTTTGTGCAAATAAAGTTTTAAAATGCTTACCAATTTACCTAAGTTACGTATTATATTATTTAAAGCACAGTCTGTCTCATCTTATTAACTCTTCATAAATTTTATAAAGAAACGAAATACACTGACAAACATTGCTTTAGTACATCCTTTTCACATTAGAGTAATAAACAAATAAACTGCTCTAACAATGCGCTTTTGATGGCGATAGTACGGTGAATATGTCCGGGTAACGGCTCGACCTGTCCCCGGTAAACTTTATGTCGTTTGTCAAACACTTAGTCACGTTTGTCTTCCTACTTTACATTGAGTTATATGGTCATAACGGCATCTATCCACACCTACTAATAACTAAACAAAGCTTATGCGATAATGAACTATGAAAACGGTTATTTATGTCAATCTCTCTAAATCGTTCCAAGAATTGATGAAAGTTTTCTATTAACCTCATCGTCTAGCCTTAAAGGCATTTTATTATTCGTATTAAGATACGGCGAATACAAAATGTCTTATTATAATTTTTATTTATTTAACTGCATGTCTAGACAATGCATTAACGAATTTATATTTTGTGACAATTCGCGTGAGCTACATAATCTTTATTCAAAATAAAACACCGAGCGAACCTTATCTATCTATATGATCTACTACCGTAACATATGTAGATACACGAATTATTAGTAATGCTTTTCTAATTTGTAAACAAAATCTACGCACCTTCGAACTACATTCGTCAATAATTCGACTTCAATAGTTCTAAATAAAATGTCTACTTTAAAAGAAGGCAGAGAACATAGGTGTCTACGCGTGGTTTAGATTAAAAAAACTAGTGTGTACGTACGAACGCAAGTAGCATTCTAGGGCTTAGTTACTTTGCAAAATAAACACGATTAGTAAACAAATTCTTGAATTGAAATCACTTTAAATAGGTTTTTTATGCTTAAGTATTCTGCATTTTATTAAACTCTTTAGAATTCTTAGCACGTAGGTAGGCACTAACTAAGTATATTCATATGCACTATTATGCACGCCGCAAATGATTTCGTGCGTTTAAAAAACGTTCTCTGTCACATCTACATGGCTAAGGAAACTAACCTGTATACTTTCTCATTCATTATATGTATATGTATGACATAAACCTAAGGTCATAAACCTGCTTATGCTGTTAATCCCACATTATAAAAAAGAATAGAGCATACCTACATCCTAATTCTAACTTCTTTTTAGTCCTGATAAAATTCTTTGTGGCCCAAGCGCGTAGGTTTAGCTATTATGGACTCTTTTCTCTCCTGTTCAAGAGTCATAGCTCTGTATTGGCAAGTGTTCTTAACAATGTTTAAGAATACAATAGTGAAGAAGTTTAATAAACCTCACCTACCGGAGTTACAGTGATAGGCGTTTAAGTGGGATTGACCCGTAAGCTCTAAAGAGGAATAGAAGTAGTACTAATATTTAAACTAGCTGTTGCTGCGCGCAGCTCCATCCACTGGAATGTCGGTTATATCGCATTTTCTATACAAACTTTCATCGCCTATTTCAAGCCATTTTTTCGTCATAAAATAAAGCCTATGTTGTTCTCCAAGGTCTATTTTATCCCTATACCAAATTTAATCAAAATCGGTTCAGCAGTTTAGGTGTTTAAGCGTAACATACAGACAGACAGACATACAGAGTTACTTTCGCATTTATAATATTAGTATGGATTACCTAGTTTATAGAAATAAGGTTAGAAAAATATATTAAATCTTTAACAGTCGTAGACAAATAATAAATGCTATGTAAATAAGTTCGCTACATGCAAAAGCAACGTAACAAGCGCAGATTGCTTCAACATCGTTCTAAAGAAAAAGTTAATTGTGTGAATCGAAGACTCCTTGTCTATTTCGTGAACGTGAGAATGGTTACCAAACTAAACTTGTCAAGTTGTTGTTGCATAACAATGCAGAATAATGCAAATATTATTTTTAAGTTCATTTACCAAGTACCTATCTGTTATAAAGCGAAAGCTAAGTTGACCGTCTGAAAGTGGGCTTCGCAGAATACCTATTTACTTACCTATATATGTAGTAACAAAATATGGATAGGCTTTCATATTATTGTTGTAGGCCTCTCTTCACCACGATCCAAAATTCATCAATCTTATTAGGTAGTATGTAATTGAACAAAACAGCAGTAAACGTAACTATAAATGCCAATTTATCTTCATCCCAATTACCAGCTTGTGCTTTTCTTTAATGTTTTTCTATCAGACGGCATATAGGTACGTTTATCGGTCTAGTCAAATTACAGTATAAAGATACTAGGGCTTTTTTAGATAATTTCATTTACGAAACATCATGTATTATAAATTACACAGTTCTATACTTTTCTTAGGGTCACATAGCTTTCTCATAAAGCTATGGTATAATCCGTTTTTTTATAAAAAATAAATAGTACATTATGCTTACTTTGGTACTCATTTTCATAGAGATTGCAATTATTCGGTAATTATGAGTTACGACTTCAATAGAGGAGGCAGTTCTTTCTAATAAAGATGCCATATCTATGCTCTTTTAAGCTAAGACATGGGAACATAATATCTTTTAAGCGAAGCCTACATGCATACCAATCCATTTAAGAACATCGTAAAACTTTTCCAATTATGACACACGAGCTTTGATTATGGTTAAAATAGTTAAAAATACAATGAAAGTTATTTTCTAATAAATACAGCAGGAGTCTAGTGAGATGTAAGGTGTTTTTATTGCATATTTATGTAAATTATCTCAGTCATGTGACTCTCAAACCGGAACAAATTTGAAATGTTAACAAAATGTAGGACTCATGTTATGTATATTATGTTATGTATGGTATCCGTACTGTAGTGGTTCTGTCAATTTTTTTTATATAACCAAATTTAATAATATTTTGCATCATCATTCTATAAAATGAAAGGATTGGTTCAAAGTTGATGTTTTATAATTCGATGTCCTTTATGCAAAATATATTTTAATCGTGCATTAATGTCTATTTAGGGGTTCCTTACACACAATAATTATATTCACATGCTGAGCCAAAAACAATACCTTCTACATTTCTAAAGAATCCTCCTCAATGCTTTAGAAATGCAGAAGCCCTAGACGTTTTGCGACCTATTTCGGTGATTTGCATGCTCAGACAATCACTCCGTGATCACCAGTTACCCAATTTATCTAACACTTTGAACGCCATGCTAGCAAAACAATGAAAAATGTATTGCTTTTGGGACACCATTTAGGCCGCCTGGCGTTAAAACATTTTAACAGTAGTAGATGTTTGGTATGTGCAAATACTACTAAGTATGTATTAGCTTTGGTTATTACCTATCCAAACAGAACTGAAGTTCTATTATAGGTTTAATTGTTAAATTCAGACTGCGGTACTCTAACTACCAAAACAGCACATAAAGTTTTTAATATTTATAAACATGTTTCTTATTATTATATGTGTCTCATTCCGGTGCAGAACACGAATAGACTATTAATTATATTACCTTTATGTCTATTAATAAATTAAAGCTATATTTAGTAGTCATAAACCCATAATAAATTACCTAGCTTAATTATTGCTAATGATGTCGAATGAGACAGTGCCCACTTATTAGTAAGGGCCTGACTGTTATTTCTCCTACACCTACTGACCTAAGACATGCCAGCGTAGATGCGTAGTGAGCCTTTATGACGAGGTGTATTGGCACGTCTTTAGGAACACTGTCAGCCTTATATTAGGGCCCAGCCTCTACTGTGATCGCCAATATTCCTGTGTGTAGAGAAAATATAGAGGGATCTTATGTTATTTACTCTGAAAATTAAATCGAATTTTTATGCTGTCACCGATGAGACTACCACTTCATAACTCATGGTAGAGCTGTTGATTGCTATAATTCAATTGCTTACTCAGATTAATAGTCAGACTTGTGTACAGAATTTGTCAAACGGAACGCTAAAACTTATATTAGCACATTAGTCACATGATACTAATAATTAAGACATTAATCTCGTTCATAGCAGTTTACAAAGTTATAAATCCTTTCGTCACTGTTATTTACAATGCACATCTTCCCACATTCGACAGTCTTACATAAGGAGCTTTTATTTCTCAGTCTAGAACTATAATGACTTCTGTATCTATCGTGCGATCACTTACGTTACCAAATACAAGAATCACGTGAAAACACTTAAAACTATGTTGAATAACGAAGATTATAATCGTGTTAAGTAACGGCCTTAGACATCTTACGATGGTATTGTATGTAGGCCACGATACAGAGTGCGATGATTAAATAAATATGATTATTTTGATATTGTATGTAGGCCACGAAAATAAATATGATTATTGGCTACTTTACACATTATAGGTACTAAATCTATGGCTATAATAAGCCTTTGAATGACATGTCGAACAACTGAGTACCTGTAGACATAAAATTTTCTATTTTCTCTGCTTACATATTTAGAGTGATTTTTTACAAAGAACAGCTATTGTATTATAAATCCTAAGCTTCAAAATAATAATAATGCATAAGTAAAAATTTTGACATATTGCAACCAAAATCCAGATACTTATTTACAAAATGAGTTTCTGTAATGAGTTCGCCATTTTCACGTTACATTTTGTCATAACTGTTATTTTAATAATAAGAGCAGAATAAATCAGAAATTAAACTCCCATAAAGCTCTGTAATCGTATAATGCCTTAAGTGTAATTATTTCAACGATTCTTAGACGGACATATAAGTCGTTCCTGTAATAAACGGTACAACAGTTACTGTACAAATAAATAAAAGATACAAAGCTTGTCAATACCTAGCAATAAATATAATGGTACAAAGTAATTACACTTGTTTTTGTTTCAGCGGTTATGAGGGACAGCCGAATTGCATCACTTACGAAGCGATTAATCAAGCTTACTTAGAAGCCAGAAACAGAATTTGTAAGTATTTTAAACGTTCAATATTTTATTACGTGTAAAAAATTCCGTGAATTGGGAATGCTGCTGACCTGAATCCTATTGATACAAGAACAATATCGTCACTAAATGCTAAATGCGAATCTGATCTGTCTTCTCGCTAAGATTGTTAAAATATTAGTTTCATCATTATCATCATTACTCAAAAGAAATGATTCAGGTTGTGGGTTTGCTAAATTTTTGATATTAGGTAGTATCTAGTTAATAATTACTGTCCTTGCAATGCTCAAAGGTGATCCACTACACAGATGGTATAAATCGCCACACTTGCTCGCGATGGACTAACAATTTCAGATATAGAGTTTTCATTATTCGTGTTTTCCTTTAAGTCAATCATGGCCAAAGTAAACGTATATTCACTGTATCTATGTCAGCAATGTACGAATGCGACTAAAAAGCTACACACTACCTCGTAAAATTATGTGTTTATGTGGTCATATCGAAATACAAATAGTCTTTACATAACACTTAATATATTTTGACATAAAGTATGTATTATGTGTAATGGTACAAGTGTACACGAATCTCGTATTACCGCGTCATCGAGTGTATCAAGCGGTAGACGTCGTGTCATCCTGCTATAAAATTGTAAGCGCAATGTTTTCATACATATCTACCATTATAATAAGTCATAACCTGTTAATACAAAGCTTCGTCATGTCATAGCATCATGCAATCGATAAATGTGATTATTTGTTGATTTGGAGATCCTTTGACAAACGTTACAGTTACCAAAGCCTAGAGGTAAATCTCATAATATGATGAAGAGATGGACTATGAGCCTAAGAGTTCTTGAATGTGACCACCGATTAAGGGCCAAAAAGCGGGAAGTATATAATATGTAGAAAGTCCATTAGTAAAGGTAGCAAAAAGACGCTGGATGCATACAATAAAGAAGTTTTTTATTTTATGTTACAAACTTACTTCGTAGAATGAGCGTTGTTACTAAAAACTATTTGTTTTATTATTTATAGTGGTTTCACAACCAAAAGGAGATTGGAAAGCAGAAGACTTTGCCAGCGTCGGCGAATTAGTCCTCGATATCTCCATCAATTTGGCCCGAAGGTGAGTTTGTAATAAAGTGATTATGAATTACTTTCTACTGCTATAATGTCAATAAAGGTAAACTAGTAGATTCATTCGTCGATTTCATTCGTTCCTTTAGAACAATTACGTTTTTATTTTCTAAGCGAGGGCGATGTTGTCTCATTAAAGGGCAGCTCGGCAGTAATAATATCTGCCAAGACATTTCTTCTCTACCATACTGAGTGCGACTTCTGACGTCATTAACATACCTTCTAATTTTGGTCTATACGTAGTAGGTAGGTATTTATAGCACAGTACAAAGAGCATCTTATTGAACCGCCATATTTGGGTCACTATACCCAAAGATTGCAATTTGACTTTTACTTCAAACTGTATAAAAAACTAGTGATGCTTGCTTTTTAGTTGTATCAGCGTTGTGCTTCTTCGAGATCCTTGCAAGGTCGTTAATAAAGATATTTATAAAGTAAACTTTCGTTCGACATTCACCCACTGAACTTACAACCTTGAGCTTATACGATTTACTTATCCGAACACGAATTTTTAATTGTATACCCTTAATACACACGAATATAATTATACAAGGCTGATCTTCTTTGGAACTCGCTCTTCTTGATATCGTTCGATTTGTTCATGGCCAGTTTGTCTTTCAAAAATTACAAACAAATACTAAGTAGTATTGGTATAGTAGTCAAGTAAGTTAGTACAGATCCCACGTTCTACTTCGACCGCTCTATAGAGCGGTCGAAGTAGAGCTATAGCTCTATATTATATATATATATATTTGCGCATGTCGCATATATGACCCCGTAAATCTTCACCCTCTGTCATCAATCAGGTATACCAAAAAACGTTAACTGCAACACCACTCATGTTTACTTCAGAGCAGCCATTATAAGAACTAATCACGGCTTTTGCTCTTGTATAAAAACGTCTAGTCATTCCAACTCTATGTCGAACTTTATAAGAGCTTTTTTCCAAATTGATGATTTTTATTCCGATAAACATTAATTTAAACATATCTTGATGCATCAATCACATTCAGCATTTTATGTTTTTGAACGACATATAAAATCGGCTTCACTTACGATTATTAAATTTCGATTACTTATATTAAAACTGGTTCATAATTTGGTTTAGTTATAACTAAATTATTGATTAAAGTTTTAATTGATATGGCTAAACTAAGATCGTATAAATATGCAATAATCACATCTGGTCTCAGTAGCAGAAAATCTTTTAATTTTATTTGTCTGTCTGATTGCGTGAGAATTTAGCCCAATCTTTAAGTTCTACAAATCGTCTAAGGATAATTGTAATCGAAAAATATTCTACCTGGAATAGCCCAATAGGATCTCCTTCTATCGGGATCCTTACCTACATGGTATCTTATATAGACAACAGAACACGAGAAAAATCATGTGTGTGCATATAGCAGTAAAATTTTGGCTGATTAAAGTTTTTATTGATATGGCTAAACTAAGATCGTATAAATATGCAATAATCACATCTGGTCTCAGTAACAGAAAATCTTTTAATTTGTCTGTCTGATTGCGTGAGAATTTAGCCCAACCTTTTCCAATCTTTAAGTTCTACAAATCGTCTAAGGATAATTGTAATCGAAAAATATTCTACCTGGAATAGCCCAATAGGATCGCCTTCTATCGGAATCCTTACCTACATGGTATCTTATATAGACAACAGAACACGAGAAAAATCATGTGTGTGCATATAGCAGTAAAATTTTGGCTTTTTAATCTTGGGTCATACAAAATGTACGAGGTTAATGTAGGCAAATTTTTACACGGCGTTACGTTGGAACCACCCCAAATACAATTACTTATGCCATGGTAATGTCTGTCTTAATGCGCAAAAATTTACAGTAAGTACGGCTGTCAAGACCTAGTTAAGTTTCTTTTTGGGCATTACTCAGACAATCAAACACTCGGTAAAATGATCGTTAATTTAAACCACAACCACAATATTTGCACTTGCATAATGTACCACTGTGTTTCACGCTATTGTGTAACATATGTGACACTATAGCAGATAGTTTACTTTTACTTAGATATAATTTTATTTGAAACAAGGATTTAATGCAGATGCCTCAGCTATAGAAAAGTACCATTCAATATTATGGCAATTTTGGTTTTAAAACGTTAGGTACTTTGCAATAAGAACATAACTAAGTTAAAGCTTATCGGTTCTTAGAGTAATTTTATTGATGTAGTCTATCTTAGACTAGCTTCCCACAGCGCGGTTTCACCCGGGTCTCTGGCTCTTCTCTTGTCTCCAGTATAATGATGTTATATAGCCTATATGACCTTTCTCAAAAACTGTGCTATCATACGCAAAAAGAATTACTCAAATCCGACTGGTAGTTTCAGAGATTAGCGCGTTCAAACAAACTCTTCCGCTTAAATAATAACTAGCTCTCCGCGGTGCGATTTCACTCGCGTCTTTGCTTACTGCTCTGCTCCCGTCTAAAGTAGCGTGATGTTACATAGCCTATAACCTTGCTCGATAATTGGGCTATCATACGCAAAAATAATCAAATACGACTGGTAGTTTCTGAGATTAGCGCGTTAAATCAAACAAACTCTTCCGCTCTATATAATAGTACAGATATCGATTATATTGTGTTCCAACTTTGACAAATTGCCTATTCAAAGTAATCGAAAAAGAACACCGGATAAGCGACTGTCGGCAGATGCAGTTACAGAGAGATACGATGACAAAAATTAGAAAGAATATTTCATAAAATGACAGTGTTGAATTATAAAAACGGATCTAATGTTGATACTTGAAACCCGTCTCAATAAATTACAGTAAACGTCCATCAATAACAACAATTTGGATCAACAAAATAATATATTCCACTTGTCCAATGTTAAACTTCCACATAAAAAGTCTTCCTATTGCATCATAGACAACTTTCATAATAATGCATATTGATTTATAATTATTAATTCTCACTACTCAACAACCAATCAACTAACGTACACAATTTGGTTAAAGTTCATAAGCTTTCAAGGCAATTGTCCACATTAATGCCTGTAATGTAGGCAGTACTGTTAAACCTAGTCCTTGATCTTACCGTGCTCGCCTACAAGGTACTGGCCTTTGCAGTGAACGGGACTGTGCAAATGTCATCTTGTCTAATTAACTGTAAGTAGAGCATTCATACTGTATCATAAGCGACATGCGTCAATGGGGAAGTGTCCGGCGCGATACGACGACCGGCATTCACTTCCTAATAATAAAGACTAGGTCTTTTTAGCAACTCTGATGTAATATCGTCACCTACACGTCTTTTGTGCTCACAGAGGTAGGCAGAAAAATGCTCGTATAACACCCACGTTTCGAGAGATATACAAATTATGTCTAGTCTAGGCCCATGTAATGAAGAGTGAACCAATTCCAGACTTTGAGTTAATACTTAAAATTTCTCTCACAAAAGGTAAATTTCTTTTTCTTACGTTTTCTCAACATTATTTCTGGTATGCTTACAGAAAAACGCATAACTATATTCATAGGCCATGGTAACCACTTACTGTCAGGAGAGCCTTATTTTATTTACCATTTACGGTAGCCAACAGCTTCGCTATGCCACTGTTATTGTCTAACATTTGGTGGAACGTTGACCTGTCTGCTACCAGACAATAAAGAAATACTTAACATAAATTAACATGAATATTTTAAAGCTATATTATATTAATAACTTATAAACTTTCACGTTCTATACTTTATATTAAATATACTGGTATCAATGCGATATATTAAGCTACTTTGTTTATATAATCTTAGTCTTGAGTTCTGCATACTGCCCTTATCGTATCGTATCATATTCATAAGGTGACAGGTGTTAACAGGTAGCAGCGTTAAGTACCTACGAAATATCATTTCATTACGGGATACTACGGGCACCAACCCACCTGCTATACGTGGTGAACTATGACAAACACCTGAAACACCTCTCTTTATTAGAGTTCTATCTCCTGCAGTGGACGTTTTCTTGTAAGGGGCGCCGGCTCTCGCTGAGTCTACCGATTTGTGTTTATCACTCTAGAACTTTTCTGACCCAACGGCCATCAGTTCTGCGAGCTATATATCCTGCGGGCCTTCCCATTGCCACTTCAGTAAAAGCGAGTTTACGAGCTATATCAGCCACTTGATTCTGTTTCGGATTTTTTTGTTTATATACGATCTCGCTCGTTTTAGTTTTATTATTATTAAATGTTATCATAAAACAAAAACATAAGTAGATAATTATATTTTATGTAAAGTATACATTAGCGCCGATGTGCTGAATAATTTTGACGCTCATTATGAAAGTTTTTATATTTTTAATTTTACAATATTTTGTAAATAGTATAATGCATTACCACATTTGTATTGCAGTATACAGATAGTAATACAAGGTCATATAATTGTACGTTTATAGTGATGCTAATCGAATGTGTTGAGCGAAGGAGGGTACTAGTGTACGCATCTTGAGGTATTAACATTATAATATGTTATTAATATTTTACTTGTTTTGCGTATTTTATGTTAGTTTTAACTATATAACCTTCAGATCCTTAAGTCTCTAGAGGTGGACAAATGCACTCACACAACCATTACTTTAACTTCTGTAAGTCAACAGCAATATGGATGAAACCCAGTAAATAGGTATCGAGTTGTGAAAGTCGTTATTAGCACGGGTTACAATTGCTGAAACTGATAAACCTAAAGTAGGTGAGAATAAACTCCTCCCTTGTGAAAGTCGGTTAAAAATAATTTGACGTAACATTTTTTTTTTCAAATTTTTTTTTAGATTGTTAGTATTTTTCTACTTTAAAAAAAAAATTGTAATAAAATGTAAAGTGTAAACAGACATATTTCATTTAGAGCCTTTATTCTGCTGATGTGTGAATGTGATATATAATGCTTTATCATATCATCTCGAAGGTCGCTGAACAAAGAATTTGATTTCAAATCTGTCTGGTCTGTCAAGATTGACAGATTTAGGTCAATACGTGACGCATTGTTTCAATACTAACTTGTCAAGCTACTGAATAGATAAGAATATAATTTGCTTAAAATATTACGTATATATTCTATGTTTATATTAAAGGTGAAAGTGTCCTTTCACTTGTGAGAATTGTTACGAGGATTTTATTTACTTATTTGTAAAGATTTTATCTAAAGCCTCTTTGCGTTCTGTTCTATTCATTTTAGTAAAAAAAAAATAGTAGTGGGCTCGAACATTATTTTATGAAAATAAGGATGATCCAACACAAAAACGTATGTGACTTAAGTATCTATAAAACGTTCCAAAACTAACTTACTAGTGCTCGTTCCCGATCCGTCGTGGACCATCTTTTAAATTTTTAAAATACATTAATTAGACTTTAACATAAAAGCTGTTTAAGATATTATTAAATTATTGTTATTTTACCTATACATTATAAATAACTTAAAACAATAACTAAAATATACCAATACGTTCTCGTTACGTATCTTATTTTATTGTTAAACATGTACTTACTTACCTATATTCACTGACAAAGTTTAGAAAGAGGTACATAAAATCACGACTAACTATTGTATTGTTATTTGATAATCACTTTTTAAAAACAAAATAATGCAATATGATTATTGGAAATTGTAAATTTTATCTTAGTGTTGGTGCCGAATGCGGTCTTTCATTCTCCAATTTGATTGAGTCTTCTAAAATACAATTATGTCCTACTTCTCTTAAAACTTTATGTTAACAAAACCATACAAGTCATTATGGATTTAAGTTGTACCCAAACCACATTACACTGAATGCTAAAACTAACACGCAGGTCAAAGCTAAATTATTTTTATTTAAATGTTCCCACACATTCCGTAAAGCATGCTGTAGGCGTGATATTTATAGTCACGTTCTTCTAAAATCATAGTAATGTGTTAATATGCATATTGTTATAATACAAATTAAAGGGAAATAACGATCTAATGTCTTATTATATAATTTTTCGTGAACTTTTGTTGTGGTAAAACTTTCCAACAATGTTTGTTATATAATATATTAGAAGGGTACATATTAACCATCTTTGTGGAGCAAAATAATCGATTTAGTAATCAAGTTTATTGTTTACTCGTGATTGTTTTACTGTGAGAATAGTTGAGAAAGAATTGTAACTAATATTCTTTATTGCCCATGCTGACTGACGCTCTACTGACTTAAAGACCCCAACGTCAAATGCCAACCGAAACAGTACCTGCAGTTTTGTGACTTATAAATACGTATTTTTACGGGTGAAAATTAAATCCACGATACTTGCTATAATATGATAGTGTGTATTTATACTTTAACCGTAGTATAGTATACATAATAAATATGTAGGTTTGATACGTTTTTGGGACCACTTTTGCTATTAGTGATTGCAAATTCAATGCTCCTGCAAGCAATAAAAAAATTACTTAAGCACATAAATGTACGTAAGTATGCATTCTATAGTAACCCGAGAATTTCAACGGTTTGTAGTCATATCTTAAAAAGCATAGACCACGTGCGAAGCAGGGGCGGGTCAATAGTGTAAAAATATTAATATAGCAAAATGTAGTATCCATATCAATGATATTCTATTTAAAGTATCATTGATTCATACCATTTGTGACTACTTGTTCTACTAATCCACCATTACAAATCGAATAAATTGATACGTACCTAATATTCGTGCAAACCGAACAGATCATGGTCGATGGCCTAGAGCATATTGTCCAACATTAAATTCAATTAAAAACTTGTACATGGGTACCTTGAACTACATACATATGGATGTATCTAACATTTATATATTCAAGAGAAACTTAGGTGGGTACAGATGTTGTCTCATTATTAATTATTATTTTTACACTAGCGACCCGCTTCGCACGTGGGCTATGCCTTTTACGACACGACTACAAACCGTTGAAATTCTCAGGTTTTCTCTAATATAGTATGCATATTTGTTAACATTCATAAAGAAATGCTTAAAACGATAGTGAATGCCGTATCAAAATCCGTTGTTCTGTTGAGTTGAGACGAAGTTATACAGGAAAAACAACGATTTTATATAGAGATATATCATTTTATTTAGAGATTTCAAATCAATGTAACATTAAAGTCCTAACTGCCCAAAGCCTAATAATGTAAATTACATTGTTAGTAAATTGATTAAACCAATTAGTATGTGAACAACGGAACTCCTACTATCTTATTGCTTAAAGTTTTAAACGTTTAATTTGCGTATTGACTAATAATATGAAATAAATCATTGAACAAATACATAGCAGTTTGTAATAATCCTTGACATTTAGTGTATCCGTTACTGAATTGCAGGTAATAAACTGTTAAAAGTGTGTCATTTAATTATGTATAGCAATAGCAAAGCCTATAGTCGTTAATAATCATCACTGTTACTGCTATTGTTTTTATCAATATCAATATTAATATTTATTTAATACATATACCAAAATACAGTCCTTATTTGCCGTAGGTATTTACTGTTTACCATCTTTCTCCTATATAGTGATTTTGATTTTGTTACTTACTATTGTAACAGGGTTGTCTTATTGTATTCTCTAATACAATAAGACAACCCTGTTACAACATTTTTACTACTATCTATGAGATCCATAACGAACTTTATATTATTATAATATTACTTTCATGAATTCACCCAACGTGCAACAAAATAAGTCGAGTTTATCGATAACAAGTAACTAGGTATGTCAAAAGAATGACAATAAATACAATTTCCTGAACCACGCACCAAATTTTATTCAAAAGAAACTAAAGGAATTAGAAAGAGACGAAGAAATATCCACTTGCCTGTAAAGAAATTGAAAATTATCATAAGATATTATTCCCCTTACAAAAGTCTATAATAAAATACGTTATTTTTAACACTAACATTTTTTATTTTTTTGCATTGCAAAAAAATAAAAAATAATAATAAATAATAAATAAATAAATAATACAACATTGCCTTCTCTTACAGATATGCTCTTACCTACGAAGAGATCGAGAAAGGTCTTCCTCTGATTGATACGTCTCGTACCTTGATCCGTGAGGTCTGTCCACCAGTGTTCTCTCACGTGGAGTGCAGAGCTGGCAAGTACAGGCGTCTTGATGGCCTCTGCAACAACTTGGCACACCCGACTTGGGGCGCGACCATGGCTCCTTTCCAGAGGTAAATACAACTATCATATTGTACTTTTTGTATTCTTTAAGAACTACCGTTTTAATAATTAGATCTGCAATGTATTCGCTTTTTTATGTTTTCTCATTCTTACATAGAATTTAGAGCACAAGCTCTCAAAGTTTCTTTAAACATACTCCTTTATTCGGCAATAATTTTGGTCATCCAAACCCAACAACTTCCATAAATCTATTGTAAGTGTAATTTTATAATGGACAAGAAAAATTATAAGTGAGATAAATGAAAGCAACAAAAATAAGCAACAAAAGTAACTAGGCGAATAGTACAAATAGCTGGAAATAGGTAGAAAGTTATAAAACATGTTACATCGTAAAAGCTTTAAAATATTTATAAAAGTTTTACTATAAGTAAGTACTAGATAGATAGTAGATAGAAGTAGTAGATCGTTCCCAATAATGTACACATTTTTAACCACATTTCCATGTCCGATGTAATCTTGTCTTTATGCAAACCCTTTTCAATCTATGATTCTCAGATAAGATTGGTAAAATAAAACTCGTACAAACAAAGATCGTATATGATCGCTATAGTTACAAATAACCTGCTCAGTGAAAGTCCTGCTCAACCAGGTAGAACATATAAAATATATGTATCTACATGCGTACGTTTCCTCTTTACAGATTAATAGGACCGCTTTTCGCTGATGGTATCAACGCCCCTCGTATAGCCCATCATGGTCGCGATCTGCCGCTTTCTCGTGTGGTGTCTCGCACCATGCATCCCGATGAAGGCTTCCATGATCACGCGGGAACTGTGATGGTTATAGCTTGGGGACAGTTCATGGATCACGATTATACTCTTACTGCCACTCCTCTTGGTAAGTTCAATGCTATACGTGTACATTGAAAAATAGATGAAGTACTCATAGAAAGAATAAACTTAACAATGTATGATGAAGGTCAACTTTTACATAATGTATAAATTTCTGTGGAGATAATTACTTTTGGTTATATTGACTTATACACCTAAGCTATAGGGTGAACAACGACTCAAATCAATGAGCTGCCCCGCTTTGTCATAATTAGTAAATTAAATTAAATGCAAAATAATATTATTATAATATTAATTAACAATCAGATCCCATCAACCGTAACGATCCCGAAGAATGCTGCAAGCGTCCACCTCACCTGAAGCATCCATACTGCAACGAGCTTCGCATCCCAGACGACGATTACTTCTACCGTCTTTTTGGAGTCAAGTGTATCGATTTCGTCAGAGGATTCCCCTCGCCAAGACCCGGCTGCCGTCTGGGTAAGCTATAAAATCAAATTAATTTGTTTTATATACTTAATCTAAGTATTAATTTAGCTAACTATGACTGCCTCAGTGGTGCAGTGTGAGCCCAAGCGACTGCTGCGCATGAGTTTGTGAGTTCGATCCCCAAACGGAACCTAACTTTCTGGTGTACTTTGTGTCCGTTGGTTGTATGTTTGTAAAGCCCCTAACGACACAGGGCTTGCTGTCAAGTGGGTAGTTGCCTTTATAACCAAAAAATCTATACGAGGCGTTAGATATGGTAGTAGCAGTCGCAGATTTATAAATCTGCGAGATTAAACGTGCTTATCACGCAGCGTCTAGCGATGGTTAATCTGTTTTTAAAACACATCTTGACAGATTTACCGGTTGTAGACACTCAGTCTACGGCAATCGTAATAGATAGATGGATGCCTGAGACTAATGATCTAACCATCAATCATACCTAAATGTTACCCAGTTATTCAGCTATGGATGACACTCCGTTTATCTATGTGAAATTTCGAAATATTACATAGCATACGTTTAGCAGATCTCGGGACTCCCTAGTACCACAGCTCGTTGTTCGCATAGGTTCTTTACTAATAATCCTGGCTGGTCACAGGGACGGGTATGTGGGTGGAATCGTGGTCATAAGTTACCCCAACGAAATCTTGCAAGAAAATAGCTAGATTAGTATTAAAATTTGTCTAATAATATTTTTTGGTCGACATTATTAGGTGATTAAGTTTTCTCGCAGTTGTAAATAACAAATAAATATTAGCTAAACCGTCTACATTTAATGTCTCGGTTATTTGATGTCGACATTACTTAACTTTCGTTTCTTGATGCTATTACATGCTATTACAAGCGCATTACAAAGAAACCGCATACAAATGATGATATTAAGTCTCAGATTATGTACGGACCGGCGCTTACGGCACTTAGACATACACCATGACCTCTGTGACCATCAACAATGGTCGTTAAGGTCGGAACAGAGAGCGGGCGGAGCGGGACGTCGACGCGACGCCGCTTGCCGACGTAAAGTAGATGTAGTGTACTAACTGATATAAAAGCAACAATATTATAAAAAAAACTGAATGTTGCGTCTCGAAGAAATACAAAAGCAATAAAATATGAAATGACGATCATTATTTTATCTCTTTTACGCTTTCATCTTGATATTATGCCTTCTCTTTTTTAGGGTGATAGATAAAATATAAGATTATTATTAGTATAGTAAGTAAAATACAAAACATAACATATAATGTAAGGTAAATTGGTTTTCAAATTTATCACGTCACACAGCGCCATCGGTCGGCGTGACGTCTTCTATGTTAACTAGTACATTTACAATCGCTCACGTCGCGCCACCCCGCTGGTCTGTCTCGACCTTTAATGTTAGATCAGATCGTTATCGTACCTTACCATCATCTGCCGCGCCTTCAGCGAAAGTGTGTTGCTCTGTTCTCTTATTACATAAACTGATAATGTTATTTGAGGGCGTGTAACAAACAGGAGTAACATACGGAATTGCACCTTTCTCTTTATGAAATGGTGCCTTTACTTCTGAGGGTACTCTTTAAGTTAGATTCTGTAAAATTTGTATTCCAATATACAGCTAATAAAAAGCTTTCAGTATGGTAAAACTTGCTCCAGTTTACAGTTAGCGTTTCATAATCGAATGCAAAACAGAACTTAATCTTACCTCTATTCCTAAAAACAATTTTTGATGACACATGACTTTTGTTTAACGTATCCAGTATAAATATTATTAGGAGTTCATCTTTTGTTTTCACGGAAGATGGTTGTCATTTAATTTCATCCACATTTTTCTATTTTATCATTGTAATATACCATAATATCATCAACAAGAATATTATTCTGCACTTGACGCTGGCAGAAATAGCTGACATAATCGTCGGCTCTGTTGCCAAAAAAAAGGAGAAGAAGAAGAAGATATTACTTTTGTTCCTGATATACTTACCTAAATCACAACAGTGCATAATGTAATTGATTCGAAATGATTGATATGACTTGGAAATGGTTGTCTTGATGATGTGCACGCGACGACTGCACAAGACTCTGTGGGTTAAATTGTCAAAAGTCACAAAACGTTGTGTGTTCTACTAATATTTGTTCTTAGTCTATTGTACAATTGCATCTGTTAATTGTATGTTTATAAAATGTATTTTTATATAAAAAACAAATACTATGATTATTGATTGATTGACGTACCCTCCCTAGTAACGGTTTTAAAATACGTCCTACATTTTAACAACGTTACTAGAGACGGTACGAGTAAAGACAGGAATTACAATTTGATATTTATTTATTAGGCAGATACTCAAACAAACACTGGACTTCATAGATCTAATGCCTATCGTAATTAATGAATCAACCACAGTACGAAAGAGCCTTGACAAAATTGTAAAGCTCCGAAAGTAAAGAATTGTAACAACTGAATTTTTTTTGAGCAAACGAGTTATAAGAATAACATAACCAGTTGGATTTTTATATTCAGATTGGGATCTAAATAGAACGTCATTCAGTCTAATATCGCAGACCCACGCAGACTAAAATAATGAAGACATTGTCAATGGATGCCACTTTCACAATAAATGTCAAGTGCCAGCCAGTCAGATTATGAATCACTAAGAGCTATTTTCTTTTGAAAGGAATGAATGCATCAGAGAATGGTAGTACACTTCCACTCTTTTTCTTTAATTACGGATTGTATTCTAAAGTACTCTAAAATTGATTTTACTTTCCCTTTTTATTCAAAATAAGATATGAAGGACTGAAGTGATATCCTATATTGTTAATTAATAGCCTGGAACTCTTAACCAGAACATGTGTTACCTTCCAATTTTAATCGGTACTCATGCCTTCTTTGTATCCCTGCCATGCTTGCCAAGATAAGTTAGGTACCTTACTTAAACAGAATTGTAGTCTCAATTTTGGGACTCTACCTCAAATAGTTATATCATACATTTTCCAATTATAATAATTTATACCATTTATGCTACAGGTTCAAGAAATCCCTACAACACGCTGACCGGTGTCATCGATGGTAACACAGTTTACGGTGTCACTGAGAAATTCGCAAGGTATTTTTCATAGCACAAGTTGCAACGTTAATTGCAAACATTCGGCTATTAACCGTCTTGAATTGAATGAAACTGTAACTTTTATCTAAATTCCTTTTGTCCATATGAAGCATTTAATAATAAAAAGTTGTAAAAGAGTACATGAAACTGCAATCCCATATCATTGAAGGAAATTAAAAACGTCTTACATAATGTAACAAAGATTAATACAACTCACACATTCTTTGCTTATTCAGTTCTTCAATATTACAAACAAAGAATTTGAACGAAAATACGATAATAGTTTATTAATACCAAATATAGTATAACACTTGATGCAGTAAAAGATAACTTTCAAAGTTTTGTGTTAACATAATATGAGTGATCATTTATTCTTTTATTTTACTCAATTAAAATCAATCAAATCAGCCTATCGCAGTCCACTGCTGGACATAGGCCCTTCCTAATCTGCGCCACAACACCCGGTCGTCTGCCTTCCGAATCAAGTCCCTCCCAGCCACCTTCTTCAGGTCGTGTGAAATAGGCGAATACGTCTATTTCATATCTAATATGCTCAAAATTTTATTCTCGTATTCTATCGACCGTAACAAACTATAAATAGTCGGTACCAATCTTCTTATTCCATTTTAAATAAAAATAAATTGTTTCTTCTTTAGAATGAGAAAATGGTTGGCAATAATAGGAATAATATAATTAAAGCTATCAATACGCTTACTAACAAAACCTCACAAATAGTAGACTCTAATATAAATTAAAAGCAAATTGAAGTTTAAATGATGCTTACTTAGCACGTTTTAATGTTACAGAAAGCTGCGAACTGGTTTCGGTGGTCTTCTGCGTATGAACCCCGTATTCAAGGAGTACGGTCTCAAGGACCTGTTGCCACTGAAACTGGATATCCCTGATGAAGGCTGTACTAGACCGAACAAGAACATGTATTGCTTTGAAGCTGGTAAGCATTTAATTACTTCACGTGTTCGCTTGAGTACTGTTATAAAAATAGAATGCCCACGAACTAGATGGATGGTTTTAACCTGATCAGTGACTTAACAAAAACAGGGAATTATTGATAACTAGCTGCGACCTGCGGCTTCGCCCTCGAGAAAATTGCTATGTGTTTAATTAATATAACTCGGGAATCAGAGCGATTTTCGCGATAAAAAGTAGCCTATGTCCTGAAACCAAATCTATCTACCTACCAATTTTCACTGAAATCGGTTTAGCGGTTTAAATTTAATAAATTTAATATGGTGGTTGAGTTTTCTTAAACTTTCTAAATCACCGCGCAATTTTCTTAAAAAAGATTTGAATGATTTAGAATATTTTCAATTATGAAGAGTTTTTACCTATGTTTGGATTACCATAAGTTTTCTAAAAAGTCTCGTTTTTTTAAATTCTGAAATAGTCATGTGTTATTTTAGTAATCGCAATAGACCTGTACTATTGGTGTCTACTGAAACGTCGCTTACTATCTATAAACTCATTTTAATACCGCTACAAGTTCTACCTGCAAAGTATAACGCGAAATAGATTAGTCATTTCATATGATTTTTTTTTCAGGTGAAATTCGTGTTAATGAACAACTTGTCTTGACTGTTATGCACACTCTTATGGCTCGAGAACACAACCGTGTTGCCAACGCTCTAGCAGATGTCAACCCCCACTGGGATGACGAAACCCTGTTCCAGGAAGCAAGACGCATCAACATCGCTGAGATCCAACACATCACTTACAACGAATTCTTGCCTATTCTACTCGGAAAAGATGTTATGGAAAAGTTCGGCTTGGTGCTTGAGAAAGAGGTATTAAAAACTGCAATAGGCTTTATTCAACTGTGAAGAGGAGTATTTCATCGAGTAAAAATTGTTTGCTTCATTATTGCAACTATTGTTTGCTTCATAAAGTATCGAAATGTTACGACAAATTGAAAATTGCTTATATAACCATTACTTTACTAATAGAACGTACCAAAGATTGCCATTCACAAATTGCTTCATCTTACAATCATGATGTCTCATCCATCGATTTGTTTCAGGGTTACTGGGACGGCTACGATACAAATGTAAACCCTGATGTCATTGCCTCCTTCGCTGCCGCTGCTTACCGTTTTGGACATTCATTGTTACCTACTGCTGTAGAAAGATGGTCGAAAGCACACAAGTTCATCGGTAAATAATTTTATGTAATTCTAGCGCAACAGTTATTACACGGTCATTTTCTAAAAATACTCAAATACGATGCCAGAAATCTAAGTATAACTTCATTAATATTTATAAAACTTAATTTCAGCTTCCAAGAGGTTGTCAGATCTTATCCGGAGACCGTACGACTTGTACAGAGCCGGTGTTCTTGACGAATACGTCATGGGTCTGATGAACCAGGTTGCTCAAGCTATGGATGACTCTATCACTCAAGAAGTCACAAATCACCTGTTCAAGAAAGTGGGCGCTAGATTCGGAATGGACTTGGTATCATTTAACATGCAGAGAGGCCGCGAATTCGGTCTGCCTGGTTACATGGAGTTCAGGAAATTCTGTGGTCTGCCTCAAGCTAATAGCTTCCAGGATCTGTTTGGATCTATGCCTAATCAGACTGTTCAGAAATACGAAACCATTTTCGATCATCCCATTGATGTAGATCTGTGGTCTGGTGGTGTATCTGAACGGCCGTTAGCTGGTTCCATGTTGGGACCTACCTTCGCGTGTATCATCGCTACTCAGTTCTCTTACTCTAGACGTGGAGACAGATTCTGGTAAGTAGCTTATACGTAATACATTGCCTTTATCTAGTCCTGTAACTTGTTTATTTTGATTTTCTATAACTGCACTTGCCCGTTTTCCAGGTTTGAACTGCCCAACCAACCGTCATCGTTTACTCCGGAACAACTTGCTGAAATCAGGAAATCTCGTTTAGCGCGTGTGATTTGTGACAATACTGATATTATTGATACTGTTCAGCTGTACCCCATGGTCTTGCCTGATCATGAACTGTAAGTATACATTTTAAATTAAATTGAAAATAATTTAATGCGATAAGACAAGTAGGACCCTACGAAGTAATAAAATATTATTATTATTATTGTATGTATGTTAATTATAACGTATATATACATAAGGATTGTAAAAAAAATTAACCGAAATAAATGATTTGAATTGAATTAAATTGAATAAAGGCGGCGAACAACCGATGGATGAGAGTGGCTGACGACATAGTCAAAGTGCCAAAATAGTCGAAGTGAAGCTAGGAAAACGTAAAACGGTAGAAGTTTGTCTTTATATTAAACATTTTTTTTAGAAATCCCCGCGTGCCATGCAGAAGTGGTATCATCCCTCAAATGGACTTCAGCAAGTGGGCCGAGCCTGTGCCTCACCACGGACCAGCCAAACAGTTTGTGAGTAGCTTCGCATACAACAATCAGTATTTGGGCAAGAAGTAGTTGCACCATAGAATATTCACCTAGTGTAATGTCTTAGTCAACACCGTACTGTAATATGTTAAAACACTTTAAGCTAAATTGTCTTTTGTAAATCATTATTCGCTTGGTGAGTGAGAGCGCCGGCAGCCCAAATACCCCCTCGTTCCTCTTCCTTTTTCCTTTCTCTTCCTCATCCCCTTCTCTGTGGTCGGCAACGGCTTGGTTGAGTTTTCTAAGCATTATTACTTCTGCAATGCTGGGAAAACACAGCCATCTCTATAGGTTACTGTTACCACTTACCATCAGGTGACCGCCGTATGCTTGTTTGCCACCAAAGTAGTAAAAAAAATGTTGTCCTAATTTAATCTGATTTGGCTTATATGTTTTACATCGACCTCATTATTTGAGGTCAATTTTTTTTGTTTATCAGTTTGTATATTTTCACTTCGTTAAATTGTTGTTCTGCAATAGTGTACATAAAATGATACAAGTAGTATATCGGTTACTTTAATAAAATAGTTATCTGAAAGAGGAGTAGGTAGGAAATTTTAATGCGTTTCCGCACGTACAATTCGACAAACTGGAATAATTTGAAAATTCCTTAATTCTTATTACCTAGAGCAATTGATCCAGAACTTATACTCTTGGCAGCAGATATTCCTGCTTAAAGTTAATGTGGATTAAAGTGATGGTAATACTTATTACACATAATGCCATTGAACTACAAATAACAGTGTATGTGACCTAATTACTTGCGACTTTAGCAGAACTTTAGAGAGCATCATAATATACGATTTTTGTTTTTGGCTAAAATAACCCTAGTTGCATCGTTCTACTTACCTATATCTTTTATTTTATTAATTTGTAAGCAAACTGTTTTACTAAAGTAATCGTAGTGTAATATCAAGTCATTGTTATAAAACACTTAGTTGTTGGCTACATCTTTAAAAGATGGCCGTTGGTTCGAATGTATGTTCATAGTTAAACTGGCCAAGTGCAATGATACTTTGATGCATGTTAGAATAAGAAATATTTATAAATAGTGTAAGAATTTTGTACAAAATGTAGATGTATAGATAATTATGGCTATAGTTGAAGCTAAATGCTCTTAATTGCCATACATAAGTTAGGTAGCTGTAGTTTTATAAAAGCTATATAGTCACTGGTATATATATTTTGTAGTTTTGAAAGTTTACTGGGGGTATATATTTCTTTCCTTATTTTAGTTAAGTGTCACCTCCAGTATTATCAATTTATCACAGTAGTTTTAGGCAAAGTAGTTCAGTAGATTGGTTTGTTATATTATTATAAAGTTTGATATTCTCTTCCTTAGTCTTGGCCTTGGTCCAATTTCCAATTTAAACTTAGTCAAAACTTAAAGCATTATAAATCTCAAACTCATTTGACCATAATTATGACTGCTTGAACGTCAAAAATGTTACTTACGATTTTATTCCATTGAAGATCCTATCTGATTCTTCAATTATGCTGACGTAGATCAAGTACTGAGATCGATACTAACTAGAGAATTTTAAAACAATGCAGAAAATACAAATTTTATAATAAAAAAGTTGTTACATACATAGACACTACGTTTATTATGAGAAATGAATCGATACAGAAGAATTCATTAAATTCATAAAAGATAATCAAGGTAAGATCATTTAGATCATAAAGATTTGACATAAATTTAAAAATATGCCTTTATTTTTGATACTTAACCAAAATCAGTCTAAAATATCTAGTATCCCCTTCTCATCATAAATTAAGGTGTCATGTAATTTACGTATTCTGTTTGTTATTATTTATTTATTTTTTATTCAATTTAATGTATATTATCTAAAACTCGTGGTTATATTGTAACGAATAGTGTAAATAAAAGTACCTACAACATAATAAATAGTTAGCATATACACACATAGCACTAGTTTTATTTTTCAATTATACCACTTTACCAAGAAATACAACAAGATTATATATAAGGTAAGTAACCAATGTTTCCTTAAAAGAAAACTTAGATTAAATTCTTACTTAATTCTCAGATGACCCACGCTTCTGTCATTGGGAATAATGTCACAAAACATGAAGAAATCATTAAAGATGAAAAAGATTGTAACCAGACGGAAATTGATGTAACCACGCTAAATCCAGACCTGGTTATTATTCAAGCTCAAAACATAAATAATACTAATCAAAATAGTAACAGTACAATTGTTGAAGTAAGCACAGAAAATAATCAAGAAAATCTTACCAAGAACAATGAAGTCATTGATAAAGATACAGTATTAAAATACGTTTATAAGAAAGGAGATAAGATAGTATTAGAAAAAAATGACAAAGGACATTTTAGAAACAGTTTAAAACGCAAGAAACGTTCGCCTGAGGACCTATTGAGTCCACTGCCAAGCAAATACGAAAGTCCGGGTCTCATTGTAAATTATGAAACTTTACATGCACCGACAGCTTCGGGAAATTGGTCACCTCCCTCACATTCAGCAAAGAGCATCAAACAGTCTGATCTAGCTGACTTTGAACTTCAAACTCGACATGAAAATCCTAATAAAAAACACAAAGAAAATATAGATACACCCCGTAAAGAAGACTCAAGTGAAGTAACAAACCTTAATGAAAACAGTAACGAAAGTAATGAAAGAAACTATAAACATAACGATAATAGAAAAAATTATAGCAATGAAAGTGATGAAAGTGAAGAACAGAAGGACAATAAAAGGAACTCGAACTACTCTACAGATAATCGAGATAGTGCTGAAAGTGACGAAAAATACTCCAGTAGTAACGCTAAATATTCTGCAAAAGATGATAGTAAGGAGAGCTCGGAGAATTATGATTCTAAAAAACCTGATCCTCGTAGTGCTGAAAATCTAGAAAGTAGGGAAAGGGGTGATTACGCTAGCAGTGAAAAGCGCTATGATGAAAGTCGGGAAATTAAAGGTAATGAAAGGTACAGTACCAAGCCTTATAACTCTCGTCATATAGATAAATCTGAGAAAAATTACCGCGCTGAGAATCCAGAAACTTCTGAGGAAGATAGAAGAGAAATTAACAATGGCAAATACCGTCATAGCTCTAAACCTTATAAATCTCAACGAGGGGAAGATTTACAAGAAAGTAAAGAAAATTCTCCAGAAGTCTCTGAGGAATCGTCAAATGAACACAGCAGAGAACATGCTAATGGGAAATATAGCGATGATAATAGTTCTCGTGAACCTCAACACGATAACGATCGTAAAAATAGCAAACAAAGCTATCGAAGTGGAAATCATGAATCGTCTATTGAAAATAGTAGTGAAAGTATTGAAAAACATACAACCTTGCCACGAATAAACGAGAATTTAACCAAAGATTTAACCAATTCTGTCAACAGCACATCGTCGATACCTTTACAAGATATTGATTTAGGCGATTTCAGTTATGAAAGAATACAAGTAAATAAAAATGGAAAAGTAGAGGCTGCAAACGATAATCATGAAAATATTGATCCTAATGCAGCTGTCGAAATATTGTCACCTAATACAATAAAGCCAGATACAAAAAACCATGATGTATTACAATTAGTGACTAATATACATAAACCATTAAAACAATACTCTGATAAATTAATTAACATTAACGATGGTGAAGTCAGACCTGTTGTAGAAATACATGCAGAAAAGGATGATGAATCGAGCGAAGAAATTTCTAAAGAGAATGCAAATAATTCTGAAAGTCTGGAAAGTCTTTTAGGTACTCCAGTGTCTGAAAATTTACAGTATAGTGGTCCAAAGGAGAAAATAGTTCGGCAAAAAGAATCTGAAAGAGACGTGAAACAACAGTTTGAACGAATACCTTTAAATTATAACCATAATCAGAAAAGTGAACCTCAAGATACATCCAATGAAACTCCCACTAATGAGTCAACTAAGCAAGAAGATACACCTAAAGTTGACGATGATGCTAAGGAAACAGATATTGCCATAACAAAACCAGATGGCACCATCGATGTATTTATACCCGATGATGTGCGGTACGATGAAAATTTAGGTATTAAATTTGAGGACTTGAAAATTAGATTACCTGATATACAAATACCAGATGACATATTAGCTTACACTAAATCAAATTCTCCTTATAATGACGAAAATGAAAATGAAGAAATCAAGAAACCTTTTTATCAATATGACACTGATAAAGATACGCTCAATAGAAATACTCATGATAAATATAAATCGCGTAAACAAAAGGGTGATGAAGGCGTTGAGGACGATGATGATGATGATGATCGTAGTGATGATGGAGAAGATGATCATGAATCGGTGCCTGTATATTATGGCTACTATGGAGATGATAAGAAGAGAAAGCAAGACTATAAAAAGAAAAATGTAGAAGAAGAAAATGACGAGGAAGAAGATTTGTATGAAAAATTCGTTCGAGAAAGATTTGGTAAACGCGGTACCTTTGAGAAAAGGTCTGAAAAATTGGAACAGCGTCCGTTGAATCCTCAACTATCAAAAACCATACAAAAAATACTTAAGAAAACTGCTACAATTGATGAACAAGCTAAGAAAAGTGGCGATCCCAATGCTAATTACATGTGGACGTTGGAGTATGGAGAGAATTTGTAGTTTGTTACATTAAATTAAACTTAAATGTAAAGCGCCATTTTCATGATACAAGTTTTGTTTATCAGATTTTATGGCGTCTCTCTTGCTTTATTTGGCAAAATGTGTATCATGTATTTGCAGTTCTATAAAAATATACTCGTAATTTACATAGGCTGATAGTTTTAAGTTCTAAGCGATAGGTTTTAATACGAAAGCCAAATTAACTTAACAAATTTTAGACTTGCCCCAAATATCTATCAAAAAATATGTTACCTAAAGTGTTGTATTTTTATATATTTGTGGTAGGTATATTTCTTGTGTGTATGACGTCATGAAATAATTATTTAAAAGGTAAGTATTACGCAGTGTCTTCATATCAGGACAACAATTTGGATGATAAAATTACCACATTTGCGTTTTCAGAGGGAGTTTTTTTTTTTTCAAATAAAATCTTATTTTACTACAAAATTAATAATCAGGGAAAATTGTGGAAAATACTCCAAACAATACTATCTATTTCTATACATTCTTAATTGTTAAATAATAGTAAAGACCTTGTAAATGTTAAGAATTATTTACATGTAAGTAAATATTTATTATAAATTTAAATAAATATTTAAATTTTCTTATTTCTGTGTTTTAGTACCTACCTAGTCTTCTTACCTTCTTCTTATTGTATAAATAAAGTTCATGATTCACAAAACTATACATACATAACTTAGCACATACGTATTTTTTGATGCCACATATATTTAGCGCACATACACACGTACACACACGCACACACGCACACACACACACACACACACACACACACACACCCACACACACACACACACACACACACACACACACACACACAAACACGCACACCCACACACACACACACACACACACAAGCGCGCGCGAGTGCACGCACGCACACACACATGATAGTGTACCACAATTTCTACCCCACACACAATAATAGGTACTAATATCGCAATCCTAAGTACATACTAAAAATAACTTGAACACCAATTGTCTAGAGTCGGGAGAGGCTCGTAATCTGTCATACAGATCTTCCTAGTACAGATACCAGTCTCTCACACAGATTTACCATAATATCTACCTGTTATCCTTAACCTAAGTTTTGCTATGTACCTGTATACTGCCATTTTTCTGTGTGAGAGAAGAAGAAAATAAATCATTATTATTATTATTATTATTATATTATTATTATATTATTATTATTATTTGAAAAGGTCTCTTATTGGTTTTTCTGCAACTTTATTACAGAAATGTAAACATATTTTCAACATTGCTAATTATTTAAATTGCCTGTATAAGTTAAAAAAACCGTCCCCGACCAGAAGAAGGGACCCTCCCTTCAATGTGGCCGTGGTCGGCATCCGATTGCACAACAAATAGGTAAGTACACAATCACGTAGGTTGCGTTGAAATGGTTGCAAAAAATATTTCAACTATCACAAATCGTACGGTGGTGATGGTTATTTGCGTAGTTTGAGTTACTTAAAGACTTATGTGTACCTACCTACCTGATTAAAGAAAGAACTGGAAAAATTCGCTGACTGAAGTAACTTACGTTCTTCAATTGACCAAGCATCTTCTTCACTTGCAATATATATTATATTATTACAATTTACTAATTGTATGTAAATAATACTCCCTAGATACTCCATTCAATACGTGAGCGAGTAACTTAGCAATTTCTTCAGAAATGTGTTTAAGGTAATCAGGGAGTGAACATACTAAAAGTCTCATCTCCTAGGAGGTGGGCTGGAAGGAGGGAGGGATTTAAAGTAACTACCCAGTTTTCGGTGTTTACATCGCTAATATCTTTAAAATTGTGAGAAAAATGTTCTTTAGAGGAGACTATTTAGCCATTCGTTGACTGGACTAATATCCACCAGTGATATTTATTTTTTTACACCGCAAGGCTTTATCTTGCGTTGTCACGGTGACAGTGTAAAATATTTCAGTTTTCAGAATAAATATTAGAGGCGCTGTTCATTTTTTATTTTTCATGCATCCGGTGGCAAATATTACGCTGTTACGAATATGAGCCAAACGTATCTCAACCCATATTGTTACCAAAGCTACATAATTATGGGCATAATTTGCGCTATTGAAAAAATAAATAACCTAAACACTATACAAATTAATGGAAAAAAAATTAAAACAAATTTGATAGAAATAGATATACAAAATACGATTACGAAAATGGTTTAATTTAGGATTTAACTAACTAATTAAAACTTTTTTTATATTCGCCGTCAAAGAAATAACTAAACGTTAACTTTATGTCAAAATCGAAGAGGCACCGTCCGAATTGTCAGAATATATTTTAACCTCAATATATTTTCCTTCCTTCTTTCACAAAATAGATTCGTGATTTAAAAAACCTTATATAGTTAAACAAAAAGCAATTCTTTATCAGTATTAACTAAATTTATCTCAAAATGTCGGAAGAAGTACAAAAGAAAATGCAGAAAGAGCTCGAATTACTAGGTGGTATACAAAAAGAATACCGTAAGGCTGTAGCACAGAAACAACAACTAGACAGTCAGTTAAATGAAAATAAAGCTGTAAAGGAAGAACTAGCATTGTTGAAGAAAGATGCAGAGGTATACAAGTTAATTGGTCCTGTGTTAGTGAAACAAGAATTAGAGGAGGCTACACAAAATGTCGCGAAACGTATGGAATACATTAGCAAAGAAATTAAACGAACAGATGATCATATATCTGCGTTAGAAAACAAACAAGAAGCACACCAGGAGAATCTGAACAAGCTTAAGAATGATCTTAACAAACTTAAAATAAAGGCTTGAGGAATAGTTTACTAGAAAATCATGTTCTAGTACAATGTTCAGTGTTGGTACCTTGTGTATCCATTGTTTCTATATTTGCAATTAATAACTTTGCATTATTTAACGGTATTCAAGTTATTTTACTCTAAATAAACTAAATATTAAAATGCTATTAATACTTTAATGTTTATTTTATTAACATTAAGTTTAAAGTGTGAACGAAGATTACCTAATTTTTTTGCTGTCTATTCGCATCTAATAAATAGTAATTTTTATATAGGTTTATGCAACTATGTAGGTAGATTACTATGCAACACTCAATTATTCCTAAGGCGTTTTACACTTTTTATGCAAAATATGCACACAGTCGTGGAGTTGCTGAGGTGTATTCCCGTTTAGTAACACCCAGATATGTAACAGTGTAACTCATTAGGAATTAAATTCCTGTTGAGTATCACTGTGACATATTGCTACTTCTTATTCTTATAAGTCACACCTAGAGATGGGCAGAGGGTTTAAACCCAATGGGTTTAAACGGGTTTAAACCGGGTTTTTTGGGTTTAAATGGGTTTAAACCGAAATAAAAGCCCAAATAGCGGGTTTTAATTAGTTTGACTAATACTTTGAGTTGTAGACGTGACAGAGTTTACTTTTGATGTTGTTTTGGGTCCTAAACATTTCTTTTACAGTTGTATATAATATAAATACATAACAAGTTTGATGCTGTAAGAGAACTAAAATCTGAGATAAGCTCGCCTTTTTACAATTATTTATTTTATGAATATGTAACATGTATTTTGTGTACAATCTATCTATACATATTATAAAAATGTAACAGATCGCTGTCTGTACATGGAAAATATATGAGAAAAATATTATTAGGACCTTTATTAAAGCAATAGCAATAGCACCCAAAACAATGATTGTTACAATTTGTGTCTTTTAGTCTGTGTGTTTGATCACGTTAATCTCAGAAACGGCTTATCCGATTTAGATATGGTTTTCACTAATACATTGTGGTAAGCTTTACTTAATATTTGGTGTTTGTTTCATGTCAATCATTTCATAAATAAAAAAGTTACTTATGCTAATTTAAAGAATCACGTCGAACATTTGTTAATGTATGTATAACGAAACCTGATAGAAGCAGAGATTTTAACAGGTGATAGTGTTTTTATTCCTCGGATTCCTCTCATTCCAAACAATTTTCCGTTTAGTTTTAAACGAGTCCACTTTCCAGTGAGCCCATGTTTCGCGATGACAATGAATAAAGCAAGATCCAAGGTCAGACACTAAAAGTTTTGGGTGTGGGTCCAAGTATTCACAGCTGTTTCAGCTCAGCTTTATGTGGCTCTGGCACGTGTTCGCAATCCTAGCAGCTTGTATGCTTTGATCGCCGATGGCTATACGTCTAATATCGTATATAGAGATCTATTCCCAACCAGTACCACATTCTAATACCATTTGGTATTTCTTTTTAATTTAATTATTTTGTATTCCTAACTAGTACCACTTCCTCTTCTTCTTCTTCTTTTCGCGGGCTCGTATTGCACATGTGGTCCCTTCGTAGTTGGGCCTTTTTGCGTGATGGTGTGGTTTGTGTACCCACTGCCCTACTGCAACCATCCAAGCTCCTTCCAGAAAGCGGCCAGTGTGCCGGGTCTGCTGCAGGCTTCTCGGAGTGTGCTTGGTGTTCCCAGGTGTTGCGCCCGTTGCTCCACGACCTCGCTGCAGTTCATGACTACGTTGGCCGGTGTTTCTTCAGCCCTCATGCACGCTCGGCATAGTGGGCTGTCCGTTTTACCTATAACATGTAAATGTTTGTTAAGATTACTGTGCCCTGTTATGGTCCCTACTACATACCGTAGGTCCGCCCTATTTAAGCGCAGCAGTTTTTTAGAGAGTCGTCCGTCTAGACATGGCATTGCCTTTCTCGATTGACGACATTCCGTCGTCTTCGCCCACAGTTCGGCTTGTAGTTTTCTTGTTCTATGTCGCAGCCAGTACCTTTGCTGATTTGCCGATATTGGTATAACGGGTTCCACCCTGTAGGTCTCTGTTTCGGATCCCCTTCTGGGCAGTTCGTCGGCCGTCGTTGCCTAGGGATCCGCTGTGTCCTTTGATCCATTGGAGTGTAATCGCGTTTGACTCACATATACCCTCCAATTTCCTGTGGCATTCTAGGACTAGTCCTGATTTTACTGTGTTGCTACGTAGAGCGTGCAGTACTGCAGTGCTGTCCGTTAGAATACGAATGCTTTGGTTCACTATTTTTCTTGCAGCCACCGCGTCTGCGGCCTGTATTATACCGACGCATTCTGCCTGGAAAACTGTGTTGTGCATGCCCAGTGCTGTTGATATATTAATATTTAAGTCAGCGGAGTAGGTGCCAGCACCTGTCCATGTTCTCATTTTGGATCCGTCTGTACCATTTACCGTAGTACCACTTTTTAAAACAATTAAATATAATGGAGATGTATTCCTAACGAGAAGCATCACTGTAAAGTATTTTTGTTTCAATATAATCTAAAATAAAAAAAAAGATATTTCCAAAAAAATGCTGCCCAAAGTCACTATTCCACGCGGACGAAGTCGCGGGCACAGCAAGTGAAGAATAAAATTGAAAAAAACTTTAACCATTTAAATTTCTAAATACATTTTTCATGTAAGATCTTTACGGGGGACCGGTGATTATAAATGGCCTCAAAGGTTATTTTACAAGAAAGATTTCAAAGAATAACTACTATATCTACGCAGTCTTACTGATCTTAAAAGTCCACTCTACGAAGTGGCACTCAGTCGAATGTTTTTCGAAACAAACTTTAGGGAGGTAATTGTCATCATCATTATCATCATCAATTAAACGTAGCCGTAAGTATTGGCATTGTGACTATGCTTAGCTGTGTTGAACTGCCACCACACAACCGGTTCTATGTCGTTTAAGGACTGCCAAATAAATTGTTTTCCGTAGAAGCATTCTTTAGCTCTGTAGTGAGCTAGATCGGTAAGTCAAAAATATGCAGATAGCATATTTTTAGCATTATCTTCTATGAGGACTACAAACTTATTAACACCGTAGGTTTTCATCACCTTTTCTATTTTAATTGCGATATATTCACTGGTATGCCGGTTAGTTTCTGTGTTCAAGCTTTTGATAATACTGGTTGAGATTTTGGTATTACGAAATTTATTATACCTTATTGTATAAGTAAATTACTCCATCCATCGCACTGGAGAAGAAGATATCTTGCTGACTGTGACTCCTCTTTCAATTCTGTTCGCCTCTCATTATAAATTGTATCTAAATATTTGGTAGCAAGTACTTTTCTTGACGGCATCTTAAACTGCAGTCTTTAAAAAAAAATATCCATAGTGGGTGCTATACTCTTTTGTTTATATTAAACAAAAGTTGCGACTCGGCAAATATGCGGCAAACAACCATATAAAAGATTTTAAAAATTATCGATATATTAAAAAAAAGTATTACATTAATAAAGAATTATGATTTCAACAAATATAAATTAAACACCCAAATAAAAACCTTGCGGGAGGGAATAAATGGGTTTTTATTGGGTTTAAACCCAGTAACTGGGTTTAAACCCGGTTGATTGCCCATCTCTAGTCACACCATATAACACCAATCTGTAACAGTGTGACTAAACAAGAAAAAACATTCCCTCTGAGTTCACTGTGTCTAAACAACCGTTAACTATAACTATCTAAATGTGATCATGATTTATTCATTGTTTTTGTAATATTATGAACCTACATTGATATTTGTATGTTAGATTAATATCATCAATATTACAATAATCGTGCTATATTTTTTTACCTAGAGTTTTTAAACCCTTTAACGTTGATCTTTGTGTAAATTTTTATAAGAACAGTGTAGATTTTTATTTTATATTCATTCAATTATTCCAGTGTACCTATCTATAATTAAGAAGTTTATGATAATTATTTTATATATATGATTCATACTAGAAAAGACTTAAGAACAATTGAAATCCTACCTTAATAAAAGTACCTAGTATTTTTTTAGTAATGGTGATACTCAACAAGAAAAGGAGTGTTGTTATGATACCGTGTAACTCAAAGAGGGAATATTTTTTCCTGTTCAGTCACACTGTTACACATTGGTGTAATTTGGTGTAACTCATTAGGAAGTCAGAAAGTCGCAATATGTCAGTGTTACTCAACAGGAATTTAATCCCTAATGAGTCACACTGTTACATATCTGGGTGTTAGTGAACAGGAATAAACCATTGCAGAAGACTGAGCCATTTTGAAATAAATCAGACTAAACATAATAACTACTAATAACAGATTCATTTATAACTTGTTAAAGATATTAGTATGGCAAGGTGACATGGGATTTCTTTGTTCTGGGGTACATTAATTATCTCGATCATACATTCAGCACCAAACTGTGTGTGCAAGTAATAAAAATGTAAAAGTATTTCATGATGCAGTATTTTCTTTTTCTTTTTATCCTTTCCGCCATTTAAAGTCCATTGCATATCCACTTTGACTGACTTTGACTTTGACTTTGACCTTGACCGGTAAATTTATACAACACCATAGCAGGTAACTACTACAGCCGACACTTGCAGTTGCAATATAATTATTATTACTTACAACTACTTTACGATTAAGTATATTAAATAAAAAACAAAAAATAATCTTAAAATCTTTATTAAATACAAAGAATAATACAGATGGCACTATATTCCTGTTGCACCCACTAAAAAATATAATTCTTATCAATAATTTATCATTATTATACTATAGAGCGCCATATATCTTTTTATCACAATATAGAATTATACTTACAGCTAACTATTAAATAAAATTTAGAATAATAGACCTCAGAAAATAGCATTTCAACATGGAATATTTTCTTATAAGCATAATTGTATAATATTATATCATAAGGCAAATAAATGCCAAAAAATAAATTACTTATTTATATATTGGTCCGAAAATGCAGGAACATTCATGTTTTGATCCACAGTACTGTGGTCATATCAAGTCTTTATTTTAGTCTTCACTAATTTAGAGCAACTTACTTAAATTTAACGTTAGATAAAAATACATCATAATAATGTAAACTCACAAAATCTGTAGTTATATAATATCAAAAATATAACTATTGCATTTCTAAAACTGTAATGAAAGAAGACTCTTTTTATTATTATATTGAAATCATGGACACTGTACTAAGACTAGACTTCACACGTGGTCTAGCAGTTACATATCCCCACAGATATATTTAAAAAAAAATGGAATGGAATGATTCACTTTGACTCACACAAATTTTTGCCCTGTTTAAGGTCGACCTACATAGCACGACAAAAAAATGTTTTAGTGAATTCCTTGCGGAGCTTATCTAACCTATACAGTACTTCCCTTATAAAATCAGTAGTTAGTAGTTACTATATTATTATTGTAGAATATAATCTTTACTTGATTCGGCTTTGAACACATGGCACACTACAAAATGGCATTTCTTGCTTCACGACAAAACGGCCGCTAAGCAGACTTTTCCCACACATCCGACCAGAACATATAAAGCAATCTGCATGCCAGTGTGTATTACCCCATGACACTCCTTGTTGTTCCGGGCCTATTACACCTCCGCACGCCCGACAACGTTCAGCATAGAACTGATCATAGCACTCTAAACATATTGGAAGCCCAGTTTTATCATCTGGTACATATTTCTTCCCTCCTAGAGGCGCATCACAATGATAACAACAAAAATGTTGTACATGAAAGGCTCTGCCTTCAGCAGCTGTGTACGGACGAGTGAATATCAACTCGTCACATCCAGCACATCGTGGAATTTCCAACACATTAGCTAAATCTCTAGCACAGTATATTTCTCCTTTATAATAGAAATATACCAGATCAGCGAGTAACTCACCACATTTGCTACAAGTGAAGCACTGTGGATGCCAAATAGCTTCTTGACCCGCCCTCTCAGCTTTAACGGCTACTTCGCCAGCAAACATTGACTTATCACAACGTTGGCAAGGCACCCCTTCATTATACAATTTTCTATTAAATTCTATCTCATCTGCACTCAATGCTAAGTCTGCGAGCTGATCAATAATAGGATCTGTACTTTCTGCATAGTTCTGAAGTTGTACGTATTCAGTATTATCGTTTGGTGAAATATCTGCAGATTGGTTGGTCCATTCCGAGTTCGGCGGTGGAATCGCACCGGGATATGTGCTGTAATTAGGCAATGGCGGAGGCAAGTCATCTTCAGAATGTGTACGAAGATATTCTCTCAAAGGTGCAGTCTGCTGTGGTTCTACTTGATTTATTGGTTTAGTGACAGTTGAATATTGAGGGTTAATTTTCGTTGAACATAAAGTGCCGCTATGTTCTGCAGTGACCGGTTCATGTTTCCAGCTCCATATCTCTCCATTCGGAGCGAAGATAGTTCCTTTTTGTATTCTACTGTCCATTAACTTGGCTGTATTCATAACATTATTATTGCTTGACCACAAATCTGGCATTATTTGAGCACCGAGAGCTTGTTTGGAGAATTCATTTGTTTCTTCTTTAAATTGTGGATTACTGTTGTATTCTTCCCGGAATAGTTTGATGGGTTGCAAGTAAACATCATTTGTGACTGGCATGTTCAAATCATCTAAATGTTTGAACAGTTTATCGTATACAGGGCCATGTTCAACTGCACTTTTAATTCTATCTGATTCAATATGCATGATATGAAGCTTGTCTTTGACGATGCGACTTAGTATTGGGCTTGATTTATAATCTGGAAGGTTTGCAGCACTGCTGACAACATTTCCTTGTGAATCTAACACCAATTTTTTATCTGAAGCATTTTTGGGTACAATATTGTATTTGACTCCTCTAGAAACGTTCGATATTTTGAGTGGTAATGCATAAGACTTTGGTGCGGAATGTGATTTGCAGTTCTCTATGGATATGACGTCACCGTTTTGTAGTGGACCGACCCTAACCACGTTACCCATGCCCACAACATGGTCTTTGATGCGCGTGATATATTCCTGAAAACAGAATTGCATTTAAGATTATAACAATTAAATTAAAAATTATAACAAACTTTATAATCGTCTATCGTATGTTCTCGTAAATTTCGAGCCCAACTGAAAGTCTGTATTCATCTCAGTAGTGTAATGACAGATTTTAATTAAAATTTAACAACAAACAGTTTGGTAAACAAACAGGAAATCTCATCCTATGCATATACAGAACTATTATCAAGTCCTATTTAGCGTTATCATTGCTGACCCAATTGAGGCGCAAGTACTGTATTCGATAGTCTGCTCATATTACTCTCGTATATCGTGAGTGTAATAGGTACACTACAGTCTAAAGAACTCTTTGCCTTTATTGATAACAGTTAATAACGCAGGGCTCACAAGAATGGCAGGTACTGTACCGACGACCGCAACAGTATAATTAACAGTAAGAATATTTTAATACTCACAGTATGTTCAGATTTCTCAAAGTCAGTAGCATGTTGTCTTACAGCCGGAGCTACATCGTGTGGTGGTAATTGTGTTCGTAGCTGCGCGCGTCTCTTTCTCGCTGCTTCTGATCCTGACACTGGCGCGAGTGAGCCCAGGCATGACATATATTCTGATACCTAGAATTTAAATAAGAATTTAAATGCGAAAGTTTGTGTATGTGTGTGTTTGTTACCACTTAGCGCCTAAACGGCTGAACCGATTTCCGAAATCGGTATGTAGATAGATTCGGTGCCGTAGATGGACATAGGCTACTTTTCATCCCGCAAATCAGTCTGGTTCCAGAGGGATACAAAACATATTTTACGAGAGGTCGATAACCGTGGGGCGCAGCATTCATAACGTTTAAAAGATTGTCTGGGGTTGTAAAATAGGGGTCTAGTGTCTTGCTATATTCAACTTCGGTCGTAAATTAGCATGCATCTGGTGACAAGTAGTTACAGTAGACTGGATTTTAAATATTCATAGGCTACGGCGGTATTTCGAATACCGGCACTTATGGGACTTGGTGCAAACAATGCTAAGAAGCCGAATCGTTTTCGATCAAGAATTTGTAAGAGGTAGAAGATAGAGGAGGTACGATAAGGTCGGACATTTGGTGCCCTGATTTATTGATCGAAAATTTGAAATAAAAAAATACTTAATGATTTTTATTAAGTTTTATTAAGCGGCCTGCTCTGGCTTCGCACGGATGGACATTTGTTTTTAAACATTTTGGGATAAAAGATACTTTTGTATGGGAATATAGAAGTGTTTTTTTCTTCAAGCAATTTTTTAATTTTTCTCTCCGTAAGAACCGTCCTCGTACTTCAAGGAATATTATAAAAAAAGAATTAGCGAAATTGGTTCAGCCGTCCTCGAGATTTGGGCTTAGCAACACATTCAGCGATTCATTTTTATATTATAGATGTACTATTTTAGAATAACAAAATCGTTAGATATTAGCCGCCTCATCGCGGACTGATAGGTACGTTTATTCTTTACTGATACTGAGTGGCATAACCCGCAAGTACCTAATTGAATAACTTGATAGCCTTAGATACAATTTCGTTTATATTAAAATAGATAGGTATATCGATTAATAATTTGCTAATAATGACGCACAAGCATTTAAATCCATAGTGATAGCAATATTAGCAATCCTTATCAACACATCTAAAACGCGCAATACCGAGTCCGATGCGCATTTAAATAAATTGAAATTATATTATCATTGGTCGAATGGAAGTCATGTTATTGTGACAACTATATTGAACTATAACTTTATCTTATCACTAAATCCATAAGCCTTGACCTTACACATCACTTACACCATACACGAAAACCCAAAACGTGAAAATCATCTTGATAAACAAAAATATAAAATAAAAATAATAAGCTAATCTATTTCTAGAAGTACTAGTTAACATGATTACATAAAATTATTTATCAACTTAAGGACAACTGATAAGTATTTACATGCATAATAGCTATCTTTTAATCACTAAATAATCATGTAACGTTATTGATTTACGTGTCAAAGTGACTTACCAATTCCGTTGATGCATTAGGAGGCACCCAGTCTAGTTTCACAGGCTTATCTGTTACACCTCGGATTTTGATCAAGGGTACTGAAAAAACATGGTAAAATATATTAAAAACGATAAAACACAAGTTTTAAATGTTCACAGAGCAAACTGTAGACTAATTATGTAACAATATTACCTGTATTACGAGGAAAACATACATCTAATTTTGTTGGCTACTACCTATTATATAATAGCATTTTAATAGATAGTATATGGTAATGACTCACTAAACAATCAAACATTTCATAGATACTTTTCTATGGAATGTTTTAGCCAATGGAACAATGGCAAATCTACTATGTAATAAAAACATGTTGATAGCTTAGATTTATATATTATCCATTATTAATTATATTATAATACAACTCCAAACCTCTGTAGATATCACTTTATGCGCAAGTAACCAGGAAAAGAAAAAAGAAATGAACCACTTTTAGTATATTGTAAAATGAAAATACTCAAAAATACTTACATGAAGTCTTTTTAGGTTTTGCAGTGCCAAGCAGCTCAAACTGCGCCCATCCAGATAGGTCATCATCTTGAACATCATGCACGTCTTTGCTGCAATGACATGATCGGCAAACCTTCCTCCAGAAGTGTAGGTCCAAACCAGGGCATGACGGTCCTGGATAACAAATCTTTTTAGAAACACACTACTTGTTCCTAAATTTTAGGCTAGATTGACTGACTGCCTTGGTTTAGTGATACAGTTCAATTCCCAAGTAAATTTGCAATTTACCTGCTAAATGGGAACAGGTTTACTCCTGTTACATGAGATCAACATTGCGCTGTGAGGGTTATACATGTCTTTGCATAGGAAAAATAGGAGTGAGGCAATGCTATTTTAAATAGATTAGTGCACATTTTGTTATAGTCTTATTTGCCCTTTTAGTAAATTTGTTAATTTATTTTTGTAATAAAAAGCCAATATTAGAAATATTCAGTATGTTAATTTCCCATAATACAATGATTCAGCTAGGAAAACCTGTATAATTTATAATTAACTAGCTGTTGCTCGCAGCTCTGCCCGCGTGAATGTCGGTTATTTTAGGTAAACAACATAAATATTAAATACTAGCGGACCTAACAGTTTTATCACTATGAATATTGATTTTGAATTGGTATAAGTAATTAATAAAAAAATACTTCTTAAACATTGCTGCTCAATTTTCTAATTTTTCTTTCATATGAATCTTCTCCTGACAATAACAAACATAACAAAAAAAGGAAAATAACTAAATCGCACTGATTTAGTTATTTTCCTAGCCATTCACATGTGATGCCGTGACCAAAGGGATTCATTTTTATATATATACTAGCTTTCCGAGGCGCAGTTTCACCCACGTCTTTGCTTCTGCTTCTGCTCCTGTCGCCAGTAGCGTAATGTTACAAAGCCTATAACCTTTCTCAATAACCGCGCTATCATACGCAAAAAGAATTATTTAAATCCGACTGGTAGTTCCAAATATTAGCACGTTCAAACAAACAAACAAACAAACAAGGTCTTCTGCTTTATATAATAAATATAGTTAATAGATTATTATTAATAAAACAATGTATATAACGAAGTTTAGCAGCTTCCACAATTTGATAACGTTCGCATTGTTATTGAATGACGTCATACTCTGTAAAAGTAAGTTATCTTCCAAGACTAGTTGCAAAATAAATTTAACCACAGTTTAAAACTACATAAAAGTGGAGTAGAATAAATTTACAATAGACAAACAATAATATCTTACCGCAAGAATTGCATGGTGCACCGGCACCACTATCGTGCCCCAGACGGGCTTTACTTAGTTTCTCTCTTTGACTTTCAAGCTTCGATAACCAGGCCGGAGCCTCTGGAGTTTCCACACATGAACCACTCATTTTCTAAAAGAAACATGTTATCAAACTGTTAACTAAACACTAGGCAAAATAAAACACTTCAAAGTTTAGTTAGTTTGAAACTTTGCAATGTTGCGCGTCTTACCTTTTTATCTGATATAGTAGACATGGAGTTCTGTTTAAGTTTATATTTTAGTCACATTAATCCTAATCTACTTCAAATTATATCAGAAGTTTCAATAATTCTCAGAAAATATGATCAAGTTTGTTCAAGAGTGAACAATAATAAAATGCAAAACGAACAGACACATAGAACAATGAGGGGAGAGAAAAGAGAGAAAAAACAGAAACAGCTGTCACTTTACTGTACACGAAAACCATAGATAATTAATAGTTAAACTAGTTAAAATAGGAATAATGCTCATCACTCATCATTTCATCAATGAACAACACAACATACAACCTACAACGTTTATCAATATCTTTTGTAAAATTTGTAACAAACTGTAGCTGACTTAGCTGTGTAGTAGGTATCTAGGTATGTTATTTTAATACGTTTATGATAATGCACCGGACTCGCACCAAAATACCTGGCTTACTTGATCTTTAATCATCATTCATCATCATCATCATCATTCACATCTGATTTATTTATCGTTGTTTTGTTATGTATTATATGTGTTTATTACTTAATTTAGTGTTGTATCCATAATTCATTTAATTGTGTGTAACCATTAGCTGTGGTAATGTAATCGATCTTCGCATTAATTTTTGATTACATCCATCTTTCATTGCATGAACGTGCCAAGTCCCAAGTCCACAGTTATATAACCATATTATATATCTGTGGCCAAGTCCATCCGTCAACTCATGTATATTTATAATCTGTATCTCTTCCGTAAATGTCTCCATCCATCTTTCAATGCGTTTCCTATTCCAATTCGATGTAAAATTTTGGAAAATTGTTTCTTCTATTTATAGTTTGTCAATGTTATAGTTCTTCACTAATTAATAAAGTGTTTGTATTTCAAAAGGGATCCTGAAAACTTTTTATACGGTATTGTTTTGATACGTTTTGGTTTTACAATGAGTCATAGGTTTGCCTCTATTTATCAATAATATTCTGTTCCGTAGATGTCATCAGGAAGGCCAATCAAGTGCGTGGTTGTTGGTGATGGTACGGTTGGAAAAACTTGTATGTTAATATCGTACACTACAGATAGTTTTCCGGGTGAATATGTGCCCACAGTGTAAGTTGCGTTCGTTTACTTTTAGTACCTACATTCTTTGTGGTACACAATGATGTTATTTTTGTTATAACATTTTCAGATTCGATAATTATTCAGCGCCAATGGTGGTGGATGGAGTAGCAGTTTCTTTAGGTCTATGGGATACTGCTGGACAAGAAGATTATGATAGACTTAGACCTTTAAGTTATCCACAAACAGATGTCTTCCTTATATGCTTCAGTGTTACAAGGTTAGTGCACTTGTCTCATTGCCGCACCATATGACATAATATATAACAAGACTGGGCTATTAGCTTAGTCAACGATTCCTAGATACCTTCAAAACTTTCATTTGCACACCATAATCATCTACAGCCAATAAAATTCTGGATATATTATTTATCAAGTACAATATGCTATAGTACAGCTATCCTAGTTTTATAATAATGTAAATTCCTAGGAGTTAAGACTTATCAAAGGCTTGAAGGCTTGGCAAATGTTGTGAGTTAGACAATTTGTAAATATGACTAGTGTTACTCTTACATTAAAAAAGTAGTGAGAGTTCATAACTTTGTAAAGATCACCTGTTGGCAATTTTATTGTTATAGCTAGAATTTACAAATACATCTCAGTTTTATTGTTTTACTAACATAAATCTGTCAACACAGTGTACTTTGTACAGTAATAATTGTAGATAAATTCTATTTGCAGCCCTTCATCTTATGAAAATGTAACTTCAAAGTGGTATCCTGAAATAAAACATCATTGTCCTGACGCTCCCATAATATTGGTTGGTGAGTAACAATTTTTATTGATACAATATTTAAAAAGAATAGTCGCAGTTGCATAACACCCATATTTGATAAGTTGTATTAAGCCCCATGAGACAGCAAGCCTGCTGCCATTTGAATTTATTTGTTTTGTTATTTCAAGTGATTTAGTTGTATCCTTGTTATTATTGTGTATTTCAGACCACCTTAAGATGGATTAGAAGAAAAGGATAAGACAAAAATTAAAGATTAAGCTTATATTGATATAATAAATTGTATTTGCAGGTACAAAGATTGACTTAAGAGATGACCGTGAAACTCTCAGCTTATTGTCTGAACAGGGCATGTCTCCATTGAAGAGAGAACAGGGACAGAAGCTGGCTAACAAAATTAGAGCTGTCAAATATATGGAATGCTCAGCACTCACTCAGCGTGGACTTAAACAGGTAAGGAAGGAAGTAATCAAAAGTTAAAAATTACCTGTTTGGTTCTACAATTCATTTTGATAAGGAAATCATTTATTTTATTTGATTTCTTCTATGTAGTAATATTATTATTAAGTAAAGTAGTACTGGATAGATAATCATTTCCTTAAATCAAAATGTTTTTTTTTTCCATTTAGTTCTATTAATAAATAAGATTATAAATAGTAGAATTAAACGGAACACAAATTCCATTTAGTTCTACCAAAGAAGACTAAAACTGAATGGATTTTTTTCCGTTTAGTTCTATTAGCAGAATCATGCTAATAGTACAGTACAACTAGCCATACTAGGTGACTGCTTCTGTTATGTTAAAGCTTCATAATTTACTGTTGTTATTAACTACAGCAATTATTTCCCACAATGATTCATTAGTATAATATGAAAATAATTGTAATAATTAATGGCAATTATGGTCTGTTTAGGACTATTAATTGACTGAGTCATACTGTACTTGATGGTTTTGGTTTTGGTCCATGGTTATTCCATTGTCATATTTATGAAATCTTTACTTTATGCATCTTCATACAGAATCATAAATGAACCTGGCAGTCTATCTCACAATGCTTTCCTTAATTTAAGTTGTTTAGACACTTAAGTCTTAGCTATTTGACATAATATAAGAAATCTTAAAATCATGCTCTCATCATTTTGTTATCTATGTTTTTACATATCTATTTTACATAGGTATTATCGAACCAAGTGAATCATGTCCCACCATAAGCTCATTTTTCTAATCCATCTAAATGCAAGTAAGTCGAAATTCGCCTGAAGACAGATTTCCTTGGCAATGAGTTTGTTATCATTTTATTGGGCACTAACATTTTATTGATTACACTGTTGTTAATAATAATAATAATAATAAGCCCTTTATTCTGTAATAAGAATTTACAATTTTGAATACATTGAATTTTTCTTTTATAGAATAGCCCTTAGCACAGTGTGCCTTTCGGCATAGGCATCCTCCAGCGACTTCCACTGCTCTCTGTCTTTTGCGACTCTTCTCCAATTTGGTCCCGCTGTAATTTTTATGTCGTCGTCCCATCTGAGGTACTGTTTGCCCCGATTCCTTCTGCCATCTCTTCGATACCAATCCGTCACCTGTCTGCTCCACTTCCCCATTGTGTCTCTTAGCATGTGACCTGTCCATCGCCACTTCTGCTGATCGACGCGTGTCAAGACATCAGTGACTCCGTTTTGGTTCGAAGGCCAGTATTTCTCACCCTATCCTTTCTCTTATTGCCGGTCATGCTCCTCTCCATGGCCCTTTGGCACCTAACGAGTTTAGACCTTTGAGCCATAGTGAGCGCTCAAGTTTCACAGCCGTACGTTAGGCATGGCAAGATGCATGTGTTGAAGGCCTTCCTCTTAATTGCCATACTCAGTTCTCTAGATTTCATTATCGCCTTCAGGGACCAATATTTTTTCCAGCCAATGCCGATTCTCATGCTGAGTTCTTTTGCCATTTGGTCTCTGAAGGAAACAACTTGTCCAAGGTTTGTATACTCCGGCACATGCTTTAACAGTACGTTGTCAACGCCAATGTCGACCTCAGTGCTATTCGTCATTAGCTTCGTTTTCTTTGTGTTCATTCTAAGTCCGATTTTTATGCTCTCTTCGTTTAGATTCGAAACCATTGATTGAGGCTTGATTAGGTTTTCTTCAAATAGTACCAGGTTATCTGCGAATCTCGAGATGGTTGAGTTTTTTTGCTATTTACGTTAATTCCGAAGTCATCCCATTCCAGATTACGGAATACACTTTCCAAAACAGCTGTAAACAGTTTGGGAGATAATGGGTCCCCTTGTCTCACACCTCTTTCAATTTTGAACTCGTTTCCCAAGCTTTCTAGTTGGATTTTAGCTTTGTTGTTGTTGTATATCATATTTATGATGTCAATATAATGCTGCGGGTACTCCTTGTTGTTCTAAACTGTCTAAGAGGTAAACATGGCTTATACTGTCGAATGCTTTGGCGTAGTCGATAAAAGCTACATAGATTTTTTTGTTGTACTCCGTGTATTTTTCGAGTATTTGTTTGACAGTGTGGATGTGGTCTATTGTGAAAAATCCTTTCCTGAAGCCTGCTTGTTCGACTGCCTGTTGTTCGTCCAGAGTTTTAGTGACTCTGTCGAGTATTATCTTCGCAAATACTTTGTACACGTTTGACATCAAACTGATTGGCCTGTAGTTTTCTATGTCATCTTTGTCACCCTTTTTATGCAATAGAATAATGTGGGATTTAGTCCATTGCTCCGGAATTTTGCATGTAGTTATGATTTCGTTGAATAATTTTGTAAGAATAGGGGCCAGTTCTTCCATTGTACCTTTTAACAACTCATTTGCTATTTTATCTGGCCCTGGGGATTTCTCCGCTTTTTGGCTTTTTATTGACTTCTCGACATTCACATTGTAATATTTCAGCTATTGACTCCTCAGTGTTTACTCGCGTAGGTTCCAAAAGTGTGGCCCATTGTTTGATCGTTGCATTGGGAGTTCGTCTGGCATAAAGCTGGCTGTAAAAGTGCGTGGCTAGGTTCTTAATGTTATTTATTTTCGAGGTGGTTGTTGTTTTCCTTTTAAGCCTAGGTATCCATTCCTTTCCTGATTCTCTTAGTTACTTACTTTCAGCGCCTTTTCACTCCGCCTGTCCTCGTTAAGTGGTGTTCTAAAGTCTCCATACTTATTCTTTTTCTATCCTTGCTTATATTTTCCCTGATAATGAAATATAGGGTGTAATCACTTAGCTGGTATGTTGGTTTCTATTAATATTTGTTTTAAGTCTTTTTTCTAGCAGTTCATATTTTACTATTGGGTCTAAACCTTCGCTTGAAAATTGTTTTTTTGATTTCTTCAAAGTGGTTTTTACTTACAAGTGTCGGAAGCACTTTCTGTTCGTTGCTACGATTTTTTATGTGTTGTCTCGGTGTTTTGATCTGTTTCTTCCTTAGTGAGCAGCGCACCATTCTATGGTTTGTGTTGAAATTCAGCTTGCTTATGACTGTTGTGTCGGTAAATGCTTTGGGGTGATTGCTTATAATATAATCGATTTCATTTTTAAAAGAACTATTGTGTTGCACTACCTGTTACACTGTTTACACTGTTTTTATGTTAGTTTTAAAAATGTCCTAAGTGCATTATACATGATAAATCTTACAAGTTTTAAAGAATTATCAGCAAAGCAAATAGCAGTGCAAATAGCAGCATGTTTTAGTTGGTACGGTAGTACTATTTTCTATTGTAAGTACTAAATGCAATCTTGTTTTTTTTTAAAAGGAAGCTTATCTTCGAGATATATTTTATTCTTAGTAATCATTTTATTTAGATAAGATAAGTAAGACTAACTCTGTTTATCATATCCTATGGTGGGAACTGAAAGTATTCTTAATATGTTCTTTACATAGATTTTTTCGATGGATGTCTGTAATAACCTGTGGTCGTCAGTGTAGAACATGAAACCGTGAGTCTTGTGTATTCCCGACGGTATCGTAAAAAGCGACTAAAGAATACGAGGTTTAACCTAACGTATTGTCTTTCGCTTTTACAAGAGAGTCCTTTCTTGCCAGTTAAGGCAGCAGTTCAGTGTCAGCGTTCTAAATATTACCTAGCTGCGGCTACCAACTAACTTGCTAAGCACGATGGCCAAGCCAAATGCTGCCTTTGAGAAAGGCTTAAGTCATATTTATATCATTTATTTGCATTACATAATGTGTATTTGAGTTGGTACATAAATTTTTAGAGCTATCTGTACATTATGGATGTTGTCAGGTTTAAGATGTGATGTGATGTTTGTTAGTAATATGCCTTACTTTATATTTGTAACTTATTTTTGTATGTCTTAATATTTTATTTCATTACGCAGGTATTTGACGAAGCTGTGCGTGCAGTATTAAGACCTGAACCACAAAAGAGACACCAGAGGAAGTGTTTAATTATGTAAATAAGTAAACTTGATGACAAATTCAACAATACATGCAGGAAACTTTTGACAGTAATAATGTGTTTCTATACCAGTATGTACATCACATGTCTTTCTTTAACAAACATGTTGAACTAAATTGCAGTTATTAGGCACCTTTAAGTATAGAACAGACTACTCATCGATCTACTGGTTGGCCTATCTATGATACTTTTGTAATATATATTTGCTTTCCAAAGGGATTCCACTCTACCTAGTAGTAGGTTGTGGTGAACATCATCAAAGTCAAAGTTACAGCTATCTATTACAAATATTTTTATTGTGGTACAAAAATTTAATGTGATTTTAACCTTTGCTAATATAGATAGTAATAAGTTTACCAGCATAAAATATTATAAAATAATACTTAAACCAAGCAATGTTTTCAACATGTTAGATCATGCGTGGTCTAATCTACACGGAGAGTGCTACTATGTGTCAATAAGTGCCATAAAACACATTCTTCATACTGCATAGTCACTTTATATTATTGTATCTAGTATCAGGATCATCACACAATTATTTTAGTTATATTTTCTGCTTATGTGTAAGCATATTTATGGAAATGCCAAAGATTTTATGTATAGATTGTAAGACTCAGTATATAAGTTCTAGTGAAAATCACCAATGGTTAGAAACAAATTGTTACTGTTATGTAAAATGACTATAATGTTATTTTTTATATGCAACTGAACCTCAATATTGGAAGTTTTGAAATATATTCATATTTATGCAACTTGTGAATAACGACTGACAGTAGATGCTAGTTCTATAACATACTCAATTTAATCTCGAATTAGTTGCAGAAGTTAAGCATTTATTATTCATTGGAATGACGTATTTGTTAAGCGGTATTTTATTTAGATATTATGTATAAGTAATTAATATTTTAATATCCATGCTTATAATAACTTGTAGGGTTCGTGCTTTATTCTTATACATTACATGCTATAATAACATCACGTATTCACATCACATTAATAAATACGTTACTATTGAAACAATGTTGCCCACTTGTTTTTGGGGTAATACTTAGGGAAATAATAAAAGCACTGACTTTTTTCGATAATGTAAAACTGGCAACACCGAGATTTCAATGATACAGAAAGCGTAAAATATACAATATAACATGTACTACATATTATATTGACGCATATCGGCCGATGTGTTCTAGTCGATAACGCGACGGCCTGTTGTACAACACTCGATAGCACGCAGGCGTACCTAGTCATCCACACAGATACGTACTGAGGTGAGCAGTTGCCTTCTCATCTCTCAAGTTAGGCCCAATCGTGCAATAATCTAAAGCGCGCTGACATTTCTAGTCATGCAGTCGGTATCGGCTGTATTGCATGCAGTAACGCGACAATTCCGCGGATTTTCGCGTTATCCGGTAACGCTTAACATTCGCAAACGCGTTTTCTCAACAAATTTTGCTCAAAGCGACCTACTTATTGCATACTTGGTGTTATTATAGATACCATGACAATTCATTATAGCATTGTTGATCAAAGCTGAATTCCAAAAGCCAACTCGTTTCTAACATCCATAACTTTAAAAGTTCATTACAATTTTTAGAATACGAAAAGTAATACATTCAGAAACTATCGGCAGCTGACTACCGTCATAAGGTTTTAAGTGGTGTTAAAAAGTCTATACTGAATTATTTTAAAGATATTTTGGGATAACTACTAATTATGATTTAATTATTTTATTTCGAATAATGTTTGTGATTAGACAAAGTGTGTTTATAGTGATTTATTAGGGCGAAATATTTTTGTATGTGAAAAATCTTAGGTATAAGGATTATAATGCATTTAAAAAATACTAATTTCTTAACGAAAATGAAGCACAACTTATGTTGTTGATCATGCGTTCAAACAAAGAAGAAATCAATGATATTATATGTGAATATATTCTAAATTCTAAATATTAAAGTCATTATCGGTTTCCTTATGGACCCGCTTGATATCTAAACCAATTAGGAGACTTTAAAGTCAATTAATAACTACAAAAAAAATATTTTTATGATATTAGACAAATCTTTCTAAACATCACACTTACTTTCGATTACCTACTAATCTCCGAGCCTCATAAATATGTGGGTACTTACGACTCGTGTTATATAATTGTTGGGTACCTACCGTTTGATAAACATTTTATTTTTTGCCATACGAACTTTTCCTTATATTATCATTGAAAGTATTAATATTTTGAGCTAGTATTTGACTATTATGAAAATGATCGCTAGATGCAAAATGTTTCTACAGAGGAAAATGCGTGTGCATGTTGATAATTATGCACCAGATTTATTGATATTATTTGTAGACTGCTTTGATTTACATATAAAGCTTCAAAAATAATTCGTGTATATACCTATTTATGTAAGAGCTAAATGAAACTTGTGTAATATGCACTTCATAAATTATTGAACTATAATATCGTCTTGTTATTTTAACACCAAAGTCAAAGTCAAAGCATTTATTTCATTTTGATCATAAAGTATGATGCTTATGAAAAGTCAACATTACATTTTGTCAGCCAATTGACCTACAGCCAGTTCGCTGACGAGGTAGAGCTGTGAGAAGAACTGGCAAGAAACTCACGCCACTCTTTTCAATCGCCAGATAATTACAGTTATTTGATTGAGTTACAATTTAAACACTCAACGCAACCAAAGAACCATACAAAGTAATTATTACAAATTAACCAATTAATATAATACTAAGATTAAAGAAAGAATACCTTGCACCTACCAAAAAGACTACTCTGCCTGATGGTAAGCAGTCTGTGGGGTCCAAGAGTAATGGAAATGGACACTCCCAAAAGCCATCATCATAAACTGCTGAAATGGCAGCCTCCACTATGGCGGCTTTATGAGATAGTTCTTCAGGGTTGACTTTATACCGAATCGTAGAACTTTTGTCGTTCTTTTGCGACAGGTGTTATTTATATTCAGGTGAGTGGTCAACCTAGTGTCATGTCGTATAGAGGATTTGTTCAGGTCGCCTATAATTTATTGTCATTCGACTTAATGTAACATAGGCGTTGTTAAATAAAGAAATAGAATGCACCAAAGTCACTATGTCGATTGTAGTTGGCTTCTCCAAGGCCCAATTTCCCCCCTTTCGTTTTTGTCACCCCCCTCAATCCCTTCACAGTAAGCAGCGGCTTCACAGAGTCCCTGTCATTGCAAGACTACCAGCACTAAGTACCATCAGCTGGGCTGTGGGCTCGTCTTACGTCGATTTTCTATAATACCTACTACATACGCTCTCATAGAAGATCGACTTCCCCGGTCGAACCCGGCCCATTCGTGCTGAAACCAACAAGGATCTACAAGTAAAAAGTTGCGTTCCAATTTCATTAGCCTAAGATACCTACCTAACTATTTTTAATCTTAATATTATTAGCCTTATTATCACAGAAAATGTAGGTACCTAGAGCACTAGATATGTAAGTTATCAATAAGGCCTTATTCCGGTATTTACTAAACGATGCAAAGTAATTTTTGTTGTCAAGCCTATTCTATGCACTTAATATTAATCAAAGATTGCTAAAGGTGGCCCAAAATATCGTAAATCTGTGCAAATCTTCGGCGAGCCGACTGGTTTGAAATAATGCTCGTAACTCGTCTCGGCTACGTGTGGCAGCTGCGAGCCGCGCGTCGTAACTAAGCGCAAAAGTTATTCACGCCTCAGGCATTCTGAAATCTAATATATAAAATTCTCGTGTCACGGTGTACGTTATTGAACTCCTCCGAAACGGCTCGACCGACTATCGTGAAATTTTGTATGCATATCGGCTAGGGTTGAGAATCGGACATCTATTTTTCATCCCCCTAAATGTTAAGGGTGGTCTGAAAAGGGATGAAAACGCTTGTATGAAACTTCTTCATAGTTTTGAAATTTTGTTTTGGAATACTTCATAATTTTTTTTTAATTGGGTTGTATTTAGAGGGATGAAATTAGGGGTAAAATGGAAAGATCTTTGCTTTTGAAGTTCACGACTTGAAAATTGAAGATAGGGGGAACGGAGGGGGGCGAGAAAGAAGTGAGGGGGAAGGGGAAGGGAGGGAGAAGGAAGAGGGCAGCGAGACGGAAATGAAGGGGAAGTGAGGGGGAAGCGAGGTGAAAATGAGGGAGAAGCCAGGGAAAGGGAGAGTAAAATGATGGGAAAAGGAGAGGGGAGGGAGGGAGAAGCGGAATGGGAGGAGTGGGGAAGAAGGGGGATGGGAGGAGTGGAGAAGAACGGGGAGGGGAATAGGGGAAAGTAGTGAAAAGTTTACGAGGGATATCTTTAGGTAGGTGAAAGAGGGTTTGTAGAATGGGAGATTAGAAATTAATGGGAGATTAAATAGATATTTATATAAAAATAAATCCCTATTTCCCTTAGTCACGGCATCACGCGTGAACGACTGGACCGATTCCGTTAATTCTTTTTTTGTTGTGTTTGTTATTGTCAGGAGAAGGTTCTGCGAAAAATTAGATAATAATTGAGAGGACAATGTCTGTCGGGTCCGCTAGTAATTATTATAAAAATCTTCCTCCTCTCCTCATCACGTACTTAGGTATCCAATTCTCTTACTAATTGACATGTGACAGACGGTCTCTTTCCGAAAGCCAGCTTGGCTTTTAAAATGTAATCCATACTAATATTAAGTATAAATGCGAAAGTAACTCTGTCTGCTTGTCTGTCTGTTACGCTTTCACGCCTCCTAAGCCACTCAACCGATTTTGATGAAATTTGGTAGGTATAGTGATAAAATCAGTAAACTTTGTATTTAGTGGAATTATGTCGACGAAATCGCAACACAGTGTGAGCAAACTTCACGTGTGTCAACGACGTATTACCGTGACGACGTCGAGCCGAGTATGCGTTTTTTAAAAAACCGAAAGCAAAAACGTAAGTACCTACATAAAGTTCGTACGTCTATTACCCACTGTTTAAATCATCGGATGTGCTGCTGTAATGTGGGACTTGACTATTTGAAATGATGATTATAAACAGGTGTTGTCAGTCATCTTATCCGATTAGAAGATGTTCGGCTCTCATCAGCTTGTGTCACAAGATTTTGTAAGGACAATCGCGTCTTCGAAATTACGCGTTACTTGGGAACGCAGGTAGGTAGGTAGTTGTAACAAAAAGTCCAAATTACTATATAATTAATTTATTTCATATAACACGTTTACATGTCACTGAAACATTGATTATAAACAAATACCTTCACACGGATCAACATTTAAATTAGGATAGGTTACACTGGAGCTCATGTTGCAAAAACAGCAAATTCTTATATGAATATAATAATAATTATTGTTACATTGTGTAATGTCATGGAAAACGTATTTATTCAAACCATCTGCTCAAAAAAACAATTTGTGACTAGAAAACTATGTTTATCAATATAAAATATTAACAATCTTATATTAAAGCGGAAGAGTTTATTTGTTGGTTTTGCGTATGATATATCCCAGTTCACGCGAAGGGTTATGAAAGATAGGCAATGTAAAATCACGCTACTGGCGACGGGAGCAGAGCAGTAACCAAATACGCGGGTGAAACCGCGCTACGGAAAACTAGTTATATTATAACGCGAAAGTTTGTTTATTTAAACGCGATAATCTCAGGAACTACCAGTTGGATTTGAATAATTCTTTTTGCGTATGATATTCCAGTTCTTGAGGAAGGCTATAGGCTATGTAACATTACGCTATTGGCGATGCGACAGAAGCAGAGCAGTAACCAAATATGTAACATAACGCAGATGAAACCGCACAAAGGCAAGCTATATTCATTAATTTTAGAGCTAGAAATACATAAAAAAAGGTATTCAATCGACTGCAATGTAACTAATTAAGTGCGTGATATGACTGATATGACAGTCAGTAAAAATTGAAGAATAAATTAAGTATACATTATTAACATGAATATACTTATCCTAAAAATAACGTCAATCGCAACTAATTACTAAGAATCATAAACGTAGAATATTAAATGCAACAAATAGGAAACCTATTAACAAATTATTTATATTACAATAGTCATTTATTGTAACTATTTTTCCTCATGGTACAGAAGCGTAATTTATATCATGCACGTTTTGACAGACAATTCACATGGAAATGTTTTCTCCAGTGGTCAGACAGTTGATTCACTGGTCATGTTAAATTGCTAAATGCACTAAGGCTCTTTGCAGACGGAGCAAATATTGCAGACACTGGATACTTTTAAACGACAAGATGCTAGTTGCCTCAACTAAAGCTTCTCCATCTCCAAAGCGTCTAAGATATAAATTGCAGATAGCTAGCTTAATACTGAGCTTTTTTTTGAAGGGAAAATCCCGCGATTAGGCACAGTTTAGACTCGTAGTTAACAGTTTTGGTACTACCCGCAAATTTAGCACAGAAGTTCTATATACATCAGCGAACAAACGTGGTAGCAGTGCTGTATTTAGGTACATGATGCAGTTTTTACAGTTTCTGTCTTTGTTTAACTCGCCGAGAAAAACAGAGATGGGATAATGACCTTGCAAATTTGATGTTTACGTCTAAAACAATGCTTCAGATTTAACAGTGACAGTGTCAGTGTCACACATACTTTAGTTTGCACAATCATGAGATCTTTACTGGTTTCAATAATTATTTAGAATTAACTCATCTATGAACCATCGAAGTCTAATTTACATGTAAAATACTGATTACAAAACATCAACATTAATAATTTCTTACCCATATACGAAATCTACAAAATATTATCTAAATTATAAAATATTTTCAAACAATGTAATGGTATCTCTAGATATTGTCAAAACAAACAATTTATCTGCAAATGGTTTCGAAATTTTTTTTATGTATTAACAGACAACTGCATATTATAGTTTGATACCACACCACCGCTTATAGTGTGGCCCCATCGTTAGAAGTAACAACAGATGACGGCACACATGGTGTGGCCGCACCATTGCGGCAGTATGTTAGGTACCGCATGATATGCGGTCATCTGATTACACCAATTAATTCTACTTAAGTCTTAGTTAACTGTTAGATATTCTATGATGCTAAGCTCAGTAAATTGCACATCCCTTCCAATATGGATGACCAATAATATAAAAATCAGAAATTAGAAGCATTTTGAAAAGACATTTCACAATTTTATTTTGAATGTTAAAAATCCATTGATGGATTATTAAAACATTGATAATGATTATTGTGCATTTACATTATTTACAGCATTATACAATAATAATAATAATTATACTTTTTATCTACTAACACTAATTAGTAGTATTTTTGTGTTTTTATAATTTTTTTGATACAGATAAAACAATTACTTAAATCTTAAACATCTAAGTAATGAAAACATTAAATAGCATAATTATTGGAAGTTATATAATCTATTAAACTGGACACAAAAAGATATTATCAAACAAATTGATAGACATAATCCCATATATAAAACATCATAATCCATTAGGAAAATTCTTACATTTAAAAATTACTTGTAGCATAATAATAGTGAATATAGTAGTTTTTATATAATTTTTTTTGTTTTATTTCACAACATAATTTTTGAGTATACATTTTCTGAAAAAGCTTGTATTTTCAAGCATCTACCAAACTTAAGTGCCTTCACTGCTTGGTAAGTAATCATCTTCCTGATATCACATAGCTCTGTAAGGGCCTTGCGACTTTAAGTATTGGATTACTAGTGAAGGCCCTGAAGACACTACTTCTGGAGGGATTGCTGTTAATGGACAATTCTCAATACTCATGATTTGCAAACTCACACACAAAGCCAGCTCAAAAGGTAAATTGCACAAGTTAGGATTATCATTCAGATACAATGATTCCAAATTTTCTAATGTACCTATTTCCTCTGGTAAATATTGCAAATTATTTTCTCCAATGCTCAGGAATGTAAGGTTTGTCAGATGACCAATAGATCGGGGAAGGGAGGTTAACTGGTTTGACTGGACAATCAACTTCTGTAGATCATGTAAAAAACCAATCTCATTTGGCAACACTTCCAATTTATTCTCTTCCAAATCTAAAACTCTTAGTTTCCTTAGACTACCAATGCTAGGCGGTATGCGCTTCAAACAATTATTTGACAATATTAGAATTTCTAAATTCTGCAAGCATTGTATATCATCAGGCAGTTTAGCCAGTTGATTAGTTCCTAAGTTGAGTTCAACCATATTCAACCAAGTTCCAATATCTAGAGGTAGTGAGGTTAGTAAGTTCTCTTTCATGTTTAGTTTAGTCAAGTTTTTTGCCCTTGAAAACATGCCATAAGGGATTTTGTCAATCTGGTTATGTTCTAGATTGATAGAAAATACATTAGTAAACTGAGAGGGTCCTCCTGAAGGGTAACTCTGAAATGAATTTCGAGAAAGAGTGATACTTGTCAATTCATTCAAACTAGAGAGAAGACCTTCAGGCAGCTGAGATATTGAGTTACCTTCAACATTGAATTCATCCATATGTTTGCAGTTGCTTAGTGTAGCTGGTATAGCAGTCAGCCTGTTGTATCTGAGACCTAGGCGACTGATCGCATGGAGGTTACCAATAGTCTCTGGTATATCTAACAGGTCATTGTGCTGCAGGTCTAGTGTTGATAAATTAACACAATTGCCAATCTCTTTTGGTAAATGCTCTAAATGATTATGTGATACATCAAAGGTCACTAGATTCACCAAATTTCCAATCCCTGATGACAGTTCTTTGATTTTGTTTTCTCTCAAGCTTAGCATTGTTAAATTAGTAAGGCTGGCTATGCCATCACCAACCACTCGAATTCTATTGAACCTCAAGAAAAGTGTGGTTAAGGAGGTAAGCTCATACACCACATCAGGTATGTCACTGAGCTTGTTGTGCCTCAAATCTAACACTTTCAAACATCTCAAGTTCGCAAGTGAGTCTGGTAAACTAGTTAGAGAATTTTCATTCAATGCTAGAGTCTGTAAATTTGTTAAGCAACCAAATTCAGCAGGCAATGCAACCAACTTGTTTCCATACAAATAAAACTCAACCAAGTGTGTTAAATCTCTAACATTCGGTGGAAGAGACGTTATAGACGATTTACTGAGATCAAGTCGCTTCACACCTTCATCACGACACCTTATAAACTCTTTGATAACATCTAAATCGGCTTGAATGGGCTTGTTCTTCTTAGCGGTCGGTTTAGGTTTATTAGACTCTGGGTGCTTAACTGTGACAACTTTGGGCCGCGCACCCTCGGTGTTAGTCAACGACGCAGTAGATAACTTCTTCTCCCTCATGCTGTGATATTTTTCTCGCGGGCTTACAGTACCAATGGAATCCAATGCTTCAGAATTATCTCTCGATGAATTATCGAGATTCATTCCGTATAATCAAATCACTGACACAGTTACTGACACTATTATCTTCTCAAAGATTATTTACTAAAATAAAATACACTTTGACATGGTTTTGTCATCTCATCGCAATAGAAACAAATCAATAACTATTTCTGAGTGTTAAGAAATGAACGCAAAACGACTTCTTTGAATCTTTCACGCCTGCATTTAGCACATTTATTAAAGTAAACACTAATTGAACGTGAATCTCAGTAATCTTCGAACTAATAACACGAAATGTAATACACCCAAAATTATTTTTAAAAAAATAACAAAGTTCTGTAACAAAAATGGAACAGAATCACAGAGTACGAGCACAGACTAAGTAGAGACCAAGTTAGCCAATCTAGATTCTAAGGTTGACGGATAATTCAACGAGGCAGATAAATTAAACTAATGTTAAATCGATTACATTTTAGTCGAGTTTAAAGTACAAATTTTGTAGGTGGTTATAATGATTTTAAAAATGTTTTCTTTTTTTGGGACATTCTTACGGTAAAAAGTTTTGATCATATTTAGTATGAATCAAATAAATATTATATAGGTACTAGCTGCGCTTCAAGGCTTCGCCTGCGCTTAAAATATATTTTGTTGTATTCCTCGGGAACCAGACCGATTTTCGGGAAAAAGTAGCCTTTATCCATCTCCGGCACCGCATTGTACATTCCAATTTTCATCGGAATCGGTTCAGCCGTTTAGACAAAGTTTATGATATACACACACACAAACTTTCGCATCATCATCATCACTACATAGTATAAAACAAAGTCGCTTCTCGCTGTCTGTCCCTATGTATGCATAAATCTTTAAAACTACGCAACGGATTTTGATGCGGTTTTCTTAAATATAATTATAGAGTGATTCAAGAGGAAGGTTTATATGTATAATACGTGCAAAATACAGTAGAGAAACACTGGTAATTTTAGAGGTTTCTAATGTAATGCAGGGACGTAGCGGTTGTGGCGGTATATACCGGCTGGGAGCCGCCGGCCTCTAAAGAAAATATGTTTGTATTCTCTAATGACAAAAAAGCTGTGAACGTTGCTTAAAAAGACATCCTGTAGTATATTTATTATCAGCATAATACCTATGCGAAGCCAGGGTGGGTCGCTAGTATAAAATAATATTAGGATTTTTGTATGATTGTACTGTCAATAAAAATGCATAATTAGAAAAAGATAGTAAAAGTGAAACAAGCATTATTAATCAGAGGCGTAGCGTCGCGTCGCCGCGTCGGTAGCGTGCCCTTTAATAAAATTAATTGTGGGTCCCAAATTAAGGGTATAGATTTCTTACAAAAAAAAATGCATGCATTAAATTAAAATAAATATTTACTGATAATGTAACGTGATATCATATCACTTCCTCCTAGAAATTGAGTTAGTCAAACAATTCAAATTAAATATAAGTACACTTTTCTTGTCTTTTTTTCTGCAAACTGATTTATTATTTAGCTTTTTGAAAATTTCTGCCTCTGTAGACATAATAGAGTGCCATTAGCAACTGAAACACAAAAACCTCGGCACCCAGTTACTTTGAATGTATTAATGTAGGACCAACTGAAATATGTTCTAAAGGTCAAACACTAATATCCATTCTTTTGTGTTGGTTTTTTAGGGGCAGGGTTTAAAGTAAGGTTTAAAGTTCACAATTTCGAGTTTTTTACAAATATCTTTAAAACAGTGCATCCTACAGTAGTCTTATTCTATCAAAAGCTTATAAAATTCTTTACGACTTTTATCTTGTGCACATTTTACAATTTCCCAATAGTTTTTGAGCTACACGCTCCAGAAAAATAGAAATGAACAAAAATACCGCTAAAAAGAGATTGCTTATTTTGACTTACTCAAATCATTTATGATCTGAAGTGAAAACTCTCAGAGACAGATTTTTATATGTTTTTTTTTTCTCGGCAAGCACGAAATTATGTGATGTGGATAACATTTTACAAATTTTTGCTTATCAGGTTAGGAGCCCTTGGTGCTCGGGGGCCCTTAGCATTGAATTGGCTGACACAGCCGTAGCTACGCCCCTGATTCTATTGCGCGCTCGCCATAGAGAAAAGGAAAAAAAAAAACGAAAACCGACTTCAAATCAGTACTGTTCAATTCTTGACTAAAGTGTAGAAAATTATATTTTAATTACTTAATAGGGAATAAACGCAATCCAAAAAAGAATGTTCATAAATGACCGAGTTAGGAGGTAACAAAAATACAAAAAAAAAAGAATACATACGACCTGAATTGATATCCTCCTACTTTTTGAAGTCGGATAAAAAGGCCAAAAAGCAAGCAAAAAGCAAAGTGCAGAGAGAATTGTCAATGTCAGATTGTCAAACTTCTAAAGGTTAGGTTTGTAATGCGAAAGTTTGTGTTTGCTTGTGATTGTGTACAATTTTATTTTCTGTATTTTTCAGCTTCTAGCGATAGAACCTGAGAATTTTCTTAATTAACAAGAAATAAGCAAAGTATTCACGATGGATAAAAGCAAGGAAAAAGAAGAGCAGAGTATTATGGATAAATCCATGAGATCTGTCTTCGGTGAGTTGAAAATCAACACGTAAACATTAGTGTTTCCAAAACGAACAATAGTAACTTATTAAGTATTCCTTTTTAGTTGGTAATATACCTTACGAGGCTACAGAAGAGAAGCTGAAGGATATATTCAGTGAAGTCGGACCTGTGCTATCTTTCAAGCTTGTATTTGACCGGGAGACCGGCAAACCAAAAGGTTATGGCTTCTGTGAATACAAGGATCAAGAAACGGCTCTTAGTGCTATGCGCAATCTTAACGGATATGAAATCGGTGGACGTTCGCTAAGAGTTGACAATGCTTGTACAGAAAAGTCTAGAATGGAGATGCAAGCATTGATGCAAGGCCCTCAGGTAAAGAAATTGGTTGCAGTTATCTGGCACATGAATCTCATTTTGATCTATGAATGTTTGTCTTATCATTCACCATAGGTCTCACACTTGGTAATTTTAAGCATTGTAACAGCTCTTCACATTCCAGCATTACCACAGTTAAAAGTTGTTAATAATGTTTTCAGGTAGAGAATCCATATGGTGAAGCCGTTGAGCCTGAGAAAGCTCCGGAGGCTATTAGCAAGGCAGTGGCCACATTGCCACCTGAACAGATGTTTGAATTGATGAAACAAATGAAGCTTTGTATACAGGTAACAGTTAACATTTGTTTATTATAGATAATAGTACTACAGACCATAACCATTGTTACTGCTAACTTATATCATTCCACTGCTGGGTAAAAGCTACCTGTGATCTGCTATTCATGTGGAACATTTCCTATTCATTCCATCTAATTCATCTCACCATATTTTCTTGGTCTGCTGATAGGTCATACTGATTTATTTATAACTGTTTGCTAAGCAATCATACTATTAGTAATTTATAACCCTACAACAGAGTAGTGAGTCTATAGACAACCAAATTTTGTGTCATGTCATTTTGTGTTATGGTAGTAGATCCACACTGGTTTCAGCATGAATGGGTCAGATCGTCCGGGAAGGTTATATAGGTTATTCTCCTCTTATAGAAATCGACAAAAGAGTAGTAGTATCTGTACTACTGCGTTTCGTTCGGTGAGTGAGAGCACCAGAGGCCCAAGTTCCCCTTTCCCACCCCAATACCCACCACCCTCATTCTGGCACCAGCAGCTTAAAACGATGGCTTTTGGTATGGTGGCCGCCACTTCTGGACTCCACTGACTGCTTACCATCAGGCAGGGTGGAGTCACTTTGGTAGGCTAATATAAAAAAAAAATCAATTGAAATATTTGATATTGATACTCAATTCCAAATAAATTGATGAGAAGTAAAAGGAGGAAAAAAACACATGTTCTTCATCAATTCATCACATTTGACATGTGGTTACACTCTAACTTATGTAACACATTTTTTAAAACACATTCTATCATTAAAATGAGTAACACATGTAAGATTTGTTTGGTTGTTTAAACGTCTTAATCTTTAGAACTAGGTAGCTGTCAGATCTGAAAAATTCTTTTTGCATATTATAGCCCAGTTCTCGAGGAAGGTTATAGGCTATATAACATAACGCTACTGGCGACAGGAGCAGGAAAGTAGGCAAATACGCGAGTGAAACCGGGCCTCGGAGAGTTAGTGTAAGATATTTCTGCCTGTAAAAAGAGCACAAATAAATATATGAATGTTGTTCCAGAACAATCCAAGTGAAGCCAGGAACATGTTGCTGCAAAATCCTCAACTGGCTTATGCATTACTGCAGGCTCAAGTGATCATGAGAATTGTAGACCCGGCCACTGCTGTTGTGAGTATTGATGTTTGTATGCGATAATATAAATAAAGTCTTTAGTGATGTGGCAATGGACAGGACATCGATGCAGAACTGAGGGCAGACAAGTGGCATAAACGCTAATAGTTAATAGAATAAAAAATGTATGAGATTGACATAGCTGATGACAATGTTGATATTAGTTTATGTCAATCCCATACATTTTTTTATCTATTCTATTAGCATTTATGCTACTTGTCTAGGCCCTCAGATGACTTTGTTCAGAGTATAGAGAAGCTCTGGAGTGGACACTATTAACTATAGTGCACAGCGAGAATAAGCTTACAAAGTCACTTCTTCTCAGTGTTGATAATTCTGTGTGCCACTAGTGTAAAAGGGCACAAGTCCAATGGCACAGAATTGAGTAAGGCCTATGTTTACTGGACGTCTTTTGGCGGAAATGATGATGACCTATAAAAAAAAATAGATATAATAATAATCCTATTAATATTATAAATGAGAAAGTTTGTGTATGTGTGTGTGTTTGTTTGTTTGTTTGTTTGTTTGTTTGTTTGTTACCTCTCAGCGCCTAAACGGGAGAACAAATTTTGATGGAAATTGGTATGTAGATAGATTTCGTGCCGGAGACAGACATAGGCTACTTTTTATTCCGAAAATCGCTGTGGTTCCCGAGGGTTACAACCATATTATTTTACGCGCGGGGGCAGCCGTGGGGCGTATCTAGTAATCTATACTCTGTACTATTATTATATAAAGCGAACAAGTTTGTTTGTTTGTTCGAACGCGCTAATTGCTGAAACTAACAGTTGCATTTGAATAATTCTTTTTGCGTATGATAGATAAGATCTTGAGTAAAATTTATAGGCTGTGTAACATAACGCTACTGGCGATGGGAGCAGAGCAGTAACCAAAAACGCGTATCAAACGCGCTGCGGGAAGCTAGTAGATATATAAATTACGGTCAATTTGTGTACAGAAGTAACTTTGTTGTCTGTTATAATGAAACAGTACAAATTTAAGTCGATCAGTATGTTTACTTTATTTTTTGTTACAGACTATGTTACACCCAAGCAACCCAGTGCCTCCAGTGTTACAACCTGGCGACAAACCTCCACCACAAGTTTATAACCCACCACCACGTAAGATACTTCAATCATTTTCATTTTATAAGTCATTCAAATTAAGATATAAAATATTATTGATTACAGGAATGTATACCTTAATTATATAGGTTTATAGCTTATATAAAAATGCCTATCACTTATATAAATATAATTGTAATTACAGCACCACAGCAGCAATTGCCATCATTGCTGAGTACACCTGTACCACCACCAGCTCAATATGCGCGTAAGTATACATACATTATCTAATAATAATACCACTCCATTGTTATTTAAAGCAGAATAAAGGTCACTTCTCTTGCAGAGAGGATATGAGCATTGATCGCTAAGGAGTATTTCAGATTTTATTGGCCCAAATTTTTCACCATTAGCTAGTAACTAGAAACCAAATACCCCCTCGGTCCTTTTCCTTCCTCATCTCCTTCTCCGTGGTTAGCAACGGATTGGTTGTATTTTCTAAGCATTTTTACTTCTGCAATGCTTGGAAAACACAGCTATCTGAAAGAAAGAAAGAAAGAAAAATAATTTATTAGCGTACAATTTAACAATAATTAATACAGATATAAACAGTAAATTTAATTAAAAGCCAGAAGTACTAATATTTTTATCTCTATAGGTGACGGGTATCACTTACCATCAGGTGGGCTGTATGCTTGTTTGCCACCATAGTTGTATAAAAAACCTGTGGCACTCGGAGACAGCCGCGGTATTGCGGCTATTGCATAGCATTATTAGTAGATTAGTAGCCAAGGGCTGTAAGGCATCAATTGCAGCCCGAGTGAGATATTTATAGTTCGAGGGTGCAATTGATGCTTACACCCGAGCTAACTCCTTTGCTTTACATCTCGATTGTGAGGTAAGTAGAAAAAAACCGACATTACAAGAATAAAAATTTACGATTCCCGCCTTTTTTCATCTTTTTTTTTTATTTTTTTTTCAAGAACGTAATTGAGCTTCGCCGTTCGATATTTAAAACTATTATACTCATACGAAGACACGGCTGAATAGCGAAGCGACCTCTTTTGTCATTGGGCTGAATGCATGATGTCTATTGCCAGTATGATGGTTAGATGTAGGCGAACTTTTTGAAAGAGTGAAGTGTTTTTTTTTATTACTTACCGCCCTAGGGTTTTTCTAGCTACATTATTACCCTAGAGCGCTAATTGGTCACCTACAAGCCCTATTTGGGGGTAATAAGGACCTACTTACCGAAAATGAGAGATGTAAATTATTATTATTTTTATTGTAAAATATGATATATTGTATAAAGAGGGTATATTGTTTTTTTATTAAATATAGAGTTTAATGTATATTAAACATAACTTTTTCCAAATACGGGTATTTTTTTCGAATAATAGCGATTTTTATAACTTTACCCGTCAAAAAGTATTGACCTTTTTTGAAATGAGTATTATCAATATAAAAATATAATACGGACCTAATATATGTTTTGTTAAAACATATCACGATATTAAAACTGCGCAGCCGCGAGATTTAAATGTAGGCGTAGTCTTTTAGGTTTTATTTTCGTTACGGAATTTCTTGATTCGGTCGCCGCGCTCAAAGCCCGCGATAAAAGCTATGCAATAGCTTAAAAAAAACTTCCAATGTAACTTAGAATTTACCTACTAAATGACGAGAATTCTACAGATTTAACATTTGTCATCTCTTGACAACTTTGTCGTAGCAGACTGCTGCTCGAGGTTATGGGTGTTCTTAACACTGGGAACACTTGTACACAACCTTGAGTAAATTCAATTCAGATTTATCCTGCAGACCAAAAGCTTGGTGACTACAGGATTAAAATATTTTCAACAATTTTAAATTATTACTTTTTTTTTATTGCCGATAGTGGCAGACGAGCAAACAGCCCACGTGATGGTAAGTGGTAACTGTTGCTCATTGACGACTCAGAGTCTCTGGCATTGCTCCCGCATTGCCAGGGACTCTGCGAAGCAGCTACCTACCGTGAAGGTAGTGGGGTAGGTGAAGGGATTGAGGGAAGTGGGGAAGAAAGGGAGGAAATTGGGCCTCCGGCGCTCTCACTCGCCGAACGAAACGCAATAGTACGGATACTACTACTCTTACGTCGATCTTTTGTGAGGGTAGTACTTCTCCGGTCGATCCGGCCCATTCATGCTGAAACCAGCGTGGATCTACTACTGTAATTTTAAATATATGTAGCATCAAACCGTCTCTTTGATCCCAGCACGTCCACAAATGGCGGACGTAGACTTACGCGGTCGCCCGGGCGTGCCCCCCGCGCTACTGGACCAGGACATGCGCTCGCTGCCGCCCGCGCCGCACCCCGTGCCGCCGCCGCAGCACCATGGAGGGGACAGGTATGACAGATTTATATTACTTTAACTGCAGCACGTTCACAATGGCAGACGCAGAATTACGCGGCGGTCGTCAATATAAATAAATCTTTTGGAATTGCCTGGAACATAAAAATGGGGTCGCCCCCTATTTTATTATAATTTAATGTAGCTAGCGAAATGTAAGTGTACCGCGCGTCTGCTAATCCTTACGTGGAGAACAGCGTGATGTTATGTTATTGCTATTAAACCTTGATGGACACTACTGTAGACACAATAGATGTTTTATTGTCATCACGGCCATATACTTTTACTGTCCCGGCAAGTGTTAATAATAATTGTCTAGAATAATTTTTACTGCCAGTAAAGTAAATCAATATTTTAACCAGTATTTCTAATGTTATCTAAAACTTGAGCATTAAATTGCGTTAGGCCTTTTAATGCTTGATGCAAAAAAATGTTTTACTATATTTAGTGCGGGTTGGGTACGTGTGTACATCACACGACAACATTATCACACACTACTGTGTAAAGCACAATTTCGCATTCCGTCATGCACAGTAAACCAAAACTATCTCACTAGCATAAAATCACACTAACAAAGAACAAGACAAAAATTGTCATCTTTGCGAGAGGAGAATACGCGCGAAGTTACTTAGTTTAATGCTTTAGGCCTAAAATGATAAATTACCTTTAGAATGTCATGTAACATATTATATTTGATAGTAATGGCAATTTATAATTTTCTGTTAAGTACTACTCCTCCATCGGAGGCCCTAATGATTGAACTGTAAGTTGTCTTAACAAACAATAGTATATCTACTTACCTATTTATATCTCCTAATTTTTGTTTAATCCTAGGTTTTTCCACATATCTTTAATGCATGGTATCACGTAAACCCTTATTATTTCGTATGTAATTTTAAAGTAAGAACATTAAAACTGACCGCAAGTTTTGTACTGTCACTTCAGCTATGGCTCGCGCAATGAAGGTGTTTAGGAAAATTTTTGCCACCAGTTGGCGCCACAACTGTCATATTGGTCCAATCAGGGGTTAACTTTCAAAAAGCGCTTGACAGCTAGACCTGATTAGTCGGTGCTGCCACCTCGTGGGCGCCATTTCAGAAAACCTCAGCAAATTTTCTTTTATCCTTAAGCACATGAATTATCCAATTTGTAAATTAAACATTTAAATTTCCGAAATGAACACTGAAATATATTTATTTGATGGAATTCAAAATGGAAGACCTTTTACCACAGTGGTGCCAACTGGTGGCGAAAATTTTCCTAAACACCTTCATTGCTCCAGATATCAAATGCACACTATGCACAGAGTAGACATTCAGTATATGGAGTATTCCTACCGATTTTTACAATAAAGGTCAGTATCACCTGCAAATAACAAAGTGTTAAAGAGACAAAATAGCAGTATATTGGCAACACTTACGTGCATTGCATATTTTTAACAGTTGAAACAGTTTTAGTTGATTATATCGCCGTATGATTAATGCAGTCCCTTGGGCCGTGCTGCCAAAGCTCCTTGAAATATCTAATTAGTAAAACAACTAATAACTGAAGTGATAGTATGTAGATAAATGTACGGTTAGTTCAGCACATTATAAATACTTATTTTCTATCACACACAGTTCCTACTCCATCAGGAAACTGACGCGATGTTATATTTTTTTTTATAATTGTTATGTTGTGTTAACCATAATGTAGCTATTAGCTATATAAACTATGCGAAAGTTTTAAACTTAGTACCTAAAGAATTGTTTTTAGTATGAAGGTCAAAGGCAGAGGTCTTAGTCCAGCAGTACGATGGTATAGGCTAGCATTAACCTATATAGTTGCGGATTAAAAGTCCCTTTACTTTATAGTTTTAATAAAAGGTACCTCATCATTATGCTGATGGGATATAAGTGCCACTTCGAAAGACGTGAAAAATCGAAGAACTATCCCAACTGCAAGTAATCCTTCCTAAACCAAAAGCTGAGTTCGCCTATTCTATTAAACCTCGCAATATACTGTCGACCTCCTGGACCAAGACCGCTTTTACTGTAACTTTTGTATACTGAGTTATGAAACTTCTTGACGTTTTACTGTATATTAATATAATAATGTGTTATTTAATAGCGGGTTCCCTCGTGACCCTCGTCTGACGGGCATGCAGACACAATCGTTCAACACTGATCCTCGTGTCAGGCCCAATGATCCTCGCAACCAACCCAAGCTGCCACAACGTAAGTTATTATATTTGATAGTGATTCTTCTGACATAATTTGATTGAATTTTAGTATAAATACAAATGAGACTCCTTTGGTAGTTCAGTGGTATAGTAACTGACTGTCAATCAGAGGTCTCTTGTTCGTTTCTCGTATCGAATAAAATAATATTGGGTTTTCTGGTAAGAAATCCGGAGTATGGAACAAAAAAACATTGTGCCCAGAAAATAGCAACAGGCAACCCTGTTACAAGTATCCAATATAGCTTGCGAAATTTGAGTGTTATACGCCCCTGCCTACCCTATAAGAAATATAGCAAGATGTTATGATTTGTTATGTTACTATATACCTACGTAATATTTTGTAAACAGAAATGCCGCCCGGTATGCCAAGCGCGGCTCAGGCTAGGACCATCCAGGGTATTCCGTCTGGCGCCTCTGATCAAGAAAAGGTAAGTGGAATATCAAATCAAATCAAATATAATCTATAAATTTTATTAATAGAGTATAGTACAAAACCAGTAAAATTTAAATGTTAGCATATCTTAGTAACCTAAATGCTCTATGGAAATAATGAAAACCTTTACCTGCGCACCTAGGCTTGCATACAAACTTGTATGTAGACGACAGACTTAAGGTTCGCGCACATTAGGTACGTCGGGCCGCAGCGGGTCGGGTCGCAGCGCAAAAATCCGCTCGAATCGCTCATAATATATGACTGTTATATTTTGTGCCCCGGCTCGTCACTAATGTGCTAAGTAAACATTTAGCGCTGCGCTGCGGTCCGCTCTGCCCCGCTGTGGCCCGACGTAATGTGCGCGGACCTACAAGAGTGGTATTGCACTTGTCGAACAATTTTTTGCTAAGCCAGGGGTCTGGAATTGTGCCCGGTAAAAGCAAAAGGCTCGCTCATTGTTATATAGAACTTTACATACATCGCTGGCGAAACGTGAGTATTATACGTCTCTGCCTACCCTGTAAGGTAAAAAAGGCATAATAAATTGAATTATCAATTATGCAATTAATTAAATCACATACCAATCGGAATAATTGACCCATATCAATATATTGATACATTAACATTCTACGTGACGATTGTCACTTAAAATAATAGCAAAACATTTAATTATAATCATATCTGAACGTAATCTGTATGTTTACAAAACAAATGACTGGTTGCTAAAATTTATGACGTCATGTAAATATTTAAAACAAATCTGAAAGAACATTCAATTTTGGTTCTGCATTTGAATTACCAATTACATCATTATACAACACAATGAAACCATTGTCTGCTATCTTCATTTTTCATCTTTTTGCGAACACGTCATTTATTGACACTTTTTGTTCACTGGTCACAAAGTTGTTAAATGCGAATGACACATAAAGCAAAGCAGGGAGTCATAATTTTTGACTGCAACGTTGATCTAGTGGTTAGTATAACTGACTGCGACGTCGGGTGTCGTGGCTTTGATTCCCACGACAGGCAAATATTTGTGTGATGAAAATTTTGTATTTACCTTCAGTCTGGGTGTTACCTATGTATTCTAAGTATGTACCTTTTTACAAAAAAATTTAGGCACTGTATTATATTTAAGTTATCCAGTACCCATAACACAAGCTCTGCTTAGCTTGGGACTAGATGACGGTGTGTGATAGTGTCCACATATTATATTATAGACCGATTGCCGTAAAAAGATCAATTAATCAGAAGGCTTCTTTATGTCATGGGTCATGCCTTTGTTAGACATTTACATAACCTTTTCTGGTTCTGAATATGAAATGCCCGGAAAGCTCATTCTTAAAGCGATAGTCATAATGGTCCGGCTGGTGCTTCGTAAACACAAGTCCAGGGGTTCGAATCCGGGCAAGTACCCATGTGATTTTTCAAATCATAATATATGTAGTTTTGTAAGTTTATCTGGGAATTACTGACTGAAGGTAAAGGAACACAGCTTGAGAAAACCTGAACTTCTGAGGAAATCTGAAATCGCAAATCCGTCTTGCGCAAACGTGGCGATCAAAGCTCATACCTTCCCTGCATGTGAAGAGGCCTTTTCCTGCATAATAATGGGCCGGTATGATGAAAGCGATAGATCTGCATTCACATTAGAGGCAGCGTAGTCTCATAATCCCTCCCATAGGTGCATTTAATTGTTGGCTCATTATGTACATACATAGTAATTAGGTACCTATTTGGTGTGCGTTACGATTACTCCGCCAAGTTATCCAACCAGAAAAAAACTTTGACCATAATTTTGTCGGAATTTGTCGAAATCGAAGTGCACAAACAAAAAATTTGTCGAAGTGGAAATAAAGAAGTTATAAGGGTTTTAAGTTGGCCGCGCCAACGTAACATGTACGATTGCGCGGCCATGGAGATCTCAGCAACTGTTTGGGTTAGAGATCTAATTCTTTTTGCCAATTGAAGACTGAATTTGTCGCAAAAGGTCGAAAAAAGAATTAGAAGTCCTTGGTTAATATATTACGAAATATTTACGACTGAATGTTATGGCCGCGCAATCGTAACGTTGTTGATTCTTTATTGTTGAATATTTCTGTAAAACTTAAGATTTATACATTTAAACTATTACAAGAAGAAAGGTCTTAATTTGTCGAAACTAATAAAAGCAATAAATAATATGTCAGTTTAGTGAAACTGACGAAATCAGCCCAAAGCAGAAAGTACGTGGCCGCGCAGTCGAAACGCTACTTTGCACGCTGATATCTCATTATCTGTAATTGCTAGGATTTCGGCGTGAACATCAAATTGTTCGGCATGTTAACCTCAGGATAATGACATATCGCTTAATCCTCAGAATAGTTTACATTGCGTGTTATCTCAAAAATTATATTATCTCATACAATGTTCGAGTAGGGTAACCATACTTTCGATTTGATTTGGCAATACCCGTAACTGGAGATTAAACAACATTTAGCTTAATCTGCAGAAATGATATTGACTATTGCAGCAAAAGTTTGATGTGAAGTGAATGCATATCATGATCATTATGAACTCGTAAGACATAACATTTTATTATAGTTATTTTTACCACCCATGCCTTTCATTGTCATGCTCACTAAAATGTCATGACTTGTGGTGTCGTATTGGCCGGGGCATCACCTTCCCTCTAATATGGCGAAGGTGATGATGGCTAGTCTGTGCGTCATGCTTGTGAACGGGTGCTACCTGGGATGACTGGTCAATCTTGGCATGGTATACATTTAATACTTAATTCAGTATTACCTTCTAGTTCAATATGATTAGGCAATGCATTTACTTTTTTTTAATTTTAATTAAAATACGTAGTCAAATTACCATACTAGATAAAACTAAATAATTGAAATCCTCTATGTTCGTTTCTTTTTTTTTAAATGTTATTAAATTAATTGGTTGTTTTTTAATATTTACTTTGTATGGTTCTTTGGTTGCGTTGATGTGTTAAAATTGTTAACTCATACAAAAAAATTGTAATTATCTGGCGATTGAAAAGAGTGGCGTGAGTTTCTTGCCAGTTCTTCTCACAGCTCTACCTCGTCAGCGAACTGGCTGTAGGTTAATTAGCTGACTTCATGTAATTGTGACTTTTCATAAGCATCATAATTAATGATCAAAATGAAATAAATACTTTGACTTAGATTAATCTATACTATTATAAGGGGAAGAGATTGTTTGTTCAATAAAAATATTCTTATGAGTTTTCAATACTTTGATTATTTACTTTATGAATGAAATATTTTTTGGTATGATTTTGCATTGTACTTAAGACTAACCTTAAATGGATTAAACAAACAAACAAACTCTTCCCCTAGTAATAGTATAGATTAATCATTTCTACAGATTAAGCTAAATGTTGTTTAATCTACAGTTACAGGTACTGTCAAATCAAATCGAAAGTATGGTTACCCTACTCGAACATTGTATGAGATAATATGATTTTTGAGATAACACGTAATGTAAACTATTCTGAGGATAAAGCGATATGTCATTATCCTGAGGTTAACATACCGAACAATTTGATGTTCACGCCGAAATCCTAGCAATTACAGATAATGAGATGTCAGCGTGCAAAGTAGCGTTTCGACTGCGCGGCCACGTACTTTCTGTTTTAGGCTGATTTCGTCAGTTTCACTAAACTGACATAGTATTTATTGCTTTTATTAGTTTCGACAAATTAAGACCTTTCTTCTTGTAATAGTTTTAATGTATAAATCTTAAGTTTTACAGAAATAATCAACAATAAAGAATCAACAACGTTACGATTGCGCGCCCATAACATTCAGTCGTAAATATTTCGTAATATATTAACCAAGGACTTCTAATTCTTTTTTCGACAATTTTCGACAAATTCAGTCTTCAATTGGCAAAAAGAATTAGATCTCTAACCCAAACAGTTGCTGAGATCTCCATGGCCGCGCAATCGTACATGTTACGTTGGCGCGGCCAACTTAAAACCCTTATAACTTCTTTATATCCACTTCGACAAATTTTTTGTTTGTGCACTTCGATTTCGACAAATTCCGACAAAATTATGGTCAAAGTTTTTTTCTGGTTGGATAACTTGGCGGAGCAATCGTAACGCACACCCTATTTGTTTGTAGCATATTTTCATATTCGATTCTCTCCACCAGGCGGCGTTGATCATGCAAGTATTGCAGCTATCGGACGAGCAGATTGCTTTATTGCCGCCAGAACAACGGGCCAGCATCCTTATGCTGAAGGAACAAATCGCCAAGAGCACCCAACAACGTTAATATTACATCATTGTTATATGTATTAAATAAAACTACTTTGCTATATCGTATTATTATTGTTTTTGATTTTAACCTTTATGCCCCAATATTTAAAGTTTAATTTTAGTTTTTTATTTTAAAGTGACAGAAATAATATTTCAGTCGGTACTTAATTGGATTACTTAAATATAAAATTAGTCTTCTGTCTTATTTGAGGGCGTTTACACCAGCCCACTTAATAGTCAGTTTTAACAGCCTTACACGCAACTAAGAAGCGCCAGACATTGTGTCGTCGCTCTACTATGGTGTAAATAAAAAAATACAGTAGTTACATCCATAAAGGGAACAACAATATCTACTACCGCAAATACCTTGCTTTCTTTAAGGTGGTTCCGACGAAATTTCGCCGAAATCCGCGACTTTCATCTCGTTATTTAGTAGATTTTAATGCTATTTATTCTTTTCTTTTTTGCCTACAATATACTTTGATTCATGAACTTTAGAATAGTAGAAGAATTATTTACAATAATTGATTATATAACATAAACCAACGATATTAAAACAACGTGATTTCACTTATATCGAAATATTACTTTGTAATTACTATAGTTATAAATATAAAAGTTATATTGAATCAACCGGAATAAACCAAATGTCAACTCTGTAGATTAATTTCATTTATTAGGACAATGTTTCAATAGTTATTGATAATTTGGCTGAATCAGCGTCGCAGGGGCTCTGCGCGGGCGACGGGAGGCAGAGCGGCAGAGCGGCGCAAGCCCTTCTGACGGACGGACGTATGCGGTGTTTTTAAAAATTATTTACGTAATTCAATAATTGCAAATAAATAATATCAAAAAAAAAATTGTGTGGATAGATTTAGTGTTGCAAATAAATTAGATTAGTTATTTAGATTTTTTTAGTGTATTAAATACGTAGGTATTTACCTACATTTATTATTATTTTTCATCAAAATGACTAAAATTTCACGACTGAAACAAATACAAATGCAAAAGATTCAACACATGAATATCCTGTAAGTAGGTATATACCTACCTTCATATTTTTAGTAAAATACCTTCTTTGAGATACTTACCTAGGATATCCTTTAATTATGTTTAGTTCCACGTAAACTAGGTAGCAGGTGGTGAGCCTATTGTCGCTCGTGATAAGTTCAAGGCAACACCAGGCCTCAAGAATCAGTAAATTTCTGCTGTTATATATACCCTAGGGATATGAATATGAGCTTGCTACAATATTGTCTATGTCTACTATCATTTCGAACTAGGTGTGTGGTAGGTGGGCACATGAGTAAAATATCTAACTTGGATATTTACTCATGTGGCAAGCGCGCTTTCCGATTCCGACCGAGGCGACGACGGCAACGCCGGCGCCGGCGTAGGTACGAGGTGCTTCGGTCGAACGTCGGCGTCGGTCGTACAACTAGCATAGAACTCAAACTACAATGATTATACGTGACATGCGTCGGTTTGCGACCTAGTTAGGTACCTACACAAAACAACCATACGCTGCTGTTAGGTACCTAACTATCTACGTTATCTTGCACGAGCATAAATACCTATACATTCTATATATACATATGGTGTGTACTTGAATATTCTACCGGTAAGTAATGCCGATAAAATATTCAAGTATTTACCTCGTTAGATTTTTTTTTCATGAGCTGATAAAATCAGTGATAAGATACTAGGCTAAAGTAAATACCTACCCTTCTACTTTCAATGCATCTTATTTTGATTTATTTATTTGATTGCAAGAAAGGAAGAAAAAAAAGGCTTTACAAAAAGTCTTAGTCTCTAACCAAACTAAAATATTTGAAGACTGTGAAATTATCACAATTAGGTAAATTTAAAATATTACTCTGTTCCTTTATTATCGTACTATATGAATTTTTAATCCTAAAATTAAATAGTATATTGTTGAGTGCCTACTGGACATAACAAAACTAATACCGTATTTTTCGAGTGATAGGTGTATGTAGAAAGTAGACCCGGCACGGTGGCACAGTATAAAGAATTCTACTCTTTTTTGTACAGTCTTTACCTAACTAGGTAAAGGCAAAAGAATTATGTTTTAGCTCTCTATGTATGTATGTATGTATGTATCTTTATTATATTATATTATATAAGTGTATGTACTGTAAAACTACCCCGTGACGTCATCCGCATGGATCCGTTACTTAGCGATAATATTACATTAGTTCTACTTTACCGATTTTGCATTATATTATACATTTAAAATACTGCAATATGTACGTACATACAAATATATGTACTTATGTACACATATATTTGTATGTACATATTGCAGTAATCTATACTTATAATGAATCTCTAGCGAGGTAATTTTCACGGTACATCCAAATCACTCAAACTGTGGGTACAATGCGTCTACTTTGGCAATTGTTCGTGTTACTTATTTTGCTAAGGTTACATGATATTGTGTACCTTACGTACGGGCACTTACTAGAAGATAATCAACATAGGAATGATGACGCTTTGTTTAAAGCATGTGTAACTGAAAATCCTTATCAGCTCCATCATTTGAATTCAGTTTTGCTGGTGTATGGTGCTGTTTAAAATTCAGTGCAGTGGTGGCCATACAGAGTAAAGATACTGTGGGAGAAAAAAGGAAATAAAGAGGACCGAGGAGGTAACTATGCCTTCGGACCACTGATTTTCAGACAAAACTTACACTTTACGTCGTTATGTACATGTTAAATGCACATCTCCAGCCAAACCGTCCCGCTTATTCTAAAAGATCTACTTCCGTAAAATGTTTGCTGGCTATACAATAAACAGAACGATTTACTGAAGTTATATTTGTGATATC